>CAMTDV010000021.1:21558324-22781999 GCA_947069175.1 Scalesia atractyloides | reverse complement strand
ATGGTTATAATTAGTTTCATAACCGCAAATAACTGAACGTTTTAAACATGGCCGAATCCATAACACCATAGGTTTTTAAGTTGGTGTTTAAGTGTTTAACCATGGCCCAATCCGTATGTTTTTTTTTGTGAAGTGTTTAAGTCTTTTAACCATGACTCAACCTCATTGAATTTAATACTCTAGCCACCTTGCGTTCGTATGTGTGCTTCCACATAACACGTGTAACTTTTGAATTTGTAATTTAGTATGCATGTGGCAGTGAAATATAATTGATAATTCTACAAACTTTAACTGTATATGTTTACTTTTTGCGTAATAATTTTTTCATAACCCACACATTTAAAGCCTAACTTTAGAAACGACAAAATAACTGACCTAAACCGGATCAAAACCGCATTAACCGCAAATAACCGATTAACCAAAACTGCATTAACCGTAACCGAATGGTTATGATTTTTTGATACCGATGTGTGTGGTTATGGTTTCGGTTACAGCAATAACCAAACCGAACCGCACTATGCTCACCCCTAGTTCCAGCTCTTTGAGCACAAATATGGGCTGATCAGCCAAGCGAGAAATGGTGTCAACATAAGGAAAGGACATGAGTTCCATGGCCTTAACGGCCCAACAAACTGGGAATGAAATAGATCTACTCACCTCAATGATGCTTAAGCAAATTAGTAAGATGAAAAAAAATACCTATACAGTAGTTTATTAGACCTTTTTCTTATATTGTCGGATAAGAAAGGTCTAACAAATCATAGTGGTTCTCATAAAAAACGTCTAATAAACTACTGTATAGGAGATTAACATTTAAGCTTTCATGTTTGAAGTATACCACATGTGTCAAGATTAACAACAGCACTAGTTTTCCAATCACACACATCCGCATGCATTCCATTTTTTTCTAAATCTATTTCATAAGCCTCATTCACAACTCTTGTAATACAACTCACCACATAGAGAGTTCTGCCCGAGTTTACAAACTACGTGCATAAGATTCCCTGTTCTAGGAAATTCTTTAGTCCAAGTAGTTTACTAGATCTTTTGTATGAGAACCACTATGGTTTATTAGACCTTTCTTATCCGACAATGTAAGAAAAAGGTCTAATAAACTACTGTGTAGGTTTATTATTGTCTCAACCACTATGGTTTATTAGAATTATCACTATACATATTTTGTTAGAACTATCACCCATAGTGGAAAGCATGGTTTTCATGACCCGACCGGTCGAACCGGGGTTCGGTGAGTGCAGCGGTCTGGTCACACAAATTTAGCTCGTTTGAAGAAAAACCGGCGGTTGAAGGCGGTTTGAGGGGCGAACCGGTAGCTCAGTCCGGCGGGCTGGCCTAATGCTGTAATATATTGTTTTTTTTTCTCGATTTTCCAAAAATACTGTTAGTCTCGTCTATCGGATCTGCAGATCTTGACTTTTTCTTGCCGAGTCTGAAATGAGTCGAAGGTGAGTGACGAAAAGAAGTGTGGGAGAAGACAGAAGAGTAGAATTTTTTTTTAAAATATGGTGAGGGTGAAATTGATTATACTAAAGTTGAAAAGAGAAAACAACTGTAAATAAGTTGTCACCTCTCATTTCTCATTGATGTTTAATTTCCTCATATAATATTTTATACTTACTCTTTAATTATGGTATTATTAGTACACGTTTTTTACTCATATTCAATTTTTTTTATATTTAACATATAACTTATTATTTCAGACCCTATAATTAAGTCATTCATATAATTTATTAATTTAAATTCCAAACCAAAAATAGAGTATCTGTATTTTTTAATTAGATATTAGGTATTCCATATATATATATATATAGAGAGAGAGAATATAGAGGATCCTATACAAAGTGCCCAAAGTGTAAGAAGTGTGAGAAATACTATGGAGATGACATGTGTCCTCAATCTAAATTAATTCAAAATGGTAAACAAGTAATTTTCTCATTGATTCAATTAATTGATAAACTTCCATAACTGTCACCCTTTATTATAGGAATAACCGTCACCCTTTATATAGTGTTATATAGTGTTTTATATAGTGTTATATAGTGTTATATAGTGTTATCAATTATTGATAACCTTCCATAACCGCCACACTTTATTATAGGAATAACCGCCACCCTTTATTATAGTGTTATATAGTGTTTTATATAGTGTTATATAGTGTTTTATAGTGTTATTAATTAATTGGCAACCTTCCATAACCGTCACCCTTTATTATAGGGAAAAACCGCCACCCTTTATCTAAAGACACTATTACCCCTATAAGTTTCATATAAGCCCAAATAATTAAAATACAACTTACAATTTGGTCCCTATTGATCTTAACCATTAGATCAAAGATCTAATGGTTTAAAACACTTCTTACACTTTAGGCCCTTTTTACACTATCCTTACCCTATATATATATATATATATATATATATGACGTCATCCGGTTCTTAAAACAGGTTCGACCAGTGAACCATTATGACATCCGGTTCGTTGTCGGTCCGGTTATGAAAACATTGGTGGAAAGTACATCTTTAGTTTAACAAACCTTTTTTTATGAGAACCACTATGGTTTTTTAGACCTTTAGTTTATTAGACCTCTCTTATCCGACAATGTAAAGACCGAACAATCACATGCTACATCCAATGGGGAGTTTGTTGATGCACTTTATGTATGTGGTTAGTGATAGTTCATTTGTGACTGAAGCCGTTTGACTATCCTCCTTAGTTTGACCCTATATAACAAGATTTAAGTGATATCAAAATCTAATTGGCAACAAGATGTCAAATGACATCAAGTTCAAGTGACATCAAGATGTCTTTTGGATTATGGCCTATCGTTTGAAGCATAGGTCTAAACGTCATGGCATGTTACTTGGACCATGCCTATGTCGTTCGGAACATTCATGATGTCATTTGGTTGAAGTTGTATGTTGTATAAATACTAGGTTGTCACTTGGAATGTGTAGACAGAATTATAGAGAGTGTAAGAACGAGTCTAAGAGCATTTGAATGTATACCTTGAAACTAAACTCTCTTCAAATCAATATACGACCTTTAAACGTGATTATCTTGTGTTTATTGATCATTCTCTTGCTCGGTTTATGGTGTAACTTGGATTCCTTGTTACACCATTAGAAACAAGAAACCCTTGTGTCCAAGATCCATTTCAAGGCCTACACTTATTGCATACAAGACCAGATATATGTTGCTCAGTCAGTTTTCTTAGTACTTGAAGGTAGTCAATCAAGTACTACATTACATCAAAGGAACTAAGGATCATAGAATCATTTACAAGAAGCAAGGAGGATGCAAGAACACATGTAATAGTGATAGCAGTTATGGTGTTAACAGATCAAGGAAAAAGGCACAACTGGTCTAGTATTTCTTTGGAGAATCACCTATAACCTGATGCACGCAAAAGCAACAACAGTGGCACTTACATCATGTGAATCTAAATTCATGACAGCCACTACGGTTGCATGCCAAGAACTCTCGCTTAAAAGGTTGTTAAGTGAAGTCCCAGGCTAGAAAGAAGAAAAGATAACACTAAGAGTGGATAATATTTCTACAATAGCACTCATGAAGAATCCAGTAAGAGTCTTACTGGAAGAAGCAAAAATGCATGGAGAATGAACATATCAATGTGGAACACATCAGTGGAGAAGTGGAGAACTTTGAAGGGCAAATATTAACAAGGGAATTAGCAAGAGTCAAGTTTTCTACAATGCGAGAACTGCTCGGAGTTCAAGATCTACAACAACTCAAGGATGTTCTTGATTAGGGGGTGAACGGAGATCTAATACCTTCACATCCTAAGTACGAGGGTTGTTATGTAGTTAGTTATTAGTTTGTTTGTATTGTAAATATAATAGTATACAAGTGCGAGACTAGAAGCGACCAAAAGAAACTCTACAAGTTACAAAACTAAAGAAATCGACATCTTCAATCAGATGCGACCCTTGCTGGCAGCAACACCACACATCACCATGCAAACATCGATTCAAGAGGAGACACGTCCTTTTCATTCGCACCTTTTAGATTAGTATAAATAGTGCATTAGATAAACACAATTCATGTACAAGATATTCAGTTTCTATTCAAGTTCGATTATGATTCCAGAGATCAAAGATCTCATTCTGGGCAACACTTAACACTAAAGAGCAAAAGTCATTCACTGGTAAGTTCTAGGAGGAAATGAGGCAGAGAAAAGGTAGAACCATTCTTGTTGCCATCAACTCTAATATAATGTAATAGATTATGAACGAAATTCTACTGCATCCAAAACTAGTCCTTGTAAGTTGTATCTTGTTTACTTCAATTTTATAAACATAGGCTGATGTGTTGCAGACTGGGTTATAACGAAGCGTCAGTGCGACGAGGCGAGAGTGCTCACTTTACACTCAGCTAGGTGAATGTTGTAGAAAAGGCGCAGATGAGGCGCACAAAAAATGGCATGAGCTGCAGTCTTGAGGCATGCTTTTTGTAACGAGGATTGGTTTTTTACATCATGAATTCCAGATGCAATACATATAATTTTTCAGGTTGTATGTATAGGTTATATAGATATCAAACTATATATAGAGCTTTTTATGTTGAATTTTGGGTATATGATGCTAGAAACATATGAGAAATATAAAAGTTTTATATAAATAAATTGCCCCTTCAAGCTCTTCTCATCTTGTAAAGTTTTTTTGAGAAATTTTTTCGGTGCTCCCTTTCACGCCTAAAAATACCCTTGCTTGGTTCTTGTAGCTTGCAACTCCTAGTTTGAGTATAAAGAAGTGGAATAACCAAATTTGATGCTTCCACAAGTGCAATACCCCTTTAAGTATTGTGCGTAGTAGTTTTTATTTCCGCTCTCGACGAGGAGGTGCTGCCCTTCACGCTCTTCTCATTTTATAAAGTTTTCATTGAGAAAATTTTTCTTTCTTTTCGTTACTCGTTTATTTATCTCTTTCTTAATTTAATTTGTTTAGTTTCAGGTTCTTAATTAAGGAGCATTAGGCTCATTTAGGTTGTAGCCTTGCTTAGGCTCGCCTTTAGACTTGCGTTACCTTGTACAGGCTCATTAGGCCCAACGAGTCCAACCTATCATGTCCATTCATTTAGGTTCATTTTAGTTGTTGTCTGATCAGGCTTGTCATTCAGATCATTCACTTGTTCATTTGAGCTAGTGTTGTCTGATCACATACGTTCAAACCCAGGGCATTGAATCATGCTTGTCATTTAGATCATGCACTTGTTCATTTTAGCTGTTGTCTGATCACATAGGTTCAAACCCAGGGCATCAGCTTGAGATAGTTGTTGGTCTTGATTCTTTTGCATCATACTAGTTTGCTCGAGCATCATTGAGGTGAGTAGGTCTATTCCCTTCCACTTTTTGATCATTAAATATTTTTGTGGTGTATTATGTCATATTTCTTATGTTTTCATTCTAATCAACAATATGCAAAATCAATGTATCACTATGTGTTTCAAACTTATGTTTCTATTGTTTCTAATTTCTAGTTTTTGTTGTTTCATGTTCTTGTCATTTCTAGTATCTATTGTTGCATATATGTATATCTATGTGTTTACTCTTTTTGTGTCAAAGGATTCCAATATGGATCCACAGCTGACTAGGTTCCCCATGGCTATGGGTTGAACTTAGTATGACCACCATTAAATTCTCTCTTCGAGGCTTGAATCTATTGTTTATATTATTCATTATTGTTGATATGGATGGTTGTTGTTGTTGTTGTTATTTTGGTGATTGTTGTTATTGTGAGATGACATGGGTGTTTCTACTACAATTGAAGGTGCATGTTAAATTATTTCTTTTAAATTTATTTTTTAAATAAAATAAATCAAGTA
This sequence comes from Scalesia atractyloides, assembly GCA_947069175.1. Lineage (NCBI taxonomy): Eukaryota > Viridiplantae > Streptophyta > Magnoliopsida > Asterales > Asteraceae > Scalesia > Scalesia atractyloides. Next base: position 22,776,143 of record CAMTDV010000021.1, on the reverse strand, counting down.
ATAAAGTAATAATATTTTATTTAAATTTAGATCTCCTCACCAACTTTATGTTGACCCAAAAACCTTTTACGCATGCTACAGGTTCACAAGTATGAGATAGAGTTGAAGACAAAGACTCGTAGGACGTCCCTTAAATTAATAAATTGGACTTTATTTTAGAGAAAAGTGCCCGGACAGTCCCTGTGGTTTACTCTGATTTCACCTTTAGTCCCTACATTTTCAAAATTACAGCTATAGTCCCCAACTTTGGCAAATTCGTTCTCGGATAGTCCCTGGTACGGATGGGGGTTATTTTTTGGTGTTAAGTGAGTGTGAAATGACTAGAATACCCTTGTTATTATAATAAGAAACCATTTTTTTAATTTAATCAACAAACAAACAAAAGACCCCACATAAATAGTTGTCAAACACACAACATTTATTCAGAACATAAAACCACATTTCTCAAATCAAACTCATCATCACCTTCACCGGAGCTCTCAACTTTCTGATGGACCCATGCCCATTTGTCCGGTTAATCATCGAATCACTCTCACTCAAACTCCCACCCACCACCAAACCCATCGCTTCCACCACCGCATGCACTCTTCCGCCACCCCATGCTACTGCAAACTCCGCATCAAAAACTTCTCGCCACAAACCGCCCTCATCCCACTCTCCTATTCCGACTCCTCCTCATCGGACTCCACTTCCTCCGCCGTCAACTTCCACCTCGACCCCGCCGCCCTCCGCCTTTCCAATCCAAACCGGTCGTCTTAACCGTCTCGGTCTATACGGGTCGTACGGGCCAAGCTGTGTGTACTCTAATGGCGGGATAATGATGGGTCGGTTTTTGGTTGTGCTTAATCTTGATGGGTCCGTGGAGGTGGTTGAGGGTGGAGGGTGTAGGCGTGGTTGAGCGGTGGAGGTGGTGTAGCCGGTGGTTGAGGGTGGAATGGTTTGTTTGTGTTCTTAGTGGTTGTGGTGGTTTGTGGTTGGTGGTGAGGTAAAGTTGTTGCAACAAGAGAAGAGGAAGAGAGAAAGGCGAGAGGGGGTTAGGTGGTGATATGTGGTGGGACCCATTAGATTTTAAATGTTTAATTAACATTATCTTTTAGTGTTTTATTTTTATTTTTTAGTAGGGGTATTTAGATAATTTCAAATCTATTTAACTGAAAAACTACCCCATCCATGCCAAGGACTATCCGAGAACGAATTTGTCAAAGTTGAGAACTATAGTTGTAATTTTAAAATGTAGGGACTAAAGGTGAAATCGGAGCAAACAAGGGACTATCCGGGCACTTTTCTCCTTATTTTATGTTTGATGAATTGGATTATTATTAGGTTTATTTGAGATTCCTATATAAGGTGTGACAAATTTAGTTTGATTATGTTTTAAACATAAAATTTATAATAGTTGGCATGAGCTACAGACAATCATCATACCCCTACCATTCCGCTGCGGGTCAGGTGTGATAGACACCGTGTGTTAGATTATATACGTATGACTATGATATGTAAGGTTGTTGTTGACGGTGGTGATGATGTGCTAGATTATACGTTATTTAAGTGTTCATGTTATAGCCCAATATGTAGCCCATTGGGCTTAGGGTTTAACTTAAAGGAGGTTTCTTCCTCTATATATAATTTCCTATCTCATCTTTGCGTGTCTTAATTTGCCCCATTGTTATTTGTCGTTGTTGCGGCTATTCAATCAACCACTCCATTTTCAACGATGCGTGTTTGCAATTGCCGGTATATGTTCTTCCATCGCATCTTTGTTTTGTTTGAATGTTTCCCTTTTTGCTTGTTGAGTTATGTTTCATAGATTTCTCAATTAAACATTTCGCCTTGTTTCATATGAGATTTTGGGTTACAAAATCTTATTCGATTGCTACAAATTTGATTTAACTTTTTTTTTACTTCATGGATATTTTATTCCCAAATCGGATTATTTAACTAAATTTTGTTTAACCTAGTCTAACCTAATTTGAGTTTTTGTTCTAAATTGATTTGGTGTGATCTAATCAGTTTGATTTGGTTAATCAACATTAGTATTTGCATTTTATATGTGGTAAATTTGATGCTACCTTTTTTTTCTTCACTTTACAGATATAGGCAATTTTCCAAACATCAGTTCATATCTGCAAACATAATTTTATGAGCTAACCAAGGAAACTAATTATAACCATATATATACAATTTTAAAAATCTTCAAGGTGGGTTGTAGGGAGATTTATATGATGATGTTTAGGAGGATGCCATTTCTATTAGTCGACACCTGGCAATAATCCAGCAGGTGTTCACATTATTTTTATGGAAGTGTTCCTTAGCCTTTTTTAGTGAGTGCATAACTTCTGTCATTCATACAAATCCCATCTCAAATTTTCAATTTTGTTAGAATAATATCATCTACATAAACACTCAAAATGGAGTGTTTGTAAAATATAGTATTAGTATAGCCCAGCCTTTTTACTGTTTTCCCAAAGCATTCAAACCTTGGTTTAGAAATTTTTTTAGCCCATGCAAATATTCTGTTAGCCTGAAAACCTTTTTACTGTTTTGAGGCCATGCAGTCACAATTTATGAAATCTAGTTTTTTCAATGATTTAATGTGATTTACTTTGCAAGTGTAGGAACAGCTAAGACAATGAATATGAATAGAAACCAGAAAGATGGTGCATCTAGCAGCAAGAGTTTGAAGAGTTCTGACAACAGTGGTCTATCATCATGGTCAAATCTTGACCATGACCTGCTCTTGCCAATTATGATGGAACTTGGACCCATTGATTTCTTGGCATTCAGCTGGCTTTGCAAATCTGGGAGGTCACTTGCATTTGCTCACTTAAACAAGTTTATGGGTCGAGATGGCCCATGTCAGTATCTTTCTTTACTAGTACTAATAATGATTGCGATTTAGTGGATTTTGAGGGAAGAAAATTCAAAACCATCCTTCCAATTCTACTGGCAGTACATGTGTTGGTCTAACATGCGGTTACTTGATTTTCTTCCGGAGCATAACCTGTGAATTCTGGCTTGTGAATCCCCTCACAAGGTGTGAACTTCACTTCCCTAATTTTCCCAGTACCTTTAAGATAGATACAAATTCATCAATCTTCAGGGTATCCATGTCTTTTCACCCTCCAGATCAAAGTGGGTGCTTGTGTCTTCAATGATCGGACAGTTATAGTTTGTGATCAATGCTAAAAGGATTATATATTGGCTGTCTGAGAGAACCCAATATGGCTGATTTAAAGGTATGTATGTGTGTATATATAATACCTACTTTTTTATTGCATTTCCTTTGCTTTTGATTTTCACTTGATGATAATATTGTTATCCACAACTTACAGGCATTGCCGAAAGGGGAGTGGTTCTCCTGCAAGGATTGTGAGAGAATTAATTTTGTTTTGAAAATTTTGCTCACCAGTGAACCCGAAACGCTCCGTGATGACATGTTGACTATTTTTATCGGAGAAACAAAAGGCTGATAATAACAATTCAGATTCAGAAACCGCTTCTAATCTGGAAATGAAGTTTGTTGTTCTCTGGGCAAAAATGCTCCCAGTGAAATAACTTGTCGAATTAGAACATAAAAATAAAACTAAAATGTATTGCATTTCTTAGTTTTATTTAACATTCTGTGTATATAATATGGAATATTTGATTTTAATAATCCCAACTATTCACTATTGGTCGCTAACAGTCTCAACTTCAAAAATAACCACTGAGAGTCCCAACTATTAACATATTGTCCTCCAATGGACCCTGACTGACAGAAACCAAACGCTGGGACTAGCATATCGTGTCAGACATGGAATGTTAAGACACGAACACGATAAGACTGTTGGTCCACTTGGAGGATCAAGATAACCTACTTCCTTGTTGTTTAACACACATACGAGTGCGGAATCTAAGTGTATATGCAAACCAAACCAAAGCAAATGTAGAACAAACACAATGTAACCAAAGATTCACTATCTTGATTAATGGAAGAGAACCAGTACAAACATATACACACAATGCTTATACCGACTCAAAGTTCTCTCTTACTGTGTTCAAAAGCAAGTTCACCCGAACTTGTCTATCCCAAGCGAACTTGAATGCCTATAAATAGTAGCCTCTAGGTTTTCATTTGTAACTTTGGCAGAATTGAGGCGAAGATCTGTCGATCTGGAACTCACATGTATTGAACTTTAAGATCAATAAACAGACAATTTAACATGTAATTCTTGTATATGTGATTAACATGTCATTTAGTTTCCGCCTAATTGAACATTGGATACCAAATTAGGTTCCTGTGCTATCAAGCAGCGATCTAAAAAGTGTTATCAGAGCCACGGATACCTGATTTGGTGGAATCATCACAAGAACTACTCTTATTCTACTCATTTCTACCATTTTTCTTAACTTTTTCATGAAAAACAATGAACCTGCAGATAAAAGTTGCTAAATTTTGAATATGTCACGTAAAATACACTAAAGATAACCCCTGAAAGTTTCAAGATCTAATTCAAACGAATTGATTTCGAAAAGTTGAAAAAATCATGATTTGCAAAACAATGTTGCTCGAACTTGACATCAAGTTCGCCGAACTTGACTATAAAATTCACTTTTTGAGTGAATTTTCATCAAGTCCGCCCGAACTTGATTGATTTTTCATAGTTTTTACACAAGTCCGCTCGAACTTGCTTAATAATTCTTCAAGTTTTATCAAGTTCGCCAGAACTTGATCAAAAACCTGTTGAAGTTCGCCCGAACTTGTAAATTCTCTTGGAAATCTTATACAAGTTCCTCGAACTTCATCAGGGAGAAAATTTTCAAAACCATTCAACAAGTTCGCCCGAACTTGTTTGAAAATTGAATCTGATTTGTTTAACTGCATAAGTTCGCCCGAACTTGTCAGTGTGCTAATCAATTTTCGAATTTTGTGAACGTGATTTCAGCGATACTCGTCAGTTTTCCATGATGGAAGATATCCACAACGCGTACATGACTGCCGGTGCTTCTTCATCGAATGCCAACATGGTGAATCAAGTTAATATTGATAACGAGATGGGTACATCAGTGAAGCCACCGAAACTTATGTGCATGGATGAATACGAGGGGTGGAAGGAGAAGTTTACGAACTGGGTCCAAGCTTTTTCTTTCACAGTTGGGTTGTTGTTGAAACAGGTTATACATGGCCAAGAAAGGAACATGACAATGTTATCGAAATGAGCAAGTTTTCTACTGCACCAAAGGATGCATACGTTGCTGAAAAGAAAATGATCAGTCTGATTCAGCAGTCCGTGAAGGAAGATATCTTGGTGTTGTTACCAGAGTACAAAACTGCACAAGAATTATGGAAGTCTCTAAAGACCAAATATCAAGGGAGTGCAGAGATGGTGAAGAGTAAGAAAGCTCTAATCATGAAAGAATTCGACATATTCACAATGCTCAAAGGTGAATCAATGAAACAGATGATTGAACGATTCGACATAGTCATTTGAAGGTGATTATGAGAAGGCATGGTCTTGAGAAGAAAAGAAGAATACATTGATAAACTAGCTGATGCTTTGCCTAAAGGTGAATGGACAACATATCTCATGGTGCTAAAAGAAAGTCCAAGCTAGGAATTCTTCAAGTTATCCACTTTTATCGATAAGTTGGAGGGGCATGAGATCGAGTTGTTAAAGATTGCCAAGTCAAAGAATCCGAACATTGCTCAAGATGTTGGATTGTATTACAATAGAGCTCAAGAGAATATCTCAAGTCCGAAGATCCAAACTGCTTTCAGCGCGAATATGAATTCCTCGAATCATTCGCCACAGAGCCAAACTCAGTCATATCCTAACTATGATCAGAGTCCTCAAAATGCTTCATTTTCAAGTACGGGTTCAAATTAGAATAATCAATCGAATTCTGATCCAATGTGTTTAGATGCAACATTGCAGTCAACCTGAACAATGTTGTTTCTGAACAAGTGGCCAAACAACATATGGCGCTACTTGCCATAGTGTTGGAATCCTACGAGAGTTTAGTGGCCGGGAAAATTGTAATCCAGAAATGACTGCCGAGGATTACGATCAAGTGGATGAGGAAGAGCTTGAGGTGATGGACATCAAATGGTCCTTAGCTTCGATTATTCGAAGAGTTACCAAATTCGTTGCTCTAACTGGAAGAGACATTGGAAATTCAAGCAACAAATTGGGTTTTAACAAGACGAAGTTACGTGCTTCAGATGCCGACAAAAAGGGCATTTCAAACGAGAGTGCAAGAATGCAGAAGCAAGTGGCAACCAAAGTCCTTTCGGAGGAGGCAGTGATTACTACAAGAAGTCGTTACAATATAAGCCATTTCCGAAGAAAACTCAAATCGAAGTTCAAGAGAAACCATCCAACAATACAGAGAAAGTTATGGTTGCTTCGAATGAAGATGACGGTTTTGATTGGAATTCATATATTGCCAAGAAGACAGGAGTCGTTCTAATGGCTAAAATCATGGAAGAGCAAGATACTTCTGCTGAGGATGCAGCTATGGAGAATGCAACGCTAGAAGAATATTTGCAACAAGCAGAAGAAGAGGAGATTTATCATCACACAAGGATGCAAAGTGTTCTTTCTCCTAATATGACTTCTAGTTTTGCAGGTTGCTTTGGTGACACAGTATCTTCTAAGCATGTCATTGAAGAAACGAAAGCAGAAATTGAAGAAGTCACAACGTGAACAAAGAGATGAATGAGGAAAATCTCACGGAGATTGCCAACAAAGCGATGATGGCAAATTTGACAAAGGTAAGTCCGGAGGTAAAAGTTGTAGAAAAAGAAGTTGTAAAAGTGCAAGTCGTTGAGGTTGAAAAACCTTGTACGAAATGTACCGAGCCTTGTCTGCAATGCGCCAAGAAATCTCAAATCATAAGTGAACTCAATGTGCATAACAACAATTTTAACTATGATTATTGCACAATGAAGGAAGCTTATGATAAAATGAAAGACGATTACAGCAGGCTTGATAAAAACAACATTGAACAAGTTGACACAGTGAATATGTTAAAAGCAATGGTAATGGAAAAACAAAACACAATTAACAGTTAAATAAACACCATTCTTGAAGTTAAACAAGAGCTTCAAGATATGAAAATTGAAACCGAAAGGGTAAGACAGCTTTTGAAAAGCTATACCATAAATGCTTACGTCATCGATCATATTCTTCCAATGATTCCGTCGAAAGAAGATGTTCAGAAATCAAAAGGTAATAAACGTGGGGATTATAGCAGTATTCCACCACCCTTGTGCGAAAAATATTGTTGCAAGAAAGCAGAAGGGATGGAAAAGGCGCTTAACATTGAACTTTTGCCCGAAAAGAAAAATGAGCTGCCTGAGAACATTGACATAATCGACACAAAAGATGACAGTGAAGCTGTGGTAAAAAATGTTGTTGAAAATGTTTTTAGCGAATCTGATGATCGCAGCTTTGAGAGCGCCAACTCGAGTTCGAACAATTCTGAATCACAATCTGAAGATGACGATACATCATCGGAAGATAGCTTAAGTGATGATCCTAACGTTGTCATGTACAAAGTTAAGGAATCTGATAGACTATATTTCAATGACAGTTTTCCGATTCAAATTGTGAAAGAAGACCAAATTGATAAATTGTTCAAACTTGTTGAAGTATCATCAGAAGATTTGGAGAGAAATGAAAAGAAATTTTATTCTAAACCAAAAAGAAACTGTAACAACTATCGAAGGAATGGTGGTGACTTTCCTGAACATAGGAGAGCGGGTTTGGGTTTAGAGGAGGAAGAAGAACCAAAAAAGAAACAGTCACCATTTCGCGAATATAAAAATAAGAATACGGCTTTCGTGTATGGGACTAGTACGGATCAGGAAGAGAGTTTGATTGGAAAGCAATCAAATGATGATTTTAAGAAGGAAAAAGAACTTCGGGATAAGGCTAAATCCGCAAGTGGTGTAAAACCCACTAGTGGACATTCTCATGACACTCGACTTGCTTCAAATGCAATGAGGTTGGTCACATTGCACGCAAGTGTCTGAAATCAAAACATGTTTATCCTCGAAGAAAAACAAATTCAGATGTTGAGAAACTTAAGCAATCAGAGATTGTAAAACCTATCAAAATCCTAAAAAGAAACAATGAATCTAAAATTGAAGTTGAACCTAAAACTGAATCAAAGTTTGAAAACTCAACTTTTGAGAAAGGTGAAACTTCCAAATCGAACGAAAACAAAGATTCGAGGTTTTACATTAAGAAAGCAAGAGTTAAATCACAATCCTTGGGTGCCAAGAAGAAAACAACACCATCTGAAGTTGCTAACTCTGAAACGGTCAAGGTTGATAAAGACAAGGTGTATGAGTCAAAGGGTAAAACTGAAACTAATAAAGTTTTTCCAAAACCTTCAAAAGATAAAATCAAGTTTGAGAACTTAAATGTCAATGAAGTCTTAGATAGTGACTATGAGGATGTTTACGAAGATTATTATCCCAAACCCAAGACCAAAAAGGCTTGGGTTGCACTTTTTCACTAAGTTGTTAATGTGTGCAGGGGCTCCAAAGATCCATATTATCAAAGTGGATTTTGGATAGCGGAGCGTCAAGGCACATGACTGGGATGAAAGCACTACTCTTCGATATCGAAGCGATTAATGGAGGGTATGTAGGCTTCCTTGGAAATCAAGGAGGCCGGATTGTTGCTGAAGGAAAGCTTTCGAATGGTGTGGTATCTTTTGATCGTGTTAACTATATCGCCGATCTAGAGAACAATCTTCTCAGTATCTCACAATTTGGGATAAGCAGTTCACCGTTCATTTCAATGATAAGGAGTGCATTATTCTTAAGCCGGGCTTCAAGACTCCTGATGAATGGATTCTAATAGCGCTCCATGCGAAAACGATGTTTACGTGCTAGACATGGGTGTTGCTACTACATCGTCAAAGACGGCTAAACGTTTTCTCACAAAAGCCACAGAGAAGGATTCGATTCTATGGCACAGAAAAATGGGGCATATACATCTGAGGAAAATGAATTTTCTGGTTCACAACGACTTGGTCGAAGGAGTAAATCTTCAAGCTTCCACATGACGAATCATTTCTTGAATGCAAGAAAGGGAAGCAGATCAAAAAGTCACATCCTAAGAAGATTCTAAACTCCATAGAGTTGCCGCTTGAACGTCTACATATGGAGTAGTATATCCGGAGATCTGTACTGTTTGGTTGTCACAGATGATTATTCTCGATATTCTTGGGTTTTCTTTCAAGAGTCTAAAGATGAAACGTTCGATAATCTGGTGATTCTCTTCAAGAAACTTGAAAATCTGTATCATCTACCTGTTAGACGTATTCGAAGTGATAACGGCATGGAGTTTAAAAACAACAAGATGTAAGAGTTTTGCAATGCCAAAGGAATTCTGTACGAATTCAGTGCACCCTACACTCCACAACAAAATGGCGTAGCTGAAAGGAAGAATAGAACTCTAATCGAAACAGCAAGAACAATGCTTGCAGACTCTAAACTTCATGTTAGCTTCTGGAGTGAGGCGGTTGCAGCGGCATGCTACACTTTAAACAGGGTCTTAACAGTCAAACCGACCAAGAAGACATGCTTCGAGATGATTAACCGAAGGAAACCAAATCTAAAATATCTAGAGCCGTTTGGTGCACCATGCACAGTGATTGATTCCGATGGAAAATTTGGTGCTAAAACGCTTGAAGGTTTCTTTGTTGGTTATGCTAGTCCGCTCAGGAGTGTTTACATTCCTACTTTAAGAAGAGTGGTCGAAGCACAACACGTAGATTGCTTTCAGTACACAACTCCTATTCAGAGGAAAGGCGACGCGTGGTTGTTCAATTACCAAGATTTGTGGAAGTCATTCGACTTGCCAAAGAACCATCTGAAGAAGAACTTGCAGCACTTTGTTATCTACAACAGTCGGCAAACCAAGAACAGATTCTAAGGCCAATAGTGGTTAATCAACCTACTATTGGTTCAACATCGTCTTCTGGTGTAGGTCTGAGTACTAGTGGTGTTCCAGTTGAACAAGTTTCTGAAGCAGAAGTAACACCTACTACAACTCCAGCAAATGTTTCCACTGAACCAGGAAATGCAACTACAGAGCCCATTATTTCTCAGAATCGGAATTCCGAATCTGATGAAGCTCTGACTTTCGATGATGATGGAGAATTTTCCTCTGATGAAGAATCCGAGCAGATATCCAATATGTTAAACCAATCTGCGGGCCCGAGCAATCAAAATGAAGCAACATCTAGTGCTCCTGAAGTTGATTTGATCATGATCTGAATATTTCAAATCGGAACAGCTCAGTTGATGTTCCTAGTGAGGAGATACCACGATCTTATTCATATCACCCTTCAACCCACATTATTGGAGAGTTACAGACTGGTGCGAGAATGAGAAACCAGATCAACAAAGCATTAAGTTGTTTCTATACTCGAGTGGCTCCGACTCAAGATTATTGTTATTATTCATGTTTCATATCTCAAATCGAGCCGAAAACTGTGAATGAAGCTTTGGGTGATGAGAACTGGGTGATAGCAATGCAGGAAGAACTGTTACAGTTTGAGAAACTGGGAGTTAGGAGAGTTGTTGACTTACCACCTAAGCAAAAAGCGATAGATACGAAGTGGGTCTTCAAGTTCAAGAGGGATGATCGAGGTGTGATCGTTAGAAACAAAGCTCGGTTGGTTGTCAAAGGTTTCCACCAGCAAGAAGGAATCGACTATACGGAAGTCTATGCACCGGTTGCACATTTAGAGTCAATCCGCATTTTCCTTGCATTCGCTGCTTGGAAAGGTTTTAAAGTGTACCAGTTAGATGTGAAATCCGCATTTCTCTATGGTAAGCTACGCGAACAAGTGTACGTCGGCCAACCACCGGGGTTCGTCGATCCGCTGAACAAGAACAAAGCTTATCTCCTAGACAAGGCCTTATACGGATTACATCAAGCCCCGAGAGCTTGGTACGAGACTTATCTCAACATCTCGTTGGAAACGGCTTTACTAGAGGCACAGTGGATAGTACATTCTTTACCAAAGAAGTCGGAAGTCATCTAATCATCGTACAAATGTATGTGGATGATATCATCTTTGGTTCAACAGATGATAGTCTTTGCAAAGAATTCGAGAAGATTATGAAAAAGAAGTTCGAAATGTCTTCTATGGCGAACTTGCTTTGAACAAGTCGGCGAACTTGTTCTAACATTATGATTTCGGGCGAAATTGATCTACACATTACATAAATACGACATTTTCTAGTATAATATAGCCCAATCTAAACAGACTCGATACAAGACTAAGACATAGACATACAATACTAACATACTGAACTAGTGGACATAAGGTCTGTTTATATAGCAGCATAACCCAATGTACAGAGATCACGAAACACATCTAAGTCCACGAGTTCTTCGTGGACACAACAAAAAATGAAAGATGCCTTTTGTGTAAGGAGGTATACCCACGAAGAAGCAGGTTCTTCGTGGGATGCCTGCAAACAGACAGTAACTTACAGAAACAAGACACAACAAGATACAATCACTAAGTACTGGACAGACTTCACACAAGAAGTTGTTTAAATTGCAAATAAAGTAACGCACCGAGTTAAGATAGGAGGATATATTGACTTGGTCGACTCGACCAAAACTATACAGACACGTTAAATAAAGACAATACAATTACAGACATAATTAAGAACAAGCGGCAGACACAAAAGTGCATCAACAAACTCCCCCTTGATTGTTGCTTGGTCTTCGGTCTTCATCTCTAATGGTCTGCTTCGGACCTCGAACTACTGGTGTGAATTCCGCGATAGTAACAAAAACAAGTGACGCGTTGGAACAACAAAGCTTGGTGTGTGTCCTTGTCTTCATAGAAGATATCATGTTGAAGTTGATGTCAGCAGCAGACAAATTCACGATCCACATCGGATCAAGCATGTGGAAGTTGTCTTCGTCGTTGTTCTTGAAGACGATCACTACTTCATGTGTGTCCAAGTTGTAACACCACAACACCATGTTTCCAAGAAAGTCTTGCTTCATCGGCATGAGCGGTATTTTATCCATAACCTTGCTTGTAAACAAGCTTGTAACGAGTGATGTTGGTTGCTGGATCTAACTTGTACTTGATCTGCTCATGCATTGGAAACTGTGGCTTGTACAACTTGTCTTTCCAACCTTTTCGATGTTCCATCCTTAGCTTGCGAGCAAATAGCGTAACACCTTTAAAGTTTAATCGGTTGATCATATTCAACTGCGCTAAAGCTGCAACATCATAAAAGGGTAAAGTTAGTATGCTAAGGAGCGACTTGAAGCACTGGATCCATGTTCGTGCTTAACAGCCATGCAATGTATTTCCTTCATGAACATCCAGCTGAGAATTCTTCCTTGAGGTCAACCTTTCTCATACTTCATATAGTCGACTTGAACTGGAGGAGGAGCTGGCTTTAGAGTCTTCGCCAGAAACTTCTTTCTCCATTCGTCAAAAGTGTCGGTGGGAACATCAGATGTATCACGACTCTTTAACTTTTCGTCGATCTCATCCACATTATCCCGTAACCATTCAGCATTAAATGGATTAAATTCCATTCCGTCTTCGTACACATACTTAGATTTTTCCGCTTCACCTTCAAACACTATCTCCTCTAGATCATCTAGATTAGACACATCCGGTTCACTCGGTATTTCATCGATAGTAGCATCATCTGTCACACCCCGACCCGCAGCGGAAATAAGAGTCGGGGCATAATTGGGTTATCACCAAAGCACATGACATTTACTATTATGTTTCATAATTAGATGAAGTCAAAGTTACATTTCTCAAACATCCAAACATGTTCATTCATTACAAGGGAAAATAACCAAACATAATAATCCAAATACTAAATCGTTTTATTTCTTCTAATCCAGGTCCTATGTGTTCCTAGCTGCTGCTGGTTCACCTGTATCATGTGTAAAAATAGGAGGTTTTTGGGTCAACATAAGTTGGCGAGTGAACCTTATAGATAAACATTTGATAATGATTTTCTGGTTAGTTTATCAATAAAATATTATGCATAATCATAAAAGAGCACATGTATGTAATCAAACATTGGCAATATCAATTACAATTATAACATACAGTAACAATCGATAGCATACATGAACATACCAACATCATATAATAATTAACATAAATGAACTGTGCGGTCAAAGCTCAATCAAACGGAGCCGATCGTATTGCATGAACTGGAAATGTAAATTGAACTGTGCGCTCAAGGCTCAATCAAACGGAGCCGAACGTATTGCATGAACTGGAAATGTAAATTGAACTGTGCACTCAAGGCTCAATCAAACGGAGCCGAGCGTATTGCATGTATTGAAATGTAAAATGAAATGACCGATCAAGGCTCAATCAAACGGAGCCGATCGTGCGGGCACGCCAAGATCAACCGCATAATTAAATGGGGATCCAACTCAACCTCGATGGATGGGGAGCCACGGCCTTGGCAATTGCATGTATTGAAAAAATAATTTGCATACAATAATAACTACTTAACGGCAACAAACTAATACACATGTCATGATATGATATATGCACAATAACTTGGTTATAATATGTAAATGAACAAGACACATGATACACCCCAAAAACGTGATTAAAACGGGGAATTTGAAGGGTTCACTCACATTGGGTGCGTGAGATGCGCACGATTTAGACGAAGCGAGTCAACGAGGAAACACTAACCTAAATAATAATGGAAAAATATATTAAATGGATGGATTTTATTAAGGATTTTAATGGGATTTTTAGATATATTTTTGTGAGTTTATGGCTATTTTCTATCCTTAAAAATGTTATTTTTAAGTATTTTTAATTGATTTTTAAATTAAAATAAACAAATAAATATATAAAAAAATATTATTATTTTACTGTTTGACCGTTGACCGGTTCGGTCAGCGGTAAATGTTTGCGCCAAGCGGGATTCGAACCGGTGACCTTCAGTTCACGTGCACGTAGCTCTACCAACTGAGCTACGTGACTAACCCGTTAGAAACTCAGTTTTAATTATATTTATATACTTATTCGCCTTAACCGAAAATACCTTTATTTACAAAAACGTTTTAATTCAATTGACCGGTGCTTGGGACAGGGTTCGAACGCGCGCTATGAAGTTTATCTTGCACACAGTCCACCGCTGGACTGTGTGTCTAACCCGGTTATATTCTTGATTTATATTATACTTAACAACTACTCGCTCTAACCCGGTTAGTTCATGAATAAAAAGAAATGTTATTACGTAAAGCGTGTGTAGTAAGGATCGAACTCGGGACTTGTATATAAACTTTGCACACAGTCCACCGCTGGACTGTGTGTCTAACCCGTTTATTATCCGAATTTTAATTACTTTTATCCCGTTTTCAAGTTCGTCTTCTTCATTACAATTACCGACTTTACTCAATCATCTGGTTCATGGTTTAACTAATTACTAAACATGACGACTAGCTTGAATGTACAAAACCGAACAGTTTGGGGAAAGAAAATACCGGACAGGTCGTCTTCCTTAGGGAGTCCGGCGAGAAACAGACAGCTCTGTTTTTGAACCTTCGGCTGAGAGGGTCTAGCAACAGAATTAAGGAATTAGATTTGAAATTGAACCAGAGTACATGGATTATTAGTACGATTGAATGTGCTTACCGTTAACTAGCGAGTTTCTGGCGAATTCCAGAATTTCTTCGGCGAACACAAAAATCCAGAAAAGTCTTCTGTGACTGATTTTGAGTGATGGATTAATGTTAGTAGAGTCCTAACAATAGATTGAAACCGCAAAGGAGGAATATCTTACCGGTTTGTGTTGAACACGGTTTTCCGGCGATTTCTGCAGAGAATTCCGGCGAACAGTTTTTGGTGCTCAAATGACTTGAAAACGTGACGAAAAGGAAATGGAGTGTAGTTGGGACGGTTCTGAATCGCATAAATGATTGGAACCTGAATTAATCGGAGTTTGATAACTTTTCGGTTTCAAAAACCGAAACTTTAAGTTCATTCAATTTGGACTTAATTAGAAACCGATATTCATCGGTTATAAGCTAGCCAGACGAATTTGAACTGATTTGGCGATCGGTTTACCGATTTCCGTTATTCAGATGACATTAACGGTTGCTTCGTGTTTGCGTATAAGACCAAATTGTTTTCCTAAGGTTAACAGAAAACACTTGGTGGCGGAGTGGTTTGGGAAGCAAATGATAAATCGTTGGAGACAGCTGACCCGGGTTCGAGTCCTGGCAGCTACAAATGTTTTTTTATTTATTTTATTTTAACTTTTTATCAAATATAATTTTTATGGTTTAGTTTATTTATTAATTATGTAATGTTTAAACCCAAAATAATCATAAATAATTAATGAAATTTCATAACTTGGTACAAGATTGCAAAACGGAGCGGGTTTTGGAAACCCGATTTTTACAAATGTTACAGTATCCCCTACTTTTAGGAATTTCGTCCCGAAATTTAAACAGTTGAAGTAGTAGGGAAAAGCTGAGGGTATTTTTCACGCATTGAGTCTTCACGTTCCCAAGTAAACTCAAGTCCCCGTTTCGACTCCCAGCGTACCCTAACAATAGGAATGCGACTTCGTCGTAGACGCTTTTCTCCATAGTCCATAATCTCCACTGGTCTTTCAATAAAATGCATGGATTCATCAATCTGAATATCCTCCAGTGGAATATGAAGATTCTCATCAGCGAGGCACTTCTTCAAGTTCGACACGTGGAATGTGGGATGAATCCTGTCGAGTTCTTCCGGTAGGTCAAGCTTGTATGCTGCAGGACCTACTCTTTCGAGTATTTTGAAAGGTCCTACATAACGTGGTGCTAGCTTTCCCTTTTGACCAAAACGAACTACTCCCTACCACGGTGATACTTTTAAAAGCACATGATCACCAACGCTAAACTCCAAGGGCTTCCGTCGTTTATCTGCGTAACTCTTTTGACGACTTTGAGCCGCTAGAAGATTGTTTCGGATTTGATGAATCTTATCTGTGGTTTCTTGGATCAATTCTGGACCAGTAATTTGTGCTTCCCCAATTTCGTGCCAACAAACAGGAGATCGGCACTTTCGACCATATAACGCTTCAAAAGGTGCCATGCCGATGCTAGAATGATAACTGTTGTTGTACGAAAATTCAACTAACGGTAGATGGGCGTCCCAATTTCCCTTGAAGTCTATGACACATGCTCTAAGCATATCCTCAAGGGTTTGAATGGTGCGCTCAGACTGTCCATCAGTTTGAGGATGGTAGGCGGTACTGAGATCTAATCGAGTGCCCATAGCGGATTGTACTGCTTGCCATGTTCGTGAGGTGAAACGACCATCACGATCAGAAATAATACTTATTGGTACCCCGTGCCGGCTTACGATTTCGTTGATATAAATACGAGCAAGCTTATCGTTCTTGAAATCTTCTCGAATAGGGATAAAGTGAGCTGATTTTGTAAGTCGGTCTATAACCACCCATATAGTGTCATACCCACTAGAAGTGCGAGGTAACCCGGTAATGAAATCCATGGTTATATTTTCCCACTTCCATACAGGTATTTCTGGTTGGACTAGAAGTCCTGAGGGTCTTTGGTGTTCAGCCTTCACCTTAGAACATGTGAGACACTTGGAAACGAAAACGGCAATATCTTTCTTCATTCCAGGCCACCAATAGGTGTACCGTAGGTCTTGATACATCTTATTGGCTCCTGGGTGTATAGAATATCGCGTCTTATGAGCTTCATGCATGAGTGTTTCACGAAGTTTGATGTGGTTAGGAATCCATATACGATCCAGGTAATACAAAATACCATCAGATTTAGTTTCAAGTTTTAGCTCGGCTCCACAGGACATCTCTTTTTGTACATCTTCCTCTGTTATTGAAACGTGTTGAGCTTCTCGAATTTGATCCTTAACATTGGTTAAAATTTGCGAACATAGAAGATGAATGGAGTTCGCATAACCCTTTCGACTAAGTGCATCAGCCACCACATTTGCTTTACCAGGGTGGTATCTTATTTCACAGTCGTGATCATTTAGGAGTTCGACCCATCTTCGTTGCCTCATATTTAACTCTTTCTGGTTGAAGATATGTTGAAGACTCTTGTGGTCAGTGTAGATTTCACACTTCGTACCATAGAGATAATGTCTCCATATCTTAAGAGCAAATACAACAGCTCCAAGTTCAAGGTCATGAGTGGTGTAGTTCTTTTCGTGTGTCTTGAGTTGCCTTGAGGCATAAGCTATGACTTTTCCTCTTTGCATGAGAACGCAACCTAATCCTTGCCCCGACGCGTCGCAATAGACTACAAAATCATCACAACCTTCAGGAAGTGTGAGGATTGGTGCATCACAAAGTTTTTGCTTGAGAGTTTGAAAAGCTTCTTCTTGCTTGGGTCCCCATACAAATGGTTTCCCTTTATGGGTTAAAGCCATGAGTGGCACAGCAATGCGAGAGAAGTTTGAAATGAACCGACGATAATAGCCAGCAAGTCCAAGAAAAGACCTTACTTCAGTTGGTGTACGTGGGGCTTGCCATTCTTGAACTGCTTTGATCTTTGATGGGTCCACATGTATTCCTTTGTCATTGACTACATGCCCGAGAAATTGCACCTCTTTTAACCAGAATTCACATTTAGAGAACTTGGCATAAAGCTTTTCCTTTTCTAGGAGTGCAAGAACAAGTCGTAGATGACGCTCATGATCAGCTTTAGTTTTTGAATAGATAAGAATATCGTCGATGAATACAATGACAAATCGATCAAGGTAAGGTTTGCAGACTCTATTCATTAGGTCCATGAAAACAGCTGGTGCGTTGGTTAATCCAGACGGCATAACCATGAATTCATAGTGACCATATCGAGTTCGAAAAGCAGTTTTAGGGACGTCTTCTTCATGCACTCTAAGCTGATGATAGCCAGATCGAAGGTCGATTTTCGAAAAGCAACTGGCACCTTGTAGTTGGTCAAGAAGATCATCTATGCGAGGTAAAGGATATCGATTTTTGATAGTTAACTTGTTGAGCTCTCTGTAGTCGATGCACATGCGAAAAGATCCATCCTTCTTCTTTACAAAAAGTACAGGTGCACCCCAAGGCGATGAGCTGGGGCGTATAAATCCCTTGTCAGTCAACTCTTGCAATTGACTGGCTAGCTCTTGCATTTCGGAGGGGGCTAACCTATATGGAGATTTTGCCACTGGTGTAGCACCAGGTATAAGATCGATACGGAATTCGACATCTCTGATTGGAGGAAGTCCTGAAATGTCGTCAGGAAAAACTTGCGGAAAATCTTTTACAACAGGAATATCTTCAAGTTTCTTCTCTGTGGTCCCCTTCTTGATGATATGGGCTAAAAACGCGACATAATTCTTGCGAAGGTATTTCTGAGCTTGAAGACAAGACATTAAGTTGAGCCCTTTCGACGAGGTTTCTCCAAAGATTCGAAGAGTCTGACCGTTTGAAAGAGGAATACGAATAAATTTCTCATGACAAACAACTTCCGCATGATGTAGACTGAGCCAATCCATACCGATTATGATGTCAAAACTTCCCAGCTTCATAGGAATAAGATCGACTGAGAATTCGTGGTCGTTTAAAGTGAGTGTACAGTTGCGTAAAATAGATTTTAATGAAACAGATTTTCCGTCCGCAACTTCTACCGTTATGGATTCCGCGAGCTTATCCCGATTTTTACTTAAGATAGGTTCAAACTCTAATGACACGAAACTTCTATCCGCACCAGTATCAAATAACATAGAGGCATATCTACCATTTATAAGAAACGTACCGTTGACCACATTGCCGTCAGCTCTGGCCTGGTTTGCGTTAATATTGAAAGCCCTTCCTCTAGCAGGTGGAGGAGCTTGGTTCGCTTGATTCACAGGATTGGCTTGGGCCTGAGCATGAATAATATTAACCAGCCTTGGACATGTGTTCCTGAAATGACTTGGGTCGCCACAGTTGAAACAAGCCCGCATAGGTTGGCCCATAGGGTAATTGGGTTGATAGTATGTTTGGGCTAAATGTTGAGTGGGTGGGTATGGTAGCTGTTGTTGGGCTTGACCCATTAATTGTTGGTGGGTTTGGGTTATAGGTTGGTGGCGGTTTGTTCGTTGGAGCGTGCGGCAGTTTTGAGCAGTGTGTCCGGCGCGACCGCAGCCGGTACAGTATTGGCAAGGATAGTCAGGGGAGTGGTGATACTGACAACGGTTACATTTTGGTAGTGGCCCTGTGTATGGTTTTCTGTATGGCGCTGGTGGAGGAGTGGCTTGAGTGATGGGTGCAGCAGGAACAGGGGTGTTGGTTTGGGTGACTGCAAAGTTCCTGGTGTTACGCTTCCTCTTGTTAGCAAATTTAGAGGAAGGAGTGTGGTGGTTTGAGGTTTGTCCCTCAGCAGGTGTTTTCTTCTTTTCCTCCTTGAATTTCCCATTGCGAATTCGGTTTTCGGTCAGTTCTGTTGCCAACTCCATGGCAGCTTCGAGGGTTACTGGTGAAACGCTGAGGACCGAATCTTGGATTTTCGAGGGAAGTCCTCGAATGTAATGTTCGATCAGACGGTAGGTTGGAGTGAATAAGTTTGGAACCATTTGGTTCAACTCCAAGAACCTTTTGTTGTAAGTAGAGTGATCACCATCTTTTTGCTTCAAAGCATGAAATTCATCTTCCAATTTCTTAATTTCACTTCTAGGACAGAATCGCCTAGTCATGATTTCCCTTAACTCCTCCCAAGTTAAGGCCATCGCATCATCCGTTCCCCTCTTTCCTTTCTCAGTATTCCACCAAGTGAGAGCTACCCCAAGTAGCCTCCCGGTGGCATAACGAACTTTGCGATCCTCAGGACAATCGCAGTTTAAGAAAACGTTTTCCATCTCCTCGAACCAATGTAGGAGAGCAGTGACTCCCTCGGTCCCTTCGAATTTCGGAGGATCACAGGACTTAAAATGTTTGTAGGAGCATTTGTTGGTAGGAGGGTTGTTGATGATCTGGTCCTGTTGTTGAGGAGGGTTAGTAGGATTTGCAGCAAGGGCTTGTTGTACTTGTACTACGATGTCAGGTAATATCGTGGCCATTTGATTCGCGATATGGGTGGCCAAACGTTCCCGAGACTTTTCCGATTTCCTACTTCTTCGATGCGATCTAGACGACATCTACAGGATCATAAAATGAGAAGATTGTGAGTTTATGATGTCTTTTTAGGTGTCATGTGTCTTTGAGAAAATGAAAAATAACATAAATATCAATAATGCAACTACATCCAAAGGATGTCTTGGGTTCACTCATGTTGGGCCTCAAATGTCCCCCATACCTTCACCTACATAGTCATGTGGGCCCCCATGGCTATTGGCTTGGTAGGATTCACATTAGTATTGGCAATTTAACACTTGCATCCCCCGAATGCAAACCACAAAATATGTTCATGAGGCGTTTGGTCGGAACGTGTCCAGGTGTAGACACAATGACAACTCAAAGTGGGATTAGCTCTCACGACGTTTGGTATAGCATGCTTTGGCCTAATAGGTATTTCGTACTCTCATCGTTAGTCCCCAGGTAGGAAAACTGGTCCTTTATTTTGGATTTATACGAATGCCAGCCTAGACAGGACGTTCCGACTACCGGTACTAGTACCCTTCCAGTTACTACATGCCCGTCATGAGAACTCACTTTGATGAGATTTGAAAACACGAAAATTATCGTAAAATCTATCATGATGTGGTGTGTGCTTGCATGGATGTGATATGTTATGATCATACGATTTCATGATAGGCATTATTTGATAATACATACTTATGAACATGCTTGAACAATATCAAATGTAACATTTAACATAAATATATAAACATCATGAAATTTTGGGATATAACACACAAAATTCTTATAAGTTTCTAATCGACTATAGTATAGGCTCTAAGGGTCTAATAACCTATCCTATATCCCTATAGTCATGGCTCTGATACCAATCTGTCACACCCCGACCCGCAGCGGAAATAAGAGTCGGGGCATAATTGGGTTATCACCAAAGCACATGACATTTACTATTATGTTTCATAATTAGATGAAGTCAAAGTTACATTTCTCAAACATCCAAACATGTTCATTCATTACAAGGGAAAATAACCAAACATAATAATCCAAATACTAAATCGTTTTATTTCTTCTAATCCAGGTCCTATGTGTTCCTAGCTACTGCTGGTTCACCTGTATCATGTGTAAAAATAGGAGGTTTTTGGGTCAACATAAGTTGGCGAGTGAACCTTATAGATAAACATTTGATAATGATTTTCTGGTTAGTTTATCAATAAAATATTGTGCATAATCATAAAAGAGCACATGTATGTAATCAAACATTGGCAATATCAATTACAATTATAACATACAGTAACAATCGATAGCATACATGAACATACCAACATCATATAATAATTAACATAAATGAACTGTGCGGTCAAGGCTCAATCAAACGGAGCCGATCGTATTGCATGAACTGGAAATGTAAATTGAACTGTGCGCTCAAGGCTCAATCAAACGGAGCCGAACGTATTGCATGAACTGGAAATGTAAATTGAACTGTGCACTCAAGGCTCAATCAAACGGAGCCGAGCGTATTGCATGTATTGAAATGTAAAATGAAATGACCGATCAAGGCTCAATCAAACGGAGCCGATCGTGCGGGCACGCCAAGATCAACCGCATAATTAAATGGGGATCCAACTCAACCTCGATGGATGGGGAGCCACGGCCTCGGCAATTGCATGTATTGAAATAATAATTTGCATACAATAATAACTACTTAACGGCAACAAACTAATACACATGTCATGATATGATATATGCACAATAACTTGGTTATAATATGTAAATGAACAAGACACATGATACACCCCAAAAACGTGATTAAAACGGGGAATTTGAAGGGTTCACTCACATTGGGTGCGTGAGATGCGCACGATTTAGACGAAGCGAGTCAACGAGGAAACACTAACCTAAATAATAATGGAAAAATATATTAAATGGATGAATTTTATTAAGGATTTTAATGGGATTTTTAGATATATTTTTGTGAGTTTATGGCTATTTTCTATCCTTAAAAATGTTATTTTTAAGTATTTTTAATTGATTTTTAAATTAAAATAAACAAATAAATATATAAAAAAATATTATTATTTTACTGTTTGACCGTTGACCGGTTCGGTCAGCGGTAAATGTTTGCGCCAAGCGGGATTCGAACCGGTGACCTTCAGTTCACGTGCACGTAGCTCTACCAACTGAGCTACGTGACTAACCCGTTAGAAACTCAGTTTTAATTATATTTATATACTTATTCGCCTTAACCGAAAATACCTTTATTTACAAAAACGTTTTAATTCAATTGACCGGTGCTTGGGACAGGGTTCGAACGCGCGCTATGAAGTTTATCTTGCACACAGTCCACCGCTGGACTGTGTGTCTAACCCGGTTATATTCTTGATTTATATTATACTTAACAACTACTCGCTCTAACCCGGTTAGTTCATGAATAAAAAGAAATGTTATTACGTAAAGCGTGTGTAGTAAGGATCGAACTCGGGACTTGTATATAAACTTTGCACACAGTCCACCGCTGGACTGTGTGTCTAACCCGTTTATTATCCGAATTTTAATTACTTTTATCCCGTTTTCAAGTTCGTCTTCTTCATTACAATTACCGACTTTACTCAATCATCTGGTTCATGGTTTAACTAATTACTAAACATGACGACTAGCTTGAATGTACAAAACCGAACAGTTTGGGGAAAGAAAATACCGGACAGGTCGTCTTCCTTAGGGAGTCCGGCGAGAAACAGACAGCTCTGTTTTTGAACCTTCGGCTGAGAGGGTCTAGCAACAGAATTAAGGAATTAGATTTGAAATTGAACCAGAGTACATGGATTATTAGTACGATTGAATGTGCTTACCGTTAACTAGCGAGTTTCTGGCGAATTCCAGAATTTCTTCGGCGAACACAAAAATCCAGAAAAGTCTTCTGTGACTGATTTTGAGTGATGGATTAATGTTAGTAGAGTCCTAACAATAGATTGAAACCGCAAAGGAGGAATATCTTACCGGTTTGTGTTGAACACGGTTTTCCGGCGATTTCTGCAGAGAATTCCGGCGAACAGTTTTTGGTGCTCAAATGACTTGAAAACGTGACGAAAAGGAAATGGAGTGTAGTTGGGACGGTTCTGAATCGCATAAATGATTGGAACCTGAATTAATCGGAGTTTGATAACTTTTCGGTTTCAAAAACCGAAACTTTAAGTTCATTCAATTTGGACTTAATTAGAAACCGATATTCATCGGTTATAAGCTAGCCAGACGAATTTGAACTGATTTGGCGATCGGTTTACCGATTTCCGTTATTCAGATGACATTAACGGTTGCTTCGTGTTTGCGTATAAGACCAAATGTTTTCCTAAGGTTAACAGAAAACACTTGGTGGCGGAGTGGTTTGGGAAGCAAATGATAAATCGTTGGAGACAGCTGACCCGGGTTCGAGTCCCGGCAGCTACAAATGTTTTTTATTTATTTTATTTTAACTTTTTATCAAATATAATTTTTATGGTTTAGTTTATTTATTAATTATGTAATGTTTAAACCCAAAATAATCATAAATAATTAATGAAATTTCATAACTTGGTACAAGATTGCAAAACGGAGCGGGTTTTGGAGACCCGATTTTTACAAATGTTACATCATCTACTACCTTCATTTCCTTTAGAGCCAAAATTTGTTCATTTGAGAGTTCAGACACAAACTCTCCTTCCACTAACTCTTCCCTAGTTACGGGATGACATGCCTGTAATGGTTGAACATCAAATCCTTCGGTAACCACCAAACCAACATCTGAACTCGACGCCACCACAGGCTTAACACTTGCTATTGAACTTTCACCAACGGTAACAGGAGCACTTTCAACCAATGCCAACTGAAGACCAATGTCTTCAACACTTGCTAATACATCAAACCTTTCATGTTCCTCTTGAGTTCCACCGGAGGCAACTGGATCGGCCACGATCTATTCAGAACTAGAACATGCAATAGGAGTTGATGCAGACGTTTCTGGTTATGCAGAGGAAGCCGATGCATCAGGATTACCAGGGTCTTCACTATCGTGATCACGCTTGCATAGTATTTCCTGAGCCTTGCATCTTTCATTCCAAAGAATGTTTACCTGCTTTCTGCTCATCTCAAAAGCCGTCTTTTATAGTGTTAAAACCTTCAACCACTGTAGTGTTCTGAGTGTTATACCATTCTCTCATGTCAGTATGCTTCTCGGCTAGTGTATCTGTAGATCGTTGCAGTGCAACACTTCTTTCCTTAACTCTGTTCATTTCAATCCCACAACCATTATCAGCTGCTCGCATCTGTTGCAATTGAGCTGCCCTTTCAGCATCAGCAGCCTTCAACCTTTCATTCTCAGCCCTTAACTCCGTAATCTCGGCTGCTTGCTTTCCAACAGTTTCCTTCAACGTATTGATCTCCAACTATTGTTTAATGATTATGTTTCGAGTTGAAGACATAAAGTCTAAAGGCCAATTAATTTGATGGGCTGCAGCTTGTAATTGTGAAAACAGAAAATCCACCTTTTCATCATGTTCCATTTCAGAGAACATTCTATTCCGTCGTTCTGTGCTTTGTTGATGAACTGCGGATCGAGATTGTGGAGCAGAAGAAGTATCATGTTGTGATTGTGCATGAGGTACTACAACTATAGGTGTCTCTACCTCAGTCCTAGTTATATGAGGTGATTCAGAGATTGCTGTGGGGGAAGTCATCAAAGCTTCACTTTCCTCCGCTGTGAGGACATACTCGGCTTCGTGGACTGGTTCTAATGTGGTTTCATGTTGTGTGGTTGTAGGTTGTGCTGATGAAACTTTCATCGATTTCTTACTCTTTTTTCTTTCTATGAACCGCAATTTTCTTCTTGCAGACTCGTTCTGCTTCTGTATCAAATGGAACATAATCGGCATCTGTATCTGTCCGAATACGTCTAATATGCCTCACCCCACGCTCATCAACGTGGCGTTCATACCCAGATTCAAGCAGATTGTCATCAGAATCCGATTCATCATCATCACCCAACTGTTTACCCTTGTCACTGCCGGTAGTACCTGCACCACTCGCACCACCATCACCACCTTAGTTATCACCGTCACCACCTTCATCCTCATTGTCATCATCACGTAGACCTTTTCTCTTCTTTCGACCAAACTTATCTTCGATCATCTTTTTCGATGTTGGTTCTTCATTTTCAGATTGACTATCATCATGATGCCATTTATCATTATCCAGAGCCCCATAGTCGTCCTTGCCCAGAGCACCTAACATCTTCCTCGGAGGTGTGCTTTCTGTATAACGTTTAGCAGCCACACCCCTAAAGATCTTCAACGAGTGTTCCATCATAACATCAACTTTAAGAACATCGTTTTCATTCTTTGGAAGATTCAGATGTTGTACGTTCATGATCATCTAGAGAAACCGAGGATACATCCAAAACTTGCTTCCTCCAACACCACCGGTTCTTCCCAAATTCTCCTTCATGTTTGCAAAAATATACTTTGAAATACTGAACCGTTTGTTCAATATAAAAGAAATCATCACTCCGACTAAGTCATTATTTGCCATATCATAACCACTTCGCATGTTGCTTAAACACTAAATAAGAATGTGTAGAAAGAACTTGTATCGGAGCGGCAACCACGCATTGTTTATTTGACCTCCCAGAATATCTCCAACACACTTCATACGTAATAAACATCCACGTTGGCACTTTAATGAAACTGAAAATGGAGCTTCAGGATCGTCGCCAAGTTGTAAAATGGTGTTGATTACTTCAACAGAAACATCCACATCCAAGCCATGTACTCTTCTGCGAATAATTTCCTTTCCATCAATTTCTACAACATTTGCCGAATCCCAAAATTCCTTTATCAACGTCTTGTACACTATAGGTTGATGCGTGATTGCATCATTTATCCTTGAATCACGCAAAAACTTCATTATACTGTTGTTTTCAGTAAACTTGTCTTCCGGATCTAAGTAAGCGACCATGTTGTGCCTCGGCTCTGACATAATCTCAACCTCCGACTTGTCAGTTTTCTTCATCGCTGGTTTCCGTTTCTGTTCTTTCGGTGCCATCCTATACACAAACATAACCAAAATGTGAAGAACCGAAAACATACTTGGAACATACTTCAAAGTGTTAACTGTGAACATTCTGTTAATATGTATACCACCACGAAGAACTGAGTTACACGAAGAACTAGTTACTACGAAGGACTGTGTATCACGAAGAACTGAGTATCACGAAGATCCATTTTTTGTGTAAAAATTTAGAACCACAAAGAACCAATAATAAAGAACCACGAAGGACTCTAATCAAGGAAGAAGGGTTCTTTGTTGACCAAGGTTTTTCGTCATCAACAGTTTCACGAAGAATTGGTTCTTCGTTTCTGAGGTTCTTCGTGTGATATAACAGTTCTTCATTCCCAAATTAGTGGGTTCTTCATCCCAACTGTTCTTCATGTAGATTAATACAAACTGACAAATGGTGAAATAAGTCTGACATAGAAGATCAAAAACCCAATTTATAATTGTTTTCTTTCCAACATTGAAGTAACCATCAAAGCCATTAAACCTTCAAAAACCCAATCCTTATCCAAACTTCAAACACCAATATAAACAACAAACACAGTACATATCTATTGATTATCGTTCAATAACAACAAGTTTCACTATGGAAGTTATCGAATAAGAGGGTTTTAATATGAACAGTAGAATTTCAGTTTCATTGATTCAAGCTTTTGGTCCATAAACGTTTAAACAACTAGTAAATCAAAACTAGTAACAAGGTACTCCATCACAATGTTGATTATACCTTGATCTATATCAACAATAATGTTAACAAGAATGATCGATTAGGTAGGTGGTGGGATTTCTTCACAATGAAGAAGAAGATGAATAGTTGTGGGAGAGTAAAAAGTGAAAAAGGTGAGATTTGAAAAAGATAGATAAGATCAGCGAATAGCCACACCCTTTTTATGCCCGTACACCCACGAAAAACCTAGGTTGGGCCACGAAGAACCTTGATGGGCCATGTATTGGATCAGCCCAGCAGATGGTTCACGAAGAACCTGTTTGTAATCAATACGAAGAACCAGACACCACGAAGAATGGTTCTTCGTCCATGTAGGGTTTCTTCATTGACCAGAGGATTATTCGTTGACTTCCTCACACATGATGACGAAATTATGAAGAGTATCAGATTTAAACAGATTTGCTCTTGTTTGAGTTTACCAAAATGCAATTGAACTTTATGAAGTTGTGTTAGCAAAAAGCAAGTTGATTTTGGGGCTTATCTCAGTAGAAAACATTCGAGCTTCAATTTTGGCCAATCAAAAAAAAATTAATACATGGTAAACTTAAAACGAACAATAATTAACATTAAATAAGTTTACACTAAATTAACAATATTTTTCGAGTTTCAAGGTAAGAGAATCATACCAGCTTACGGTCTTGTCAAAAACGATTTTTGTTACTAAATAATATTAAGATAAGTATCCTACCACAATTATTGGTATTGTTGTCCACATAAGCTCAACTTATCATATGTAATCACGATTAGGAGATATATTAATGTATGATTTATACTTACTAGCCGGTGTTCATCCACTTCACGACACATTCCCGTATAAAGATATGCACAAGAGTTAATCTTACCAGTGAGTATACCGCTTATCATCTGTTTTGGACGTGTAGATTGTGAGATACTCACTTATTTTTTATTGAAAACAAGCCCTATGTGATTAAATCACTTATTGATGAGGAACTTGATTTTCAGATGCATGCAGGGCACAGGAGCAAGTCTGTGAACAGGTTAGTACCAACATAATGACAAAGAGACAAACTTGACTCCCACATAAACACTGTGATATTTTATCACTTATTTATATGGTGGATGTGATATGTTTATCACTTATTGATGGTCGTATGTAATATTTACATGTATGTATGGTATCATGGAAGTTCTAGACTTGCGTCCCGGTTATTTTTCGGTAAAAGATTCAACCATGATACCCAGATGGTATACAAGCATAAAGGCCGCATATCTCAGAACATCGGCATACTATAAAACGAAATTTCGGTACCAAAACCATATGCCAATAAATGGTTCCCACCTGGATTTCAGTTCGTTATGTTTATATCAACCTGACATTTTAATCTGATTGTGAACCTACCGATACATCATTAGTATAGCTACTTATTGTTTTCCATTTTATATTTTTGACCGTATTTTGACAGACCACCGGTGTAGCATCATTTTCTCTTATCTTTCCAAGAAACCATTTTTTGTTTTTGGTTTATCTAATGTTTTTATATTTTTCTGAACATTTTCTCCCCCTTAAATGCAGAAAGTAAATAAACAAAAGACATATTTTTGTATTTTTGAATTTTTCTAATGTTTTTGTATTTTCTAAAGATTTCTCCCCCTAAAATGAAAAAAGTAAATAAAATTAAAATCTTTTTGTATTTTTAGTTTTTAAGAAAATAATTACAAAAACGATTTGTCGAAGATGATTTACTCGGGTTTCACCTTGATGCCATTGACCAAAAGAAGAAAATCAAAACGTGATTTATCAAAAGTGTTCGTAAACAGATCGGCACGTTGGTAATCGGTGTGGACTTTAACAACATTGATAAGTTTCTTTTCGTAGCAATCTCGTATGAAATGATATTTAATCTCGATGTGTTTGGTCTTTGAGTGTTGTACAGGATTTCGAGTGATCTGTAAAGCAGCTTCATTATCAACATAAATAGGAGTAGTTAGAAATTCAAAACCGTAGTCGCGCATCTGTTGTTGGATCAATAAAACCTGGGAGCAGCAACTACAAGCCGAAATGTACTCTGCTTCACAAGTTGAGGTGGCTACATAGGTCTGCTTTTTGCATTGCCACGTGACTAGGCGATTTCCCAAATACTGACATCCCGCTGATGTTGACTTTGCATCAATCTTGCAGCCGCCATGATCAGAATCACTAAATGCTCTCAAATCAAAGCTATGATCCTTAGGGTACCAGAGACCGGTGTCCGGGCGACCCTTCAAATGGTAAACTTTTGGATTTGACTGGTAACGAGCTAGAAGACATGTTGGATACATAATATCAGGTCTTGAAGCAGTAAGATACATGAGAGATCCAATCATAATTGATAAAACAAGGTTCCACATGTTCACCCATTCCATCTAGAGTAATTCCATGATTTTAAGCTAGCGGAGTTCCCATAGGTTTCGAGTCTGCCATCTGAAATCAGTTGAGGATGTCTCCAACGTATTTTTGTCTGATAAATGAATATCCCTTTCTCCAATTGATGTACCTGCACACCCAAAAAGAAAGTCATTTCGCCCATGGGGCTCATCTCGAACTTCTCTTGCATCACCCGCTCGAATTCCTTGCACATGTCATCATTTGTAGACCCGAAGATGATATCATCAACATACACTTGTACCAGCAACAGATCCTCACCCTTCTCTTTGATGAAGAGAGTACAGTCAATCAACCCACGTCGAAAACCATTCTTGAGCAGATAGGAAGACAACGTTTCATACCAAGCCCGTGGAGCTTAATGAAGACCATACAACGCCTTGTTGAGAAGCCAAACTTTGTCAGGATGGATTGAATCGTGAAAACCAGGCGGTTTGCTCAACATATATTTCTTCTTCAACCACACCATGTAGAAATGCACTTTTTACATCCATTTAATAAACAGTAAACTTCTTTAGGACGCATAAGCCAAGAAAATCCTTATCGCCTCAAGACGTACTACTGGTGCATACACTTCATTGTAATCAATACCTTCTACCTGATTAAAGCCCTGGACAACCAATCTTGCTTTGTTTCTCACAACAATGCCTCGGTCATCCTTCTTGCATTTGTAAACCCATCGAGTACCAATCTTCTTGTAGTTCCCAGGCCTGTCAACCAATTTCCACACGCCCAATTTCTGAAACTGCTGAAGTTCCTCTTGCATTGCTTCAACCCATGAGTCTTCCTTCATTGCCTACTTCCAAGATCTCGGTTCAACTTGGCAAACATAGCAGGTAAAAGACCAATCATTATGTTCCCCAGATTCTCAAATTATCGTATACAAACCAGCATTCTGGTTGTTCCTTAATTAATTACGTGTCTGCACTCCACTTTGAACATCTCCAATAATATTCTGCTGAGGGTGGGTATTATGAACTCGAGTTTCAGGAACATCAGGAACACCAGGAACACGAGCATTTATACCCAAATTGTTGAAGTTCAGATCAACAACCAAGTTGATGTCTGGAATCATAGTAGATGTGGATGCATTACCTTCTCCAGTACCTTGATTGTTCACTTGAGAAGTTGCTTCAGAGGCACCTTGAACAGGAGCTGAGGTAACTTCATTTTCATCATGGAATTCATTATCTCCAGACGAAACATTGTAATCAGCAACATCTTCAAACACCTCATTCTGAACAGGATTGTTAACCGAAGTAGACACTTGTGGGTTAACAATAGTCGGTCGCAGTAAAGACGAGTCAATTGCAATATCACTCTCAAGTAACATATGACTGCTGCAAAAGCATCATCAAAAGTTGGCAGATTAAAGGAGTCGAAAGACCATCATAGTCAAACATCCAAGGATCACCCGGAGCTCTCACCGATTCAGTGTACCTTTGAACCTTAACTTCACCCCATTCCTCAATATTTTTGCTCGATAGATTCCAAACTCTAAAATTTGGAGTAGCATGTCCAAGGAAAAAGCCTTCGATAGCCCTTGGACCAAACTTACCATGTGGATCAATCATAGTACATGGAGCTACAAAAGGTTCAAGATAAGACACATCTGGTTTCCTTAAATGCAACAGTTCAAAACACGTTTTCCCATGCCTTTTAACCGTAAGAACTCTGTTCATCATATAACATGCAGTAGCCACAACTTCTATCCAAAATTGAACAGGAAGCTGCGACTCTACCAACATCGCTCTTGTAGTCTCGATTAGTGTTCTATTCTTCATCTCAGCAACACCATTTTGTTGTGGAGCATAACAAGAACTGTATTCATGTAAAATTCCCTTAGAAGTACAGAACTCATCCATAACTTGATTCTTGAAATCATTGCCATTGTCGCTTCTGATTCTCCTTACTTTAAGAGTATACATATTTCCAAGTAAAGTGAGGAGATTCTTGAGGATTCCTGGAGTTTCACTCTTGTGGGCCATCACAGCTATCCATGAAAATCTTGAATAGTCAACAGTAACAACTAAACAAAAAGCATCACCAAGAATAGTCTTGTGTTTCATAGGTCCAAAGAGGTCCATATGAAGACGTTTAAGAGGCATGTTGACAATGTTGACTTTCTTGATAGGATGCGACTTCTTTGCTTGTTTTCCCTTTTGGCACGAGACATAGACTTCTTGTAAATGAAAATTCTTGACCGGCACACCATTCACAAGATTATTTTCCCCAAGTTGTTCATTTTCCTCAAGTGATGTGTCCCATTCGTCTGTGCCAAGAGATTAACTCCTTTTCAGTGGCTTTTGAGACAAAACATGTAACTTGTGCAGACGTAGCAATAGCTTGGCTCATGTCAAGAATATACAAATCATTAATTCTTGGAGCTGACAACATAATCCATTCTTTGGGAATCTTGAAAACAGGTTTCAGCACATAACAACCGGCATCAACAAGATGAACCGTGAACTTCTTATCATAGATTTGAGAAACACTCAGAAGATTGTGATCATTTGACAAACATTATTTTCTTGTCGAAACTAACAACACCATTGGAAATCATTCCCTCTTCAGTGATGTAACCGCCTTTATCTCCAGCAAAAGCAACATAACCTCCTCTAATGCTTTTCACATCAAAAAGGAGCCTTAAGTCGCCTGTCATGTGCCGGGATGCTCCATTGTCAACAATCCAATGACTATTCATAGTTCCTCCTAGAACACCCTGCATATTACATTACATTACATGATCAGTTTGAGATGGGGACCCAAGCCTTAGTGGTCTTGGGTCGACCCTTATCATCAAGAAATGTGATTTCTATTTCTTGATGATCTGGAAATGGTGTGCCTCCCCCTAAAACAGTACCGTTTTTAGGTTTCCAAGATTGTTGACGTTTACCAGATTTATTATTATTTACAATTTTTGAATTTTCTGGTTGTAACGTGCTTGATGAACTTGGTTCCTTTTGTACAACATCCGGTTTTAATGCCTTTTCAATTACCCCGACTTTTGTACGTCTTTGTTTTTCTTCTTGTTCCTTAACAATACGTTTGTCTTGTTTAGGTGACATAGATCGACGTTGGTAATTATTTTTAGGAGGGGCATTTTCAACAAACTTTGGTTTTGGCGAGTTTGTACAATTTTTGATTATGTGACCAAACTCCCCATATTTAAAACATGATCTCCTCTCAACGAATTTAGGAGATTCGGTTTGATGACTCGATGTTGAACTTGTTGGCCTAGAGATACTTGGTCCTTCATCACACCCATTCGTATGTTGAGTGTAATTCTTTTGACTGATCCGTTTTAAAATCTTGACTTGTTTTACAAAATCAGTATTTGATGTATTTTCAAAAGACTCGATTTTATCCGTATCATTTGGTGCTACAAAGTTAACATCTTTTCCCTTTTTGTTGTTACGAGCTCCTTTTGCATTAACCTTCGGTTGTGACGCCTTAGGTTTTTGAGCTTGCTTCTCTTGTTGTTTACTTTTGGAAGCGATTGAATGTTGTGGTTTGATTGGTAAATTTTCACATTGTGTTACAATCACATTTGGACTTTTCTTTCCCAAAAATTTGTTTGTTGAGTTTTCAAAAACTTGATCAATTGAAGCTGGATTAACATTTCTAATTGGAAAGTCCTTGTTCGAGTAAATTTTCTCATCGCCAATCAAAGTATACAACACATAATCGCTTTCAAACGTAGCAACAAGTGCCTCCACAGATTTGACAGGATCAATCTCTTGTTTTGCAACTGATTGTACAACGGGAGTAGGAGGATCACATAAAATATGATTCACATTTGGAATTTCTACCCTTTTCTTTTTGTCCAGAGATTGGTCCTGATCAGTCACATCTGACTCATCATCTGAAGAATCATCCTCCTCAATTGTTGGAGGGCTTTGTTCCATAACAGATGACACATTCTCTGTCTGTCTAGATTCCTCTGAGGAATTATCTGGTTTGAACACTAAACCTGCTGCAAATCCTTCGGATTAAGAGGTACAGATGGTTCAAAACGGAGCATTTCCTCCTCGACAGGAAATTTGGTATAATTATGTTTCAAAGGCGGTGGACACGATTTATTATCAATGCATTGACATCCCCCTTGAGTTTTTGAACTTCAATGATGTGATCAATCACCTACGGGAGTTAGAGTAACTCTCCAATTTGAGCTTAATTGCATCATGCTCGCATTTTGCAATGGCTAACTCCTTTTTTCGTTTCCTCAATAATATTAATGTAATTATTAATACCCTTTTGTTTGTTCAAAACTGTTTTTGTTAACTCAGACACACTTTCTTAAGAGTTTCAATTACAGATTTGAATTCTTTTTCATTTCGAGTTAGAGCCATATTTGCTTCCTTGCATTTTGAAAGTTCAACTACCAAGCTTTGATTGTGACTGTTAATTATTTCAAATTTATGTTTTAAATCTTCACAATCATTGCATATCCTAGGAGTGTCGGTTTGTACCTGACTTGTCGAAGCTGCAACATTAGCCATAAAGGCAGTTGTGATAAGAAAAAGATCCATCCTCGGCAAAGAACTTCTCCATTTCCTTGGATGCAACAACTTTTCCTATCAATATATACTTTTGACTTTTCAGCTTCTCTGCTTCTTTCAGCAATCCATCGACCTCGATATCAATCTTGTCCCTGATATCCGAATCAGATCCATAACCACCCACACTTGAGTTTTCTTCATCAGAACTCCCGTTATACCCAGAACCATCATCATCTTTAGAAAAGTCATCCATGTGAACATGTTTGATATGATTGATTATCTTAGCATAACAAGCCGTTCCTCCTTGATTTCCATTTCCCAACTGAACTGACCTATCGCACCCTTCATCTACTTATACTACCAAAGCTCTTGTTGTGTTTGAAGGCCCAGGCTGGTTTGAGTTGCTAGGGTTGCTAACTGCTACTATACCCCGTTTGTTGTTAACTTGGGCTGGGTTGGATGTTCTTTGTTGATTTCGGAAAGAGTTGTGATTTCCTTGCTTGCTAGGTCGAGTACATTCATGCTTGAAATGACCTTTCTCGCCACAATTGAAGCAAGTAACAACATCCTTATCAAATTCATATGTGATACCCATGACGAAACCAGGTACACCTTAATGGGTCCTAAACTTAAAGCATTATTAAAACAATAATCGCGTGTAAACTTTGCAAACTTGCATGACTTTTGTGCTATGCTAAACAATATTTGTTATGTCTCGGAGGAATCCGAGAGCACGTCATGGTTAACATGACACTATTAAGGACCAACAATGTGAGGTTGGTGTCTTTAGCCTTTAACAATGTGTTAAACGGAGACTTGACGTTTAACAGTGCATTGAACATTCGATCATGATTATTAGGCCAACGGTAGGGCCCTTTATGATTCTGAGTTCACAAAACATCTTAGTTATGTTCCTTAGACCATGATATAAGACTCGAAGCTAATCCAAGCTCGGGCACGCAAAATGAAGCAGCTTCCGATTAGGGAAACGCCTTTGTTTTGAATATAGCAAAAGGCAACCAAACGTGCAAGGAACAGTCAATCAAGCTTAAAAACACTTAAGCTACCCTAATACGAAGCTTTTATGATTAAAGCATAACTGGGTTCGGATTTCGAGACGGTTATGCATAATTTTTAAAACCGAGTCTTTTCACACTAAAAACGCGAAAAACGGAGTCCGTTTCGCAAATCAGGGACGCGTGTGGGACTCAAAAACGAACCTAAATGCCAAACCGAAGACATACATCATCTTTTAACATGTAAAACAAAGCACGACAAAGCATAGGAGGGGTAGGGGCACCCCACCCCTAAACCGCCACCCCCCCCCCTTTATATTATTTTTCTTTTTTTATTCATTTTATTCACAAAAATCTGGTCATCTTTCTTCTTCATATCAGCTAATCACCTTCATAAAATACCTAAATCAAGGTAATTTTTCAAGTTCTAAGTAGTTTTGATAAGGTTTTCTTGATTAAACATGATCTAGTATACAAAAACCCTTTTTAATCCATGTTTTTGGAGGGTTTAAACAAGTTTATTGGCTGAACAAGAACACCATGTGAATTCCGTGGCGTTATATGGTAGCCAAGATCACAAAACACCCTAATCGACTAAAATCGCATAACATTTCGAATAACCGAAAAACAATGAAACAAAGCTTGATTGTCATGAACTATTGCATGTTTGTATTGTTCTTGATATGTAGGTACTGAATATAGCTCTCACCCACTTCTGGACTCAAGAAAAACCCGCGGAAACGGAGCTTGCGCTAGGTATATCGCTCGAAACCCGAATCTAGAGTAGGCATATTATTGTTTTGACTATAACTTGGTTCGTGATACTTGGATTGAGCTGAAATTGGTGTTGAGATGTAGGGTATTGACAGGAACGCCCACGTAAACGTTTAGAATTTTTGGAATTTTCTACGATTTTTGGTGAATTTTTTACTGTTTCATCAAAACAATTCCAGAAAAAATACCAAACAGAGTCAATAAATCACCAAAATTTACCTGAACAATAACAAACATATATGGAAAGTTCTGGAAATTTCAGAGTCTATTGGTTGAGTTTTGATTGGATTAAAAATCCGTTTTTTCGGAGTTTTCGGTGGCCGGAAACGCACCGAAACCAAATCGAAAATCTCAAATTTTCTAAGAAGTTCCTGGACATGTGAGGGATGTTCTGGAATTTTAGGAATTTTTGGACCAAGGATGATAATTAATGCTAATTATTCGGTTAAATACTGTTTTACAAAGAATTTATTTCAATAGTTAAAATGACTACATAAATTCCCAATTATTTTTCCCATAATCTACAGATTTTTACGGACTTGTATAAAAATTTGTAGATTTTTTATCAAATTATGGATTAAACGGAATTTACAGAATTAAAAACGGGTCATTTTAAAATAATTTCGGCAGTTTACCGTATAACGAACCTGCCGGAACCGGGAACTGACCAAACCCGACTAGTACTATAATTGGAACACAGGGAGTATTTCGGGAGATTCCAGTGTGGATTGGACACTAGGAGTGTGTCCTAGGCCAGTTCGGGATATCCCCGCGGCGGGAATGGAAACTCAAATGTGAGCAACCTAGACTCCCCAAACACCCAAACTCCCTTAATGAAAAGTTAATCATTCTTAAATAACAATGTATTGGCACTATTGGTATTTCCATACCATTATCCGAATATGTTAAACAACCGACTTTGGCTGGCACGTGAAACGGTGCCCGGAAGCCAAACTGAAAACTAATACTACCCTGACCTCCATCACCATGCCAGTGTCCTATAGACTCAATCCAGGGTGAAAACTCCTGACCGAATCCAAGTGATAACCATTACCAACTTAGATACTATTTGGGTCCATACTTGCATGCGTGTTATTAAAGTTGATCCAGTTGCTTGATCACTCTTTTGTTGAGACTACTACTCGCACTGTGAGTTTCACTCCCCACTTTTAAACTGTTTTACTATTTTCTGGGGTGATTTGCATGTTACAAACTATGTTAATAGCACCAACTTGTGATGATGTGAATTATCTAACACACGAACACCCTCCCTTCTGCAAGTGATTAGCGTAAGCCGTGGATAGTACTATTGGTCTGACAAGCCCAGTGCCGCCAGGCTGTGTCGGTGTGACACAGTGTATAGAAACCAGGCACTGCACGCGTCCTACCTGGTTATGTGGTTAGGCATAACTGTAGGGGAACATTGAACTGCATGTGATGCAGTTGGTGGAAAGTGTATGTGGTGACACGACCCGGTGCGATGATGTGTCTATGTGACACGGAGCGATTATGACGGTCAAGGTTTCACTTGCATTCTCATGTAATTCCATCTGTGACTATGACCAGTGCAATTAAACTTATTAACACATATTGTTCCACAACAACCAAAACCGTGGAACTCACCAGCAGCGTTAGCTGACCCTTTTCAAAACTAACATGCATTTCAGGTAAAGCTAAGCAGGAATAAGAAATGTGTGTGTGGATGGCTTGGGTAATAAACTATAGCAGAATAAGAGTTGTCGTGGCTCGTAGTACCATACTTGAACTTGTGGTTTGTAATAGATACTTGATGTATGTTGTAACTGAAGTTCCCTCTTTATGTGATATCATGTTTTTAAATTATGGGGTATTACCATGTGTCTGTCGCACTCTTCAATTGTCTTCCGCTGCGAGTCGGGGTGTGACAGAAGATGGTATCAGAGCCATAGGTTATATCGAATTAGGTATCCCTAAAGAACCTAGATTATAATCTCAAATTTAGTTACCCCGTACTGAGAACCTCTAGAGACTGAGTAGTGTGGCTATTACCAGGACGCCTTGTGGGGTAAATAAATTATTGTGGTCCGGAACACAACAATTTATCTGCTCATACTTGGGAGTTATGGGAACGTCATTAAGATAGGACGGGAATCTGTCTACTACGTCACCAACCATAAATAATTTTTAAAATTTTAAAATCAAAATTGCGTGCAATACGTGCTTCTATGTATATCTGTGGAATGTTGAGTTTCGGTTATTTTGGTCAGTAGAATCAGCGTTGTATGTGGTTTTCTTTCTACAGGTATCATGTTGCATCATTCGAGTCGCCAGACTACTTCTCATACGGAGACTGATCCTGAGGAGGATCCGCTGATACCCCCCTTGACATCGAGCAACGAGCCAGATCCTTCTGCTTACTGTTGTGGTCCTTACCCACCCAGACCTCGTACTAGGCGCGAGGGAGAGGTCTCGAGCGCCTACCGTTCTCCATCTCACCATCCGACTAGCTCCTCAGAGCATAGTCGTACCCCAGACATTGCTATCCAGTTAGGACCTATTTCCCGGAGCCCTACTCCTGCTATGGAGCATTGGGAGTGGGAGCCGGTCGCACCTTGCTTACCTTCCCAGAGACTCCTCCTGAGCCTTATACTCCTTTACCCCGAGTGTTTACTTACCATCTTCACCTAGCTCCCATGAGATACCCACCTTTGGCCTCCGACAGACGGCTCGTCGGAGGGTACTTGCACCTGTACCTGTGTTCACACCACCAGATTCTCCTATCCGTCTGATACCGGTACCTATAGGGACCCAGCATCACTTTACTGCCCGTTTCCTTACACCACCTAGAGAGGACCTTTCTCCTTTTCACACTTACGAGCGAGGTGGCCCTTCTCGCCTGGTTAGAGAGTCTACACCCCCTGTCTGGGACGTACCAGTTCCTCCTCGGGAGGCACCTGCTCCCATCACCGAGAGCAGTTTGATGGGGTATTTATTTGAGCAGGTTTACTGCTACGGATGGCGCGGGAAGAGGATGAGCAGCATAGGAGGGCGATGGGAGATTACTTGATCGTCTTACAGCAGGCGATCATTGCATTACAGCAGGGTATGGGTTATGTTCATCAGCACAAGGATCATTTTCGGGCGATGCTGTATGGATGCATCGTACTATCATAGGCCTGATGGCAGGTTTTGTAGGTTTGACGTGTTGGTTTTGGCGTTCTTAGTATGGTTTTCTTTATAGTATAGACAGATATGATGTATCTTTTGCCCATCCTACCAAGCACTGGGTTATACCCATGTCGAGGTGGTGATGTAGTCATAGTGTTTCGTTGTTTTCGTAGTCCCTGTTTTCCGCAGTATGACTTATGTACGTCACTCCGGTGACATGTTTTGACAGCACATTTAAGCACTGGCCCTTATAGGTTAAGTCTATGTGCACATTTTGACAGTTGTATGATGACATATGCTATGATATATACGATGATGATTTTGGATATATGTGTCATGGGTTCATGTGTGTGATGAAATGGTGTGATATGTGACGATTGACTATGTGATATTGATGCATACATATCTATTGTTTATAATAGAATGGCCCCAAAACGCACACCACAAATGACTGAGGCAGAAATTGCGCAAATGATAGCGCAACAACTCCAGGTTATTATTCCCACGATTGTGGCATAGGTTAGCGCCGGTATTAATGCTAACCTGGACCGGTAGGCCAGAACGACAATCAAAACAATAATCAAAACAATGGTAGACCGGTTTGCATGTATAAGCACTTTATGGAGTGCAAACCAATGGAATTTAGCGGGATTGAAAGACCGAATGGGTTAGTGAAATGGATTGAGAAGTCGGAATCGGTAATTAACATAAGTAATTGTCCCGGTGACTGTGTGGTTAAGTATACTACTTGTACCTTTACGGACCACGCTTTAAACTGGTGGAACACCATCGTTCAATCTCGCGGACAGGACGCGATTAATGCTATGACATGGGACGATCTTAAGGCACTGATGATGGAAAAGTTTGCCCGGCCAACGAGATTCAGAAACTTGAACATGAGTTCTAGAACCTGCAGATGCAAGGTGCTGACCATGCAGGTTATACTAATCATTTCAATGAACTGGCACGCATATTGCCAGACATGGTCCGCCCGGAACATAAGCGTATTGAAAGGTATATCTGGGGACTGGCCCCAGAAGTAAGGAGTATCATTAGCTCACTGGAACACCTGACCATGCACGGAGTGGTAGCCAGGTCAGGCACGGTTACGTACGACATGGTTAGATGCAAGATTTTGACGATGCCTGGAGAGCATGCTGGGAATAAGCGAGAAGCCCCGGAGAGTAGTCGCGCAAGGGCAACAACACCGAAGAGGGGGAAAGCTACCAGCCAGAGCTACGCCATGACTACCCCGACGGGTAACAATGATAACTACTAGGGAAAGGCCCCAAAGTGAAACAAGTGCACTCTCCACCACTCGGGTATATGTCAAGGATTGATATGCTAGAAGTGTCATAAAGATGGGCATTTTGCCAGGAACTGTAAGATGTCCCTGGAATCAAATCCCAGACCAACCCGGTTCTAACCCCTAGGCCTCAACCTCTTCAACAGCGACCCCAAAAACCCCCCACAACAGGTTACCTACCCCCGTACGTGCTTTGGATGTGGCAGTACGGAGCATTTTCAGAACAGTTGCCCAAAGTTATCTCAGCAGACAGCTGGAAGGAAGACACAGAACCAAGCATCTACCTCGAATGCAGCTCGAGGTCGTGCCTTTGTTATAGGGTCTAGTGATGCACGCCAAGACCCCAACGTAGTTTCAGGTACGTTCCTCGTTTCCGATCAATTTGCTTCAGTGTTATTTGATACGGAGCTGATAGAAGTTTTGTTTCTATTGCCTTTGCCACTATTGAACATGCCCGATATTGACGTAAAACAACCCTATTCCGTCGAACTTGCCATTGGGAAACCGATTACCAGTCACCAACTTATTTTTAACTGCCCTATAACCCTTAATGGTTACCAATTTACTATCCACCTTTTACCCGTAGAATTGGGTAGTTTTGACATCGTCGTAGGAATGGACTGGTTGTCCAGCCATCATGCGGAAGTGTTGTGTGAACAGAAGGTTGTGAAGATTCCTTTATCCCCGACGAATGCAATCATGGTACAGGGAGAGAAGTTAGGTACCATGCTGAAACTGATATCTCACCTCAAGGCGTTGAAGTATATATCGACAAGGATGTGACGTACGGCGGAAGAACCAGCCCAGAAACGTATTGAAGACATCCCGGTAGTGTGCGAATACCCGAATGTATTCCCGGAAGAATTGCCCGGATTGCCGCCCAATCGGCAAGTCGAGTTTCGTATCGACTTAATACCGGGAACGGCACCCATTGCCAAAGCCCCCAATCGTCTTGCATCGTCCGAGATGCAAGAGCTATCGACGCAGCTGCAGGAGTTACTTGATCGTGGTTTCATCCGTCCTAGTTATTCCCCCTGGGGAGCCCTAGTCTTGGTTGTGAAGAAAAAGGATGGTAGCTTCCGAATGTGCATCGACTACAGAGAATTGAATAAGGTCACTATCAAGAATCGTTGCCCTCTTCCAAGGATCGATGATCATTTTGATCAGCTACAAGGAGCCTTGTATTTTTCTAAGATAGATCTTCGGTCAGGTTACCATCAAGTGAAGGTCCAAGAGGACGATATTCCCAAGACGGTGTTTCAAACTCGTTATGGGCACTATGAGTTTCTAGTTATGCCATTTGGGTTAACCAGCGCACCAGCTATGTTCATAGACCTCATGAACCGGGGTGTATACCTTGACAAGTTCGTCATCGTCTTCATCGACGATATTCTGATCTATTCCAAGAGCAAGGACGAGCATGAGTATCATTTACGTGCTATCTTGGAGATACTATGAACCGAGCAACTGTACGCTAACTTATCTAAGTGCGACTTTTGATTACAAGTTGTGCAATTCTTAGGACATATGGTGGATCAGGACGGAATCCACGTGGATCCAAGCAAGATAGAAGGAATCATGAATTGGCCGGCGCCAAAATCTCCGAAAGAAATACGCCAATTCTTGGGACTGGCAGGATATTACTTTCGCTTCATCGAAAATTTCTCTAGTATCGCCCAATCCCTAACAGCCTTGACCAAGGATCAGGAAACAGCGTTCCAGCTGTTAAAGCGAAAGTTATGTGAGGCCCCAATCCTGACATTGCCCGAAGGCAGCCACGACTTTGTCGTATATTGTGACACATCACGACAAGGGCTTGGATGTGTCCTTATGCAAAGGAATAAAGTTATTGCGTACGCTTCTAGACAACTGAAGGTGCGCAAAAAGAACCACACGATGCATGATTTGGAACTAGGCGCCATTAAATTCGCACTAAAGGTTTGGAGACATTACTTATATGGTACCAAGTGTACTATATATACGGATCACAAAAGCCTCCAACATATTGTAACATCCGTCAAAAACGGATTTTACCAAACCCGCTCCGTTTATTAACCGAACAAGCAGTTAAAAATTTCGTTGCGAATTAAATGCCCAAAATAATTTTAAACGATACATAATCAATTATTATATGGGAATATATAATTAGTTTTTGAAAAAATGTTAAAAATATGAAAATAAAAATGTTTTGGCACTGCCGGGTTTCGAACCCGGGTCAGTCGCCGGGTCACGGTTCAGCAGAACTTAGCGCACACACACTCAACCACTGCGCCACTTGTATTCTTTGTTAAATATTAGAATCATTTAATACATAACATGAGTTTCCGAATTCAAAAACCGGCGCCCAAATGCAGTCGTCGGAAATCCCGGCGATCTCGCCAATAATTTAACGATTCCTTCAGTTATAACGTAAATATTAAACACTACATCGGTTATAACCGATGTCTGACTTCGCGACACAAGTTATAACCGCTGGAGAAATTATAACCGACGAATCAAGTCAGAAATCGGACCAAGTTCATCGATAACCTGTCTTATAAATACCCCCTCGAACCTCTGCAAACATTTTCGCTCAAAACCGCACCCTTTCTCGGCGAAAACTCACTCGCCGGAAAACTGCTGTATCTCGCCGGAAAACCGAACCCTCTACTTATAAGCCTTACTAAACCCCCTGAGCTTATACCGAAGTCACCCACATCTTTTCAAGCTTTCTGAAGACTCATTGCTGCAAGACACACGACGCCGGAACCTGATACTGTATCCGGAGTTCTGCCAGAAAACAGACGAATCCAGTCGGTATACCTCACGCTTAAATCGTCCCTTCTTTTTATTTAATCTCACTTGTAATTAACTAAAGAACGCTAAAGAAACCGATTAAAACATTGAACCAGTCGGATTTCCGATTCTGGTTAAAAACGGACGAAGAAGACGAAGTTCGATAACACATAAGTATAATTAAAATCAAGTTATTACTCGGGTTAGACACAGTCCAGCGGTGGACTGTGTGCACATTAAGCACACTAACGTCTCGAGTTCGAATCTTGTCCCACACACGCTGCCTTAATAAAAATGTATTTTTTTGTTAATCGAACCGGAGACACTACTGTTATATGTTAAGTTTATTAATAATCGGAATAATAACCAAGTTAGACACACAGTCCAGTGGTGGACTGTGTGTATGTTTAATCACA
Organism: Scalesia atractyloides; assembly: GCA_947069175.1. Lineage (NCBI taxonomy): Eukaryota > Viridiplantae > Streptophyta > Magnoliopsida > Asterales > Asteraceae > Scalesia > Scalesia atractyloides. The sequence continues at coordinate 22,732,924 of CAMTDV010000021.1, read as the reverse complement.
GGACACGAGTTCGAGTCCGGTCTACTGCATCGATCCGGACAATTATTCAAACTTTTTAAATACGACATAAATGAAAAGGCGTAGTTTGTATTTAAGAATAATAAAAATCAGTTTAGATAACAAGTTGGACACACAGTCCAGCGGTGGACTGTGTGTTAACGCAACCCACAGGTCCCGGGTTCGAGACCTGTGGAGCGCACCGGTCCGATTCAATTAAATCGTTTTTAAAAATAAATGATTTTCGATTTAATCTAATTAATGTATAAATATAATTAAAAACAGAAATATTTCGGGTTAGACACGTAGCTCAGTTGGTAGAGCTGCGTGCACGCGTACGGGAGGTCTCGGGTTCGAGCCTCACTCAGCGCACATATACTTGCGTTCGAACCGGTCAAAGTCAACAGTCAACGGTCAATGGTCAACGGTCAACGGTCAAAAAAGTCAAAAAAAATTTATTATTTTAATTTATTTATTTTAATTAAAAATCAATTAAAAATCCTTAAAAATAACATTTTTAAGGTTAGAAAATAGCCTTAAACTCACAAAAATACACCCAACAATCCTACTAAAATGGACTAATAAAATCCGTTTACTTACCAAACCATAATGCTATTTATCTAGGTTAATTTCACTCGTGGTTAAAACCACTTCGCGTGCATTCAACATCATCAACCGAACGCACCCACTGTGAGTGAATCTTACAACTCCCCTTTTTAATTACACGTTTTGGGGTGTGTCATGTGTCACAAAATAATTAACTCGTTTATTTAAACTTGTGCCATACCATATCATGATCTAAACTTAGATTGTTTATATTGTTGTGATTACTTATTTCATTTTGTCAAATTATATGAAATTCATTCATTAAGCCCATCAGTTCCTCGTGGGAGACGAGTTGAACAACGCGTGCCTCAAAACCAATCCATTATTGTTCATGTGTGTATCATTGAGTTTATATTGTTTGTAGTTATGTCTTTCATATTATCATGTTTTTGCAATTCATTCATTAGGCCCATCAGTTCCTCGTGAGAGACGATTAGAGCAACGCGTGCCTCTAAACGTTCCATTATTGTTCATGTGTGCTTTATTTAATATCTAATGATTGTTGAATAAGTTTACATCTTTTTTTACTCATGTGTGGTTGTGCACTCATTTCAAAATCATTTAAATAAACGTGTTCAAATGTTTTCCATAGGATTCACTCGCCAACTTTTTGTTGATCCAAAAACCTTTTTACACATGATACAGGTGAACAGGTTGAAGCAAGGAAAACATAGGAAATGCCTTAGAAGAGAACAAAGAAGCTTAGATTGATAGTTAGAACATGTTGTAATATTTATTGTAGATTTCCATTAAATTGTATTAATGAATATGAAACGTTAAAATAAATGTCATGAGCTTTGATGATAACCCAATCATGTCCCGATCACCTTTTCCGCTGCGGGTCGGGGTGTGACACATATTTTCGACCAAAAAGACCTAAACATGAGGTTGCGCAGATGGGTGGAATTGTTGAACGATTATGATTGTGAAATAAAGTATCACCCGGGGAAAGCTAATGTGGTAGCGGATGCGCTAAGGAAGGATCGAATTAAACCCCTCCGAGTGAGAGCCTTGGGAATGATTGTGCAGACGAGCCTGAGCAGATCCGGAATGCGCAATGCAAGCCTTGGAGGAAAGCCAGTTACCCGGCGAAGGATTGCACGGGAATGAGAAAAGCTTTATGAAGAACACGAACGAGGTGTTGTATTTCAAGAATTGATTGTGGATTCCTACAAGTTCGGAGCTGAGATAATTAATCATGGATGACGCTCATAAATCGAAGTATTCAATTCACCCCGGTACAGACAAGATGTACCACGACCTTAAGGAGTTTTATTGGTGGCCGGGGATGAAAAAGGACGTGACCGCATATGTGAGCCAATGCTTGACTTGTGCTCGAGTTAAGGCAGAATATCAGAAACCCTCGGGAATGTTACAACAACCTGAGATACCTCAGTGGAAATGGGAACAAATCACGATGGATTTCGTGACCCATCTCCCAAGGACGCCTCGTGATCATGACGCGATTTGGGTAATCGTAGATCGGTTGACCAAATCCGCACATTTTATTCCGATCCATACCACTTATAAGACCAATAAGTTGGCTGAGATCTACACTAATGAAATAGTAGCCAGACACGGTGTCCCGGTTGCTATTATTTCTGACCGAGAGAGCCACTTCACCTCGTGATACTGGAAAAAGTTACAAGAAGCTTTAGGGACGCGAATTGATTTGAGCACTGCTTACCATCCCCAAACCAACGGCCAATCAGAACGCACGATCCAGACGCTAGAGGACTTGCTTCGTTCCTATTTCCTGGATTTCAGAGAAAGTTGGGACAAACATCTTCCATTAGTGGAATTTTCTTATAACAACAGTTACCACAGTAGTATCCAGGCAGCCCCATACGAAGCACTTTATGGCCGAAAGTGCCGATCACCACTTTGTTGGGCCGAAGTGGGTGACACCCAACTGACAGGGTCCGAGTTAGTCCAAGAAACAACCGATAAGGTCCATCAGATTCGGAATCGTCCGAAAGCCGCTCAGAGTCGGCAGAAGAGCTGGGCTGATGTACGTAGAAAACCGCTATCGTTCAAAGTGGGTGAACGAGTAGTGTTAAAGGTATCGTCGTGGAAAGGCGTTCTCAGATTTGGAAAATCCGGAAAGTTAGCACCACGAAACATTGGACCCTACGAGATCCTAGCAAAAGTAGGTCCCATAGCATATCAGTTGAAGTTACCAACCAAGCTTAGTGCCATTCATAATGTCTTCCACATTTCAAACTTAAAGAAGTGCCTTTCACGCGAGGCCACCCAGATACCGTTGGAAGACATACACATTGACAGTAAACTCCACTTTGTGGAAGAGCCGGTAGAAATAGTTGATGGTAGAGTTAAACAATTAAGGCACAACAAGATTTCCCTGGTTAAAGTCCGGTGGAATTCGAAACAAGGACCTGAATACACCTGGAAACGGAAGGATGAATTCCGTAGAAAATACCCTCACCTCTTCCCTAGCTTGACGAAGTAAATTTTAAGGACGAAATTTCTTAACCAGGGGAGACTGTGATACCCATGACGAAACCAGGTTCACCTTAATGGGTCCTAAACTTAAAGCATGATTAAAACAATAATTGAGCGTAAACTTTGCAAACTTGCATGACTTGTGTGCTATGCTAAATAATATTTGTTATGTCCCGGAGGAATCCGAGAGCACATCATGGTTAACATGACACTATTAAGGACCAACGATGTGAGGTTGGTGTCCTTAGCCTTTAACAACGTGTTAAACGGAGACTTGACGTTTAACAGTGCATTGAACATTCGATCATGATTATTAGGCCAACGGTAGGGCCCTTTATGATTCTGAGTTCATGAAACATCTTAGTTATGTGCCTTAGACCATGACATAAGACTCGAAGCTAATCGAAGCTCGGGCACGCAAAACGAAGCAGCTTCCTGGTTAGGGAAACGCCTTCGTTTTGAATATAGCAAAAGGCAACCAAACGTGTAAGGAACAGTCAATCAAGCTTAAAAACACTTAAACTACCCTAATACGAGGCTTTTATGATTAAAGCGTAACTGGGTTCGGATTTCGAGACGGTTATGCATAATTTTTAAAACCGAGTCTTTTCACACTAAAAACACGAACGGAGTCCGTTTCGCAAATCGGGGACGCGTGTTGTCACACCCCGACCCGCAGCGGAAAAGGTGATCGGGGCATGATTGGGTTATCATCAAAGCTCATGACATTTATTATAACGTTTCATATTTATTATTACAATTTAAAAGGGAAACATACAATCATAATTACATCATGTTCTACACATCATTCTAGACTTCATTATTTTCTTCTAAGGCATTTCCTAGGTTTTCCTTGCTTCATCCTGTTCACCTGTATCATGTGTAAAAATGGTTTTTGGATCAACAAAAAGTTGGCGAGTGAATCCTATGAAAAACATTTGAACAAGTTTATTTAATTGATTATAAAATAAAGTGCATAACCACATATGAGTAAATATAGATGTAAACTTATTCACAAAACGCTTAATTATTAAATAATGCACACACATACAATAATAGATTGTTTTGAGGCACGCGTTGCTCAACTCGTCTCCCACGAGGAACTGATGGGCCTAATGAATGAGTTTTGAAGCACGCGTTGTTCTACGAACTGATGGGCCTAATGAATGATTTGCATACAACTTGACAATATGTAATACATAACTACAAACAATATTTACATTCTAAGTTTAGATCACAATATGGTATGGCACGAGTTTAAATAAACGAGTTAATTTTAGTGACACATGACACACCCCAAAACGTGTAATTAAAAAGGGGAGTTGTAAGATTCACTCACATGGGTGCGTTCGGTTGATGATGTTGAATGCGCACGAAGTTGGATTTAACCACGAGTGAAACTAACCTAGATAATAACATAATGGTTCGGTAAATAAGCGGATTTTATTAATCAATTTTTAGTAGGTTTATTGGATATATTTTTGTGAGTTTATGGCTATTTTCTAACTTTAAAAATGTTATTTTTAAGTATTTTTAATTGATTTTTAAATAAAATAAGTAAATAAAAATAATAAAAAAATGTTGACTTTTTGACCGTTGACTTGTTGACCGTTGACCGTTGACTTGTTGACCGGTTCGGTCGGCTATATGTGTGCGCTGGGTGAGACTCGAACCCGTGACCTCTCGTACGCGTGCACGCAGCTCTACCAACTGAGCTACGTGTCTAACCCGAAATATTTCTGTTTTTAATTATATTTATATACTAATTAGATTAATCCGAAAATCATTTATTTAAAAACGATTTAATTGCATGACTCGGTGCTCGCCACAGGTCTCGAACCCGGGACCTGTGGTTTAGTTTGACACACAGTCCACCGCTGGACTGTGTGTCTAACTTGGTAAATATTCTGGTTATTATTATATTTAACATCTTACTGAGTTAACCCGGTTCAGTTTAATAAAAAAATGCATTTTATTACAGCGAATGTGTGTGACCAGGATCAAACTCGAGACGTTATGCATATTGTTTGCACACAGTCCACCGCTGGACTGTGTGTCTAACCCGTTCATAATATCGATTTTAATTAATCTTATAACATACCCAACTTCATCTTCTTCCTTCAAAACACAGACATCGATTAACTGACTGTTATTTGTTAAATTAACTTAACGAACATTATGAGCCATCGTAATGTAAGGAACAGAAAAAAGTTTGAGGATTGATTTTACCGAACTGTTCGTCTTTCTTCAGAAGTCCGGCAAGATCGTCGGCTCTGTTTTGGTGAGCTTCGGCTGATAGGATTAGTCAACAATTTGGAGGGATTAGATGTGAAATGGAACCACTGGGTAACGATTATCAGTAAGTTGAAATGATCATACCGGTTAACAGCAGGTTTCTGAAATTTCAGAAGTTTTCCGGCGAAAACAGATAATCCGGCAACGTCGTCTGGAAAGGATTCTGGGTGGGGGATTGATATTAGAATTTTGCCCAATAATAGAATGAAACAGAAAAATCGAAGTAATTACCGTGTAGATGGAAGTCTCGGTTTTCCGGCGACTTGCAGATATTTTCCAGCGAGTGAAATTACGTCGAGAATTTGTGTGGTTGTGAGCGAAAAAGTTAACAGAGGCTTGTGGGTGTATATATAGGGAAGAACATCGATGAATTTAGTCTGATTACCGACTTGATTCATCGGTCAATAATTTCTCCGGCGGTTATTACGGATGTCGCGGACTGGACATCGGTTATAACTGATGTTAAGGTTAATGATTCGGTTAAATCAGAAGAAACCGTCCAATCTCGGCGAAATCGTCGGGATTTCCGACGACTGCGATTGGGCGCGTCAGTTTGAATTCGAGATTCATGTTATGTATTAATTGTTTCAATATGTACACAAACAACACAAGTGGCGGAGTGGTTGAGCGTGTGGGAGTTAAAGCTTGGTTGACTCGGCTGACCCGGCTGACCCGGGTTCGAATCCCGGCAGCCTTGTCTTATTTTTATTTCATTATTTTTAATAAATTTTCAAATATAAATTTTATATTCCAATATACTTATTAATTATGTATCGCTTAAAATTAATTTGAGCAATAAATACGCAACGAAATTTTTAACTGATTGTTCGGTTAATAAACGAAGCGGGTTTGGTAAATCCGGTTTTTGACGGATGTTACACGTGTGGGACCCCAAAACGAACCTAAACGCCAAACCGAAGATATACATCATCTTTTAACACGTATAAAGAGGCAGGATAAAGCATAGGAGAGGTAGGGGCACCCCACCCCTAAACTGCCACCCCCCTTTATATTATTTTTCTTTATTTTTATTCATTTTATTCACAAAAATCTGGTCATCTTCTTCTTCATATCAGTTGATCACCTTCATAATATACCTAAATCAAGGTAAGTTTTCAACTTCTAAGTAGTTTTGATAAGGTTTTCTTGATTAAACATGATCTAGTATACAAAAACCCTTTCTAATCCATGTTTTTTGAGGGTTTAAACAAGTTTATTGCCTGAACAAGAACACCATGTGAATTCCCTGGTGTTATATGGTAGCCAAGATCACAAAACTTTGGGTTTTGATACCCTAATCGACCAAAATCTCATAACAATTCGATTAACCGAAAAATAAAAAAACAAAGCTTGATTGACATGAACTATGGCATGTTTGGATTGTGCTTGATGTGTAAGTACTGAATATAGCTCCCACCCACTTCTGGACTCAAGAAAAACCCGCGGAAACGGAGCTTGCGCTAGGTATATCGCCCCGAAACCCGAATCTAGAGTAGGCAGATTATTGTTTTAACTATAACTTGGTCCGTGATACTTGGAATGAGTTAAAATTTGGTGTGGTGATCTAGGGTATTGACAAGAATGTCCACATAAACCTTTGGAATTTTGGAATTTTTTTCTATGATTTTTGGTAAATTTTTTACTGTTTTATCAAAACAATTCCAGAAAAAATAGCAAACAGAGTCAATAAATCACCAAAATTTACCTAAACACTAAGAAACATATAAGGAAATTTATGGAAGTTTCGGAGTCTATTGGTTGAGTTTTGATTCGTATTAAAAATCAGCATTTTCGGGAGTTTTTGGTGGCCGGACACGCACCGAAACTAAATCGGAAAAATCTCAAATTTTTCTGAGAAGTTTCTGGACATGTCAGGGATGTTCTGGAATGTTTTGGGAATTTTTGGACCAGGGATGATAATTAATGCTAATTATTCTATTAAATACTGTTTTACAAAGAATTTATTAAATAGTTAAAATGACTAAATAAATTCCCAAATTATTTTTCACATAATCTACAGATTTTTACAGACTTGTATAAAAGTTTACAGATTTTTATTCAAATTATGGATTAAACGGGAATTTACGGAATTAAAAACGGGTCATTTTAAAATAATTTCGACAGTTTACCGTATAACGAACCTGCCGGAACCGGGAACTGACCAAACCCGACTAGTACCATAATTGGAACACCGGGTGTATTCCGGTAGATTCCAGGGCGGATTGGACACTAGGGGTGTGTCCTAGGCCAGTTCGGGAGAATCCCTGACGGGAATAGAAACTCAAATGTGAGCAACCTAGACTCCCCAAACACCCAAACTCCCTTAATGAAAAGTTAATCATTCTTAAATAACAATTATTGGCACTATTGGTATTCCCATACCATTATCCGAACATGTTAAACAACCGACTTTGGTTGGCACGCGAAACGGTGCCCGGAAGCCAAACTGAAAACTAATACTACCCTGACCTCCATCACCATGCAAGTGTCCTATAGACTCAATCCAGGGTGAAAACTCCTGACCGAATCCAAGTTATAACCATTATCAACTTAGATACTGATTTGGGCCCATACTTGCATGCGTGTTATTAAAGTTGATTCAGTTGCTTGATCACTCTTTTGTTGAGACTACTACTCACACTGTGAGTTTCACTCCCCCACTTTTAAACTGTTTTACTATTTTCTTGGGTGATTTGGATGTTACAAACTGTGTTAATGGCACCAACTTGTGATGATGTGAATTATCTAACACACGAATACCCTCCCCTCTGCAAGTAATTAGCGTAAGCCGTGGATAGTGGATAGTACTATTGGTCTGACAAGCCCAGTGCCGCCAGGCTGTGTCAGTGTGACACAGTGTGTAGGCAACCAGGCACTGCACGCGTCCTAACCTGGTTATGTGGTTAGGCATAACTATAGGGGAACATTGAACTGCATGTGATGCAGTTGGTGGAAAGTATATGTGGTGACACGACCCGGTGCGATGATGTGTCTGTGTGACACGGAGCGGTTATGACGGTCAAGGTTTCACTTGTGTTCTCGTGTAATTCCATCTGTGACTATGACCAGTGCAATTAAACTTATTAACACATATTGTTCCACAACAACCAAAACCGTGGAACTCACCAGCAGCGTTAGCTGACCCTTTTCAAAACTAACATGCATTTCAGGTAAAGCTAAGCAGGAATAAGAAATGTGCGTGTGGATGGCTTGGGTAGTAAACTGTAGCAGAATAAGAGCTGTCGTGGCTCGTAGTACTGTACTTGAACTTGTGGTTTGTAATATGATACTTGATATATGTTGTAATCGAGGTTCCCTCTTTCTGTGATATCATGTTTTTAAATTATGGGGTATTACCATGTGTCTGCCGCATCCTGCAATTGTCTTCTTCTGCGAGTCGGGGTGTGACACATACAAGGTATCTTTCTTGCTTTCCAAAGTTGTTCTTCCAGTTCTGTTCATGTAGTCTTTCGTTCTTCTAATCGCACTTGCAAACGCCCACTTAATATCCATCAACTCCATTTCATCCTTGTCTATTTGCTGATAGTCTTCATGAGTCAAATTGATGCTTCCGATTTGACCCGTAACTAATCCACAATATGTACTAACCATTGTGTTTAGAAGTTCCATGTGTTCTCGGGCAACTTCCACACTTAGCTTAGTAAGGTTTCAAGTATCGAGTTTAACGGTGTTAGGGTTGAAGGTTGAAAGTTGTTACCATAGAAAGCTTGTTGTGAAGCTTGTTGTTGAACATGAGGTGTAACAACTTGTGGTTGAGGAAGAAAGGCTTTTGGATCAAATGCTTGGCCATAGGTTTGAGCATTTGAACCGACAGATTGATCTGGTTGAACTGGTGGTAGAAAAGGGTTTACATTTGACACAAATGATGTTTGAAGTTTTGGTTGCTGATTGGTACTAACCCCAGTATTAATACCTCCAAAATACATATCAGGGTTTTGTGGAACTGGAATTCATTTTGCTTTTCAAATTTCTTCTTCATTCTTGTTCTCAAGCTTCTGAACAAATTCATAAATGCTGATAACATCCAAAACTCCAGTATGCTTTAGCAAGTCAATAAATTGACTCCACTTTAGTGGTAAAGCATCAGCAAAACACATCACAATCTCTTGTGGAGATGCGTTAACCTTGTAAGAGTACATTTCACTAAGCAAGTGATAGAAACGAGTTGTCATATCGCTTAGTGTTTCATTCTCCATAAACAGAAATCCTTCAAACTCCTTCTTCAAAAGATCATGTCGAATCTTTCTTGTCGCAGCATTTCCTTCCACTCTTGCTTCCAATGTGTCCCACAATGTCTTAGTTGTGGTACAATATACAAACTGATGACAAATATCCTTATGAAGTGCTAGTGTAAGGATAGCAACGGCCTTCTTCTCCAAGTTATACGCCTTTTTATCATTTTCATCCAATTCGGCTAAAGAGGTTGGATTAGATCCTGCTTCTTCAAGAGATTCTTTGTACGGTGTAGTGAAACACGTCCATAATTCGGTATTTGACCAAGAACATACGTATGAAAACAACCTTTCCATGATGGATAATCGTTCATATGTTTCAACTTTGGTGGACGATTGTTACTTCCGGTTTCACTCTCGCTAATGAGAAGAGTTTGAATGCTTTGATTTTGATTTGCACGCACGCCCATTGATTAACCGTAATCATGGCCATTTGTTGAGGCATTAACGATTGTACTCATGAGGTTGCGAAGCTAGTTTGTGGTGGAGCTTGACTTGTAATTGACCTACTACCCCAATCCCAAGGATTTGTAGCCATTTTTTATGTTTGATTAAGAATATTTGCTTAAAACCCCAAATTTGAAATGTTTAATATGAAATGTAAACCTTCTGTGAAAACAACAAGACCAAAACCACTAAACACCTAACCCACGAAAAAGTGTTATCTGTGAAACACTTATCCAAGAACAACTAGGTCTTTCGTGAAACACTTATCCACGAACAATGAAAGATATGGTTATTCGTTGACTTCTATGTTCACAAAGGATTAGTTTTTCGTGAGATCAGTTCTTCGCATGGGGGGTCTTCTCATATAGGTAGTTCGTGAATAGGTAGGTGAATGTTTTCCTTTAACAGAGGAAGCTTGTTCCTGAATTTTTGAAAGTAGAAAGCTGGTTATCCGAAAGTGGTTAAAAGACAAACATTCGAAAATTTACTTGTCTGTCAAATTTTAAGGTAAACTTATCACACTAGGAATATTCTGGTGACTTTTCCTGCAAACGCTTCACCGGAAAAGATGTCGAACTAAATTTTTGCTTGAAATTTTAAGAAAAAACCGTATTTTAACATGTCTCCATGTGTTTTAACAAGGTTTTTGTAAAACTTATCTGCAAATAACAAGATTTTCCTAAGTTTTAAACCACTTTACTTGTAAAAACTTAAGTTTTTGTTTTAAGTTCAAGAACACTTCTAGGAAGCTTCACAACTTGCTCAAACACAACAATATGATTGGTTTTAACAAGGAAGAGAGCCAAAGCTCTGATACCACCTGTAGGTCCATTTGGAGGATCAAGATAACCTACTTCCTTGTTGTTTAACACACACGAGTGTAGAATCCAAGTGTATATGCAAACCAAAGCAAATGTAGAACAAACACAATGTAACAAAAGATTAACTATCTTGATTAATGGAAGAGAACAAGTACAAGCATATACACACAATGCTTATACAGACTCAAAATGCTCTCTTACTGAACAAGTGGACATAAGGTCTATTTATATAACCCAGCACATCACGAAGAATGTACAGATATCACGAAACTTATCTAAGTGCATGAAGGATAGGTCCTTCGTGGACCAGTCTTACGAACAACTAAAGCACGAACTAGTTTTCTACGTGGACACACAGAAAACAAAAGATGTCTTTCGTGTAAGGAGGTATACCCACGAAGAAGTAGGTTCTTCGTGGGATGCCTGTTCTTCGTGGGATGCCTGTAAACAGATAGTAACTTACAGAAACAAGACACAGCAAGATACAATCACTAAGTACTAACAGACTTCACACAAGAAGCTATTTTACATCGCAAACAATGTAAACGTCACACTGAGTCAAGATTGGAGGATATCTTGACTTGGTCGACTTGACCAAAACTATATAGACGTGTTAAATAAAGACCGTACAATTACAGACATAATTAAGAATAAGCGACAAACACAAAAGTGCATGAACAAAGACACGAATACTAAACAGGTGGTAAACACCAACATGACACGAAATCTTGTTGTATCATTTTTTTCAAACACGAACATGAACTTGATAATAAACAAGTTACACGGACACGACCTGTTATGACACGAAAAAATTTACAAGCCTATCATACGACTTGTTAAGACACGAGCATGACTTGTTAACACACGAACTCGCCTTGGCAGGGTGATGTGTGGAGTCTAGGGCTGGCATATCATGTTAGGCACGACCTGTTAAGGCACAAATATAACCTGTTAAGACACGAACACAACCTGTTAAGACAAGTACACGATAAGACACGAACACGAAATAGGTAAACACAAACACGACACGAAAACTAACAGGTCTTATCGTGTCGACCTATTTAAGACACGAAACCTGTTAAGGGTCAACACGAACCTGTTAAGATCGTGTTGTTTCGTATCGTGTTTTCATGTCCGTATCTGAAATTGCCATCCGCACCTAACGCCGTCAGTCTCCGGGCGTCGAAAAAATGTTTTTGGCCGAAAAACTCCTTGTTGGCTGTAAAAGTCAACATTTTCGTCTCAAAAGATGAATGATGGATGATGGTGGTGGGTGTTGGTGTTGTAGTGGTGGTGCAATGGTGGCAAAGTGAGAGAGAAGTGGTTTGCCAAGGGATGCCTATGAAGTGAACCAAGCACCCCTATTCATTGTCAGAACAGTACCCCGGCCACGGCCCCGTGTCTAGCAGGCACAGCCCGTGGCCAGCTTCTTCTCTTCCTTCATTAATTACAGCTGTCAGGAAAGGGCCTTTGTCACACCCCGATTTCCACGTATAACCCGGTGGAGAGTATCGTGACGTAGTTGATATCATCATAGTCAATTATATACAGTTATAGCACAGCGGAAGGCTTGGAAGGAAATTACTATTACAACCCAAAAGTTTAAAGTACGAATAAAATAATATACAAACGGTTGTAAAAAGGATCCACAGGCGGATCTATAAATGAATACATAAAACTGAGTTCCACAGACTTAAGGCATCTAGGGATTTGCAAAGTCCTCTTATTATGCCAAGTAGCTCAAACCTATTTCGTGAGGTACCTGTCACTTAGTCTTTGGAAAATACGTCGGTTTTCACTGGTAAATACAAATAACTGACTCATTTTGTAAACATTTGAAAATGTTAATTTAGATGCACAAGGCACGAAAATCTTTTATAACTTGGGAGAATTACATTTATAATCTTGTATACAGTTTTACCTATTTTTCATACTATTAGGGTAGGTTTGAAAACCGAACATGATTAACTAACTCACCACATATAAAACCCACAAAGGAGTTATCTCAACTTGTGGGTAGTTATATTTTAGCATTTGCATCTGTCAGGTGTATGCCTACACCCCGTGCTTAGGTCGTGGCCATCAATAACTTAGATGAGCTGAGGATATTTAGGACATGGTTGTTAACCCCCATAGTTTATGTTATCAAACAAAAGAGATTAAAACGGGTTATGCGGATTTATTGATCACAATCCGACTAAATGATCCCATACCCGACCAAGCGGCAATAATTCACCGTATCCCAAGCCCGTATAAGGGAAAATAAGTTATGTATTTACCTGAGTTTAAATGCAAGATCCTACTCAGCCGTATCTCACTTAAGACTTTATGAAGGTATCTTCTACTGGGCTACCTAATCTGGAAGGAAGGTTTTATATAACCTATTAGGATACTAACGGGTCTTTATTTAAGTCAAAGACTTCGACCGGTTAGTTTAAAAGATGATTTACGGTACAAAACGTTAGATTAAGCGGCGACCAGAAAGGAATGTAATTTAGACCCAACAAGTATGAAAACTTGTATAATATGGGTAAACTAAATACATTCTGGATTTTGAAGTTTAGATGACAAGGTTAAACCCGTCCCAGTCCGTTTGTGAAAACCAGTCACATAAACCGAACCGAACGCATAAAAGCATGTACGGGTACCCGAACAAGACACATACAAGTTCCCTAAGTTTTTATGCTCATGCTATGTTATAATATCAGTAAGATGTCAACAAGTATGCCCATAAAGGTTTTAAAGCCGAACTATGCTATATAAGGGCGTTTTGGTCATTTAAAAGTTCATTTATGTAAACTAAGGTTCTGGACGTAAACATTTTGTGAAAACATTTAATTTATGATATTAAAATGGTAGGATATCATACATATGCGTGGTTTAAGGCTTATGGCCAAACTATGCCCCCGGGAGGGTATTTTGGTCATTTCACCCATGGTTTTAGGGACTTAATTGGGATTCTGAGTTCTTGACTTATCCTTACTGTAAAAACACTTAAAATCATTTATAAATTCAGTAAGTATTAAGTCTTGGGTGCTAGATATGATTTAAAACCATACTATGCGCCTAGTTGGCGTAAAGGAACCCTAATGCATAAAGAAAATAAGCTAATTCGGGTCAGAACTGAAAGTCAAAGCAAAAGTCAAGCTTTTGCGACTTTCGGTTGCGAACCGAGCCTAAACTCAGAATTATCGGGTTAAACATGTTTAGACATGTTCTAATATTATTTACCAAGTTACTAAAGTGATAAAACGTGTTTTTATAACCTCTACATTATCAGATTTGATTTTATTTAAAATCTGATTAGTTTGACTTTTATCTTTAATTTCTTTGACCCGGCAAATAACTAAGTAAACGTGGTAATTAGGAGGTGCCCTTTTGAGGGAATAACACCCACCTAATTACGATCACGTAGCCACATTCGCCTCGAACAATGGCTGGACCGTTTAGGTCTAAACCGAAGGTCAAAGTCGTTTTGCGGAAACTTTGACTTTCGGCCTTTAAACGCATAAAAACCGAACTAGAGTGCCTAAGAACACTTACCACTGGTCCTAGCACGAAAATGGACTTAGAGGGGCTTCCTTTTTTATCAGGAATCTCAGAGAATGCCAAGCAAGAGAGAAAGAAATGATTTTTTGAAAGGTGCAAGGATGAATGGCAACATGAAGCACCTATTTATAGTGCCAAGGACCTTCTCAAGATCAATCCAGGTGTTACCAAGTGTTCTAGGATGTCTCCAGGTGTCCCTACACGAGTATTGAGCAAGCATGCAGCCCCTTGTTTCGAGAGGATGGTTTTGGAAGCTTATGTGTGGGGAACAAGCAAAAATTCGCCCAGTACCATGCCTTACGGATCGTAAGTATAGGACCCTTACAGTCCGTAAGAAGCCTATCAGCGAACCAAAATTTTAAATTTGACAAGTTTGGCCCCTTAACTTATATAATCGCATTTAGGATCTTGTAACTTGTATAATGCCATTATAAGCTGATAATAAGCATGTATGGGAGTATGAATGAATATTTTAGGATTCCCGGTTCGCCGGTAGACCTCCCGAAAGCACAAGTTTTCGCTTGTTGACACTTTTACCCCTTTAAAGTAGACTTTCAACGCTTAGGGTCTAGGACACGTGTCTTCATATCAATGGTCTCGATTTTACGAGGTGTTACATCCTCACCCCCTTAAAAGAAATCTCGACCCCGAGATTTACTGAAACAAGTGTGGGTATTTTTGTCGCATAGTGGACTCCACTTCCCACGTATATTCAGTGCCCTATGGGCATCCCATATTACCTTCACAATAGGTACATGCTTTCTTCAAAGCTTCTTAATCTGTCGATCTTCAATTGCTATTGGTCTTTCAACAAACCTAAGGCTTTCATCTATTTGCACGTCTTTATGGGACATTGCTAGCGATTCGTCGGCTAGGCATTTCTTTAAGTTACAGATGTGGAACACATTGTGAATCCCATTAAGTTGCTTGGGTAGGTTCAGCTTATAAGCCACACTACCGACACATTCTATGATCTCGAATGGTCCAATGTATCTTGGGTTTAGCTTGCCCTTCTTACCAAAATGCATCACTCCTTTCTAGGGTGATACTTTTAGTAAAACTTTGTCCCCTATCTCGAATTTTAGAGGTTTGCGTCTTTTATCTGCATAACTCTTTTGCCTGTCTCTGGCAGCCTTTAGACGATCACGAATCTGAACAATCTTTTTTGTAGTTTCCAGAACTATCTCAGGTCCTGTTAGTTGAGCCTCCCCTACTTCTGCCCAACAGACGGGCTGCATCTTCACCCATATAAAGCCTCAAAAGGCGTAGCCAGAATGCTGGTATGGTAACTGTTATTGTAGGAGAACTCAATCAAGGGGAGATGATCATCCCAATTACCTCCTAGATCAATGACACATGCCTGAAGCATGTCTTCTAACGTTTTAATTGTACACTCGCTCTGCCCATCCGTCTGAGGATGGTAGGCGGTACTAAAATTTAATCGAGTGCCTAGAGATTGTTGAAAACTTTTCCAAAAATGAGAAGTATATCTAGTATCCCTATCGGATACAATAGATAGTGGCACTCCATGGAGAGACACAATCTTATCTACATACATCTAGACTAGTTTGTCGGAGCTATGAGTCTCTTTGATGGGTAAGAAATGAGCTGACTTAGTTAACATGTGAACTATGACCCAAATTGTATCATTTCCATGTTTTGTTTTGGGTAACTTGGTGATAAAATCCATGGTTACCGTTTCCCATTTCCATGTGGGAAGTTCTACTTGTTGTAGTAGTCCTGACGGCTTTTGGTGTTCCGCTTTAACTTGAGAGCACGTCATACACTTAGCTACATGGGTGGCTATGGATTTCTTCAAACTCATCCACCAATAGTTTGCCTTTAAATCCTGATACATTTTGTCACCCAGGGTGAACCGAGTACTTGGAATTATGAGCTTCCTGAAGGATTACATCTCTAAGTCCTCCATGAATAGGAACCCAAATTCGTCCATTTAGTCGGAGGATCCCATCCTTCCCAGGTGATAACTGATCAAAAGTTGCTCCTAGTTTTCTTCGGGAAGGTTAACTTCCAGTATCGCTTCTTTCTGCGCAGCGAATAGCTTCTCGTTCAAACTTTTCTTAAGTTCGATACTCTTGGCATTAATCCGTATAGGTTTAACTCTTTCCTTTCGGCTGAGTGCATCGGCGACTACATTCGCTTTGCCAGGATGGTAGCGAATCTCGCAATCATAGTCGTTTAACGTTTCCATCCAACGTCGTTGCCTCATATTGATTTCTTTTTGGTTAAACAAGTGTTGGAGACTTTTGTGATCTGAGTATATTACACATATGGTTCCATATAAATAATGTCTCCATAACTTAAATGCGAATACAACGGCACCCAATTCTAGATCGTGGGTGGTGTAATTCCTTTCATGCACTTTTAATTGTCATGATGCGTAGGCGATTACTTTACCCCTTTGCATAAGCACACAGCCCATGCCAGTGTGTGAAGCATCACAGTATACGACAAACTTATCTAAACCTTCCGGCAAGGTTAGAACTGGAGCATTGCTCAATTTCTGCTTGAGGATCTCAAAGGACTCTTGCTGTTTAGGACCCCAATTAAATTTTATATTCTTGCGGGTCAGAGTAGTTAAGGTGCGGCTATTCTTGAGAAGTTTTTGATAAATCTTCTGTAATATCCCGCTAAACCCAAAAAGCTGCAAATTTTAGTAGGCGTCTTAGGTGCTTCCCAATTCATGATTGCTTCTATTTTAGCGGGATCCACTTGGATACCACGCTCGCTAACAACATGTCCAAGGATTTGAACTTCGCGAAGCCAAAATTCACATTTGGAGAATTTAGCATAAAGCTTCTCTTGTTGTAGAAGTCCTAGAATGCACCGAAGGTGTTTCTCGTGATCTTCCTGATTATGAGAGTAAATAAGTATGTCATCTATAAATACAATGACAAACTTATCCAAATATGGCTTGCAGACCCTATTCATGAGATCCATGAATGTTGCGGTTGCGTTAGTGAGCCCGAAAGGCATCACTAAGAACTCATACTGGTCGTACCTTGTTCGAAACGCGGTCTTAGGCACATCTTCAGCTTTAACTCTGAGTTGATGGTATCCTAACCTTAGGTCAATCTTTGAAAAGAAACTCGCCCCTTGAAGTTGATCAAACAGATCGTCGATCCTGGGCAATGGATAGCGGTTCTTGATTGTTACCTTATTTAGCTTGCGGTAATCAATGCACAGGCGCATTGAACCGTCCTTCCTTTTAACAAACAGTATGGGGGCTCCCCAAGGTGACGAGCTGGGTTGAATGAAACCTTTTTCCAGCAGTTCATCTAATTGGGTTCTTAGTTCCTTCATCTCGGTTGGTGCTAAGCGGTATGGAGCTCGTGCAACTGGTGCTGCTCCAGGTACAATGTCGATTTTAAATTCTACTTGCCTCTCAGGAGGCAATCCAGGTAGTTCATCCGGGAATACATCTGGATACTCAGAGATGACTGGGATGTCTTCTATCCTTGGTTTTGGTTCGTCAAATGTCACTTGTGCCATATAGATGACACATCCGTTCTTTAAACACTTGGGTGCTTTAAGTATCGACACATTATCTGGCAGTCCATGGTGTGTATCTCCTTGAATAGTGATTAACTCTCCAGAAGGGGTTTTGATGTTGACAAGTTTTTTATCACAAGTAATTTTGGCCTGTTACGTGATAACCAATCCATACCTGAAGGTCCTTGATCAGGCGGTTCTAGACGGAAGTTAGTGGATAAACGTAAACCGATTCGGTAGAATGTTATTACAGAAAGGAGTAGAAGTAGAATCCAGCGGAATTCTTCATTCATTCATACCGAAAGAGTATACATCTTTATAAGTCCAGCTGCCAAAGTTCCTGGAGAGAATCCGGCAGCACCTCCCGTAGGGATGCCAAAAACTTGAATGACAAATGAACAACACACCTATATATAGGGAGACAAGTTCGTTGGAGTGTATGGAAGTTCGGGCGAACTTGACCTAGTCAAGTTCGGCCGAACTTGACTTCCTAAGAGCATTCTCGAGCGAACTTGGCCTGCATTAGTCAAGTTCGAGTGAACTTGACTAAAGGCACATCAAGTTCGGGCGAACTTGTTCCCTTTTACACTGTAATCTCCGTATTTCGGTCATGTGTTCGATTCTAACCTATACAATATTCAACACACGCTCAATCTAGCCTATTCGACAAGTGATGAACACAAAGTGCACCAACAGATTCCCCCTTGTTCGTTACTGTCGAATCTTGGTCTTCAAACATGAGCCGTGTTTGAATATTCTGCAACTTCAATTAAGGTATCTGTCGTTGTCGTTGAAACGCGTCAACAAATTCCCCCTTAATTGATGATCCGGATTTGCATTATGAACATCTAATTCCCCCTGAAATCTCCAGTTCAGATATTTGTTGCACAGTTTCCAACCTCCTCTGATTTGCTTGACCGACAGATTATCTTGAATAGACACCAATTTGAAGCTCATCAATGTAGCTTCTCCATTTCAACTTTAACCACATCCGCGTTCAGTTTAGCGCATCTCCAATGCTCGATCTTCCGATCATCAAGACTCAACCAGCAATTGATAGAAACTTCGAATTACCACACTGGTAAACTTCAAATCAATGTTTACCCGCAAAAATCTGAAATCCCGATTTCCGTAATCACTCTAGATCAGCAAATCGGTAATCTTTTTCAATCAGCAAATCTTCATCGGAAACAAATCATCTGGTAACACTTCGAATCTGAGAATCACTCGTCCGTGATCAAATCACATTCTTCCTCTTCAGTCATAATGCCAGATATATAGCTATCTCCGATAGACCAGCGCCACTTAATCACCAAACATCATCATCCAATGGCGGTTAGTCCAAAGAAAAGAATGATTCATCTGCTTCAAGACTAAAAATAATGGCCACCAAAGGCTATCATCAGTTAGCGTATCTGGGATAACTTCAGATCTCCTTGGTAATTTTGAAACTATCCGTCTTCGGAGCTAGTCATTAATCCTAAGATCATCACTGAACGTTTTGTATGTCCTCAGTTCCTTCATCGGTACCAACGACTGCTAATCCAGCTAACTGTTCCTTAACCGGAGATCAGGACTCTAACCCTTAAGCATCAATCTGTATCATGATCTAATAAATCGGAACTTCCTATGATCACAAAATCTCAATCAATCTCAATTCTATGCATTTCCCGAAAATCTGCAATCGGTAACCACCCGGATACTGTTGCAGTAGTGACAAATTTCATAAATGCCGGAATCTTCAAATATTGAAAATTTTTTATTCCCCCTCATTTTTGCAAATTTTGACCATACTGAAATTTTCACTTAAATTCCCCCTCAAATCTGGAATTTTCAGTTTTCATCAAATGCGGAATTTAACTTTAGGCCCATCGGTAGTCTTCAACTCTAATGATCACCAAATTGCTTTGGAATCAATGACTACCCTCTCATCTTCAACATCTCTAACCTCATCATCTCAGCCTATCTCTAAGGCCTCTGACGGTGTCCCCGAACAGTCAATATCGGACGTTGAAATTTCGAAAAAAAATTCTATCACCAAATTTTTTTTAGGCATCCTAACAAGTTCGGGCGAACTTGTGTGACAAGTTCGAGCGAACTTGGTCACTATGTGACAAGTTCGGTCGAACTTAGTCGGTTTGAGACAAGTTCGGGCAAACTTGGTTGGCCATGTCCAAGTTCGGGTGAACTTGCATGAAAAAGAGAAGTTCGGGCGAACTTGTGCTTAATTTCAATGAAAATCAGTCAAGTTCAGGCGAACTTGATGAAAATTTATGAAAAACTTTGTCAAGTTCGGGCGAACTTGATGAAAAGTCTTGAAAAACCATGTTAAGTTCGGGCGAACTTGACTGTCACACACCCGACCCGCAGCGGAATAAGAGTCGGGGCATAATTGGGTTATCACCAAAGCTCATGATATTTACTAATATGTTTCATATTTATTAAATTCAAAATTACATCCTCAATATTCCAAACATGTTCATACAATTACAAAGAAAGATAATCAACTAAACAATCTAAAGTCTAAACCGGTTTATTCTTCTAAGCCATCCTATATGTTTCTTGCTGCAGCTGGATCACCTGTATCATGTGTAAAAGTGGGGGTTTTTGGGTCAACATAAGTTGGCGAGTGAACCTTGTTAGAAAACATTTATTATTGATTTCTTGTTATATTTATTATGGAAAATTGTGCAATAATCATATGTGAGCAAACGTAAATAATCATACAATAACAATAACAACAACATACAATAACAAACCAACTTGCATGAATATATAACATGAATGATACTTTATATGTTGGTAACGTCACGTTCACGCTCATAGGTAATGGGGAACGGACGGCCTATGATAAATGTCTGTGCGATCAAGGCTCAATCAAACGGAGCCGATCGTATGTTGGCAACGCCTAGTTCACGCTCATATGTAATGGGGAACAGCTCAACGCTCATATGTAATGGGGAGCGGCGGCCTATGATAATGTATGTACTGAAAATGATAAATTTAATCTAAACATTAACCACACAAACAGTTGATACATATTGAATACACATTTGATCATGAATATGATGGGTGCACAATAGTTTAAATGTAATAAATAATAAGACACATGATACACCCCAAAAACGTGATTAAAACGGGAAATTGTAGAGATTCACTCACATTGGGTGCGTTCGGTTGAAGATGATGAATGCGCACGAGTTTAGAGGGTTGTTCGACGAGGATTTACTAACCTAAATAATAACGAAAGGTATGGTAAATGAGTGGATTTTATTAATAATTTTAATAGGATTTTTAGATATATTTTTGTGAGTTTAAGGCTATTTTCTAACTTTAAAAACATTATTTTTAAGTATTTTTAATTGACTTTTAAATTAAATAAATAAATAAAAATATAAAAAAAATGTTGACTTTTGAGTTGACCATTGACCGTTGACCGTGACTGTGACTGTTGACTGTTTGACCGGTTCGCTAGTGTGCAAGTATGCGCCGGGTAAGGCTCGAACCCGAGACCTCCCGTACGTGTGCACGCAGCTCTACCAACTGAGCTACGTGTCTAACCCGAAATATTTCTGTTTTTAATTATATTTATATACTGTTTTAATTTATTCAAAATTCATTTATTTTTAAAAAGGATTTTAATCATCGAACCGGCGTGCGTAACAGGTCTCGAACCCGGGACCTGTGGTTTAGTGTTGTACACAGTCCACCGCTGGACTGTGTGTCTAACCTGGTTAATATAATGATTTTTATTATACTTAACATCTTCAGTGAGTTAACCCGGTTCGGTTCTTAAAAAAAACATTTTTATTTCCGAGAATAGCGTCGTGATAGGGATCGAACTCGAGACGTATGTTTATTGTTTACACACAGTCCACCGCTGGACTGTGTGTCTAACCCGTTTATTATACTGATTTTAATTAATCTTATAATCATAATCGACTTCGTCTTCTTCGCTCAAGAACACAGACAACGATTAATCAACTGTTTCTTGCTTGATTCGATTAACAGGCGTATGAATGATTAAAATGTAACGGATAGGAAAGGTTTTGGGAATGAACATACCGGAATGAAGATTTTTCTCAAAACTCCGGCAAAGTCGTCGACTCTGTTTTTATGAACTTCGTCTGAGCAGACCAATTAACAGTTTTGATTAGCTAGTTTTGGAATTGAAGTACTAAACAAGAGTTATCAGAAGGTTTAAAAGATTATACCGTTTCACAGTGCAATCTAGGAATTTTCAGAAGTTTTCCGGCGAGTGTTGATTATCCGATATCGTCGTCTGGAACTGATTCTGATTGAAGGGTTTGAGTTAGCAAAAGCCTAACAACTGATAGAAGATGGAAGAATTGAGAAACTTACCGTTTTGATGGAAGATACGGTTTTCCGGCGAAAGTCCGGCGAGTTCAAAAAGTGATTCCAACGATCAGAAATTTGAGTAAAAGTGAAATTAGAGGTTCTGTGAATGTTACTGAGTCGCGAGATGATGATTTTGTTGAAGTAATTCAAGAAGTGAATGTTTTCGGTTATTAAAACCGAACATCACATGAATTCAAGTGCATTAACGACTGAATTGATTAAGAATGCCGGTTTATCGGTTATAATCAAGAATCCGCGAGCACTCAAACGTCTTGCACGGTTGGAAGCCGATACCGGTTTCAGTTTGGCGCAACAGGTTGATTCACGGTTGTACATATGTTTTACTTGTTTCCTAGAATTCACAAAGACATCAAGTGGCGGAGTGGTTGAATGTGTGTGAGTTAAGTTGCTAGGCTTCCCGGCTGACCCGGGTTCGAATCACGGCAGCCTGTTTTTCTTTTTATTTATTTTATTTTTACTTTTTAACAATTATAGCTTATAAATTCAAATTTTTTTATTAATTATGTATTGTTTAAAATTATAATAAGTCATAAATACGCAACGAAATTTTTATAACTTGATATCCGATTACAAACAAAGCGGGTTTGGAAAACCCGTTTTTCGACGGATGTTACAGTATCCCTACTTTTAGAAATTTCGTCCCGAAAATTTAAGTAGTAGTGGTAACAGGAAAAAGATGCGGGTATTTTTCGCGCATTGAGTCTTCACGTTCCCAAGTAAACTCAGGTCCCCGTTTCGACTCCCAGCGTACCCTAACTATTGGAATACGACTCCGTCTTAAACGTTTTTCTCCGAAGTCCATGATCTCTACTGGTCTTTCAATGAAATGCATAGATTCATCGATCTGAATATCTTCCAGGGGAATATGGAGGTTTTCATCGGCGAGGCACTTCTTCAAGTTTGATACGTGGAATGCGGGGTGAATTCTGTTGAGTTCTTCTGGTAGATCAAGCTTGTATGCTACAGGTCCTACTCTTTCGAGTATCTTGAAAGGTCCTACGTAGCGTGGTGCTAGCTTGCCCTTCTTGCAAAAACGAACTACTCCCTTCCACGGTGATACTTTTAAAAGTACATGATCACCAATGTTAAACTCCAAAGGCTTTCGTCGTTTATCTGCATAACTCTTTTGACGACTTTGTGCTCCTAGAAGATTGTTTCGAATTTGATGGATCTTGTCTGTGGTTTCTTGAATCAATTCTGGACCGGTGATTTGAACTTCCCCAATTTCGTGCCAACATACTGGAGATCGGCACTTACGACCATATAAAGCTTCGAAAGGTGCCATGCCGATACTTGAATGATAGTTGTTGTTGTACGAAAATTCAACTAATGGTAGATGAGCGTCCCAATTTCCCTTGAAGTCTATGACACATGCTTGAAGCATATCTTCAAGAGTTTGGATGGTGCGTTCAGATTTTCATCAGTTTGAGGATGATAAGCGGTACTGAGGTCTAATCGTGTACCCAAAGCGGCTTGTACGGCTTGCCATGTTCGTGAAGTGAAACGACCATCACGATCTGAAATAATGCTTAACGGTACACCATGACGGCTTACGATTTCGCTGATGTAGATACGAGCTAACTTCTCGTTCTTGAAATCTTCGCGGATCGGAATGAAATGAGCTGATTTTGTAAGACGATCAATGATTACCCATATAGTGTCATACCACCAGAAGTGCGAGGTAACCCGGTAATGAAGTCCATGGTTATGTTTTCCCACTTCCATACAGGTATTTCAGGTTGGACCAGAAGTCCTGAGGGTCTTTGATGTTCAGCTTTTACCTTGGAACATATAAGGCACTTGGAAACAAAAACAGCAATATCCTTTTTCATTCCAGGCCACCAGTAGGTGTATCGAAGGTCTTGATACATCTTGTCGGCTCCTGGGTGTATAGAGTATCGTGTTTTGTGTGCCTCAATCGTAAGGAATTCACGAAGGTTGTTGTGGTCAGGAATCCATATGCGATCTAGATAGTACAGAATAACGTCGGATTTAGTTTCAATTTTAAGTTCAGCTCCACAGGACAGCTCCTTTCGTACGTCGTCTTCCGTTACTGGGACATGTTGGGCTTCTCGAATTTGATCTTTGATGTCTGTTATGATTTGCGAACATAGCAGACGAATGGAGTTCGCATAACCCCTTCGACTGAGTGCATCGGCCACCACATTTGCCTTGCCAGGATGATACCGAATTTCACAGTCGTAGTCGTTAAGAAGTTGGACCCGTCTTCATTGCCTCATGTTTAATTCCTTTTGGTTGAAGATATGTTGAAGACTTTTGTGGTCAGTGTATATTTCACACTTAGTACCGTAGAGATAATGTCTCCATATCTTAAGAGCGAACACAACGGCTCCAAGTTCTAGGTCGTGGGTAGTGTAGTTCTTCTCATGAGTTTTGAGTTGTCTAGAAGCATAAGCTATCACCTTTCCTCTTTGCATTAGAACACAGCCTAGTCCTTGCCCTGACGCGTCGCAGTAAACCACGAAGTCATCACAACCTTCAGGAAGAGTGAGGATAGGTGCATCACAGAGTTTTTGTTTAAGGGTTTGGAAGGCTTCTTCTTGTTTGGGTCCCCATATGAAGGGTTTTCCTTTATGAGTTAAAGCCGTGAGTGGTACAGCAATACGAGAGAAATTTGCAATGAAACGTCGATAATAACCAGCCAAACCAAGGAATGATCTTACTTCGGTAGGTGTACGTGGCGCTTGCCATTCTTGTACTGCTTTGATCTTTGAGGGGTCGACATGTATTCCCTTGTCATTGACGACATGTCCAAGGAATTGTACCTCTTTTAACCAGAATTCGCATTTGTAGAATTTGGCGTAGAGCTTTTCATTCTCTAAGAGTGTAAGGATGAGTCGAAGGTGTCGTTCATGAACAGACTTAGACTTTGAGTAGATGAGGATGTCGTCGATGAAGACTATAACAAAGCGATCGAGATAGGGTTTGCAGACTCTGTTCATTAGATCCATGAAGACAGCTGGAGCATTGGTTAAACCAAATGGCATGACCATGAATTCATAATGACCATAACGAGTTCGGAAGGCGGTCTTTGGGACGTCTTCTTCATGTACTCTGAGTTGATGATAACCAGAACGAAGGTCAATTTTTGAGAAACAGCTGGCGCCTTGATGTTGGTCAAGAAGATCATCGATGCGAGGTAATGGGTAGCGGTTCTTGACCGTTAACTTGTTGAGTTCTCTGTAGTCGATGCACATGCGAAACGTTCCATCTTTCTTCTTCACAAAAAGGACAGGTGCACCCCAAGGCGAGGAGCTAGGACGTATGAATCCTTTGTCAGTCAGCTCTTGTAATTGACTGGCTAGCTCTTGCATTTCGGATGGGGCTAACCTATAAGGAGATTTTGCAACTGGCGTAGCTCCAAGTATAAGATCAATGCGGAATTCGACTTCTCTCACGGGAGGAAGTCCCGAAATGTCGGCAGGAAAAACTTGTGGAAAATCTTTTACTACTGGGATGTTTTCAAGTTTATTCTCCTTGGTTCCCTTTTTGACGACATGAGTTAGAAATGCGACATAATTCTTGCGGAGATATTTTCGGGCTTGAAGACAGGACATTAATTTGAGCCCTTTCGAAGGGGTTTCTCCAAAGATTCGTAGAGTCTGACCGTTTGTAAGAGGAATGCGTATAAACTTTTCGCGGCATACAACTTCAGCATGATGTTGGCTGAGCCAGTCCATACCAATTATAACGTCGAAGCTTCCCAACTTCATAGGAATGAGGTCAACTGGAAAATCGTGATCGTTTAAGGTGAGAGCACAATTGCGTATAATAGAGTTTAATGAGACCGGTTTTCCGTCAGCAACTTCTACCGTTATGGATTCCATGAGTTTATCACGAGTTTGGTTGAGGATGGGTTCAAATTCTAAGGATACAAAACTTTAACCGCGCCAGTATCAAATAACATGGATGCATAACTACCATTGATGAGAAACGTACCATTAACCACATTGTTGTCAGCCCTAGCTTGGTTAGCGTTGATGTTGAAAGCTCTTCCTCTAGCAGGTGGAGGAGCTTGGTTAGCTTGATTCACCGGATTTGCTTGAGCTTGAGCATGTATAATGTTCACCAAGCGTGGACAAGTGTTTCTAAAGTGGTTTAGGTCTCCACAATTGTAACAAGCCCACATAGGTTGCACCATGGGATAGTTGGGTTGGTAGTAGGATTGGGCAACATGTTGGGTAGGTGGTCGTGGTAAGGTTGTTGGGCTTGACCCACTATCTGATGGTGGGTTTGGGTTGAGGGCTGGTGGCGGTTCGTTCGCTGAGGTATGCGACAGGTTTGAACGGTGTGACCTACGCGACCACAGCCGGTACAATGTTGGCAGGGATGATCAGCAAAGTGATGGTATTGGCAACGGTTGCATTTTGGGTATGGGCCGGAGTATGGCCTTTTATATGGTGCAGGTGAGGGGGCAACTTGGGTAATGGGTGCAGCAGGGATAGGGAAATTTGTTTGTATGACAGCAAAGTTTCTGGTATTTCGTTTCCTCTTGTTAGCAAACTTTGAGGAGGAGGTGGAATGGTTGAAGTTTGGCCCTCAACGGGGGCTTTCTTTTTCTCATCTTTAAATTTACCGTTGCGAATTCGATTCTCGGTAAGCTCGGTAGCTAGTTCCATAGCAGCTTCAAGTGTTGCAGGCGAAGTGCTGAGAACTGAGTCTTGAATTTTCGAGGGGAGACCTCGAATATAGTGTTCGACTAAGCGGTAAACTGGGGTGAACAAGTTAGGGACCATTTGGTTCAACTCTAAAAACCTCTTGTTGTAGGAAGTATGATCTCCCTCCTTTTGCTTCAACGAATGAAATTCATCCTCTAACTTTTTGATCTCGCTTCTAGGACAGAAGTGTCTCGTCATAATTTCCCTTAACTCCTCCCACGTTAAGGCCATTGCATCTTCGATTCCTCTCTTACCCTTTTCAGTATTCCACCAGGTAAGAGCTACCCCAAATAGCCTCCCGGTTGCGTAACGTACCTTGCGATCCTCGGGACAATCGTAGTTGAGGAAGGTGTTTTCCATTTCCTCAAACCAGTGGAGGAGAGCAGTGACACATTCGGTCCCTTCAAATTTCGGAGGATCGCAAGACTTGAAATGTTTATATGAGCACTTTTTGGAAGGAGGGTTGCCGATGTTCTGGTCTTCTTGCTGGGGAGGATTGATGGGATTTGCGGCGAGAGCCTGTTGGACTTGAACTACAATGTCAGGAAGCACCGCGGCCATTTGTTTTGCGATTTGGGTGGCCAAGCGTTCATTCGACCTTCCTGACCTTCTACCCCCTCGTTGTTGCCTAGCCGACATCTACAGGAATATACATAAGAAGATTGTGAGTTTATGGAGTCTTTTTAGGTGTCATGTGACCAAAAAAAATAAAAATAACATAAACATCAATAATGCAACTACATCCATAGGATGTCTTGGGTTTGCTCATGTTGGGCCTCAAATGTCCCCCATACCTTCACCTGTATAGTCATGTGGGCCCCATGACTATTGGCTTAGTAGGATTCACATTGGTATTGGCGGTTTGACACTCGCATCGCCCGAATGAAAACCATGAAATATGTTTACGAGATGTATGGTCGGAAGGTGTCTAGGTGTAGACACAATGACAACTCAAAGTGGGGTTAGCTCACACGACGTTTGGTATAGCATGCTTTGGCCTAATAGGTCCTTCGTACTCTCATCGTTAGTCCCCAGGTAGGCAAACTGGTCCTTTATTTTGGATTTATACGAATGCCAAGCCTAGACAGGACGTTCCGACTACCGGTACTTGTACCCTTCCAGTTACTACATGCCCGTCATGAGAACTCACTTTGATGTGATTTGAAAATACAAAAAAAATCATTGTAAAAAAATCATGGAAATGATGTGGTGTGTGCTCTCATGGATATGATATGTTATGAGAATATGATTCATGATAGGCATTATATAATAATATGTACTTATGAACATGCTTGCATAACATTGAATGTAACATTAAACATAAAACATATAAACATCATGAATTTTGCATGTAACACACAAAAATTTTTAAAAATTCTAATCAACTATAGTATAGGCTCTAAGGGTCTAATAACCCATCCTATATCCCTATAGTCATGGCTCTGATACCAATCTGTCACACCCCGACCCGCAGCGGAATAAGAGTCGGGGCATAATTGGGTTATCACCAAAGCTCATGATATTTACTAATATGTTTCATATTTATTAAATTCAAAATTACATCCTCAATATTCCAAACATGTTCATACAATTACAAAGAAAGATAATCAACTAAACAATCCAAAGTCTAAACCGATTTATTCTTCTAAGCCATCCTATATGTTTCTTGCTGCAGCTGGATCACCTGTATCATGTGTAAAAGTGGGGGTTTTTGGGTCAACATAAGTTGGCGAGTGAACCTTGTTAGAAAACATTTATTATTGATTTCTTGTTATCTTTATTATGGAAAATTGTGCAATAATCATATGTGAGCAAACGTAAATAATCATACAATAACAATAACAACAACATACAATAACATACAATAACAAACCAACTTGCATGAATATATAACATGAATGATACTTTATATGTTGGCAACGTCACGTTCACGCTCATAGGTAATGGGGAACGGACGACCTATGATAAATGTCTGTGCGATCAAGGCTCAATCAAACGGAGCCGATCGTATGTTGGCAACGCCTAGTTCACGCTCATATGTAATGGGGAACAGCTCAACGCTCATATGTAATGGGGAGCGGCGGCCTATGATAATGTATGTACTGAAAATGATAAATTTAATCTAAACATTAACCACACAAACAGTTGATACATATTGAATACACATTTGATCATGAATATGATGGGTGCACAATAGTTTAAATGTAATAAATAATAAGACACATGATACACCCCAAAAACGTGATTAAAACGGGAAATTGTAGAGATTCACTCACATTGGGTGCGTTCGGTTGAAGATGATGAATGCGCACGAGTTTAGAGGGTTGTTCGACGAGGATTAACTGACCTAAATAATAACGAAAGGTATGGTAAATGAGTGGATTTTATTAATAATTTTAATAGGATTTTTAGATTTATTTTTGTGAGTTTAAGGCTATTTTCTAACTTTAAAAACATTATTTTTAAGTATTTTTAATTGACTTTTAAATTAAATAAATAAATAAAAATATAAAAAAAATGTTGACTTTTGAGTTGACCATTGACCGTTGACCGTGACTGTGACTGTTGACTGTTTGACCGGTTCGCTAGTGTGCAAGTATGCGCCGGGTAAGGCTCGAAACCGAGACCTCCCGTACGCATGCACGCAGCTCTACCAACTGATCTACGTGTCTAACCCGAAATATTTCTGTTTTTAATTATATTTATATACTGTTTTAATTTATTCAAAAATCATTTATTTTTAAAAAGGATTTTAATCATCGAACCGGCGTGCGTAACAGGTCTCGAACCCGGGACCTGTGGTTTAGTGTTGCACACAGTCCACCGCTGGACTGTGTGTCTAACCTGGTTAATATACTGATTTTTATTATACTTAACATCTTCAGTGAGTTAACCCGGTTCGGTTCTTTAAAAAAACATTTTTATTTCCGAGAATAGGGTCGTGATAGGGATCGAACTAGAGACGTATGTTTATTGTTTGCACACAGTCCACCGCTGGACTGTGTGTCTAACCCGTTTATTATACTGATTTTAATTAATCTTATAATCATAATCGACTTCGTCTTCTTCGCTCAAGAACACAGACAACGATTAATCAACCGTTTCTTGCTTAATTCGATTAACAGGCGTATGAATGATTAAAATGTAACGGATAGGAAAGGTTTTGGGAATGAACATACCGGAATGACAATTTTTCTCAAAACTCCGGCAAAGTCGTCGCCTCTGTTTTTATGAACTTCGTCTGAGCGGACCAATTAACAGTTTTGATTAGCTAGTTGTGGAATTGAAGTACTAAACAAGAGTTATCAGAAGGTTTAAAAGATTATACCGTTTCACAGCGCAATCTAGGAATTTTCAGAAGTTTTCCGGCGAGTGTTGATTATCCGATATCGTCGCCTGGAACTGATTCTGATTGAAGGGTTTGAGTTAGCAAAAGCCTAACAACTGATAGAAGATGGAAGAATTGAGAAACTTACCGTTTTGATGGAAGACACGGTTTTCCGACGAAAGTCCGGCGAGTTCAAAAAGCGATTCCGACAATCAGAAATTTGAGTAAAAGTGAAATTAGAGGTTCTGTGAATGTTACTGAGTCGCGAGATGATGATTTTGTTGAAGTAATTCAAGAAGTGAATGTTTTCGGTTATTAAAACCGAACATCACATGAATTCAAGTTCATTAACGACTGAATTGATTAAGAATGTCGGTTTATCAGTTATAATCAAGAATCCGCGAGCACTCAAACGTCTTGGACGGTTGGAAGCCGATATTGGTTTCAGTTTGGCGCAACAGGTTGATTCACGATTGTACATATGTTTTAGTTGTTTCCTAGAATTCACAAAGACATCAAGTGGCGGAGTGGTTGAATGTGTGTGAGTTAAGTTGCTAGGCTTCCCGGCTGACCCGGGTTCGAATCTCGGCAGCCTGTTTTTCTTTTTATTTATTTTATTATTACTTTTTAACTATTATAGCTTATAAATTCAAATTTGTTTATTAATTATGTATTGTTTAAAATTATAATAAGTCATAAATACGCAACGAAATTTTTATAACTTGATATCCGATTACAAACAAAGCGGGTTTGGAAAACCCGTTTTTCGACGGATGTTACATTCTGGGTAAACTAAATACATTCTGGATTTGAAGTTTAGATGACAAGGTTAAACCCGTCCCGGTCCGTTTGTGAAAACAAGTCACATAAGCCGAACCGAACGCATAAAAGCATGTACGGGTACCCGAACAAGACATATACAAGTTCCCTTAGTTTTTATGCTCATGATATGTTATAATATCAGTAAGATGTCAACAAGTATGCCCGTAAAGGTTTTAAAGCCGAACTATGCTCTATAAGGGCGTTTTGGTCATTTAAAAGTTCATAAAAGGGGTTTTTATGTAAATTGAGGTTCTGGTCATAAACATCCTGTGAAAACATTTAATTTGTGATATTAAAATGGTAGGATATCATACATATGCGTAGTTTAAGGTTTATGGCCAAACTATGCCCCCAGAAGGGTATTTTGGTCATTTCACCCATAGTTTTAGGGACTTAATTGGGATTCTGAGTTCATGACTTATCCTTACTGTAAAAACACTTAAAATCATTTATAAAGTCAGTAAGTATTAAGTCTTGGGTGCTAGATATGATTTAAAACCATACTATGCGCCTAGTTGGCGTAAAAGTCGATAAATGACGATAATTTCGAAGTTAGGCATCCTAACAAGTTCGGGCGAACTTGTGTGACAAGTTCGGGTGAACTTGGTCACTATGTGACAAGTTCGGTCGAACTTAGTCGGTTTGAGACAAGTTCGGGCGAACTTGGTTGGCCACGTCCAAGTTCGGGCGAACTTGCATGAAAAAGACAAGTTCGGGCGAACTTGTGCTTAATTTCAATGAAAATCAGTCAAGTTCGGGCGAACTTGATGAAAAGTCTTGAAAAACCATGTTAAGTTCGGGCGAACTTGACCTCGACAGGTCAAGTTCGAGTGAACTTGGTCTCCCAAATCAGCCATTATTCACATTTTTCGATCCTAAATCCTTATTTCTTCGAATTTCGAGATGATTTCACCATAGATCTGGTCGAAATTGGTTTTCTAACAATCATATCCGTTCAATTTTGGATTTTGTCCGTCGATTGTAGGTTTATTTCATGATTTACGTCCAAAACCCCTCCTAATGTCCATAAATGTCCAAATTCATGAGCGTAGGTGATAACCGTAGCTCTGATACCAATTGAAGGTCCTTGATCAGGCGGTTCTAGAGGGAAGTTAGGGATAAACGTAAACCGATTCGGTAGAATGTTATTACAGAAAGGAGTAGAAGTAGAATGCAGCGGAAATCTTCATTCATTCATACCGAAAGAGTATACATCTTTATAAGTCCAGCTACCGGAGTTCCTGGAGAGAATCCGGCAGCACCTCCCCGTAGGGATGCCAAAAACTTGAATGACAAATAACAACACACCTAAATATAGGGAGACAAGCTCGCTGGAGTGTATGGAAGTCCCAAACTTGACCTAGTCAAGTTCGGCCGAACTTGACTTCCTAAGAGCATTCTCGAGCGAACTTGGCCTGCATTAGTCAAGTTCGAGCTAACTTGACTAAAGGCACATGAAGTTTGGGCGAACTTGTTCCCTTTTACACTGTAATCTCCGTATTTCGGCCGTGTGTTTAATTCTAACCTATACAATATTCAACACACGCTCAATCTAGCCTATTCGACAAGTGACGAACACAAAGTGCACCAATAATACCCAAAATTACATCAAACCCGGCAATTTCATTGGCAGAAGTGATAACGGAAAAGAATGATTCCTAATGGTTATATAACATCCATCGAGTAGCATCGAGGCAGTTTCTAAGGTACCATCAGCAAGTTCTACCTCATACTTAATGTCTAGAGTTTTAACAGGCAGATTCAATAATTTGCTAAACTTAAGATCTACAAAAGACTTATCTGCACCTGAATCAAACGAAACTCTAGCATAGATATCATTTATATGGAAGGAACCTGTTATAACCTTGTCATCCTTTACTGCCTCCCTGGCATTCATCTGAAAGATCCTTGCATTTGACTTCCTAGCCTCCTCAGGCTTCTTAGCATTCTTCATGCAGTTAGTCTTGATATGCCCTTTCTCATTGCAACCATAACAGGTTGCATCCTTCAAATCCCTACACTCTAATGTCTTATACCCCTTTTTCTTACAAATCCCACAAGGCTTGGCATGTGGATCTAAGGTGCACTTCCCAAAGTGCCTCCTGTTACAGTTCTTACACATAGCCTTGTCACTTGACTGATTCGGGTTTTTCTTAAAACCGAAATTCCCATTTTTCTTCTTGTTGGAGTGATGTATCTGATCATCTTCTCTCCTTCTCTTTCCCTCATCTGAGGTCTTTCTAGTCCTACTCTTAATCACATCTAGTGTGAGGGACAAGGATAAGTCTACAGCTGACCTGTAGGTGGTAGGATTTGAGGCCTTGACATTTCCTTTTATTTCAGGGGCTAGACCACCTATGAAGCGTGCGATGCGCTTTGGTTCAGGAGAGGCCAAGTAAGGAACAAGCCTTGACATTGCATTGAAATTTGTTACATATGATCTGCAGTCCAGGTCCTTCATAGTTAAGGTTATGAAGTCAGCTTCAACCTTTTCCACTTCGTGTTATGGACAGTATGTCTCTCTAACCAAGTCAACAAACCTGACCCAAGAGAGGTTATACAGAGAAACTTTTCCGGTGGATTGAATCAACGCTTTCCACCATGTCAGGGCATCGCCCTTGAATGATTGCGAAACAAACTTAACCACATCTTCCCTAGCACAACCACTTATATCCACCATTGTTTCCATCTCATCGAGCCATTTCATACAATCAATGGCCCCTTTTTCTCCTGTGAAGTCTCTTGGTTTACAAGAGACGAAGTATATGTATGTACAACTTTTTGCCGAAACGTGGTGTCTGATCATCCATAGTCTGTTTGTGTGATTCACTCTTTCGATTAGATGAATATTCAGATTAATCTTTCTTTGATGGTTGTGGTTTAGAATGGGTTTTAGAGTGTGTTTTGTAGTGAGTACTACTCGACTCCTTTAGTACTCTATCCACAGCTTTTGAAACAGCTGCGTCAACCAGGGCTTGCAATTCAGCTCCTGTGATATTTATTCTTGTATTATCATTCCCTTCAACCGGGTGACTATGTGCCTCGTCTGAACCAGCCATGGTGATATTCCGAATGCTATATACCAATTTAACAATAATCTATTTAGTGGTTATATAGCAGATCTTCACATTTAGTGATTAACTAGCCATGATAATGAACAAACCATATAGGCTAAAAGATATAGTATTTAAAGATTTACTACAGGTAGCCTAGGTTACAATTAAACCATCAAGGCACTTAAACAGGATATAATCCTTTACATATATTTGACAGGGAACATATGTCAAACTGTCATTTTTGCATAGATTTTACTGCACCAAAGCTTATCTTGGTGAGTATCTAGTTGGCACAAAGGCCTTGTCACTTGGACAATTTGAAATATAACTTACGACCTTATTGGATCGTAGATTTTTAGGGATTTTAACATAGTTCATTGCCTTTTGACAAAGAGTTATAAACTACAACTGTCATGATTATTAAAATAATGTAGTTTGTCCCATAGGAAGGACGAGGAATTATCATCTATGAATGACTTATTAACAACATTCTATTAGATGATATTAGCCATGATTCACAATGATAATTTAGGCTATACGAAAGCTTGGAAGAATCCAAATACTTTGGCGGCTGGTGTGGTTTCTCAAGCCACACTGCCAGGAGTGTTAACATGTTCTGGATGCTAACAAGGATTTATGGTCTTAAGAGGGTTCTACCATGATAACCATGTTTGTATTAACACATAGGCTAGGTTATACCATTAAGAAGATCTTTAGGAATATCTTGGCAGATCAAATAAAATCGAAATGATTGCTTGTACGATGATGCAATATATATATATATATATATATATATATATATAATTTCCAAAAGAAAATTTTTCATTAATACCACTAGTGGTTACAAAATTGCCCTAAATGGGTCCTTAGATATCATAGATTGTCCACACAAGGATGAAAAGAAAAGAAACAAGTCCTCGCAGGGACTAAAACATAAGGGTAATGTCCACGCAGGGACTAGTACTAAAAAGAAATGTCCACGCAGGGACTAATACTAAAAAGAAATGTCCACGCAGGGACTTAATTAAATAACAAATACAAGATAAAAGCAAAGAAAAACTTCAATTGCCACTCCTTTTTCCCCTAATAAATTTTACAAGATTCTTAAGAAACTTATTGCTCTTTTTCTCACCTCTTTCCACTCTACGTTATACCTCTTGCACCCTTTGCAAAATTTCTAATTGTTGTTGTTGGGGTGGTTGTTGTTGTTGAGGTGAAGGTTGAGGTATATGGTGTTGATACGTGTAGACAGGATACCCAGTTGGGTATACCGGAGGAAAAGATGAATGACAGAGAGCATTATGGTTGGCTGCTTCGACGTATGGGTCGATAGCAGGGGGTTGATAGTTAAACTCAACAGGAGCTTGAGGATAATACTATGTCGTAGGCGGGTAGGTAGGAATTGGGTTATCATAACCCATCGGAGGTGGTTGAGGTGCAAAGGTGGCCGGTGTGACATCAATCTCCGGCGCAGGATTCGAAGGTCCACCCATTTGTGGATCTTCAGGAATGGGAGGGTAGTTACTAGAACCATGAGTAGTTGTAAAATGTGTGCCCCCTCGCACGGACATGCGTGCATTTCTTCTCCTCCTTGGCGGTTCTGGTGGCGGCGGAGGTTGCTCCTGCTCAGGGAGCGGTGGTGGTGATGGTGTCATTGCTTGAAAATGTGGTTTCTCGAGTGGAGGTTGTGGTGGGGTGTTATGGGAGAAAGGAGTGTTCATGAATTTCCACTGTCCCCACCATTCAGCAAATTCATCATGTCCATGATAGGGTGATCCTGTGAAGGAAGAACCACTAGATATGTCAATGGGATGCGTGGGCGTTCCCGAAGGCGGCTCGGATGGATCTTTATCATCATCCACATCCATATCCTCGGGGAAGTGATCCTCAGGGCCCAACAGGTTATGACCCGCTGGTGAGTTAATGTAATCGTTAGGGTTAAACTGTCTCGGAGAATAGGGTGAAAGGTAGAGCGAATGATGGGATTGGGGCGGTTGCAGCGAATGCTGCGAATGGTGAGGGTGTTGCGGCTCTTGTGGTTGTTGTGGCCCAAATGAATGGTGGTAAGATGGCAAAGTGCTTAATGAAATGGATCGCCTTACGGGTTCCAAGGAACATCTCCATTCGTCATTAGGATCGGAACTAAATGATTCTGTAGGCGTACGGCGGTGAGAAGGCCCCGCATGGCTAAACGATCCTCCCCTCATTGGACCTTTCCCTCTTCCTCTGACACGTGGCGGCATCTTATGTGAAAGCCTGTCAAAACACAAATAACAATATCTATATAAACCAAATAACGATTTAGAGTAATCCTAGGTCGTTGTCTAGACTCGAAAGTCTAAAGAATGTGCTGTTGTGTCATTGAGATTAAACACAATAGGCTAGTGTTTAATTCACTCAACGTTGGCTCTGATACCAACCTGTCACACCCCGATTTCCACGTATAACCCGGTGGGGAGTATCGTGACGTAGTTGATATCATCATAGTCAATTATACACAGTTATAGCACAGCGGAAGGCTTGGAAGGAAATTACTATTACAACCCAAAAGTTTAAAGTACGAATAAAATAATATACAGACGGTTGTAAAAGGATCCACATGCGGATCTATAAATGAATACATAAAACTGAGTTCCATAGACTTAAGGCATCTAGGGATTTGCAAAGTCCTCTTATTATGCCAAGTAGCTCCAACCTATTTCGTGAGGTACCTGTCACTTAGTCTTTGGAAAATACGTCAGTTTTCACTGGTAAATACAAATAACTGACTCATTTTGTAAACATTTGAAAATGTTAATTTAGATGCACAAGGCACAAAAATCTTTTATAACATGGGACAATTACGTTTATAATCTTGTATACAGTTTTACATGTTTGTCATACTATTAGGGTCGGTTTGAAAACTGAACATGATTAACTAACTCACCACATATAAAACCCACAAAGGAGTTATCCCCAACTTGTGGGTAGTTATATTTTAGCATTTGCATCTGTCAGGTGTATGCCTACACCCCGTGCTTAGGTCGTGGCCATCAATAACTTAGATGAGCCGAGGATATCCAGGACATGGTTGTTAACCCCCATAGTTTTTTTTATCAAACAAAACAGATTAAAACAGGTTATGCGGATTTATTAATCACAATCTGACTAAATGATCCCATACCCGACCAAGCGGCAATAATTCACCGTATCCCAAGCCCGTATAAGGGAAAATAAGTTATATGTATTTACCTGAGTTTAAATGCAAGATCCTACTCAGCCGTATCTCACTTAAGACTTTATGAAGGTATCTTCTACTGGGCTACCTAATCTGGAAGGAAGGTTTTATATAACCTATTAGGATACTAACGGGTCTTTATTTAAGTCAAAGACTTCGACTGGTTAGTTTAAAAATGATTTACGGTACAAAACGCTAGATTAAGCGGCGACCAAAAATTAATGTAATTTAGACCCAACAAGTATGAAAACTTGTATAAAATGGGTAAACTAAATACATTCTGGATTTTGAAGTTTAGAGGACAAGGTTAAACCCGTCCTGGTCCGCTTGTGAAAACCAGTCACATAAGCCGAACCAAACGCATAAAAGCATGTACGGGTACCCGAACAAGACATATACAAGTTCCCTAAGTTCTTATGCTCATGATATGTTATAATATCAGTAAGATGTTAACAAGTATGCCCGTAAAGGTTTTAAAGCCGAACTATGCTCTATAAGGGCGTTTTGGTCATTTAAACGTTCATAAAAGGGGTTTTTATGTAAACTAAGGTTCTGGTCATAAACATTCTGTGAAAACATTTAATTTATGATATTAAAATGGTAGGATATCATACATATGCATGGTTTAAGGCTTATGGCCAAACTATGCCCCCGGAAGGGTATTTTGGTCATTTCACCCATGGTTTTAGGGACTTAATTGGGATTCTGAGTTCATGACTTATCCTTACTGTAAAAACACTTAAAATCATTTATAAAGTCACTAAGTATTAAGTCTTGGGTGCTAGATAAGATTTAAAACCATACTAAGCGCCTAGTTGGCATAAAAGTCGGTAAATGACGATAATTTTGAAGTTAAAGTGATTCTGAGAATTTGACCAACTTTAAAGTGTTAAAATATTTTATTTTTCATAATATATCAATAGCAAAAGGTTTTGCATGTTAATTATATGTAAAACTCATTTTATTTGCAAAAGAAGGGTATTATCGTCATTTATGAACTTTATGCAAGAACCCAAGGTTAAGGTCATTATAAAATCTAACTCAACATCCCAATAAATCCTAAATATGATATCACAATAGTAAGCAAGGAGTTTTGTGTCAAAGTTATGTTAAAACTTGATTTACATGCTTAAAGGGCATCTTAGTCCTTATAAAAGTATGAATTTCGCTTTCTACATAACTTCAGTTTATGACCAGGTTTGGAGCATCAAAATACTCTAAATGTGTTCACTAATCAGTACCTATTTTGTTTGTATGACCAATTACCTTAAAGGTCTCATTTTTGACAAAAGGGCATACTAGTCAACATAAAGCATAATAACGGAAACAAGCACATAATCTTAGATTACTAAAGGACCATGTAATATAACCTCAGAAGGTTATGCTACAACATATATGGTCCTAAAGGAACCCTAATGCATAAAGAAAATAAGCTAATTCGGGTCAGAACTGAAAGTCAAAGCAAAAGTCAAGCTTTTGCGACTTTCGGTTGCGAACCGAGCCTAAACTCAGAATTGTCGGGTTAAACATGTTTAGACATGTTCTAATATTATTTACCAAGTTACTAAAGTGATAAAACGTGTTTTTATAACCTCTACATTATCAGATTTGATTTTATTTAAAATCTGATTAGTTTGACTTTTATCTTTAATTTCTTTGACCCGACAAATAACTAAGTAAACGTGGTAATTAGGATGTGCCCTTTTGAGGGAATAACACCCACCTAATTACGATCACGTAGCCACATTCGCCTCGAACAATGGCTGGACCGTTTAGGTCTAAACCGAAGGTCAAAGTCGTTTTGCGGCAACTTTGACTTTCGGCCTTTAAACGCATAAAAACCGAACTAGAGTGCCTAAGAACACTTACCACTGGTCCTAGCACGAAAATGGACTTAGAGGGGCTTCCTTTTTTATCAGGAATCCCAGAGAATGCCAAGCAAGAGAGAAAGAAATGATTTTTTGAAAGGTGCAAGGATGAATGGCAACATGAAGCACCTATTTATAGTGCCAAGGACCTTCTCAAGATCAATCCAGGTGTTACCAAGTGTTCTAGGATGTCACCAGGTGTCCCTACACGAGTATTGAGCAAGCATACAGCCCCTTGTTTAGAGAGGATGGTTTTGGAAGCTTATGTGTGGGGAACAAGCAAAAATTCGCCCAGTACAATGCCTTACGGACCGTAAGCATAGGACCCTTACGGTCCGTAAGGAGCCTATCAGCGAACCAAATTTTTAAATTTGACAAGTTTGGCCCCTTAACTTACATAATCGTATTTAGGGTCTTGTAACTTGTATCATGCCATTATAAGCATGTATGGGAGTATGAATGAATATTTTAGGATTCCCGGTTCGCTGGTAGACTCTCCGAAAGCACAAGTTTTAGCTTGTTGACACTTTTAACCCTTTAAAGTAGAATTTCAACGCTTATGGTCTAGGACACGTGTCTTCATATCAATGGTCCCGATTTTACGAGGTGTTACAGCCCCACACGACCCTGTGTCTCCTGGGCATGGCCCCGTGGTCAACTTTTCACTGTACTATCAAGATTCTGCAAATCTTAGAGTTGACCACGCCCCATGGTGAGCTGGCCACGGCCCCGTGGTGGGCGTAGAAGCTTCTGAAGGTTTTGTCTTTAAGTGCATTGGCTGACCACGCCCCATGCCTGGCTGGGCATGGCCCCGTGGTCAGCTTTTATCTTTTTGTTTTTGTCTTTAGGGTGTTGCTTGAGGGGTCGGGCATGCCACGTTATTCCTTCTTTGTGTATTTATGTTGGTTTTGGTTACTTATTTGCTTCGTTTGTTCTTTTAAGCGCATTTGGTCTTGTAATATCAAAAGGAACAAAGAAACGTGCTTTTTCCAACATTAATACTGAAAAGGGGTTAGTTTTATGTCTTATTTGATGTCATTTATGTACACATCAAATATCCCCACACTTGAATCTTTGCTTGTCCTCAAGCAAAACCCTTTAAATGTGGCTTACACACCCAAATGAAATAGGTAGAAAAGAAGTTTTGTGGCTTTGAGTGTGGGGAATCCAAGATCTTTTATTAAGCTTTTCGTTTTTATTTACAATCATATTCGTCATGATTTATTTAGAACATTTTTAAGAAAAATTATTTATTTGGGCATAACATGCCTTTTTAAAGTTCTATTTATTTATATACAAGTTCACGTACCTCACAAGAGATCACTCAACACTCAGCCGAAGATGTATTTTTGTGATAACACTCGATTCCGGTATGGAACTTATTTCTACCATAAGCTTGCCAAGCGATCAAACCTTCTCCTTTTTTTACTATGAACCTTTGTAGATATCAAGAGGACTTTGGGAAAGGGTTAGGCTTGGGCTAAGGGTAGGTGGTTTTTGGTTAGTAGTTAGTAAAGTGGCAAAAACTGTAAAAAAGCATCGGGTGGGTAAAACTTTTTGTTTTTGTGACATTTATTCAACTAAATTCTTTCAAACAAGATTTTTAAGGAACTTGTTTGGTTATTGTAAGAACTATGTTTTTTTCTTCACAAGATAACCAAGCTTTTTATGTAACATCCGTCAAAAACCGGATTTACCAAACCCGTTTCATTTATTAACCGAACAACCAGTTAAAAATTTCGTTGCATATTTAATGCTCGAATTAATTTTAAACGATACATAATTAATAAGTATATTAGAATATAAAATTTATAATTGAAAATCTATTAAAAATAATGAAATAAAAATAAAATACTGATGTCGGGTTTCGAACCCGGGTCAGCCGAATGTTTCACAAAGACTTAACTCACACTCGCCCAACCACTCCGCCACTTGTGTTTCTTGTTGATTTATTGATTCAATTAATACATATAATAAAAACTGAAGTCGAATTCGGTCACGTCACTCTCGCCGGAAATCCCGACAAATTCGTCAAACATTACCGTTTTCTTTTGGACATAACGGTTACATTTACAGCAACATCGGTTATAACCGAAAAACTCAATAAATTTCATTCATGGACCATAATTCCCGTTCAAAACCGAAAATATAATTCAAATCCGGGTTATACTTTGTTCATCAGTTGAGCTCACGAATTTATCCAACTTACACTCTCCATTTTGCTCAGAAAACTTCGCCGCAAGTCGCCGGATTTCTCTGTAAATTAACCGGAAATTATCGCCGAAAAACCGGATTCATTCCATCCCGTCTGCTTACCCAAAAATAAGATCTTAGAGCTCATACTGACATCACCCACACTCACCTTAAACCTCTGAAGAATCTCTGTCGCAAGAAATTTCACTCGCCGGGATTCTCTGCAAGTCGCCGGAAAACCGAGACTTTTATCTACACGGTAAATACCTCGACTTTTTCTGTTTTAACCCATTGTTAGACTATTACTAACATCAATCCCTCACCCAGAATCTATTCCAGACGACGTTGCCGGATTTTCTGTTTTCGCCGGAAAACTTCTGGAATTTCCAGAATCACACTGTTAATCGGTATGATCATCTAAACACCCTCATAATCGTTGCTCAGTAATTCAATTTCATATCTAATCAATCAAACTGATTATTGAATCCGAACAGAAGGAGTTCACAAAACAGAGCCGACGATCTTTGCCGGATTTCTGAAGAAGACAATCTGTTCGGTACAATTATTCCCCAAACCCTTTCTGTTCAATACATTACAATCGCTTATAAAGTTCGCTAAATTAATTTAACAAGTAACAGCATGGTTAACCATTGTCTGTGTTTTGAGCGAAGAAGACGAAGTCGTATTGATTATAAGATTAATTAAAATCAGTATTATGAACGGGTTAGACACACAGTCCAGCGGTGGACTGTGTGCAACAATACGCATACGTCCCGAGTTCGATCCTTGACACACGCACATTCGCTGTAATAAAATGTCTTTTTTTAACTGAACCGGATCCACGCGCAGTAAGATGTTAAGTATAATAAAAACCGTAATATTTACCAAGTTAGACACACAGTCCAGCGGTGGACTGTGTGCCAAACTAAACCACAGGTCCCGGGTTCGAGACCTGTGGAGAGCACCGAGTCGATACAATTAAACCCTTTTTAAAAATAAATGATTTTCGGATTAATTTAAATAGTGTATAAAAATAATTAAAAACAGAAATATTTCGAGTTAGACACGTAGCTCAGTTGGTAGAGCTGCGTGCACGCGTACGGGAGGTCACGGGTTCGAGTCTCACTCAGTGCAACTATATAACCGACCGAACCGGTCAACGGTCAACGGTCAACAAGTCATGGTCAACGATCAAAAGTCAACATTTTTTTATTATTTTTATTTATTTATTTAATTTAAAAACCAATTAAAAATACTTAAAAATAACGTTTTTAAAGTTAGAAAATAGCCTTGAACTCACAAAAATATATCCAAAAATACTACAAAAATTGATTAATAAAATCCGCTTAATTACCGAACCATTATGTTATTATCTAGGTTAGTTTCTCTCGTGGTTAAATCCAAATTCGTG
The DNA here is from genome assembly GCA_947069175.1 of Scalesia atractyloides. Classification (NCBI taxonomy): domain Eukaryota; kingdom Viridiplantae; phylum Streptophyta; class Magnoliopsida; order Asterales; family Asteraceae; genus Scalesia; species Scalesia atractyloides. Next base: position 22,690,026 of record CAMTDV010000021.1, on the reverse strand, counting down.
CGCATTCATCATCAATCCAAGAAACGCAACCACTGTGAGTGAATTCTTACAAACTCCCCTTTTTATTCACGTTTTGGGGTGTATCATGTGTCGCTTAAACTAATTCATTTATTCAAACTCGTGCTATACCATATTATGATCTAAACTTAGAATGTAAATATTGTTTGTAGTTATGTATTACATATTGTCAAGTTGTATGCAAATTATTTGTTAGGCCCATCAGTTCCTCGTGGGAGACGAGTTGAACAACGCGTGCCTTAAAACTCAATCATTAGGCCCATCAGTTCGTAGAACAACGCGTGCCTCAAAACTCATTCATTAGGCCCATCAGTTCCTCGTGGGAGACGAGTTGAACAACGCGTGCCTCAAAACGATCAATTGTTGTATGTGTGTGCAATATCTAATATTAAGTGTTTTGTGAATATATTTGCATTTACATTTACTCATATGTGGTTATGCACTTTATTTAATAATCAATTCAATAAACTTGTTTAAATGTTTTTCATAGGATTCACTCGCCAACTTTTTGTTGACCCAAAAACCATTTTTACACATGATACAGGTGAACAGGATGAAGCAAGGAAAACATAGGAAATTGCCTTAGAAGAAAAATAATGAAGTTTAGAAGGATGTATAGAACATGTTGTATTGGTTTGATTTGATTGTATGATTCCTTTTAAATTGTAATAATAAATATGAAACATTATAATAAATGTCATGAGCTTTGATGAAAACCCAATCATGCCCCGATCACCTTTTCCGCTGCGGGTCGGGGTGTGACATTTTACTAAAACAAATGGGTTTGAAAGAAAAAGGTTTTGGTGAGTAATAGTTGTTTCTTTTGTGGGTTTTTAAAACGAAAAGGTTTATGCTCGAAAGGGGTTAACTAGGGGGATTAATGGTAGGGGAGGAAAGAAGAAGAAAAATAATGGTGTTGAATGAAAAATGGGTTGGTCCTAATGCCTCTATAATTTACTTACTTAGGTTTAAGTTGGTAAGGACCGGGAATGTATCGTCTTGAGAAGTTCTAGAGTCTTAAGAACCAAGCGGTTATTCACACAAGAAACAAAAATGAACAGTTTAAAGATGTATCCGTGTATGCTCAATAAAGGCTCAAAAACTCACTTATTGTGGAAATGGGTTTATAGTGTGAACAAGTATATATAACCAAATTTTAAAAAGATTTGTAATGTCTTTTTATAATTTTCTGTTACGTTCTTTTTATCACCACGCTATCGGTTGTAATTATGTAAAAACATAATCTTTTTAGATATTGTCATTCCCAATTTAAACCAAGACAAGTAAAAAAAATGAAAAATTTTGAGAAGATTTGGGGTGATCAGTGGTTCTAATGGAGTTTTGTGTAAGGCTTGTTATTAGGACTTGCAAAATTCAAGATTTTAGCTTCCCCCCACACTTAAATTACATATTGTCCTCAATGTGTTCAAAAATAAGTTTTTCGTTGATTCGAATGCATAAAAGTGCGTTTAAAAACAAGATTTTATGATACTAGGCATCTGGCCACGGCCCGGTGCTTGCTGACCACGGCCCCTGTTCAGATTTCCAGTATCAAAGTTTATAGAAGGCTGGTCAGGGGACGTGTCTAGTGGACACGGCCCGTGGTTAGTTACCTGGAAAAATAATTTTCTGCAGAAGCCTGGGCACGGGGCGTGCTGGGCTGGACACGGCCCCATGCTGCACATGCTGGTAAGCTGGAAAAAGTTGTCGGGGGCACTGTTTACGTGCATGGGGCGTGGTTTTAACGTCCCTTTAACAAGTTTCATCTTTTTGAGTGTGATGTATTCCTGAAATGTAAGATTAGACTAGAAAACGGAAAAATTTAAACTATTTTATACTAAGGATAGTTCCGCGGAATGCCTCCGTGGGGCGCCACATTTATAAGGTCCTTGGCTAGACCCAAAGCCTGTCATATGTTACCCGAACGGGATGCCTCGCCCCCTGTGTTATACCGTCGGAGCGCGTTATCGAAGCCTGAGTCTATGACTTCCATGTAGTTGATCGTGTCATCCTCCACTCTCTTTCCCACCCCAAACTTCATTTCCTTGTCACCTACTCTCAATGTCAATTTCTCGTCGCTCATATCTACCATAGCCGAGCGGTGGCGAGGAATGGTCTGCCTAGAATGAGGGGAACCTCGGTGTCTTCTTCCATGTCGAGTATGACAAAGTCGGCTGGAAAGACGAATTCTCCGACCTTTACCAGGAGGTTCTCAGTGACACCTTGTGGGAATTTGATTGACCTATCGGCAAGTTGTATGCTCATTTTTGTGGGGCTTGGTTCTCCAATTCCGAGTCGTTTAAACATTGTGGCGGGCATAAGACTGATGCTAGCCCTGAGGTCGGCTAGTGCATTTCGAATGGGTGACCCCCCAATGGAGCAAGGGATGGTGAAGCTTTCGGGGTCGATTTTCTTTTGGAGCAGTTTGTTGAGGAGTACGGCTGAGCATTCTTCAATTAGGTTAACTAATTGCAATGTTTCAATCTTTCTTTTATGGGTGAGGAAGTCTCTCATGAATTTTGAGTATTTAGGCATTTGAGTGAGGACTTCCACAAATGGGAGATTGATGTGCAATTGTTTTAGTAAGTTTATGAATTTTGTGAATTGCTCGTCGGTCTTTTGGCGAAGCAGCCGAGCGGGGTAGGGTACCGAGGGGTTTTTGGTGGGTTCGGGATTTTGTGGGTTGGTTGTTTCTTGTTGGGTAGAGGATGGTTTGGGGGTTTGTTCGGGTGAAATGTTGTGGGTGAGGGGTGGTGATGTTTCCTCGGGGCCTACTTTTCGGTTTCTTAATTTTATGAAGTGTACTTGTGCTTTTAGGTTGGTTTCGGTATTGCTAGGTAATGCCCCTTATGGTCTATGGAGAAATTTTGGGCTAGTTGACTTAGTTGTTTTTCGATATTTTGAAGACTAGCTCGTTGGTTTCTAATGTCGGACTCTACTTGTGAAAACCGATCCGAGTACCTTTTGTCGGTTTCGGAGATAAGGCGTTTGATGAGGTCTTCAAGCCTTTCCTGACCCCCTTGTTGTTGAGTGAAATTTTGTGATTCATTTCTTGGTTGTTGTTGAAAGTTTGGTCTTTGATTTTGAGTTTGTTGGTTGCTACTATTTCTGGGGTCCCTCCAACCAAGGTTAGGATGATTTCGCCAACCTTGGCTGTAGGTACCTGTTGGGGGACCCGATAGTCTAGGTCGATTGTCTACGTAGTTTACCATTTCCGTTTGATTTTCCATTTCTTTCATACAACTCCAATTCTCATGTTGCCCACCACACCCTTCACAAGCCATAACTGAGGTCGTTTTTGCCATTTCCAATTTTTTTTTATTTTTGAGGATAGGGCCTCGATTTGGCTTGCAGAGAGGTGCTTTCATCTACTTTGTGTGCACCCGGGGCAATAGACTTTGAACCGCGGGGGTGTGCCATTGAAAATTGTTTTGAGCAATTTCCTCAATTTGATTATAAATTTCATTTGGCCGTCTATTACCTAAAAGTCCCCCGGAGCTTAAGTCGGGTTTTGTCTTATGTGTGGCAACAGCCCATTATAGAAGGTGAACACTTGTTGCCACTCTGCAAGACCATGATGAGGGCATTTCCTTAGTAGCTCCTTGAACCTTTCCCAAGTTTCATATAAAGATTTCCCATCCTCTTGGGAATAAGTGTTTATTTCAGTCGTTAGTTTAACAGTTTTAGAGGGTGGAAAATATTTGTATATAAACTTTTGGACAAGTTCATCCCAAGTGTTTACCGATCCACTTGGGAGGGTGTTGAGCCAAGCTTTAGCTCAGTCTATTAATGAGAATGGAAACATTCGGAGGCGGATGGCGTCATTTGATGCCCCATTGATTCGGAATGTGTCACATATTTCCAAAAGGTTGGTAATATGTAAGTGGGGATCTTAATCAGGGAGGCCATGAAATGTGGCGGAGTTTTGGAGCATTTGGATCAAATGCGGCCGAAGTTCGAAGTTGTTAGCATCGACATTTGGCGCATTGATGGCGGCTCCGAGATTACTGACCGTTCGTCATAGGTAATCTATTAGAGTTCGTTGATCCGCCATTGGGAGTTGGTTTCCCGAGACCTTCTCTTGATTTTTGGTCTTTAGTCTTTTTCGTATAAAGCGCTCAGGTTCGTCTAAAGGTTCTTTGATGTTTTTACTGGAACTGGAGCTCATGCACTGCCTAGAGATTCCTGGCCCTGTGATTGAGTTCTAAGCTATGCGATCAAAACAAAAAAAATTGGTCAGTTATTTTTACCATGGCCCCGTGGTCAATGACCACGCCCGTGGCCGAGGTACAATTTATTACTTTCTGGATCCCAGTTACTCGAGAGCTGGGCACGGCCCCGTGGTGCACCGCCACGGCCCGTGGTCGCTCTTCTGTAACTTAGAAAGTAAAAACTGCTAGTAAGGTTGTTGGGCACGGCTCGTGCTGAAATTGCAGAAAAGCAGATTTTTCTAAAAAAATGGAAAAATCCTAAAAATAAAAAGAAAATTGTTAAAAATAATTAGACCGCCATTTTAAACGTTCTTAAAACCTTGTGTCCTTGGCAACGGCGCCAAAAACTGGTGTGCGTGAAGCATGATATGATTTTATTAAATTTAAGTTCATTTTACGCGTTAGTCAAGTTTTAAATTTGTAAAACACGATATTATACTAACACTAAACACACACTTGGGCAAGTGCACCCATCATGAGCGTAGGTATAGCGTTGGTAAGATACCGAGGTCGTCCAAGGACACAAGAGCTTTTAATACCGATTTATCCTCAACGTCTAATCGTTACAAATTTTTGGATAAAAGTTTTTTTTAAACATAGAAATAAATCTAAAAATGAAAAGATAAAAAAATAAAATATAAATAGACAAGATAGAATCACTTGAATCCAACTCCTCTTTAATTTATCTTTGATGATTTTCGCACTTTCGACTTTTCAAGAGATTATCTTAGTTAAAGTAGTAGTCCCCTCTTTTGAAGATGACGTTACCCTCAACCTAGTGGTTTGAGTTAGCAGGGATACAACCTCAAAGGGTCGAATATTGAAAGATAATTAAATAAGTTATTAATGCGAAAAGTAGTAGGCCCCTCTTTTGAAGGTGACGTTGCCCTCGACTAAGTGGTTTAAAGTCAGCAGGGATACAATCCCAGAAGCGGTTTAAAGTTTTAATAGTAGTTTACATATGAGGGGTTCAAGCTATTCGTACCCCCGCCATCCAATACCCGTGGGGCATTGAAGGAGGTCCTAGTAAGCTTGAACCAAGTCCTCGCAGGATCTATACATTGAATGAGACAAGAACTTTACCAAACCACTCTTCTAACCCCCTTCCAAGTAGTTAACGCGCTTTATATAGACCGTAAAGACACGAATAAGCAAATCAATAACATCATGAAGAAATGTTTACAAAAATTCACTTTACATAAGAAATTAGTATTAAAGTCATTAACACATACCCAATTAAAAAGTGCCAAAGAATAAAAATCAAAAGTAATACATAAAAGACTTGTCTTCACCAAGTGATGTAAGAGATTAGCCAAGCATGCCTTTTTTGACAAGAACGCTTACTATCAATATTGGATCGCGAGACTACTACACACTCTAAAGATGAATGCATGGATGATGGTGGTTGATGTTGGTGTTGTAGTGGTGGTGGAATGGTGGCAAAGTGAGAGAGAAGTGGTTTGCCAATGGATGCCTTTGAAGTGAACCATGCACCCCAATTTATAGTCTGAATAGTACCCCGGCCACGGCTCTGTGTCCAGCGGGCACCGCCCGTGGCCAGCTTCTTCTCTTCCTTCATCAATTCAGCTGTCAGTAGAGGGCCCTCACATGACCTCGTGTCTCCTGGGCATGACCCCGTGGTCAACTCTTCGCTGTACTATCAAGATTCTGCAAATCTGAGAGTTGACCACGCCCCATGGTGAGCTGAGCACGGCCCCGTGGTGGGCATAGAAGCTTCTAAAGGTTTTGTCTTTAAGTGCATTGGCTGACCACGCCCCATGCCTGGCTGGCACGGCCCTGTGGTCACCTTCTGTCTTCTTGTTTTTGTCTTTGGGGTGTTGCTTGAGAGGTCGGGCATGCCTTGTTATTCCTTCTTTGTGTATTTGTGTTGGTTTTGGCTTCTTATTTGCTTCTTTTGTTCTTTTAAGCTCATTTGGTCCTGTAATTTCAAAAGGAAAAAGAAACGTGTTTTTTCCAATATTAATGCTGAAAAGGGTTAGTTTTATGCCTTATTTGATGTAATTTATATGTTGCATTTCGTACACATCATGCACCTCATGTGCTTCCTGCATTGGACATTAAAGACATCACATCACTTTATGTTAGCTGCACAAAGTATAAAAAATCTCTCTCTCTCTATATTTACAGTGGTGTAAATACAATATTCATTGAAAACATATATAAACAAAAATGGGGCACCTCAACACCTATTAACAAAACGCAAAATAGCATAAAATCAACAAAACACAAACGAATATGTTATATACACCACTATAAGGGTCAATGACACAAGTGTAAAAGCGTATTTACATTGCTAAAAATGATAATGAAATTTACATTCCTGTTTCAAAACATGTGAAGCAAATGCCTAAACGCACCTTTGAAGAAAACATTCAGATCATCTTTGAAGAATAAAAGCACCAACACCTATAAATAAAAAAATTGACATAAAATACAAAGGGGAAAAGTTATTTACATCATCGTAAAATGGTTATGTACACCATTGTAAAAAAGCCTTTTAAATGTAATAACAAAAAGAACCCATCGAACCCATTGTTCGCCTGATAAATCCCAGCCAACAACAACACCAATAAAACAAAAAACGGAAAAAATACCCATCGAACCCATTGTCATTTCATTAATCATCATGTCAATTTTTTAAATTTGGTACATTTTGGTTTTGCACTTAAAAAATTGGACGATGTTATGGCAAAAATTGATTGCAAGAATTATAACAGATTAGAGCAAAAACAGAGTAAATCTTAACAGAACAAAATCGCTAGCTACAATGGAGCCCAAAACAATAACCTTGGGAGCCTTAATTCAATTAGTTTTTGAATCAAATGACAAGATTATGAACCAAATTTGAACTAATCTACCGCGTACGTTAACGGCTGTACTTGATCGTTGAGGTGAATAACAACTTGTGTGGTGAAACAACTATTTTAAGTCAAATCGAACATGTAACCATCGTATATCACCCAGTTTTGAAATCAAACACATCAAACCAAACTTAAAAACTAAAAACTACGGCTTGAAGTCATGAGTTTACCTAAGTAAATAGGTGGGATTACACTTGTCGCAACTTCGCCAGAACCTTAGCCATCACGCCAGAGACGATGGCTAGAATTTAGCGCTATCACCATTCAATGGTCCTTAGTTGAATAGTCTTCTTCGCCATTTCTATTCCATCATCAAAAACCCTAACCTCCATCATTGCAAACCCTAGCCGTCCACACCGTTGTTGAACAACCACCCTACACTGCCGTTCAACCACCACCTTACACTGTCGTTCAACCACCACCCTACACCGCTGACCCCTAAAATGTTGGCCTTCAGCCGAACACCCACCACCATAAAAAATGTTGGCATTCAAATTGTGACAACCACTATAACTCCGGACCTTAATGGTTGGATTTTGGGAATAAGAGAAAGGTGTTAAGAGTTTTTTTAAGAATAGAGAGAGGGAAAGAACTTTGTGAGTGAGAGAGAAAGAAAGATGTGATTTTTTATAGATTGATTGAAGAATGTATAATATTCGTTGGACTAATTTGCCCCTTCTTTTGTGATGGTAAAAGACAAAAATTTCTTAAGGATAACAAATAGTGTGAGGCTTAGAGTAATTTCTCAAATTCTTACAATTCCCTTGGTTCTCACACGAGCTTTTTCGTGTGTGTATATATATATATATGTATAGAGAGAGAGGAAGGGAGAAGGGAAAGTGAATATGAGGTTCTTACACATTTAAGTTACATGTCAAACCAATCAAAATGACATAATCTTGATTAAATTTAACTAGAAAATCAAATCAGTTAATTCTTAATTTCATCTTCATATTAGTTAATTTAAGAGTTAAATGCTTGGTTGGTCCCTGTAGTTTGCAAATATTGCAGACTTGGTCCCAGTGGTTCACTAATTACACGCTTGGTCCTAATAGTTATAATTTTTACACTCGGGTGGTCCTTACCACTAACATGTGTTAGTTTTCTTAGTTAAGTATGTGTAAAATGGCTAAAATACCTCTAAACAATTAAAGAAAATAAATATAACACACCTTCCTACTCTCTATATCTCTCTACAGAAACCTACAACCACACCTTCCAACCACACCTCCCTTTACTCCCACCTGTTGCTTTGTAAACTACCACACCAGCCCCATTGCACCACTCATAACAACCAACCACCACCCTCAACTACTCGCTGGAAAAACGAACCTGGTCGGAAAAAAACCAACGTGTAGATATTAGAGAGATCGAGAGAGTTTGAGAGAAAGTGAGGAGCCGACATAATTCCGACATCCTCCGGTGGCGCACCGTAGAATCCCGACGACTCCTTTAATTCCGGCGTCCTCCGGTGGCACGCCGCAGAATTCCGACGACCCCTTTTAATTCCGGCGTCCTCCACCATCACAGATTGAAGGTGCAGGTGGCGATGGGTTTAAGGGGCAGGTGGTGATAGGTTTTAGAGAGAGGAAAAGATGGAGCAGACCAGTTCTAGAGGTCGATTAACCTCCACCGTCACAGATTGAAGGTGGCGGTGGTCGATTGACGGTGGAGGTGATGGTGATGGGTTGAAGGTGGTGGTGATGGGTTGAAGGTGACGTTGTAGGTGGAGGTAGTGGTGGTCGATTGACGGTGGAGGTGGTGGTGATGGGTTGAAGGAGGCGGTGGTGGGTTGAAGGTGGCGGTGGTGGTGGTGACGGGCTGACGGTGGAGGTGGGTGGTGGATTTTAGAGAGAGAGGGAGAGGATGAAGAAGATAAAGGGACAGGTTCAGTTCTTTTTCTTTTTTTTCTTATTTGTTTAGAGGCAAGTTATTAATTTTGCATGTATTTAACTGAAAAACTTAACATAGGTTAGTGGTAAGGACTACCCGAGTGCAAAAATTACAACTATTAGGACCAAGCGTGTAATTAGTGAACCACTGGGACTAAGTCTGCAATATTTACAAACCACAGAGACCAACCAAACATTTAACTCTTAATTCAATCAAAACTACATCGTTTTGATGTTTTTTAGATGTGTAACAGCCTTATATTCACTTTATTATATATATATACACACACGTGCGCGCACGCATACTTTCTTTTTTCTTGTGATACACAAAACTATGGTTATCATGACTTCTAAGTTTTTACTCTGCCCAGTTCTATTAAAAATATAATTAAATTATCTTCAAAATCAGATATTAGCATTTTTTATGAAATAAGTATTACTTTTTAAATAGTTCAAATGAATAAATATCTTCTAAGAAAAAAAAATAGTTTCTTTATTTAACAAATACTTTTGAAATGATTGTATATAATAAATTAAACATTTATCATTTAAAAAAATATTGTTTAGAATGCCTCAATATCGTTGCAAACTGAATTAATACTGTCTCGAGAATATTAGTATCATGTCCATCTATACCGAACATCGGTACCAATATTAATACTAACATTTTTATTATTTTCTATCCATATAAAACACATATCAATATCCTTTTACGCATATCACAACTGTTTTTTTAGTTTTTTTCTTTTGGTTGTTATACCAAGTGCCACTACGGTAGATAACGTAATAAAGTGAAAAGTGAACCAATCTTGACGAATTCCTGACATAACTCGCGGGTAATTACACTAGTTTAATTAAAAACAGAGTTCATTAAAAAAATATTTGTTTAGTACAAAATATAATACTTTTTATTTTTATTCTTAAAACTAGGTTATCACCCGGGATTGCTTCCCGGGTAGAAAATTTTAATTTTAAATACTCACAAGTGTAGAATTATAATAAACTTAAATAATATACTTATTAGATAAGTTAATGTCATAGTGCATAATTTGTTCTACCTCAATAAGGAGGAATGCTGAACCAAATTTACAATTTTTCATTGTTTGACATAGATCATAATATATAGTGAGTTTCGATACCTTTTTTTCTAAAATGACCATCAAAATTGGAGTCCTTTATAATAAGAACATGTTTCGATCCGAACCAAATTGCATTTTTAAAAATGACCTCTTTTGAAGCTTTGTATTGAATTGCATTCTAAACAAAACGATTTTGTTTACCAAAGTCACAGCTCAATAATATTAGTGAATAAATGACTGGCTACAATAAAAAAGATTGTTACATGTTTAAAGAGGCATACCCCGAGATCCTATCAAGTAGTGAATAAATGACTGGCTACGATAAAAAAAGGTTGTTACATGTTTATAGAGGCATACCCCGAGAACCTATCACTTGGTCACACAAAGCATGCTTTGGGGACCAAATCTAGAAAACACAACGAAAACCATACAACGCCTACTATAATATATATAAGTCCGAATATTAGATTTACTACGAACAAAACCTCCATGTACGGGCATAAAAACATGGGCATAAAACCCAAAAAAAAAACCAAGAGAATTCCAATCAGCAACAGCACAGTCCCAGAATATGGTCCCATCGAGGCCTTGAAGCTCACCAACAGATACCAAACAACCAGCCTTTCCATGAGAACATCTTTTGACCTAGGCTTCCAGCATGCCTCCCAAGGAGCCCAAAATTTTAAAAAAAAAACCATGAAACCGAATAGCAAAATAATAAGCCATACATCTTGGGCCTATCATGGGCTGCCAAAAAAGAAAAAGGCTTAAAGAGGCCTAACAGGTTCAATCCATGAACCGTATTTAAAGCACCAAAAATTTAGCAACTACTAAAAAATACATTCGACCTTGATTTGAAACATTAATCCCCAAAATTAAACCACTCCGGCTCCTAAAAAAATCCGGGACCTGAGTCATAGAGAAATGAATACACCACAACCCCATTAACCTAGCTAGAATTTCCCAATAGTTTACCAATAAAACTGAAAATTAACACTAAATAGTTTCCGAAGATTAGAAGTTTATTACCCACGAAAAACCAAAGATAATAACGTAGAACTAACGACCAAACCGAACCTGCCAAAGAAAATAATAATGATGAAATTAATGACAAAATAACTTCTTTTCTTTTTGGGCATATTGTTAACTACCAGGTCAAAGCATTTACCAAGTTTTCACTTGGTGCATAAGTAATTGAGTCGAGCCACTTTCGTCCTCGCCCATTCACCCTCAACCCAATCATCTTGATCTTCCGCTCCAACCACCTCCATCACTACAAAGGCAGTCTAGGATGCCTATTTTGGTTCTCTGTAATCCCATAATCTTTATCCGGATGCTCTTAAGCATTGAGATTACACCACTCTGGTAATATGACTCGGGTCAATGGTATTTTGAGAATTTGTAGTGCATGTAAAAACATCGTCATTGAACGGGTCCTGAGGATACAAATCAGATTGGTTAAAACTAAATTAGAGCATTTAACATTCGCAGGGATATCAAGAATAGAAAAATGGTTTACCTTTAGTTCTAATTCCTCAACAATTTCCCTACAAGACAGTATGAGAATGTCAAATATATACACAAATGCCTTTCAACAAAATTTCAAATAGAAAAACAATGTTATTATTTGAGAATCATGTCAGCCTATTATGGTCTCTTCGTTAATTTCAATAAAAAGAAGGTTGTTATAAATAACTAATTAGAGTTCTTTTACAAAAAACATTAAAATACGATACTTCTAGTGTTTTAAAAGAGTCATATGATATTATAAAATTATAAATTTCGAAAGATAAATATGAATTGCCCCTTTTATTCCCTATTAAGCTCTGAAGTAGTATCAAAATAAGGGGAATTGGCCTGTAATAATCTCACCTAAACCTTATTGGCCATTAATAATCCCACCTCAGAATATCCCCCCTACCAGTCCCACCTTTCACCTATTTTTCCTACAATGGTCCCCCGTTAAAAAAACTTAACGGAGTTAAACTTTTTTCCAAATTACAAACAGATTTTTAGGGCTTTTGATCAGAACGATGATACGAGTCTATTGATGTAAAACTTACTTCGAAATGGTGCTCCAACTGACTTGATTTTGGTTAATTGGAAATTTAAACACCTGAATTGAAGCGCCGTTTTCATCGTTTGGAACACCGCTTCGAGACAAGTTTTACATCAATGGACTCGTATCGTCGTTCTAATCAAAAGCCCTAAAAAATTGTTTGTAATTTGGAAAAAAGCTTAACTCCGTTAAGTTTTTTTAACGGGGGACTATTGTAGGAAAAATAGGTGAAAGGTGGGACTGGTGGGGAGAATATTCTGAGGTGAGATTATTAATGACCAATAAGGTCTAGATGGGATTATTACAGGCCAATTTCCCTCAAAATAATGATTTTGTACAAAGTGATATCTTATCATTTGTCTTAGATAAAAAAAAAAGTTAAAAACCAAGAAAACAAATTATGAAATTCAAAAAACAAAAACTCACCTGAGGAGGTACTCCAAGCTCCAAAAAGTGGGCTCATGATAAAACCGTCACCTAAACCAAGTAAGCCGCCAACCAAATCAGCTAGAACACCATAAGAACAATATGAAACCAACTGTACTATACTAAGCTGGTTGCTGGCTAAATCTCCCATGTAAAAAAATATCAAAAAGGAAAAGGGGCAAAGTCAAACATATTAGATATGTAAATGTTCCATCCCAAAGCAATTTTCAAACCTATGATATGTAAATGTTCCATCCCAAAGCAATATGCTTTATTATGTAACTGCATAAATAAATATTATCTTATTCAACCTGAACCTATTCAGTATATACAAATAAAAATAATCCTTGAGTCTTAAATGAAACATGTCCCATTGTTCTACCTCAATAAGGAGGAATGCTGACCTTTTTGGCTTCCCAAGATTCTGCATGTTGCAACAAATCATATAGTGATAACACAAAAACAAACCCAATGTTCTTGACATCACCGCCTTCTTTTTTATATGTGTGCTACCAGGAAGACCACTGGAATCTGAAACACTCTCGTATTAATCCAACTGCAAACTCTAAAACTACACTTTTAAATATAATCCAGTAAATCAAACTGATATATTTTATGAAAATGTGATTAAAAATGAGAACTTGTTAACTTTTTGTTCATTAAGCCAACCTTTATAACCATGAAAAGTTTCAATAACAGGTTCGGCTGAATTTGCCGATGTATCCTTCATATCTCTCGTATCGTTAACGTCAACAGCTTCTTCGGGATTTTTAGACTGCTTAGCATCAACGTTTTCGTCGTTCCGAGTGACCTATCTCCATTGCTCATTACCTGATTGAGAAATGTTTTTCATCTTATTAAATATTATCTAGTAAAGCATATCGTTAACAAAACGCTATAAAAATGTCAACTACAAAATTTCACACCGAAGCAGCATCTTCTTCTGATGATACCACTTCCGGTGCGGTATCGACAACCTGTAGAAACAGAAAACATGTAACTATACTATATATAAAAAAGGTTATCTTTTTTTGAAATTACAAACATTTTACCAAGGTGATCGTCCCTGAAAATAAAAAAGAAACATGTTATAGACTTATGGTAACTGAAAAAAAGAAGAATGGGTGCATTTTACTCTATGAGAAATGTTATACCTTACTGAAATCATAAAGTGCTCAAACAGTTTCACTATAAAATCATAACATTCGAGATCAAGCATTATCACACAAGAGATACTATCAAGACCCGAGACCCTTTTGTCATAAACACGGCCTGAATTGGCCGATAAGTTTTCTAAAGTAGAAACAGTGTTACAATACACTTGAAAACACCCTGTGGATATTAAAAAGAATTATAAATAACATAAACATACTAAACCCGTATACTGCAAGAGACATATGAAATAGTCTATTGTTTATGTTGCTCGACCTTTAATTCTTCATCAGTATAGTATACGGGGCCTCGGGTGTTGCAATACTTGTTATTTCACAGAGACAGGAAGTTGCTGAAACTTCTAGTGGGTCAGAAGTAGTGCTAAGTTGCTCTATCTCTTTTTATGTAACATTGAATTGGAGCATCTTGAGGACCCAGCTATTGTTAGGCACAAGATTAAAAAAACCCAAATCATAAACCAAGAAAATTAATCTAAAAAGATAAAAACCAACAATTTCACATCAATAATCATCAAAACCTAACGTCCTAACATGCTTCAGTGAGATTAGGAAAGTTAATCTCACATTCTTCTACGGTTTTGAAAATCTTCTGGTAATATCACTCCACGACTTACAAATAGGGATGAGCTCGGTACCAACAGGTACTGTACCGAAAATACCGGTCACAAAAAACCCAAAAACCGGGTACCGCTACGAAGATACCCGGTACGATATGGTTCGGTACCGGTACGGACCGGTGATTGAATGTAAAATTCGTAAATACTGGTACCTAAACGCTAAATGTAGGTACCGAATCGGTGCCAAAAATCAACTCGGTTCGGGAAATTCAGTACCTGTACCTGGTACCATTTGCTCATCCTACTTACAAACGTATGCACAGTGAACAAAATGTGGTAAATAATTCGTCAAGCAACATGAATGTGTTAATACACATAATATATTACCAGGATTACAAGGGTGGTACTAATGTAGTTCAAAAACACCACCCCATGGAAATTCAACCCTCACTTTTATACACATATTAATACCAGTTACCTACAAGAATAACAATAAATTAGAAAATAAAACAAAAAGATAACTCTCAACTCATCTCCAATATTCACAATACTTGACCACCAGATCTACATTTCAGTAACCTAAAGCATAAAAATCGTAGACGTTCCAGGCATGAGACATGCGAGGGAACCTCCAGAGATCGATTTCGGTCGAGACACTGTAAAGAACCTCCAGAGATATCAATTTCGGCCTGAGTACCAACAATCATAGTCATTGATGGAAAATTACTCTACACAAACACGATCACAAAAACAAACGCACAATTATTATTAATAAATGAAAACGCTGATTATTTGAGTCATGAAAACGGCGAATGGAACTTACAGATCTGGAAGGTTCGAGAGGTCGTGCATATCGGTTTTTCGAGAGGCAAGTGACTCTCATCGTTCTCCGTCGCATCCCACCATCTCCTTGCTCCTAACCATAATCCTCCACCGGGAGACACTTTGAAGGAGGCCTCAATGGTTGGAAACTTTGAAGCAGACCGAATGAAATTAGGGTTTGTATGGTAGGGAAAAGAAAAGATGCGTGTTTAGAAGGTTTTTATAACCGGTTTTATCATAAGACGGGTATTCAGGGCTTCACCTTAAGAAGAACGGACCCGCAAGTTTTTGGAGCCAAAAAGCAACATTTTGATGCTCATATCAAGCGTCATGTCACCGAATTTATTTTCTTTTATTCACTTTAAGTTTTCTTGAAATAAAAATATTATTATTTATTAATAAAAACTTAGGTTAGGTTGGGTTAAAATTGAATAAAATTAGGTTGTATAGGTGGAAATGAGAGATATTATATATTTAGTGAAATTTTGGTTGGGTTTGATCCTTGTGAATAGTCTTAAGACTACCCGCAATGCAACGGCCTGCATTTACTACATGCATCATAGTCATCACTATCATATCAGCTTTTTACTCATCCTTTCTACATGCATTCTATCTCCTCTTTTTAACTTCAACCCATCTTTTCTACATGCAACCTCTCTCTTCCACATCATCATTTCTTTTTCAATTTTTCTTTAAAAACTTTTATTTTGTAATCTTAAAAAATATTTAATAAATCAATGTAAAAATATATTTAAATAATAAACAATAAAAGTTTGAGAGTTTGTAAGATTTTGGGGTGAAAAATGAGTTAGTTTTAGTGGGTATTTATAGGGGGAAAAAACTAGCCGTTTTTTTTAAATATAGTTGTTAGAAAAAAAATTCAAAAACATTTTAAAGAGCCGTTAGTAGCTTTTTTTAATAAAGCATGTGGCTTTTTTTAAATAAAAAATTTAATTTAATTCATGTGGGGTCCACTAGTGAATGCATTTAAGTGCATTTAGTCAAGTATGTGCTTTCCTTCATGCTTCCTCTCCAATCCATCCTTCCAAATGCTTCTCCACCTAACCAAATGCTTCTATCCAATTGAAGCATTGGAGAGAGTCTAAGGGCAAGTAAAGGTGGGCTGCAAATTTGTTAAGGGCACATGAGCCTAGTTCACTTCAAAATCTGCATGGGACACTTCACAAATGCGTTATGTTATCTAAGTATTTAAAAAATAGTTAAATAAGGCCACCTCTTGATATTTAATTAAATCAAATACAACACAAATATTTAATTTGTCAAATAACCTAAACCGAACACAGTTAGTTAGAGTTTGTTTTTCTAAAAAAGATATGTGCAAGCTTTTTTGTCTGTATCATACAGACATTGCTATCTGCAGGCTATTTGTTTTTCTAAAGATATTTACTTAAAACGTCTGTACAAACTCTTTTTGATAGAGACTTGACGATCTTTTAGCCACCTCCTGAGGATGAATTGTTACCATATACGGGTACCAAATTTCTGACAAAAGTGAGTAAACCGAATCTATCAATACAAAATGTTCATCCCAAAGGGGTACCAAAAATACTTATATCGAAATTCTAGAAAATTGGACATTCCCAAAGGGGTCGGATCACTATTTTCTGGCGCTGTTGCTTCTTCTCACGAAGGCGTTGATGCATCTTCTCAAGAACTTAAAGGTGAATTCTTCCGTTGAAAACCCTATTTTTCTTCAGTTATTCTCATCTCTAGTTATAAGGTTTTTGTTTTTCCACTTGAATTGAATCGATGCATTCAAGAACCCAAACCCTAATTCAACTGTGACTTTGAATAACACATCATTATTATACTTATGAAAATTGTATTGATACAGGTGATTGTTGGAGATTATAAGAAGCAGCATTCTGTGATGCTCAGCTTCTGCTATCTGTTTCCTCTACTAAATCTCATCATGTTTCAGGTATGTGTCTTTATCTATTTTATTGTGTATTTCATATAAAAGCTTATTCAAGTTATTTGGAATTATTAAATTGTAATTTAGTTAAATTTGTGTGATTGTTTCTCAAAAAGATTTTATGCTATTGAAGATTACACCAAAAAGATAGAAAAACTTTCCGATGGTAGTGTAAATTTTGGAAAAATTTGACCTTTTTTTGATTTCGTTACCCCTTTTTATTGAAACGTTACCCCTATGCGGATTTTCTAGATCTGCCTCTGATTTCTGTTATCTTCCAATACTTGATAGAGGACGATCTGTTTAGAAGTTTTTGTAAGTTTATAAATGTTTAGAAGGTTCGATAAGCGTGTGACGATCTAGAATGCTTATTAGTATACCTTGATTGATCGTGTCACTTTATTGCTCATGGGTTATTGAAGTTGGAGATCATAGTAAGTTTAAGAAAATTGTTTCTATGTTAATTGGTTATTAGATTTCCATCATATCTAACCTTGCTAAATTGCAAGGATACTTCGAGCCTGATGTTTGGTGAATTTGTAATGATTTTTTTTTTTTTGGGTGAGGAATAAGATCCAGAGCTTTTATCTTTTGAGTTTCAAAACCACTGAGGCTTAAATTGAATTAAACAGATGGTTACTCTTGGCTTATACAGTCGGAACTCATATCTAGCATATAAGAAATGCCGTGTGAGGTGGTGTTATAAAAGAATGTTTTGCTTGGGATATATGGTAAGTTTATTTTATGTATGCGCACTTGATTTGGATAACAAAAAAAATCTTCTTTTTTTTACACTTGCATACAAGTCTGTTTTATACGTACCCATACGATGGAGATTTCGGGCTGTTTGGCAACCTCTGTGCCGGTATAAGGCCTGACTGGGTAAGAGGCTCTTAACCGGTAAGTGTTGAGCCAGTAAGAGTATGCCAATGTGGTGGTAGGTCAAGGAAGTGGTGCGTGAGTGGATGGGTGAGGATTATGAACACATGTGAGAGAAAGGGTTAAAATCTTCATTCAACATCATTTTGAAACTTAATGGGTAAGAGGTTTGCTGTCTGATTCATTCAGAGGTGTCCTAATGAACTATGCAGTCAATAGTGGTGCTATAGCGGTTAGCGGACCTCAGGATGTGTAGCGGTCCAAATAGCGGTGGGCTATGCGCTAAATACCGCTATTTGACCACTATTTGGAAACCTATATAGCGGTTGTAGCAGTTACGGTGTTTTACTGTGTTAATTCTTAAATTAAATACTTCAAAGTTACTATTATGTTAGATTTGCAATAGGTTTTGATGATGGAATGATATTACTATGAATTTTGATTTTACCATTAATATTTCTCAAGATATATTATATATATATATATATATATATTATAAAAAACATAAATTATGCATGTATAAAATTACCGCTATATCACCGCTATACCACCGCTATAACCTATATATCATATAGCGGACCTTGACTGCAATTCGATTTGGACAGCTATAACTGCATAGCTAATGAACCAAACACACTTAATGTTGACTGATTTAGTGATAGTTTCTTAATGGAATTATCAAGAGGTTACCAAACAGCTCCTTAGTAGCGCGGGCACATTGATCAAAACGTCTAGTCGCGTGCATTCACGGCAACCGCTATGTTAAGGGGTAGTGATGTAATTTCTCATCCAAATCTAACCCTTATATTAGCCCTCAATTCCCGTCTCACTCATTTATATTTGTGATCTGCCTCCTTAATTCCTTGCCAGTCTCACTTGTCTCGCCTCGGGAACTCTGCTCTCAGTGCACCTTTGCGATTGCAGGTAAATGTACATTCTTGGCTTCTTCATTTTGAGTGTTTTCTCATTACTTGTCAATCTACCTTCCCTTGTTTTATTGTTTGTAACCCTTACCCTAAATTTGATTTGAAGTTGGGGATACCAAATTTGATTATAAGTTCCTATGGTTTTAGTCTACAAATATCATGTTTTTGCCCTAATTTAATTTAAAGTTGGGGATACAAAATCTGGTTTAAATTCTTATGGATTTCAATCTTCAATTGCATGTTTTGCCCTGATTTGATTTAAAGTTTAAGATACAAAATCTGATTTAAATTCTTATGGATTTCAATCTACAACCTGTTTTGCCCCGATCTGATTTTTTTGCTGTATTTTGTTCCATCTAAACTTACCTGATCTTATTTATTTCTCTTAAATGATTCAATGCGTTCAAATTCATTTAAGTGGGGTTACTTAACATTAGTATTTTCACCTAACAGTTAGTAACATTGCAATTAATTATGCAAAAATGAGTTGTGATCTATATCTCGATGATAATTAATGCTTTTAACACTCGGGAACATCACATCAAAACTAGTTGTTTCCACAAAGATATGTGATGATAACAACCAATGAAAGGGAGTTTATTCTGCCAAGTTTACTTTTTTAGGGGTGGTTAGAAGTTAACACTCAGTGGAAGTATCAAATCGTTGTTGAAAAAAATTTGTTAACTGCAATGTAATCTTGGTTTTAAAAAGAGCGCCTTTGGGACTTTTTCGCTTAGCGCCTAGAGTAAATACAAGAATCGCCCAGAAGGCACAGATTTTAGGGTTTTTTTTTGGGGTGGCTACTTTGGCCTGGGGCGCGCTCCTCATGTGTTTAAGGCGTTTTTATGCAGAAAAATGTACCATGGGTTTTTTTGGCTTGTACATGTAGGTAAAATGGCATAAAAACCTTATTTATAGCTTTATTTTGGGTGAAGTAAGCTAAAAAACCTATGGGATATTTAAAAAAATTATAGAATCACCTTGCGCCTCGGGTACGAAAGCCCACCGCTTTTGCCTCGCGCCCCAGTTTTAGACCTCGTCGCTTTTGTGCGCCTATCACTTTTTAAAACCAAGAATGTAATCTACTTCACCCTTGGGTACATGTTGCTTTATCTGTATAGCTTATGTTTTTCCATGGTCTGATAGAGGTTAACCAATATAGGCCATTGCTTTCACTTGTGGTTATCATAGGATTAGGATTGTTTCCGAACTCCAAAAAATTGAAGAACTTAGAGAATTCCAAACAACCAATTATTTTATTTTATTTATTATATGTATTTAGTATAATTTAAGGCTAGATTTTAAGTTATAATATGTATTTTTATGATTACATATATGTATTGGGATATGTTAGATTAGTATAAAAGTGTTTTAGAATCTGGTATAGCCTTAGATTGTAATTTTGAATGGATGAGATTGATTATGACATTTTTTTTTGTAAATTGTGTTTTTGATGATTGATTTAATGGCATACGAGTATAAATGTGATTCCGGGTGTAACATCCGGCCCCTCGTATCACCAATATTGTCCGCTTTGCCCCTGATGGGTTGCCTATCCAAAAGCTCACGGATTTGTTTTTGGTTGCCCCGGTGGAGACTTCCCAAAGATCACCCATCCTAGTACTACTCCCACCTGAGCACGCTTAACTTGGAGTTCTCCTCTCATCCACTAGTATTAAGCCCAAAACGCGTTGGTGATGTTAAGAGGTAGAATATTCCTCATGAACCAAGATCTCTCCTGGCCACGGTCGATGTGGGATTTGCCTAGAGTGTCACAATGGTCCATGTTAATATTCGGTAGTCGTATCAGTATCGTTACAATCACCCCCCCCCCCCCTTTAGGGACTCATCGTCCTTGATGAGGTTTGCCCCACCATCCCCGAACGGCTCAGGAGTGGCTCTGATACCATTTGTAACATCCGGCCCCTCGTATCACCAATATTGTCCGCTTTGCCCCTGAGTGCCCATCCGAAGCTCACGGATTTGTTTTTGGTTGCCCCGGTGGAGACTTCCCAGAAGGTCACCCATCCCCTAGTACTACTCCCACTTGAGCACGCTTAACTGTGGAGTTCTCTCTCATCCACTAGTATTAAGCCCAAAACGCGTTGGTGATGTTAAGAAGGTAGGACATTCCTTATGAACCAAGATCTCTCCTGGCACGGCCGATGTGGGATTTGCCTAGGGCGTCACAATGGTCCATGTTAATCTCTCAGTAGTCGGTAGTATCGGTATAACAATACTGATACCGACTACCGAATATTAACATGGACCATTGTGACACCCTAGGCAAATCTCACATCGGCCGTGGTCAGGAGAGATCCTCGGTTCATAAGGAATGTCCTGCCCTCTTACATCACCAACGCGTTTTGGGCTTAATGCTAGTGGATGAGAGGAGAACTTCACAGTTAAGCGTGCTCAGGTGGGAGTAGTACTAGGATGGGTGACCTCCTGGGAAGTCTCCACCGGGGCAAGCCAAAAACAAATCCGTGAGCTCCTGGATGGGCTACCCATCGAGGCAAAGCAGACAAAATTGGTGATTCGAGGGGCCGGGTGTTACACCGGGTGTCTTACATTCAGAAACCTACATGCAACTCCCCCCATCTTTTTTAAACGCCAATAACTTTTTTATACGTAACTGTTTTTTTTTTTAATTATACTATAATGACGAGCATTTTTTATCTTCAATATGAGGATCATATTGATATATAAAAAAAATACTTTTCAACCAGGTGTTTTTAGTCCAAGGTGTTTTTGGTTCTGTTTATCCGTTGGTAAAGGGTTCATTATGTAGTGTTTTATTTTATTAGTAGCAGATATATGGTGTTTTATTTTTTTATAACAAAGGGTACATGATGTTATCCTTTGCATATAACAAATGCTATATGGTATTTAATTTGCAAGAACACATATGTAAATTAGTTATTACACATTTGTAATTTGGTTATTACACATATGCAAACTTGTGATTGCATATAGTAATCACAAATATACACATAATAAATTACAATACTACCCTTTAATAATATTGAATATATCAAACAAATAATAAAGTGATTAGTTGTTAGAAGTTCTTAAAGTTTTTTTTTTGTAGTTATGTATTGCCTACAAAAAAATTAAGAACTTCGAGAACTTCTAACAACCAAAAAGTGTATTATTTATCTTGTTCTCGTTGTCCTCACATTAATTTTTTTCTTCTAAATCAAACCTTCCCCATATACTATTCCCGTCCCTGCTAACTACATTGTTATTATTCTAAGTGCGATTGGCATTTACCAGGAGCTTGAATAGTGAGTTTTCCTTTAATACTGTAGGTATGTCTGCTAAGCAGAATCAAAATGCAAGCAAAAGTAAGAGATCCAAGACTATTAACGAAGATGATGATGATTCACCATCCTGGTCAATCCCTGAAATTCTCTCTCTAATTATGATGCAGCTGGGAGTTGTCGACTTTCTTGCATTTAGTGGTGTGTGCAAGTTGTGGCGGACAATTGCCCTCTCAAACAGGAAAAAGTTCATGCTGTCTAGACAACCGATGGCCATACGCATCTCCACTCAAATGGCTAAGAGAAAAGAGTGCTGGTTAGAGGACTGTGACGGAAGAATGTTCCGGACCATCCTTCCCCATTCTAGCGGCAGGACCTGTGTCGGGTTAGTTTCTGGTTACGTGATCTTGTTCGGGAGGAAAACCTGTGATTTCGGCTTGTGAATCCTATCACGAGACAAGAACTTCAATTCCCTCGTTTCCCGTTTCACGTGGTAACTGCTCCAAACGCCTTTAAGGGTACCCTCGTCTTTTCACCAACAGCGGATAGGTGGGTGTTTGTGATCTCATACCGACACTTGACGAGGGTGTCGTTCTCGTTTAATGGTAAACGAGCCAGCTGGACTCATCTGTCATCCGATGTCCCAAACAGTGATTTAACATTTTTTAAAGGAAAGATATATATCCTGAACAAAGACATTGGTTTATGTGAAGTGAGACTCGATCCTGAACCCACCTTAACACCGCTAAACATGAAGAATTCGTTGACGTCACATGTCTTGCTTCCAGAGTTTAAAATTTTGGGTGAAAAGCTGTTCGTGACGGGTTACCGGCCAAATGATTCATTCGCTGTTGAAGTGGACGTTGACGAAATGAGATGGGTGATTTAAAAACCTAGAATTCTGCAAGCCGTCTCATATGCTATGCCGGTGGGTTAGTTATGTTAATCGCAGTGGTAAAGGTAGAAAAGCGCGTGTGATAGACATGCCGTACTTCCCTCATGAATGTTGGGATGCTAATATCCTACATAGTGATCGTTCTCTCTGTTTGTTTTTAGTCGAGTTTTGCATGTCTTCAACTTTTTCAGTCAATACCTATTTCGAAGATCTTTGAGAACCACCGTAGATGGATTTGTATCTTTGTATTTTCGGTTTGAACAGTCTTGTCTCGCGTTATTTGTTTTAGCTGGGTGCAGAAAAATCGAATCATGACAAATAAAAAATAAATCTTGATGCATCCATGCCTGAAACGAGGCAAATTCATATATACCACTGAAAAACTTATACATACGACTATTATCATGGTTGTAAAACAAGGTTTCTAAGGTCGAGTACTCCCCGAGTAAGCGCTACAAGTTAGGCTGCCGAGACGACTTTCTTCGACTCTGCCTAATTACTTGGAGTCGGTCAAACATGGTCAACCTCGGCCAGAATTGGATCTATTAGGTCAACTCGGGCCTATTTTGACTTAAATAATAATAAAACCTAATTGTTATGCCTATCATATTAAAGAATGAATAACATTTACACGTATTTTGTTATAAATATTAGTAAATTTATTTATTTGACATATATTTAATCTCCAAAAGGTAATTTCTTTATAATTTAACATGTCCGAGTACTCTCAAGTACTCTCCGCCTAGATCAAGTACTCTCCGGTCGACCGACTAGCGACTTTTGCAACCATGACTTAAATTATTATACCAATTTCCTTCCCCTTATCCACCAAATTCACATATCCAATTAAAGGGATGGTATAAACACTATAAATGTCGTAGATTTAAAAATGGAAGTATTTGATGTTATGATCTTTTGTTGGATAAATATGATATTATAGTATTATACCAAGTTCCGAGGGAGATATGAAACTATCCCTCTCTTGCATTAGCAAGTGCACAAGCATCCTCAGAAGCCCCGGGTCCTTGGCTTGGATCCGATAATTGAAAATACCCATATTATTTCTTTTATATTTGAATTTTTACAAGTTTTCCTTGATTTTTGATCAAGGCCCCAATTATGGTTACAAAACATAAATATTTGATTGTTTTAACATTCGCAAATTGATAGTTGTTTCATTACAACTGAAGAAACACAAAGTTAATCAGCAAGCTAACTTGTGAGATTAGTCTCGTTCAAAAGGGTTAATCTTCTTTCTTTCTCGTCTAATAATGCCGATCCTGCAAAATAGCACATCGTGAAGCTCGTTACAAGGATAAGGATGGGGGGTTCTCCTTATAACCACTCTCTGGCGTGAAAATAAGAACTTGTTTGAGGATTATAAGTGTGTGTATTAAGTGAGAGTGCAAGAGAGCGATCCTTAAACCTGGAGATGGGCTGATGGGCCTTGGGCTCGACGTCGACATCAAAGAAGATCCCACTTGTCCCCTTAGACACAACCCTTAGTGTTTGTAGGCAAATGGAAAGATGGCGCATGATGATTGGATCCACATGGCCTGGTAGTTGTCCTTGTTGTCGGGTCCGTCATCAGCAGTTAAAGGAGATCATGGAGCAGTGAATTGCGCACGGTGATTGGCACGTCACTGTCCTTTTGTACTTCTTGTCTCCTGCACGATTGTTCATCATGAGGCTTTACTGGACACAGTCTGGCATGCGCCTATTGGTCACATGCCTTGTCACTTGTACTGGTTGTACTACGCCTTATGGCATGCACAGGCTTGCGCGAATCTCTTGAAGGTGACGAAATATTAGGTTCATTTGTTTCGAGTATGGCATTCCGCGCCGACACAAGATTGTTGTTGCGTACGTCTACACGAGATCTGGGACCATACCCCTGCAACAACAAAAAAAAAATAAAAAAAATAAACCTATTTGTTTATGCCACATGTTACTACTACATTATTGGTTTGTAAGTTGTTTCTTCTCTTTGTTGATTCATTTTGTAGATTTCATTTTAAATTTAGGTAACTCGTCTTGCCCGGGTTTAAACCCGAGACCCTTCTTCATATGCCTCTATCAAATGGGCTAGCACCACCTTAGCATTTATATTTCCTTTTGTATTTGTTGACCCAATCAAGATTTACATGTATGTAACATACATACTATTCATAATATACATGATAATCCTAACGGATCGTACATCAACCATATTTGGTTTATGTAGTGATTATTTGCCACTTATTCATCGTAATAAGTCGAAGCACGAATTTGAATTTTCTTGGTGGCGCTGAATAATTTAATCTGTCAAGCGTGCTAATTGATCACTGAAAAGATGTTGACATTAACTCAAAATGACATTTTACTGCAAACGTTTCTTTTCAAAATTATTGATCATTTTACTTCGAATATCATATTCAAAGGTGCGACCGATTCAATTTGATAAAAAAAAAAAAAAAGAATCGATTGAATACATCTCTTTTGCTTATTTTGTGTTGAATTTGAATAAGACTGCGAATCCAAGGTTCTTTTCTTATATACATGCATGTGTCTCTCTAAGTCGCAAATTTTATAACAAATAGGGCAAGATATCTAAGGAATACAGCATTGTTTGCGATGATAACATAAGCGTTTTCACTTTGAAAGCCAATATATAATAAGAAACAACGTACAAGCCGCTATGACAGCTGACAGGATGAGAGTATCCCTTGATTTCTTCCTTCTAATAGAGCCTACAAACGAAATTCATTCAATCATTTAGCAAATTTTATTAGCAGAATGTAAACAAAACTAAAAAGTAAAAGAATGATACCAATTAGGCCACGAACGATAGGGAACTTGTCACCCAGTTGTTTAACTTTCCCTTGAACGTCACCAAACATGCCCTCTGAGCCCCCAAGGCTGCTCTAGTTGTTTGAGCCTGAGTTATCACATCATCCATCTGCAGAAAACCGAATATGTTCAAGTTCTCTGGTAATTTTAAACATGCCTCACGAAAACTAGAGCTTACAGACTTGCAAGTGGGGTAATGGGTCAAACCTACTTAGGTTGTGTTTTTGACCTTTCTATGTGTAGTCCTATATGACTTTTTCATTTTGAAAAAAAAAAAACATAAAAAACGGTTTTGTGGGTTTACAACTTTACATGGCCCTACAAGCATTTAAAGAAGAGTAAAATGCATTTTCTTCCCTGAGGTTTGGCCAGTTTTGTGACTTTCGTCCAAAGTTTTGTTTTTCGGCATATGGATCCAAAAGGTTTAAAATCTTGCCATTTTCATCCAGCTCGTTAACTCCATCCACTTTTCTTCATTAATTCAGGGGTATTTCCATCTTTTTTATTAACTTAAAGGGCAATTCGGTCTTTTTCACTTTATATAAAAAGACCGAATACCCCTGAAAAAGACCGAATTGCCTTTTAAGTTAACAAAAAAGACGGAATACCCCTGACTTAACGGAGAAAAATGGATGGAGTTAACGAGCCGGATGAAAATGGCAAGATTTCAAACCTCTTGGATCCATATACGGAAAAACAAAGGACGAAAGTCGCAAAACTGGCCAAAAACTTCAGGGACGAAAATGGCATCTTACTCTTTAAAGAATGATGTGGAATTTATATTAAAAACTTACATGTGCTATGCTTCCATGGATTGCAGCTCGCTCCCTTAGTATCTGCATTCTTGGGCTTCCAGATGCCTGCATATGGTCAAGATTATAATACATTTTCCAAATGATAATACCAATAATGTCAACTATATATTAATGAGGGGGGTTTAGAAGTTCTTTCTCACCTTGTACTCACTGATATCATCTCTTACAGAACTTAGAAGCTCAGCATGCTCTGTCATCGCGCTTATGTTTCCTTTGATTCGTCTGAATTCCTAAACAGAAGTAAAGGGAAGCAAAATCCAATTGTAAATACAAAATGACAACAAAACACTAAAACAGTAATGGATATATTGTGTATAAAGCTTTCTGTTTCAACTTTCAACACACTGTTTTGTTCAAAGCTGATTACTTCTACATATCATTCCGATTAAATCAGTAATCCCATAACTATTATTTCTCCTGTTTAATATTATGTTATTGCTTCAATCGAAATGGCCTCAATAGTCAAAAAAAATTAATGTGTCACCATATTCAGATCCTAAACTTTCTAGAATATTTATGTCAAAAAACTTAAATGTGACACCATTATCAAATGTATGGTACCGATTTGTCAAACATGTTTATGTAAGTGGACATACAATTAGATATAGCCATAAAATTTCAATAATATAAAATGTAAAAACCAGCAAAGTGATTACTGATTTGGAAGTTCACACTGAAAGCTAGAGTTCAATTGGCAAATTAACAACTTTAAGGATTAGCTTGAGATCAAAATATTTTCAACACACCCTATGAGTTGGTTTTCTGGGATTTACTTATTATAACTGCTTATGCTTTTTGAAATAACCAGAATCAAATAATCAGTTGTAGCAATTAGCAAAATGAAATACAGGAGATAGTGTTTGGATTTGCTTCTGCTGTAGCACAAGACTCAGATAATCAGTGTTATCATTGTTTGGAAATTCTGATTATTTAAGAACTTTAGAGGTCAAATGATCTTAATCAGGTAATCAGTTTGAATATATAACTCTGAAACTGAATACTCAAAACTGATAATTTCACCCTCAAATATATTACTCTTAATCAATTTGCCTTCATGTAAACACTCAAACCTGACATCTGTTGTATCAATACACAATAATCAGATAGAGTTCTTATAAGTTATAAGAAATCAGTCAATCACAAACACTAGAGACTTAGTAACATTGCTCACTCTGTAACTATGGAACATGGGCCTAAGTTGAATGCTTAGTCAATCTGGGCCTAGATGACAGTCTCCAGAGAATTTGATCATCCACGGTATCTAATTATTAGATATTTGGTTGGATTTCATTTTTATATAGATGATGCCCCAAATTTGTTAGCCTATATGATTGTTGATGTGCATATGTATAGTGCAGTAGTTTTTGTCCCCTAAAAAACTAAGCTATAACTAGAAACAATTATACTATCTGCAGATTCTCATAGTCATAGATAAGCAGTATGATCAAATAAATGATCAGAAAAGTTGGTTGATGAGAACAACAGAATGTGGAATTTAAAAGGTGGAATTTTACTACAAGTAAACTGCAACGAGAAAATCAGGTACGTTAACAAGCAAGCAACAAATTAATATACTATACAGTATGTACCATTCACATATAAAACAGGAAGATATAAGAATTACATGAATGCAGTGAATCATAACCCATAAGCTCAAAAAACTAAACAAATATAAGTAGAAACCTGGCTAAACTCATGAAGTATATCCCTGTGCCTTGCCAACTTTTGCGTAACAGATAGTAGGTGCTGCAGACGCAGCACCCGACTCATGGAATCATTCACATCCAGCAACTTCTCAAGTAACGACTGTATTTCCATCTCCATCGACTTCCATGAACGGTTGGATCCCATACTCGGTGTATCAGGATCAGCAAAACCTAGTCCCACAGGCATAACTAACCATCAGCAACTATGTACCCAAACAAATTCATCCCCTTCAATATCATCAACAGGCACATATCACAATAATATAACTCATCACTTAGTTTCCACTTCTATAGCTCGATCCATAACTCACTATTCCACGATACCACCGGAAGAAATCAAATCAAATGCATAGTTTTTTTCTAATACTTAAGTTTTAACTCATCTATCAGTGCCACACTTGGTACATTATGTCAATGTCCATCATCAAAGCAAATCAAATACTTAGATCACCAAACCGATACGTTTTCTCGAACGGATTCATGAATGTGATACGTAAGTGGATCAGAAGCACATAATTAGCATCTAAAAATGATCCGAAATTAGTCCGTTAAGAGTTCTAGGGTTTCCAATTTTACGTAAGTAGATCAGAAACATATAATCAGCATTCAAAATGATCCAACATTAGTCCGTTAAGAGTTCTAGGGTTTCAAAATTGAGAATGTGATTCATTACAAACAAGATCTAGAAATTCAACAGAATATGATAACATGTATATACATATAGAGAGAGAAATTAGGGTTTACGAACCTCCTTGAGTGACGCGAGCACCGAGCTTGGCATAGGAAGAGAGTTTGACATCGAGATCGCCTTCGATCTTACGAGCTTCTTTCCTCAGTTCCTCCCAACCGGATTCCTGATCCATCAAAGCTTACGATTCTGCTCGGATCCGATCCGATTGGTGATTGGCAATGGAAGCAACACAGTGGTGCTTTGCAGAAATGGAAGCAACACTGTGGTGCTTGCTGCTGTTCTACTGATAGAGGATGTGATATAGTTTGGGGATGAATGACGCCAATAGTATGAGTAGGAGTCTTGACTGGTATAAAGTTGTATTGTTTGTATGAAACGTGATAATAATTATTTTTCTACATTCAATTGTTATTTTGTTTAATTTTTGTATACGTAACAAGATATCCAAATAGGGGAGATGTGATATACCAGGGCGGCTCAATCTTTTTTGAAGGCTAAAGCGAGTTTTGAATCATAGTCGTTTCATAAAAAATACAAAATTAGACTATTGGATATGGTGGCGTGGCTAAGATAGCGGGAGCTCCACGACATGGCACACCACCCCCTATGGGTGTGGCGACAGCATGCAATGGTGGGTGCCAGGAGTTCCATGGCGATGAGGGTTGGCGTAGAAGCAGGGCCGGCTTTTGGGCTGCCTAACCCGTGCCGTCGCTCGAGGCCCAAATTTTTAAACGGCCCTGAAAGGTTTCTATAAGCGTTTATATAAATACTATATTACATATCTAATATATGCATCCACTTATTATACAAAAAAGTGTTGGTAAACCATCTTAAGATAATGTAAGGGTCTCAAGTTTAAGTCTTTGTTCCACTGCTAAGATTTTATTTTTCTTAGAGTTAAATGCTTGGTTGGTCCCTGTGGTTTGCGAAAATTGCAGACTTGGTCCCAATGGTTCACTAATTACACGCTTGGTCTTAATAGTTGTAATTTTTGCACTCTGGTGGTCCTTATCAATAACCTATGTTAAATGTATCAGTTAAGTGTGTGTGAAATTACAAAACTACCCTTGAGGTTAAAAATAAAACAATTAAAAAAATATCATCTTCTTCCCCTTCTTTATAACTCTAAATCACAAACAAAACCCTAAATTCACTTCTTCCTCATCCACCCATTCGATAGTATTTTCCGATCCCTAGACAAGCTTAATTGATTCATTAAACCATCTTATACAGAAAAAAGATGAGGCATACTTCCAGACATTGTTGAGATTTGTGGTGGAGACTACAGTATTATTCCGTAATTATGAAAACCACTATGGAGGAAATCGTTACAATGATTCATTAGAAGGAAATCGTTACAATGATTCATTAGAATTAGAATATATTAACAACTTAAATCATCACATTACATCAAAAAAGAAATTCAGAAATTTCTCTTATTTTCATTGTCCTCAACCCAACCATAGTCGCCGCCACTGATACTTGAACCGGAGAGCAAGTCACTGGAATCGCGACCATGGCCGTTGCCGCTACACGATTATCTTGTTTAGCAGAATAGCATCAAAGCCATACCTGCTTGGTCCCCGCTTGCAATGTAGAAACCGGGTCACAGAGTTCATCGCGCCGTCGCCACCTTTTGTTTGGACTAGCCATCGCGGTTCAAGGTAAATTCAAACTTTTTTTTCTGTAACCGGAAATTTTAATCAACCTGGGTTTGATCGAGCCACGTTTTCTGAGTGATCGAGCCACTGTCCGGTTCCGTCGTTCTGCTTTCTTAACTTCTTATACCTTGCAGAGAAGATGCAAGATGGTAATGGTGGTGGTGGGTGTTCAGTGGCGGTGAAGGTGAGATGGTGGTGGGTGTTCGGTGGTGGTGGAGTGTGTGGTGTTTGGTAGAAGAAGAAGAAGAAGGTAGGAGATATATTATTTTATTTTTTATTTTCTTAACACGTAAGGGTATTATAGTCATTTTACCAAGACTTAACTGGAAAATTTAACATGATAAGGACCACCCGAATGCAAAAATTACAACTATTAGGACCAAGCGTGTAATTGGTGAACCATTGGACCAAGTCTGCAATTTTCGCAAACCACAGGGACCAACCAAGCATTTAACTCTTTTTTTTTAATTCATTTCCCCTTAACCACATATTTGGGCCCAATTTTTTTATTTATTTTTTTTTGTCATCGATGCCTAAGTTTTTTTAAGAATTCTCGGGGACGGCTCTGCGTAGAAGTAGGGTGCGTGGAGGCCAACCATTGGGTGAGGCAAGTATGGTTGCTTTTTTAAACAGATGTGGAGTTTGGATGTGGAAAGTGGAACTATAAAACCGTGTGAAATGACATACGCTGAGGTAGTAGAGTGAAAGTGAAACCACATCCGATAGGCTTATTGTTTATGATCCTAATACGCGGAATTCAATCAAGTTAACTTGGTTTAATGAAGTATTTTGGTTTAATGAAGTATATTGCAAAAGAAGTCAAATTTTATATCAAACTCCCTTAATAATCTTTAGAGTTGTAGATCTAAAATACACACCCTGACATGCCTATATCAGTTTATATATCAGTTTATGCATGTAGATTTACCATCATCATTAGCAAAGCAAAGTCTCCTGCTCCCATGTGTCAATGTGATCAGATACCTACAACATTTATGGGATTATAGCTAGTGGCATTTTAAAAGGGTAAGGCTTATGGCCATTAGGTCATGGGTTTTGTCACACTCTGACCGCAACTGATATGGTACGGGACATGATGATTGTCCATAGCTTATGGCACTATAATAAGTTTAGATATTTAAGGTCATGGGTTCTGTCACACTCCGACCCACAACGAATATGGGAAAACCCCCTTGTGGGAATCGAACCCATAACCTAATGGTCCCAAAGTTTTATCCCACCCCCAAGATGCCACTAGGCGATAATGCGATGGGCAGATAGCCTTACCTCTACCACATAGAAATAGAGAGGCTGCTTCCAGTGTGACCCCCAGCTCCATAATACACCAAGCCTTGGACATAGGCGCATAATTCTCGCCAAAAAGGCCATTAGTACATGTATCCCCTTGTCTTCGGCTATTACCACCATGATGCATGATTAACCGTTCCCTGATGTTATCGTTATTTTTCCGAAATCAGTAAAATAATGTTAAAATTAGTAAAATTTCACTTTTGCCTCCCAAAATCTTATATATAATATTATATATATATATATATATATAATAAGAGAGAGAGAGAGAGCGAGAGAGAGAAAGAAAGTGTATAATACATTACGGCTTAACGTACGATTGTACGGGACCAATCGGTGTAGAATTTGCTTAGGGGTGTGTCGAGGATGTAACTGCTGGTGTACGGCGGTGATGACGGTGGCGGGGAAGATTGAAATCGTTGAAATCACAACGATGGTGGTGGCGGTGATGCAACTGCCGGTGTACGGCGGCGATGGTGGTGGCGGGGAAGATGAATCGTTGAAATCACAGTGGTGGCGGCGATGTAACAACCGGTGTACGACGGCGATGGTGGTGGCGGAGAAGATGAATCGTTGAAATCACACCGATGGTGGTGGCGGCGATGGTTGTAAAAAAGCAAGCCGCATGTATGAACAAAATCCCCACGTTCTATCTAGTCTCGTACACATTGTATGTTAACCTGCCCTATATATAGTATGTATATATATATATATATATATATATATATATATGTAGGGTGGGATCTAGAGAAAACACCTAAAAGTGTGAGAACGGTGAGAACGATTTTGGTGTTGACATGTGGCGTTTGTGCTAACTTACACTAAGGGTAATATTGTCAAAAAGTCCATGCACATGCCACTCACATGCCAAAAACCATGAAAACGCTATAAAACACCTAAAACGCCATGAAAAATTTTAATTGAAAATGCCATAAAACACCCAATTCAGAAAAAAAAAACCATGAAAACCTAGTTGAAAACGCCATAAAAACCATGCAAACCCAGTTGAAAAAGGCCATAAAAAACAAAGTTCAAAACGTCATAAAAAACCCAGTTCATGTTTTTTTGAAAAATATATCAATAGTATACTCGTTGAAAGATAAAAAAACGCTGAATATTATGGTGTAATTTAAAAAAAAATAATCACGTATGAAAAAAGTTATTGGCGTTTAAATATGATGGGGGAAATGGCATTTGATTAGCATGTGCACCTTTGTTTGGATATTCCCATATTACCCCTCCTGGTAGTTTTAAAGTTCTCGTTATTTACAAAAATGTAACCGTATCAATCTCAGCCACAAATCACAAAGATCTTGTGGCTGAGAATCGTTCTCACATTTTAGGGCGTTTTCTCCTGAACCTGTTTATATATATATATATATATGAAGAGAGAGAGAGAGAGGAGTATGTCCACACCGCAAAAGAAATACACAACAGATTTGAATAAAGTAAATATCTTAAATTTAATCATAAATAAATCTATGTAATCTATACATATAATAAAGTAAATCAGTTGGTGAGACATGACGCTCTGTGAGGTGATCTTAATGGTCTTTTCCCGCTTAAATTAATAGATATAGATAATATTTGTTAATAAGATTCAAATAAAAAATTATCAAAAAACTTAGAGATAATAACCCCTACATATTATTTTAATCACATAAATATTATCTTTTTATCTATTAACCTTTTATTTTTTATTTATATTTTTCCAATCTTTTACATAAATATTATCTTTTTCTCTATTATCCTTTATTTTTCATTTATATTTATCCAATATTTTATTTTTTGCATTGTGAATTTGTAGAGCCAAATATGTAATTAAAATAGGATTCCATATACGTATTAATCCTATCATATTGAAGTAAGATTGTATTATTAATTTTCTGATTAAAATAGGGTTCCGATATGTATAATCCTCTCATAAATTAGGTAAATAGTACATCAAAGTTATTTAAAAATAAATATGTTCACGATTATATTTGTTAACCGATTATATTATATTTATTCAACATATACACGGGTTTATTCGATCCATGTAGTGCAAAACACGGATTTTTAAAGATACAAGTTTTTATTATTTGCATATAAATTGTATTTGTTCAGCCCTTGTAAATACACGGGGTTCTAACCTAGTTTAATCATAAATAAATATGTGTAGAATAATCATATTGGTTTTTATTTATCGTATTTTAATAGCTTCTTAAACTGATATTGGACCGGGTGATCAGACCGAAAATTATACACATTGTCAATTGGGCTCATGAATGGGCCATCCATTTGGTGAACTGACTACTTTTTTTTCTTCTTTTTTTTTCAGTTGAACTGGGGTTGGGCCAGATTGAATTCAAGAAATCATGTGGCAATGACGGAATACCTTTAAATTAAACTTAAAAGTTATCAACATAAGTCCTAAGATTCAAGATGTGTAATTATTTATATACTTTAATTCATCTTTGTCCTTCTGTGTTCAATTTATTATAGTATACTTTTTTAATTCTTAAAATTATTTCAAAACATTCTTTAAACTGCTAAGTACTTGATTTTTAATTTAACTAAAAAATATTCATTTTTCTGTTACAAGCCAAACATGTAACATTCCAAGCTTAGATACATTTCCCCTCATGTCACTTTATTAAAGGAACACCAACT
The DNA here is from genome assembly GCA_947069175.1 of Scalesia atractyloides. NCBI lineage: Eukaryota > Viridiplantae > Streptophyta > Magnoliopsida > Asterales > Asteraceae > Scalesia > Scalesia atractyloides. The sequence goes on along the minus strand of CAMTDV010000021.1, from coordinate 22,655,347 downwards.
TTTTTTTAACTTATCTTTTTCTGTTTACTTTTTATCCTAATCTTTTTATCATTCATGCAATAAAGTAGCATGATATGACAGAGGTTTTCACATAAATTTTAAAAGTGATTCACACATTTGAAATGATTAATGACATATACTTGATATATGATGATTTATACATATTTTTTCGTATAATATTTTTGATCTTGTTACGTATCTCGATCTTATAACTAATGATACTTTTATATACATACTTTAGCGTATGAATTATTTCATATGAAATGCATCAAAAAACGTGTGCGTATTAAATTAAGACATGTAAAATATCAAAGAAAAGATTAAAAAACTATGAACTATTAACTTATGTGACAAACAATTTTATACTATATAATAAATAAAACTCTTAATTGGTAACATTTGGCGACTTATTGTGAAGCCTAAAAATTTTTGTTATATTTATTTTATTCTGTATAATAAATAGAACTCTCACATATATAGAAGGTTTCTAAGTAAAACATATATAGTTTTTTTGTGAGAACAAAAAGAGCTAAAGAAAGCATTCGTTTTTCGAACTTGAAAGTTTTAACAATATAAGAAAGATGTTGAAATGCAATATTTATTGATCTCGAAAAAAAAATATATGAACAAAATTCTTTTCTCTATAGAACTTACACGTGTGTAAATCATAAGTAAATTATATTATCTACATTTGTAGCTAAACATTTAAAAGTTAAGAAAAACATATATAAACATATAAGTCTAATGTTTTCTATGTATACAACACACAATTTTATGTAAAATGTAAAGATTGTGAAAAAAAGAAAACAAAAAGCCATTAATTAAAAAATTAACGCTTTAAGTTTTTTTTCTTTTATGATCGCAATAATTTAGTGTTGTCAAATGTACATATCCATATATATATATATATACTATTTATAATACACATGAGAAGGACAAATATGTAATTTAACATAATTTTTACGAGTTTTAGTAATTAGAACTCTTAAAACATGCGATGCAATCTTTAAAAACATATTGTTTACTTTTAAACTAAGTTTCTGACGATTGTAAACGATCATGACGTTTTTATATATTATTAATATTCAAAAAGAAAAGTTACACCATAAAACAAGCATCCTATTCTTATTAGTTTGAATAAAGTATTGATAGAGTTTTTTTTTTAAAATAAGAAAACCAGCATGTTACTTACCCGTCTAATTTATTTATTTACTACATATACAAAACACAAATGGGGGAATAGTGTCACGTAGCTGGCCTGGCACTCCCCCATTTGACCAACCGTTTATTAATTTTTTTTTCCATTTTAAAAATACTGTTTTGTCTACAGTTTAAAATTACGTTTTTACCATCTGCTCAAAATAAAATTACGCTTTTGTCCCCAGTCCAAAATTACGATTTTGCCCTCGACTCAATATTACGATTTGACACTCAGCTCAAAATTACGTTTTCGCCTCAGTTTAAAAGAAAAAAATATGTTTTTGCCCCCACCTTAAAATTACGATTTGCCCTCTCTTCAAAAATAGATTTTTCCACGTTTAAAATAATATGATTTCGCCCTCATTTAAAAATTACACTTTTGCCCCTGTCCAAAACAAAATTACGCTTTTGGCTCCAACTCAAAATTACGATTATGCCCTCGGTTTAAAATAAATTACGGTTTTGCCTCCGGCCTGAAATTACGATCGTGTCTTTAGTTCAAATTTATATTACTGTGTTGCCCCAAGTTCAAAATTACGAGTTTGCCCCTGCACAAATTTACAATTTTGCCCCTGGTTTCAATTTATAGTACTGCCATCACTTTAGCTTTTGTCAAATTACGATTTTACCTCAGTCAAAAAATATAACTTTCCCTTAGTTAAAAATAACAGTATTGCCATTGTTTTAGTTTTTTGTGTGTTAAGGAGCTGCCTAACACTCGCTTATTACTCGGCCATCGTCCCGCAACAGGACATCAACTAGTATACTATATATATCATGCTCGATAAACCGTTTTTCTTGTTATCTTTTTTTAACTTTGTTTATTGCCACCAGTCCCTATCCCTAGTATCACATTACCCTTTTTTTTAATCTTTTTGTCTTTATATCTTTTAGCTTTACAAAAGTTAACTTCGGATATTTTTCCATAAGTAAAATCATTATATTTACAAATAAATTGTTAAAATGTTAATTACAATATTTTGAAACAAAGGCACTTTGACTTAGTATTTTTTTTAACAATAATCTATATAAAAATATAGACCCACCAAGCCTTGAGAAACATATACAAAGAGTCCATATTACACTATGTTACAAATAGAACTATGTTTCAGTTAATTAAGGAAGTTAGTATACACCTTTTCTCTGTATTTCTCAGAAAAATAGAGTGAAAAGGAATATGAAAACAAGTTTTGTAGGTGTGAGGATAGTTGAAGCCTTAATTAAAAGCATCTTTAACTATCTCCATCATCTTCACAACTCGGGTTGATCAATCATTGAACTCCTTGTCCTTCCTACTAATCCAACTCTCAAAACCGTGGCTAGAGCCATTGCATAAACAATCTTCTTTCACGTTTTGGACACTTTTTTTCAACACCTTGGTACCGCTAAACAAATTTGATATTCCAGTGGTTGAGTTTTTAATGTATACAATTCGATTATCTTAGAAAATATCCTCTCTCTCTCCCTCTCTCTCTCTCTCTCTTTATACACACACAGAGAGAAAGGATATGGAGAAAACTCTAATGAGTTCAAGAAACTTGGAAAACCTCATCTCCACTATCCACCTAAATAATCTATGGTTGAGATTGGTTAGTTATAAAATGTGTTTTCAGAAACATTTTACAGTCTACAAAAAGATGTAACAGTTTTTTGCACATATCATCTCCTATCTGACACAAAAAGGTGTAACAGCTGGAATTGTTACACAAAATCCTTTATATAGAAACATGTAACATATTTCCTACATGCATTCAAAAATTAAAATTTTCGTAAATTCTTAGTTATAAAATGTTACACTTCATAAAAATCTAAAAAAACTGTTGTTAAAACCCAAAAAAAGTAACAGATGAAGTTGCATAAATGTAAACGGGTAAAAGGTGTAACACATTTTTTCTTATATTTCCTGACACAAAAGTGTTACACTTCAGAAAAAGTGTAACTACAGAAATGTAATACATGGCAATGTTTTGTGTCCACCCATTTGAGTTTTCTTGGTTTTATAAATTAAAAATTTCCAACCTAGTATATGCATATAATAGTAGGCATGTAATGCATGTTGTGTATTTAAAAACCGACCGGATCGACTGGATGAACCACAAAGCACCAGATCAATCAAAATACATATGCAAATGGTAGAAATGGCGGATCATGTCAAACATTGGTCGCATATTGGGCAAACCGACAAAACAACGAATCCCATGATATAGTGAAGAAAGGTCATCAGTATATATAAAAGAGGAGAAGACGGAAAGAAGCAAAACGGATCATTATTAATTGGGTGTAAGAGAGATAAAAAGATCCTAACAATTCGTTAAAATACAAGCATATAACTAAAAGGTTGTTCATTACATGTCATTAGTCAGTGGATGAGACTAAATCTACCAACACAAGCTCAAGAAAATTGTTCAACCATGAAGCAAAATTAATCTAGACTTTTCATAGTCAAATAAGTTTGTTATCACCGACTCTTCTATTTTCTATGAAGAAAATAATTGAATATGAAATAAACTATGTAATTAATTAATCCAGATTCTTTTCTAGCTTATAGGGTTGCGTTTCTATATAACATTATATAACTATAATTAACAATCAACAAATTATATTAATTTAATCAACCTAATTAATTTTATATTGATCGAGTCATCATTTTCTTAATAGAGATATCTACATAAACTATTAACAAATTACATTAATTTTAATCAACCCAATTAATTTTATATTGATCGTGTCATCATTTCCTTAATAGAGATATAGACATCTGACAAGTATATAAAATATAACTCAGAATTTCATTAAAATGTCAAAATAACAAATTACAAACAAGCGGTAAGTAAACGGACAACAAGCTGCGCCGCAACCCCCATTTGAATTGAAAACCGATCCTACTAAAGACGAAACAACCCTTAAGGGTTGAGAGATTACTATTCAGTATTCACAACCCATTAGACCCTGTTTAGGAATTCCACGGCCTCTGGGGCTATGGAACCAAATGTATCAAAAGCAAGTGTAATAAACACGCGTTGCTTCTCTAAAGAAGTTTTTCCGTGTTTAGCGATCTTGCCTGATTTCGCTTCAACTCTGTCTGGCTAGCAACAAACTTATTATCCCTGAGCCCAACAAAAGCAGACACTCCTGTAAGATCCATATCAGCGTGTTTTCTCCGGGCCCACCCAAACAAAAAAATTATCAGTTCGCCGAACAGTAGACCTCCCATCAAACGGATCCGTTAGAACCAAATATAGACATATATTATTGTTATTATTATTATTATTATTATATTATATGACAAGTGGAAAAATATTGATTTTTTTCATCAAGAAATTGAACTTATCGTACGTGCGGGTTACAACTAAATGGTCCACACGCTATGATCCCATACGCTTCCACCCACCAAATTGGAACCTTTGGCCGACATGTGGGACCCCTCCACTTGAATTTAGCATCATACTAAAACGGCCTTTTCGTATGTGTACGGATGTCTTTCAACTCTGCCGTTTTTTTATTTACAATTTGTTTTTTGTCTCAGACGGAAATTTCAATTAAAAAAATAATAAACGTAGATAGTTTTTCCAAGAAACATCAAGTTCCGTACGCTCATTTGTTGTACACTTCTACGGGGATGTTATATTATATATAAAGGTGGGTTTATTTGGACTTAGAAGATTATTTTTTAAGTTACAAGTTAGAACCCTTCAAAATTTAAGATTAATCTAGAAGTTTAGAAGTTAAGAATGACTTTTTAAAGAAAACTATAATTATAAGATTAATCTAGAAGTTAAGAATGACTTTTTAAAGAAAACCATAATTACAATATATGTTGTGAAAGGTGAAGGGCGGGGAATACCGCCCCTCTCATCATGATCGGGGCATGGGGCTTGGTTTTGTGGTGGATGTCACAGTCGTAGAAGCTTAATTGTTCATTTTTTTACTATTAAGTATTATACCATCTAAGCATTTAATTTTACCTCAATGTTATAAATTGTCTCATCTTTTACATTATAATAACACATCTTAGTTAAAGGTGAAAGACACATTACTACGTGACTGTCATGTGACTATACTTTTTTCATTTATTACCTCGCCGTAGTACATAGTTCTCGGTATTTGGATTTGCAAGGTAAAACTACAATCTTGGTGTAGCGGATGAAGGAACCAAGTGCATCCCTTATATCCACACGAAATCAACCGGGTTCAAGGAGGTGTTAGCCAAAACCATCAAGACCGACAAACTAAGCTTGACCAAAACGTCTTGTTCCTCTCTCTTCAAGCTTCACGAATATATGCATATGTTAATTGTGATTTAGGAAGGGATAACAGTGGACCGAATATTAGTAATCCTAGACTCATTTCCGATTACAAAATCATGTCCCATTGTATATGCGGGGGTACATGTAGGCATAAGGCATGCCTATTATGATCTTTTGTGGTTACAAAATTATTCATTGAGATGCTCCTTACTCGAATTCCGATCTTGAACTCACCTTAAGAGCCGATTTAAAATATCAAGTACTTAACTATATTTATAACAATTCCATAATCTTGATAATTAAACTTTTTAACAACTTCAACTACTATATATTATATTAATTAATATATTTGTTATTAATGTCGGTAAACAACTTCACGTAATCTTGATGGTTTCAACTATAGTATCATACCCGCCCGAGTTAATCCAAACGAAAATCACTATAATCATACATTACATGTGTGTATAGAAAACTACGTACAAAAACTATGATTTATAAGTGTCTATATCCGCAACATCTATTATTTCAAACTCAATAAATGATAACTTCAAGTTTCAAATCAAACTAAAAGCTTCAAATGGGAAGCCTCGTATCTATTCTTTTAACAAACAACAAAATTTCCATCACTCGGGTAAAACCAATGTCAAAAGGCCACCTACGCTCACGAACGCAGGTGACGCTGGTGATCCGACCTACAACCATTCCAGAGGAAACCCCACCACCTAAATGCTTACTGTGGTAAAACCTATGGCTCAATACAAAGCATTTTTACTCGGGCAAAACTCGAATCCATGACTTACACTTAAAAGGCCATAAAACCGGCAATGCACCAGTTGGTCATTGGCGGAAGCCTCATATCTTATAGTGGGGAAAGTGAAAGAAAAATCTAAATTCTTTTCTTAATTTGAATTTTAGTGATCAGTTTCACAAAGAATACAATAATATTATTTTTTTTGTGTTGAATATTTGCTTGCAGGAATTCTCTTGGGTAGCCCCTACCCGTGCGGCTACACTGCTGCCGGTCACGCAGGTAGGGCTGCGCTGGTAGGGGCAGCGAGTATTGTTTAGTGATGCAGAAGAGTGAGGGTAAGAGAGAGATAGAGTGAGTAGTGTGTAGAAAAAGAGAGGTGTAAAATGGTGGGGTCTATACTTTAGGGTAGTGGTGCGACCAAATTAAGTATTTTAGGGTAGTGGATAGGGACGGTGATGTGACACTGCAAGATATGGAGGAGGTTAGGATACGTTAGGATAGTGGTGCGATGGCTCCTTTAATTGCAACTAAAAAGTGAAATGTCATCCATAATTTTTTTTCACCCAAAGTGTTACTTACCTCCTTACCACAAGGTTTCAATTAGGGGTGTGCAAATGATTGTTTGGTTTGGTTATTACTTTTAACCATCTTCGTACCGCTAGCTTCAGTTATGAAATTTCTTTAACCATAACCATAACTGAACTTTGATACGGTTAATCGGTTATGAGACTCAGTTATGATTCGGTTTTGGTTAATTTCGGTTAATTAACCGATCTATGTTTGAACTAAATTTAAACTAAATAAACATATTAGACAATTATTGTCTCAGTTATAACCGTTATTATAAAAAAAAAGGAAAAAAAAAATTAACATACACATGCATAAAATGAGTCAAATTTTATACAATAATTATTTTTTAAACATTTTAAAACTAGTTATATAAGGTAAAAAGCTTTTGTATATGTTGTTTTTATGTATATAGAGTTTGATCATGTGTATTTAAATATAGATATATTTTAAAAATATGTCTTAATTCATTTCGGTTCAGTTCACATTCGGTTATGGGACACCTTTAACCATATTCATAGCCAACTTATCAGTTAATCAAATAGCATTAACCGTCAGTCAATCATAAAGTTTTTATTTTTGGTAATCACTGATCAAACCAAATCGCCACCACCTTAGGTACTGCCTTTCGTCGCGCCCTTATGCGCTGACATTTTTTACGCTGAACAGTCGAAGGATTCGACGGGTCGAATACCACCACTACTATTTTAGGTGATTACGAGACTGATTGATTACCTGCTGTTTAAAAAAAATACGAGACTGCTTACCAAACTCACCTCTACTTGATTTTTTTAATTTGGATTTGAAATTCAGTGACGTGGGTAGATACAGATGGAGAGCAAAATATACATTTTGTGATTATTTAAAGTATAAACCTATGTTTTAGTATTCTAGCTATGCTTTGTTAGATAGATTAAATAAGTATACAATTACGTAAATTGAGCAATAATAGAAGATGGTGTGAACATAATGATTGACTAATAATTCAAAAAATGTAATAACTCTAATTTCGTAAATAAATTTGGAAATCAAATGGATGATTTTCATAGATAAAAAGAAATCCAGTTTCTAATAAAGAAGCACATCAAACGACACACATAGTGTAATCAAAGTTAATGTAAAATGCAACGTTTACACAATACCTGAATCAACTATCCATCAATAATGTAAATACAGAAAGTTTTAGGTGTTGTTTGTCTTTTCAGAGATAAAACGTCTGCAGTCTGCAGACCACATCTGTAGTAGAAGATGTGGACCAAATCTCTGCAGTCTGCAAGAAGAAGACTGTTTGTTTTTTAACTTCTACAAGCTGCTGAAATAAACTGAAGAGTAAGCTGCAGTTTTACCCCCTGGGGTTATATGTGATTTACCCTCTAAAACGAAAAAATTGATGTCTTACCCCTCAATTATTGAAAACCGCTGCACTCTTACCCCCTGCCGTCAAATGACTTTAACATTCTGTTAGTTGGCATGCGAAATGACTATTCTACCCTTTCTAACTACCCTCTGTTCTTTCTAACTATATTGAACCTTACCCCCTGCAGAAAACGTGTCCATTTCCACCTAAATTGTTTGACCAGGCAAAGTCAAAGCCTGCACATATTGATTTCTAATTCTGATCCAATTCCTAATCCTAATTCCAAAACCATCATCAAGCAAATGAACATCTAGTCCACTGTGATTCTTCAAACAATAAAGAATCCAATTCCTAATCCTAATACCAAAACCTCTAATCCACTGTCATCACGCACATGTATGTAGCTTACCACTGTCAAACTTCAAACAATCAAGAATCCAATTCCTAATCCTAATTCCAAAACCTCTAATCCACTGTCATCAAGCACATGTATATAGTTTACCACTGTCAAACTTCAAACAATCAAGAATCCTCTAATCCACTGTCAAACAATCTGCTGCTGCAAATGACCAAACAATGCTGCTGCTGCAAATGCTCAAAAACCTTCAACAATCAAGAACCACTAATCCACTGTCAAACAATCAGCAATCCACATGTTGGCTGCTGCAAATGAACCTGTAACATGCTGCAAACAATCAAGAATTCTCTAATCCACTGTCAAACTGTATGATGCTGCAAAATGTTGGGACAATCCACAAACATGCTATAACTACATCATAATTAAGTTATAATTCTATCATTTTATATGAAGACTTAACATCAACATACAAAATACAAAATACTAGTAACATTATAGTCAAGTTAACCTACCAAAATACACAATACTAGTCCTACATAACTACATAACTATATAATTACTAACTTATGATCAACTCGCCGGTGGGTAATGGAAGTTGATGACTGGGCGGCCAAACATGGAGACCACCAAGTGGACCACCGTCGATGAGCTAGATAGACTCATCATTAGGTCAACTGTCAAAAATCACAAAAATCACAAAACAACACAAAATTAACACACAAATCCGACTACCTTATTATAAATACTCTGTTTATCACTACCCTGTTCAGAACATCATACAAAATTATCAATAATCTGTATATAATCGAACCCTCTACTAACATTAAATCCGACCCTGTTCGATCACTCTATTAACATCAAACCTGACCTGTTCGTATCAATCATACCATGTTTCAGTAAGAATAACTAATAGACTAGAACTACGATTATACATGTGGTGTTCCTGATCAGATATCTGACCACCCAATAAACAACCTACATTGTCAAGCGAGAGAGGAGCGGGAAGGGTTTGGTTGGTTTGGATCCGCTGATCGCCGGCGAGGAGAAAGGGGGAAAGGGGTGTTGTGTTGAGGAAGTCTGTAACGCCTCGTATTTCCGTAATTTCTTTTTCTTTAGAAAATACGAGTGCGTTTTCGGTTTTTAGAATCACGGTCGAATCCGAATCGAAAAACGGTCTAAAAACGACAGAAGACGCAGCTACGCGACTTTAACGCAACCGACAACGAACGTGGCTAATATCGATTACCGGCACCATTTTACGTATATTTTTAACTTTAAATAAATTATTGCGTCATTTTATAAAGCTCGGGTGCGGGAAGAGGCTTTAAGATCGTAATCGGACAGCTCAAAAACCCTAGAAACTAGTTAACAGGCCTTGGGCCCAACACATAAACCTATCGAGACCCTAACCTAAATAAAACACACTCACACACACTCAAAGAAAAACAAACACATGCCGCACACCCTCTGCCCCCTCCCTTCAATCTCCGGCGACCAGAGCTCTGCCGGCGACGGTTCTCCGGTCAGACACCGCTCTCCTTCACAACATCCCTCACAACCCCACCCCTTTCCCCTCGATTAAACGGCCGGCTACCACCCTGTGGTGGTGGCACACGGCGGCAAGGCAGACAAGAGAGAGAGCGAGACGAGAGAGGGAGACGCAGTAGAGAGAGGGTGCGATGACCTTATACGTCCGGTTTGTTTTCCAGCAAATGAACCGCGTCAGCAGCGACAGCTTCACCAGCGACGGCTGCGGAGAAGGCGATGGAACTCGAGTCTGTGTTCGTCTGGGTTTGGGCTCCGTTTGGTTGAGTTTTAGTTCAGATCTCGACTCGGGTTCACGTCGGTTCGGTCCCATTTCCCGGCTCGGCCAACTCAGACTCAGATCGGGTCAGAACTAGGTACGAGTCAACGCAGATTTAAGGTTTCGATTTGGTTCAGGTTCACTCCGGGTCAGGTTCGTTTTGGCTTGGTTCAGCTCTAGTTCGGGTTGGTTCCTTTCGGTTCGGGTCTGGTTCAGTTTAATTCGGTTCAGTTCGGTTATGGTTCGGGACAACGCGATTCAAACCGAGTCAGTTTTAGTGTTCGAGTCAACCCAGTCAACACAACGGGTTCACTGGTCAAACATAGTCAACAAGGTCAGTCGTGGTGCGGGTTCGTTTTGGCCATTTTAGTCAACATCATATCCGGCTCGTTCGACGCAAGGCTCGGTAAAAGCTTCATGACTCGATCTATGTTTATATTAGTTTATTTATATATATTGTCTTTAAAAAAACACAAAATCGAGTTCAAACCGCCACATCTATAAATGTAGTAACTTGTGGGCTCATATTATTAAAAACTTATTTATTCCAAGTTAAAAAAACCAAACTAACGTGTCGTGTCTAGGAGTGCATACGATCTTATATGTTGGTTTAGTATTCTACAAACTTATAACCTTGCTCACTTGATGAAAATTATAGAGTGCAACGGTTCTCAATAGTTGAGGTGTAAGAGATCAATTTTTTCAATTTAGGGGGTAAGCGTGCCAATCACATATAATCCCAGGGAGTAAAACTAGAGTTTACTGTAAACTGAAATATTAAATTGATTTATTAAACTTAAAAGAGTTTTTTAACACTCAAACTTACATAATAGTTATACAATGTGTTAATATTAAAGAGAAAGCTCCAACCTTTTAAAAAGTAAATTCTCAAAACTTTACAGACTAAATAAACATTAATAACAACGTTAATAAACTATTTACAGATGAAAAGTATATAGTCATGTTGTCGAAATACTTAAGAGTTAGATATTGAAGAAACGTAGACCTAACAGATCGGAATCTAGTTAGATCTAGGGTTTGGTTTCTTTCATAAAAGGTTTAATCCCTCGTTTGGTTTCACGACGGTGATGATTGCAAATACTTCCGATGATACCTACAAAACAGAAACGTCGTTAGCCTCGCCACAGGGAGAAGGGGGATTCTCTCCGTGACCACCCTCCGGCGTGAGAATAAGTATCGGTACTTGAAGAAAAGCTTAAGTGAAGTAAGAGAGAGATAGAGAGAGTAAGTGAGAGTGAATGACTTTCTTGTACCTGAAGTTACCTATTTATAGCCAGATTTCGGGCGCCAAAAGGAGAGGTCAAAACTTAACGGAATCTCTGCCATTCCGTTAAGTGTTGCCGTTATATTTTATGCACATGGATTGACTTGTCATCAACGGCTAGGGGGATACCATGTGCCATCATGAGATCATTCTATTTCTTTGATGCAACCATGCCATCGCCGTGATCTTCCTGGTCGTCCAGATGCTGCCATGTGGCATTCGGTTATAACTGAAAGATGCTCTGCACGGTTGGGCATTAAATGGCTTCTAGAAGGTTTTACAGCTGTAACCCATCTATCGCTCACCACGTGTGCATTCTGTTACAACAGAAAAGATTCCTTTTGCCTCTTCAGTATTTCTTGTGGACATAAATTCTTTGCTAAGGAAAAGTCTTTCAAGATCAACTGTTTCCTTGCGCGAGCGGCGCAAGGTAGTTAAATGATCCTTTTCCCTTTTAGATGCTTGGTGCAGAGAATGGTAAACCTCCTCTGCTGTGTTGTTGGTTGCGCAAGGTTTCTGAGAACCTACAATGTCACACCCCGACCCGCAGCGGAAAAGATGATCGGGGGATGATTGGGTTTCATCAAAGCTCATGACATTTATTATAATGTTTCATATTTATTATTACAATTTAAAGGAGATCATACAATCATAATTACAACATGTTCTACACATCTTTCTAGACTTCATTATTTTATTCTAAGGCATTTCCTATGTTTTCCTTGCTTCATCCTGTTCACCTGTATCATGTGTAAAAATGGTTTTTGGATCAACAAAAAGTTGGCGAGTGAATCCTATGAAAAACATTTAAACAAGTTTATTGAATTGATTATAAATAAAGTGCATAACCACATATGAGTAAATATAGATGTAAACTTATTCACTAATATTAAATAATGCACACACATACAATAATAGATTGTTTTGAGGCACGCGTTGTTCAACTTGTCTCTCACGAGGAACTGATGGGCCTAATGAATGAGTTCTGAGGCACGCGTTGTTCTACGAACTGATGGGCCTAATGAATGAGTTTTAAGGCACGCGTTGTTCAACTCGTCTCCCACCAGGAACTGATGGGCCTAACAAATAATTTGCATACAACTTGACAATATGTAATACATAACTCAAACAATATTTACATTCTAAGTTTAAATCATAATATGGTATGGCACGAGTTTGAATAAACGAATTTGTTTAAGTGACACATGATACACCCCAAAACGTGTAATAAAAAGGGGAGTTGTAAGATTCACTCACAGTGGTTGCGTCTCTTGGATTGATGATGAGTGCGCACGAAGTTGGATTTAACCACGAGTGAAACTAACCTAGATAATAACATAATGGTTCGGTAAATAAGCGGATTTTATTAATCAATTTTAGTAGGATTATTGGATATATTTTTGTGAGTTTAAGGCTATTTTCTAACTTTAAAACGTTATTTTTAAGTATTTTTAATTGATTTTTAAATAAAATAAATAAATAAAAATAATAAAAAATGTTGACTTTTGACCGTTGACTTGTTGACCGCTGACCGTTGACCGTTGACCGGTTCGGTCATTCGTATGAGTGCGCTGGGTGAGACTCGAACCCGTGACCTCCCGTACGCGTGCACGCAGCTCTACCAACTGAGCTACATGTCTAACCCGAAATATTTCTGTTTTTAATTATATTTATACACTAATTAAGTTAATCCGAAAATCATTTATTTTAAAAAGGATTTAATTGCATCAACTCGGTGCTCGCCACAGGTCTCGAACCCGGGACCTGTGGTTTAGTTTGGCACACAGTCCACCGCTGGACTGTGTGTCTAACTTGGTAAATATTCTGGTTTTTATTATACTTAACATCTTACTGTTGTGGATCCGGTTCAGTTTAAAAAAAACATTTTATAACAGCGAATGTGTGTGTGTCAAGGATCGAACTCGGGACGTATGCATATTGTTTGCACACAGTCCACCGCTGGACTGTGTGTCTAACCCCTTCATAATATTGATTTTAATTAATCTTATATCATACACGACTTCGTCTTCTTTGTTCAAAACACAGACAACGGTTAACTAACTGTTTCTTGTTTAATTCGGTTAACGAACATTATCAGCAATCGTAATGTATTGAACAGAAAGGGTTTGGGGATTGATTGTACCGGGCAGATTGTCTTCTTCAGAAATCCGGCAAAGATCGTCGGCTCTGTTTTGTGAAGTCCCTCTGTTCGGATTCAAAAATCAGATTGATTGATTAGATATGAGATTGAACTACTGAGCAACGATTATCAGTAGGTTTAAATGATCATACCGGCAAACAGCGAGATTCTGGAACTTTCAGAAGTTTTCCGGCAAAAACAGAAAATCCGGCAACGTCGTCTGGAATAGATTCTGGGTGAGGGATTGATGTTAGTAATCTAACAATGGGTTAAAACAGAAAAAGTCGAGGTATTTACCGTGTAGATGAAAGTCTCGGTTTTAGGCGACTTGCAGAGATTTTCCGGCGAGTGAAATTACGTCGAGAATTGGTGTGATTGTGAGCGAAAAGGTTATCAGAGGCTAGAGTGTGTATTTATAGGGACGAACATCGACGAATTGGGTCTGATTACCGTCTTGATTCGTTAGTCAAAAATTTTCCGGCGGTTATGACTAATGTCGCGGACTGGACATCGGTTATAACCGATGGCGTTGTTAATTCTTACGTTAAGTCAAAGGTAACCGACGATAATTGACGAAATCGTCGGATTTTCCGGCGTCAGCGGATTTGGGCGCGCTGTGTAACTGGGTTTGATTTCCAGATTTATTTTATGTATTAATTGTTTCAATATGTAAACAAACAACACAAGTGGCGGAGTGGTTGGGCGAGTGAGAGTTAAGACTTTGTGAATATTCGGCTGACCCGGGTTCGAAACCCGGCTTCAGCATTTTATTTTTAATTCACTATTTTAATACATTTTCAAATATAAATTTTATATTCTAATATACTTATTAATTATGTATCGTTTAAAATTAATTTGAGCATTAAATACGCAACTAAATTTTTAACTGGTTGTTCGGTTAATAAACGAAGCGGGTTTGGTTAACCCGGTTTTTTACGGATGTTACAGTATCCCCTACTTTTAGAAATTTCGTCCCGAAATTTAAGTAGTGGCATGTTTGTCTCAAAAGGATGGTGTTTAGTTTGACAGTTACATACTTAGAAAGGAGTAAAGTTTAAATTTTGTTTGCGTCGGTAACGTTCCTTGTAAGGGTTGAGTACCCTGCTTCAGGAATCGCTTTTTGATGCCTCTGATAATGAATATTGATAAATAGAGTTGATTGACTAAATATGATTTCATGCGCAAGAGTTTTGGTATGTTTGGAAAGATAAGGTTATATCCTAAAACAAAACTTCTACTACTAAAACCTACATGGAACTTCTCATAACCGCCTGACAATGCCTCTGATCCTTTGGCAAGAATACTTATATATAGGAAGTACCAGCGGCGTATCCACCATATTCTTGTCAAATTTTCATTGGTTTTATCAGTAAGTTATGATTGGTTCTATGATGTGACTCTAGAACATAAATAAACACAACAACCAATGTCTGAGTCCTAATTCTGATAGTATACATGTTTGAATGGTGACAGTACCTCTCTCGTTTGTTATGATGGAGAGGTTAGTCTATGTAGAAATAGAACACAATCCAATTTCTTTAAATGATGAGATGATATGAATGCTAAATCAGTGAGTATAACACAAACTTCAACCAAGACAATACTAAATCCTACATGGAACTTCTCATAACCGCCTGATAATGCCTCTGATCCTTTGGCAAGAATACTTATATATAGGAAGTACCAGCGGCATATCCACCATATTCTTGTCAAATTTTCATTGGTTTTATCAGTAAGTTATGATTAGTTCTATGTGACTCTAAAACATAAACAAACACAACCACCAAAGCTTGAGTCTTAATTCTGATAGTATACATGTTTGAATGATGACAGTACCTCTCTCGTTTTGTTATGATGGAGAGGTTAGTCTATGTAGAAGTGAGACACAGCTCAACTTCTTTAAATGATGAGATGATATGAATGCTAAATCAGTGAGTATAAAACAAACTTCAACCATGACATTACTAAATCCTACATGGAACTTCTCATAACCGCCTAACAATGCCTCTGATCCTTTGGCAAGAATACTTATATATAGGAAGTACCAGCGAAGTATCCACCATATTCTTGTCAAATTTTCATTGGCTTTATCAGTAAATTATGATTAGTTCTATGTGACTCTAAAACATAAACAAACACAATCAACCAAAACTTGAGTCTTAATTCTGATAGTATACATATTTGAATGATGACAGTACCTCTCTCGTTTGTTATGATGGAGAGGTTAGTCTATGTAGAAGTGAGACACAGCCTAACTTCTTTGCATGATGAGATTGAAATACGTTGAGATGTATGATGATGTGAATGTTAAATAACGAGTATAAAACAAAACTGAAATAGTACTTCGCATTAAGATCCTTGGATAAATTTCCAATTTATAATTGAGATACGTGAAAATTGAGATAACATAAAGAAAAACATAAAAACTAAGCGGTTGGAGTTGAATCTTGATTTTTGGTGAAGGAGACTAGTTGGGTGGTTCGTTTGGGCCGTCATTATCTTCAACAGGATTGGCGTTGATGTTGAAAACTCTTCCTCTTGCTGGTGGCCTAGTGGTTAGGTTTTGTTGATTTGCTTGGTTAACTGGGTTTGCTTGAGCTTGGGCGTTTATGATGTTAACCAATCGAGGGCACGTGTTTCTAAAATGGGTAGGGTCCCACAATTGAAACAAGCTCGAACATATGGGAACATGGGGTATTGGGGTTGTTGATATGTTTGGATCATGTTTTGAGTAGGGGGTGAGGTTTTGGTTTTGAGGGGTGCGGCAAATCTTGCTCAAATGACCATAGCGTCCACAATTCGCACATAGTCGACAAGGTAAGGTAGATGGATGGTGATAAAAACAGGTGTTGCATTGAGGGTGAGGTCCAAAGTAAGGTTTCTTATTTGGGTAATTTGAGTTGGGTGTTATTTGAGTGATTGGATAGCTTGGAGGGGTACAACTTGTGAAGCTGGTTGGTTGTGTTGGGTGACAGCGAAGATTTGTCCATCTCGTTTCCTCTTAGAAGTGGTTTGAGAAGAGGATTCGGTTTAGGTGGAGTTTGAGGTTTCAGTTGATGCTTTATCCTTCTTCTTCTCCTCCTTGAAGTCTTTTTTCCGTATGCTGTTCTCGGTGAGCTCTGTAGCTAACTCCATGGCTGCTTCCAAAGTTGCAGGATTTGAATGCTTGAAGGTGCATTTAGTGGTATTTGGGGAGGGTTGATAACATTTTGATCTTCTTGATTGATTGGGTTGTCGGGATTAGCGGTAAGGGCTTGTTGAACTTGAACTACGATGCTGGGTATTACGGCCGCTATTTGTTGAGCGATTTGGCAGCCATACGCTCGCGGGATTTCCTGATTTCATTTTCCTACGAGCGAGACTAGAATCTACAAAGAATACGTACCAAGAGTATGAGTTGGATGTTTTTGGGGATCATGTGTCGTATTTAGGAGTGAACATTCATAAAATAAATATAAAATAATAAATCTACTATATCCATAGGATGTCTTGGGCTTTGCTCGTAATTGGGCCTTGCATGCCGCATACTTCACCTTCGTAATCATGTGGGCCCCCATGATTACCGGGTTTTTCATATGGTTCGCATGTGTTAGCCTGGTTACGTACACTAAAACCCGGAGAAAATCGAGAAATATGTATGTAACGTATGATATTCGGAATGTATCCCGGTGTGGACACGGTGACACCTCAAGTGGGGTTAGTTCGAATGACGTTTGGTGTGGCATGCTTTGAGCCTAATAGGTCCTTCGTACTCTCATCGTTAGTCCCCAGGTAGGCAAACTGGTCCGTTATATTGAATTTATACGAATGCCAACCTAGACAGGACATTCCGACTACCGGTACTTGTACCCTTACAGTTACTACATGCCCGTCGCAGAACTCACTTTGATGAGATTTGAAAAATGAAAAATGCGACAAAATCTTGAATAACGGAAGTATGAAGATAATTTGAATATGTGAACATTGAAATATGTATGATGAATATGTATGTAAGTATGTATGTTTGACTTAAGTATAATCCACTATGTATCACAAAATATAGTATCGGAAGTGTTGCATGCATTTGCGTATGTAATAAATATGAAAGAAATAAACATCATGAGTTTGCATATAACCACATAAACAATTAAAATCTAATCAACTATAGTATAGGCTCTAAGGGTCTAATAACCTATCCTATATCCCTATAGTCATGGCTCTGATACCAATCTGTCACACCCCGACCCGCAGCGGAAAAGATGATCGGGGCGTGATTGGGTTTCATCAAAGCTCATGACATTTATTATAATGTTTCATATTTATTATTACAATTTAAAGGAGATCATACAATCATAATTACAACATGTTCTACACATCTTTCTAGACTTCATTATTTTCTTCTAAGGCATTTCCTATGTTTTCCTTGCTTCATCCTGTTCACCTGTATCATGTGTAAAAATGTTTTTGGATCAACAAAAAGTTGGGGAGTGAATCCTATGAAAAACATTTAAACAAGTTTATTGAATTGATTATAAATAAAGTGCATAACCACATATGAGTAAATATAGATGTAAACTTATTCACAAAACACTTAATATTAAATAATGCACACACATACAATGATAGATTGTTTTGAGGCACGCGTTGTTCAACTCGTCTCCCACGAGGAACTGATGGGCCTAATGAATGAGTTTTGAGGCACGCGTTGTTCTACGAACTGATGGGCCTAATGAATGAGTTTTAAGGCACGCGTTGTTCAACTCGTCTCCCACGAGGAACTGATGGGCCTAACAAATAATTTGCAATACAACTTGACAATATGTAATACATAACTACAAACAATATTTACATTCTAAGTTTAAATCATAATATGGTATGGCACGAGTTTGAATAAACGAATTTGTTTAAGTGACACATGATACACCCCAAAACGTGTAATAAAAAGGGGAGTTGTAAGATTCACTCACAGTGGTTGCGTTTCTTGGATTGATGATGAGTGCGCACGAAGTTGGATTTAACCATGAGTGAAACTAACCTAGATAATAACATAATGGTTCGGTAAATAAGCGGATTTTATTAATCAATTTTAGTAGGATTATTGGATATATTTTTGTGATTTAAGGCTATTTTCTAACTTTTAAAAACGTTATTTTTAAGTATTTTTAATTGATTTTTAAATAAAATAAATAAATAAAAATAATAAAAAATGTTGACTTTTTGACCGTTGAATTGTTGACCGCTGACCGTTGACCGTTGACCGGTTCGGTCATTCGTATGAGTGCGCTGGGTGAGACTCGAACCCGTGACCTCCCGTACGCGTGCACGCAGCTCTACCAACTGAGCTACGTGTCTAACCCGAAATATTTCTGTTTTTAATTATATTTATACACTAATTAAGTTAATCCGAAAATCATTTATTTTAAAAAGGATTTAATTGCATCAACTCGGTGCTCGCCACAGGTCTCAAACCCGGGACCTGTGGTTTAGTTTGGCACACAGTCCACCGCTGGACTGTGTGTCTAACTTGGTAAATATTTGGTTTTTATTATACTTAAACATCTTACTGTTGTGGATCCGGTTCAGTTTAAAAAAAAACATTTTATTACAACGAATGTGTGTGTGTCAAGGATCGAACTCGGGACGTATGCATATTGTTTGCACACAGTCCACCGCTGGACTGTGTGTCTAACCCGTTCATAATATTGATTTTAATTAATCTTATATCATACACGACTTCGTCTTCTTCGTTCAAAACACAGACAACGGTTAACTAACTGTTTCTTGTTTAATTCGGTTAACGAACATTATGAGCAATCGTAATGTATTGAACAGAAAGGTTTTGGGGATTGATTGTACCGGGCAGATTGTCTTCTTCAGAAATCCGGCAAAGATCGTCGGCTCTGTTTTGTGAAGTCCCTCTGTTCGGATTCAAAAATCAGATTGATTGATTAGGTATGAGATTGAACTATTGAGCAACGATTATCAGTAGGTTTAAATGATCATACCCGCAAACAGCGAGATTCTGGAACTTTCAGAAGTTTTCCGGCGAAAACAGAAAATCCGGCAACGTCGTCTGGAATAGATTCTGGGTGAGGGATTGATGTTAGTAATAATCTAACAATGGGTTAAAACAGAAAAAGTCGAGGTATTTACCGTGTAGATGAAAGTCTCGGTTTTCCGGCGACTTGCAGAGATTTTCCGCGCGTGAAATTGCGTCGAGAATTGGTGTGATTGTGAGCGAAAAGGTTATCAGAGGCTAGAGTGTGTACTTATAGGGACGAACATCGACGAATTGGGTCTGACTACCGTCTTGATTCGTTAGTAAAAATTCTCCGACGGTTATGACTAATGTCGCGGACTGGACATCGGTTATAACCGATGGCGTTGTTAATTCTTACGTTAAGTCAAAGGTAACCGACGATGATTGACGAAATCGTCGGATTTTCCGGCGTCAGCGGATTTGGGCGCGCTGTGTAACTGGGTTTGATTTCCAGATTTATTTTATGTATTAATTGTTTCAATATGTAAACAAAAACAAGTGGCGGAGTGGTTGGGCGAGTGAGAGTTAAGACTTTGTGAATAGTCGGCTGACCCGGGTTCGAAACCCGGCTTCAGCATTTTATTTTTAATTCACTATTTTTAATACATTTTCAAATATAAATTTTATATTTAATATAATTATTAATTATGTATCGTTTAATTTGAGCATTAAATACGCAACTAAATTTTTAACTGGTTGTTCGGTTAATACACGAAGCGGGTTTGGTTAACCCGGTTTTTGACGGATGTTACATACAATGGCAGGGAATTCTCAAGATTAACTATCTTCCTTACGTGAGCCGGCGCAAGGTAGCTATATGATCTTTTCCCTTTTATGCTATTTAGCGCAACGTTGCTGAGTTCCTTCCTTGGTATAAATGTCTATGCAAGGTTTATGAATGCAATATCTCCCAAGGAAATTAATCAAGGTTAACTTTGAACCTTGCGCGAGCCGCGCAAGGTAGTTAAATGATCCTTTCCTTTTTTGGATACCTGGCGCAGAGTTTAGTGAAGTCTTTCTTTGGCAGAGAAGTCTGAGCAAGGTTTCCTTGGCAGTTAATAATGGGTATGGTTCCCTTGCTTGGTGCAAGGTTTTTGGGACCATACCCCTCAAGTCCCCCAGTCTAGTGTTGCTCCTATGCGCAAGTAGCAAGTAGGTGGAGCACTGGACTAAATAAAAATGGTGTGTTGCATGCTGACAGATAGTTGCGCTGAAGGCAAAAAGAAAACTTCCTGGAGAAGAAAACTGGATAAGAAGAGGCACTTTTGAATTTTGAAAAAGCTGTCTTGTGTCAGGGGTTGGTGAGAGAACACGTGATGTTGTGACATTTTGGGCACTGTTTGACAGCTGTCAACAGGTGTCAATCGTACAATATTAATTGCTTGACGGTAAAAGCGACTCACACGCGCGCGTGAGTGACAGTTATTGTTCCCCACTCGCCCTGCTAGTGCCTCGGGTCTGTAAAAAGCATGGAGGCGGTTACCCTTTTACCGAGGCATTTATAGCGATCACTATAAATAGAAGACGATCGGATGCCCTTTTCCTTATGCTTTCAAAATCTCTTTGCCTTCAACCTTGAAATTTCCTCTTCTTCTATGATATTCCCTCCTTCTTAAGAAATTTACCCTCATAGAACCATGGCTACTTGTAGCAGTTGCGGGAAGATCGAGATGCAGGCGACATCGTAACTTCCACCGTTAAAATAGAAGAAGGAAGATTTTGATACTTTGATTAATAATTTCCTGTTCTCCAAATCCTAGGGAGCATTTTACCCTAAGGTGGGTTCTACGGCGGCGGATGCTCCGGCCGGCTACATCACTTTATTCTTTGATTATTTTTCCGAGGGCAACTTCAGGCTTCCGGTGACCCATTTTATGCTGGAAATCCTTGATTTCTACAAATTCCATATTTCTCAGTTGAACCCCATGGGAATGGTGAGGATTAGGCATTTTGAGTTTGTTTGCCGATCGATGAACATTATTACAACGGTTGAGAAGTTTCGAGTTTTTTACCAGTTGCACTGTGCTCTGGGATTCTATTCGTTCCAACAACGACTTCAAGCCAAACGCTTGTTACTTGTGCCTCCCAAGTCATACCATGACGGAAACAAAAGTTTTTTTATGTGAAGGCGGCGGTTATCCCGACGGTGATGACGTTCAGGGCCGGAGAGGAGATAGAACTGGAGACGTTGGCCATTCCTACCAACGAAGTGTGGTATCAAAATATTAAGGATGTGTCCAAATTATTTTGCCAGAAAGGGCGTTAATTGCTGCTGGGATGAGCATCTTGTGGAAGAAGGAAGCCAAGAGAAGCAAGTTTATACTGAAGATGGAGTTGGTATGTTCCTTTTATAACTTGTTATGATCATCTGTTGTAAGTGCATATTTGATGATGCTCCTTTCTTTGTGTTGTGATAAAGTTGCCCCATTATACTTGGTCTTTCAAGAGAGACAATGGAAAGATGGCTGCTGTGCCTCTTGAGGAGAATTAGGAGCCATGGTTTGATCAAATCTTGGGAAATTTTGAAATGCCCAAGAAAGAAAACCTTAACGCGCAGCCCTCTTCTATAACAGGTACGTAATATGTTGTAACGCCTGAGTTAGTATTGCAATATTACTGTTAGATATTAATTCTAAGTAATATTGCAATGTAACTTATGGCGCAAAGTTTTCCTTTTATCATTGATCATGTACGTGATCTGCTAAACTTGGGCGTAGGCCCTGATTCCAAGAAGAAGAAAAAACCAACTGCTGCTGCTGCGCCGCCCTCCACCAAACCAGATGCTTGAAAAGCTAAGACATCTGTGGCTATAAAAACTGAGAGCAAGAAAGGTACGCTCTCGTATCTGATTCTTGGTGTGATTACGTGGTGGTGTCGGACTCATTAGAAGTTTTGCGCCTGTAGGTTTGAAGAAACCAAAACCAAGCCTATTGACACATCATCTATCCTGATTCTAACCCGGATGAACCCTTGGAAATACCTTCAAGCCCGGAGGAGGCGTTGATGCGCACCTCAAAGAAGAGAAAGAATCTGAGACTGTACCACCTTCTCCACCGAAAAAAGCTGCGCGGCCGAGCATTGGCAAGAAGGGCAACCTAGATGCTCTAGCGAAGAAATTTCTTTTGGTATGTCTACTTTTTGAAATTCTGTTGTAATAGCGGCGCACGTCTTACACTTAGAATTCTGTGTTGATCATTGTGCATGTTTGTTGCAGAGAAACTGTGAAGGCTGCGCCAGTCACATCATCCTCCATGCCATCCCCACGCAAGCCTGAAGATATTGAAGGGGCGATGTGGACCCTCGCGCACCTATCTCTGATGCGGACCCAATTATCCCAGAGAAACCAGAAAGGGTGGCTCCAGAAGAAGAGCCACAACAATTTGTTGTTGAGAATCCTGCTGGCGAGCTGGTAAAAGATACTGCCCCCCAACTGCGGAGACTATAAATGCCGAACAAGAGACGACTATTTCCGATATTCATGCTGAGAATATCACTTCAAATATTAAGGGAGTAGGTCCATCGTTCAACTGGCGAAGGGTTTTCCTCATTTTTCGACGATCCTGACGAGGAGTCGCCTATCCGTCCTGAGGAAACTCTTGGAGATTATTATTACCGCACCTACTCTGCCAAAAGGGCCTCCGCTGTGCATGAGCCGGTATGAAAGTTGAAACAAAGCGATACCTTTACCGACCTGCAGGCTTGCAGGGAGTGGTACAAGGGAATCTATCC
Source organism: Scalesia atractyloides (assembly GCA_947069175.1). NCBI lineage: Eukaryota > Viridiplantae > Streptophyta > Magnoliopsida > Asterales > Asteraceae > Scalesia > Scalesia atractyloides. The sequence goes on along the minus strand of CAMTDV010000021.1, from coordinate 22,631,890 downwards.
GCCGGCGGAGGTAAAACACCAAGAAGAAAAGAATCATGAGCAAACCTACCAATCTTATTTGCAAGAGACATCCACGGCCTCATCCACTATGTACCGCATTGTGCGCGAATGGCGCAGTATGAATAAAGAGTGGGACGAGGTGGAGGATACAAAGCTCAAGGTTGGTGCTAACACCTACAATAGAAAAAGTGCCACAAAGACGAGTGATGCGATTAATGTGAGCCGGGCGTCCTCATCATCACGACTGTGAAATGGACAAGAGTTGGTAATAGCGGTCATGATATAGGATGGGATTTGCCAAGACTTTTCGTTGGTGATTTCGGGTAGGCGGATAGGTGAACGAGCAACGGTGAAGCCGATGTTTGCTTGTTGGTAAACGGTTCGGTTGGCCATTTGGGCAACGGGTGGTGGGCTTTGGGGACGGGAGGGTGGTGGTGAGTTTTGTGGGGACGACTTCGGAGTGAAGTCAAAGTTCGGTAGTTTAGATTGGGGTGTAGAGTCAGAATGGGTGGAAGATGATGGTAATGGAGTACTAACCTTGAACAAAGAGGACGAAAGGATGACTTGTCCGTAGGTGGCTTCGGCGGAGGACCTTGCGAACGCGTATGGGGCATCCACTGAAAAACCAAAAACAAACAAGTAAGAAGAGTCTATAAACGACTCGACACAAACAAAAAGAAAACGATATTATGTTAGACTCCTACGACTCAAACACGACAAATAGCACGTATGATATCACGAAAGTCAAAACAAAGTAATTAACGCAATCGCCAAGAGTCTCCGGCAATGGCGCCAAAAAGTTGATGTGCTAAAAGTAGTTTAATAAAAATAACTAAAATTAACCTAAATCTAGACTCAAAGTAATACTCTAGACTCACTAAAACGAACTAAACTACTAACCGGCAAGTGTACCGATGAACTCTAGTATAGCTAAAGTAAGTCCGGCTATCGAACCCACGAGACTCTACTGATTGAATTAACTACTTTATTTAGACTCTGACAGACACGGACTAGAGTGATGTTGTTTGATGGGGGGGGGGGGTTCTAACAATTTCCTAAGAAAAAAACAATTTAAAAACTAACTAAGATTAACTAAGTTAACTAAATGAATTGCTTTGGACTTAACCTCGAATGTTGAGAAAACACTACTTAGACTGGCATCCTGATTGCTCCAAGTAATGATTTTTAATTAGAAATTGTCAACTATGGAACCGGGCACATAAAATTCTCACCTTTCAGAATATCTAACGGACCCCTGACCCTTCTCAAGAGCAAACAGTGACACCCTAAAGGTTGTTAAGAATACCGGTTATTAGACTCCCTCACAGGACCTCTAATAGGCTTATGGAAGTACCTTGCAATAACCACTCCCTCACAGGATCTGAATCAAAGGTAGACCTGAACTTTCAGTTAGACTTACTACGCAATAGCCAATGGGTTACTCCCTACGGAATATCCTACCTTACGGTTTAATGACTTAGACCTAGTAATAATGTCGCACCTCACAGCTATTGACGATTAGCAGGACACTTGACTTTATGAGTTAATCGAATATCACTCCTAAGGTTTATTACGTAATTTAACCCCAAAGATTAAAGATTTATTATGTGATATAGACACTCACCAAAACCTTAAATCTAGCAAGACTCTATTATGTGATAAAGACTGTCACCAAGAATCAAGCGAAGTGATAAATAACCAACAAATACTATCAAGCATGCATGTGCATCTAAACAAAAGACCAAGTCGCTTACAAACTCATAACCAATCCATAGTATCCATAAATCACATAAAAATCAAAACTTTAACATAATCATTCATCCAATCTTGGTAGTCTATAAAAATTAGCCAATCAAAGTCATGGAAAACATTGCAAACAAAGTAATTTTAAGTATGCAAAACATGATAAAGATCAAATAGCACAAACGAGAACACCTGGACACAGAATGACGACCCGAAGTTGCTACACTTGATTTATCTTCACCTGAATGCTTCAGCTGCTACGAATCACTCCCAGAATGATCCAATATCGCCCAAGTTCTCTCCCAATTCGTAATTAGGGTTTCAGTATGATAAAACTAATTTTATACCCCTAAAACTCAGCTGAATTCGAAATCATCTGCAGATAACACCCTCTCGCTGGCCGCGAGAGGGTTCTGGCCATCCAGTTGCGCCCCGCGACCGTGTAAGTGACGTCAGCATCGTATGGGCTTCTCGCGGGTGGCGAGAACCACTAGCCTGGCTAGTCGCGGCCCGCAGAAGCTTATTTTTCTAGAATTTCATTCGTTTCAGCTCCCGAGCTCTCCAATTCGTTCCAGGACTTTACCAATTCGTATTTCTACTCAATTTTCACGCTTTTCAGCTACTTTAAGCTCATACGACCTGCAAAACGCAATTGGTTCAAAAGACTAACTATTCTACGGAAAAAGAAACTAAAACTAACAAAGATTGTACAAACTATACACAAATAAACGATGTATTTTACAATACATCAAATATCCCCACACTTACTCTTTTTTCGTCCTCGAAAAAGAATCTATGCAAACGGAATCAGAGACGGATAAATACTCGCGACAAAAGCTAAATTACTGATTAAGATCAAGACTTGTGTTAGCCGCGATTGCAAATATACCTGTCCTCTTAAACCCAAAATTCGGTTCCAAGCCCTTATCATGCAAATTAAGCTCAAGTGAAACCAGTTTACCTAGGGTCTCACACTAAAAGCCACAGATCATCTAATCCCACCTCAAACTTATAGAATGAAAGGAACGATCACTGCACCAATTCCTAACCATTTTATATCAAAATCAAAAGAATTTAAAACCAAAATTTTTCTTTTTTTCTTCTCTTTTTTTTCTTTATTACTTATTTTTTCTCATTGAGCTTAGACAATGCTTTACCTAACCAAGAGGCATTCCGGCTGTAGAGTCGCTATCCCCAACTCGAATTACAATAGGCTTCGGTAAATTTTTTCTTTCCTATGCAACTTGATTTCACACATCTCAGAGGCATTCTAAGTCAAAGTCACCATCCCCAACAAAGATTACGTAGACCTGTGCTACTTTCCTTAGTTTCTAGCTCAAAATTTTTTCTTTTCTATTTTTTTCATGATTGAAAATACTGACGATTTTAACTTATTGTTGGCGGTTTCGACTTCCCATTTTTCCTAGATGAGCACCCACTAGCAAACCGACAATTTGGTACATTAAGATCAAAGGAACCTAGAACCAAACCCGGGCCTATTCACATATCCCAAACTGGACACAAGCTCGACTACTTTTAACTCATATTATTATTATTTGAACCCGAGTAGAAACCCATCTTTTCTATCATTTTCCGCTATATTTTTGCAAACTTCTTATTTCAAAAGACACTTTCTCAACATTTTTTTAAACAAACTCAATTAACTCTACGACTACGACTCCTATTTACACCCTATATCGCATCCCCACACTTAAAGATTGCATTGTCCCTAATGCAAAGACGAGACACGACTCTACCAACTACCTAGAAATTAAAATACTAAATAAAGAAATAAATATATACAAAATACACAAGTGAAACGACTTAGCTGAATATATGCGAGACTGTCAATGTGCCAGTCAATTCCACATACGCCCTCCAATCCGAACACGCTCAGCAAACAATTCCTAACTCTAAGGACACGCGAACGGAAGCGGCAAAAATAAACACCATATCTATAGTCAAACCACTAACATAGCATAATAAAAGCAAAAGTGTTTAACACATCCAACAAACATCACAAATATCCTACCCCCAAGCCATCCCAACCAAGTACCAAAGTATTTAAAATTAGGGATACAGACCGAGTTAGATTAAAACATCATAAAAAAATAAAAGATACTAAATAAAACACCACTGCTGCTGCCTCCAATCACTCGTCATCGTCTGACTCCTCCGATCCCCGCTGGTGAACATGATACGGCTCAACCCCTGCCAAATCACTCGGTCCTGCCTGTGGCTGCCTAAAGAACGGGGGAACCACGAGATGCATACCCTCCATCATGTACCTCATACCATCCTCTAACCTCTGCTGACCCTGCTCGTGCATCCGACGACTCTCCATCATCACCTGCCTCGTACTCCCAAACTAATTATCCACATAACCCCTCAAATCTCCAAAACCGGTCTCCATCCGGTCATACAAAGAATCTAAAGTGAGTGGATCCGGATGTGGTGGTCTAATAGGATACGAGGTGCTGGTATCTGTTGTCGGGTCCTCTGCTGATAACGTGGCGGAATAGCTCGCTGAAGTGTTTCAGCTGCAGTGGACCCTGGGGGTGGTGGAACCTGTGATCCCTGACTCACATAGTCCAACTCTGGTGTGTCTGTATAAGTCAAAATACCCGCAGCCTGTATATCCTGAATCCTCATAAACCCCGGTGTCGGCCCCTCTCTTATCTTTTCAGCCGGGTACCTACCAAACACTCTAAACTCTCCGCCAACCAGGTAATGTACGGACCACAATATATCCTAGCCCAGAACCGCCCCACCACGGTCTCCTCATCGACCATGCAAAGATAGTAGCCAAATTTGCGGGCCTCTGCTCCACCATACACATCAAGCAAAACAAACTAACCTGATTCACCTTGTTGTCACCTTGACCTCTCCCCACCAGTGTAGCTGCCAGAATCTTGTTAATAAAATGAAGAACCGGGTCGGTAATATCACTTGCTACCATGTTGTTCGAATAAGCAACCCTCGAGATAGTTCTCCAAAACCTGGCCAACTCAGTCGACTTAACACTGTAATCATGATTTTTCTTAAAAACCCCTTGAAGACTCGTGATAAAATCATGTGACTACACTTCTTCTTATTTCGTGTAAAACTGCAATGCCACAACAAATTGGGGTATGGTCAATTGTCTACTTAGAGCAAAAAATACCGCATCTTTCTCAAAGAAATTCCCTTGTTTATAATCAAACGTAGAATGAAACTCAAGGGTGATCTCCTTATACTGCCGAGCATCACAATCTAAAACCCTCCTGAACCTTGGTCCTAACAATTGCTCAACCCGGGCCCTTGCCCCAAACGATCCAACAAGCCCCAATTTATCCTTCTAAACTTCAACAAGTCAACTGTAATCAAGGAACCCAACCTATCGTACTCCCCTGAGTTCAACTCGAATTGCAACAACAGGTTGTCCACCAGCTTGTGCTCTGGCCATGAGGAACTCCCGGGCCCCTATAATCCACTTCCCTATAGTGGATATATTCTTCTGATTGAACGGGCTCGACCAGAACACCTTGAGGGCGAGCCGTGGGGCCTCTTTTCCTGCCCCTCTTACTTGACGAGCCTTCACCTGACATCTGCAACACAACTATAATTGACAAAACAAAGCAAAGCAGATCATCAGAAGTTACAAACTATTTTTGGGATTTTTTTTTCAAAAACATATATCAACCGTATAGCATTTCTTTCGCGGTTGATACCGACACTAAAACAAATAATGAAAGACTGTGTTACCATTTACAAAAGCATAAGTCGTAAACAACCTCGCCCGAATGGAGATTGAGTACGGGCAAAGTGTTTTGTACCTGTACGTGCATATAAGTAAACCCATGACCAACTAACACTAAGACTACTAGACTCAATATACACGACTCAATGCACACTACCCCCTTTCGACACTTTAATTGTTCTCAATTAAACTCAAGTGCCAAAACAAACTAACATTGAGTGCTAAAGTTAAAAGCTTTAATGTCATAATCAGCAAAATGAGTCAAAAGTTAAGTTAGAAACGCAAGTTTAGCTCAATAATGACCAACCAGAATCCCCACACTCAATGTTACCACGCCTCAAACCTATGGCAGTCACAAAACACAAACCCAAACTACCCACAACTGCCTCCTAATACTAATCATGACCAAACACAAGATTAAACTAAAACCCGACTCTAGATCTGACTCTATTCTAAACAAAAACTGAAATAACGGACTCATGGCACCAAAATTACAAGAAAACATACCTTGGAACCTGATTAGAGAAGAAAGAGTAAGATGAATACGATTGAAGCTTGAAACCCTCGTGAAAATACCCAATAGATGGTGAATGGTTGCAGATTAATGGTGAAAAGAAGTAGAATAGCGGTTTTGGGTGAATGTGGGTGGTTGATTTGAGTGAAAATGGCTGAAATTCGGAGGTCTAAGGTAGGTTTTGGTGGTGTTCGGCGGTTTGGAGAAGAAAAAGTGAAGCAAACAAGTGAAATTAGGGTTACAAATGGGGTCCGGCAGCAGATAAGGTTAGTCGCGGGCCGCGAGCGGATAGGCTCAGGGAGTCGCGCCCCGCGACAGCCAAAATGACGGCATCTTATATTAGTCGCTCGCGGGCCGCGAATGGAGTAGATGGTGGTACTCGCGCCCCGCCAGAAAGCAAATTTCACAGAAAGTTTTGAAATTTTCACCAGTCCATGCCTTAGAAAAATTTTCAACAATTAACCAAACCCCCTAAAACACAACCCAAAATTTTTCTACTCTGGAACTTACCTGGAACTCGTTTTTCCCTCATTCCGTGCATATCCTTGGTATAGAATTCCTGCAAAATGACTCAAAAACACAAACAAAGACCGACAAACTACCAAAGAAAACCGTTAGTACGAAAAATAAACAAAAATAGACGAGAATACAACTGGTACAAACTCTACACTTGAGCCTATGCTAAAGACACTAAGTGGTGGTGCTAGGCATGTCTTCGAGAGGAGTTACCTCCTTCTCGTGTTATCGATCGGGCCACCTAAATAGTGCTTCAACCTATGGCCATTTACCTTCCAAATACATCCATCGACTTCGTTTAGCAACTCGACCGCTCCATGTGGGAAAACTTCTCTAACTATATATGGTCCCATACATTTCGACTTCAACTTCCCGAGAAACAATTTCCACCTCGAATTATAGAGAAGTACTTTGTCGCCAGCCGAGAGTTCCTTCAACTTTTTCAACCTTCGATCATGCAAAGCTTTCGAATTTTCCTTAATACTCCATGATCGCTCATAAGCCGCATCTCGAAGCTCTTCCAACTCATGGATTTGAAAATATCTACGCCTAGCCGCTTCGGTCAATTCTAGGTTCACGGTTTTAAGGGCCCAAAGTGCCCTATGTTCCAACTCGACGGGAAGATGGCATGCTTTGCCGTACACGATCATAAACGGAGTGGTCCCTAAAGGTGTCTTGTAGGCGGTACAAATGCCCACAAAGCATCATCAAGCTTGTCGGACCAATCCTTTCTAGACTTCCCTACCGTCTTTTCTAAAATTCTCTTCACTCCCATATTCGCATTCTCAACTTGCCCACTCGTTTGCGGATGATATGCGGTTGCAAAATGGTGGGTAACTCCATATCGCTCCAATGCCTTCTCCATCACGGCATTACAAAAATGTGAACCGTGGTCGCTAATGAGGGCTCTAGATGTACCGAACCTAGTAAACAACTTCTTGAGGAATTTCACCACCACTCGGGCATCGTTTGTAGGCAAAGCTTGAGCTTCAACCCACTTCGAGAAGTAATCGATTGCCACGAGGATGTACCGATTCCCACTAGAGGGGGGGGGAAGGTCCCATGAAGTCAATGCCCCAAACCTCAAATATCTCTAGGACTTGGATTGGATGTTGGGGCATTTCATTCCTGGATGAAATATTGCCGGTACGTTGCCAAGCATCGCAATTCCTAACAAACTCTACCGCGTCATCTACTAACGTGGGCCAATAGAACCCGCAATCAAAAACCTTTTGTGCGGTAGCGTGTGCACCATGATGACCACCGGTTAATCCTTCATAACATGCCTAAGAATTTCTCTGCGCTCCTCTCTCGCGACACATCTCCTAAGGACTCGATCACCTCCTATCCTAAAAAGGAATGGATCATCCCATATGTACTTTCTTGCGTCCCTAAACAACTTCTTCTTCTGTTGGGCATTCATATCCCCCACGACATACCCATTTGCCAAATAATTCGGCAAGTCACTAAACCAGGGCAACCCCTATCTCTCCGTATCTACAAAACCTATGGTCTGTGAGGGAATCTATTTCACTAAGTCACTAAACCAAGGCAACCCCTCTGTAACATCCGTCGAAAAACGGGTTTTCAAAACCCGCTTCGTTTATTAATCGAATAGTCAGTTTCAGATTTTCGTTGCTTATTTAATGCTCATTTTAATTTTAAACAATACATAACTAATAAACATTTTAGAATATGGAAACTAAAATTGTTAAAAAGTAAAAATAAAGTAAATAAAAATGAAAATAGGCTGCCGGGTTTCGAACCCGGGTCAGCCGGAAGACACAATCATCAAACATTTAACCACTCCGCCACTTGGGTGTGTTTGTGTAATCAAGGAAACAAATAAAACCTTAAGTTCACCGTGAATCTATCTGTTTGCGCCAAAACTGAAACCGATCATTGGCTTTCAACTATCCAAAGACGTTTGAGTGATCGTGGGTTACTGATTATAACCGATAAAACCATTACAACCCCCGTTCTTAATCAATTCAGTCTTTATTGAACTCGATTCATATGATTTTCGAGTTTAATAACCGAAATCATTTACCTCCAATTTACACCGGTAATATCATTATCTCACAACTCAGAAACACTCATAGAACCTTCAATTTCATTTGCGCTCTAATTTCTGTTCGTCGGAATCGTTTTCTGATATCGCCGGACTTTCGCCGGAAAACCGTGACATTCATCGAATCGGTAAATTTCTCAATTCTTTCATCTTCTATCCATTGTTAGACTTTTATTAACTCAAATCCTTCAATCAGAATCGGTCCCAGACGACGTTGTCGGATAATCTACAACCGCCGGAAAATCTCTGAAAATTCCGAAATCGCGCTGTGAATCGGTACAAACATCTAAACTCTCTGATAATTCTTGTTTAGTCATTTAATTTCACAATTAGTTAATCAAAACTGTTAATTGGTCCGCTCAGACGGAATTCATAAAACAGAGCCGACGACTTTGCCGGAGTTCGGAGAAAAATCATCTTTCCGGTACATTCATTTCCAAAACCTCCACTATCCATTACATTTCAATCATTTATAATTTTCGTTAATCGAATTAAACAAGAACTGTCGAATATCAGTTGTCTGTGTCTTTGAACGAAGAAGATGAAGTCGAACCTAATGTATAAGTTTAATTAAAACAAGATATTAAACCGGGTTAGACACACAGTCCAGCGGTGGACTGTGTGCAAACACATAGCGCACGACACGAGTTCGAATCTTACAAACGCACCAGCTTTCCGAATTAAAACCAATTTTTTGTTACTGAATTAGAGTAGGACCCAGGATGTTCTTAAGATTAATTTAAATTGTAAGTTTAACAGATAAGTCACACAGCCCAACTGGTTGGGCTGTGCGCTTACAAACCAAGGGACCCGAGTTCGATTCGGTTTCCCTGCGACCGGTTCAATCACTTAAATTCTTTTAGTATAAGTCGAATAAATTAAAACATTTAATTAGTGTATATATATATAATTAAAACTTAGAATATTTCGGGTTAGACACGTAGGTCAGTTGGTAGAGCTGCGTGCACGCGTACGAGAGGTCACAAGTTCGAACTTCACTCAGCGAAACAAACACAAGTCCGAACGGTCAACAGTCAAAGTCATGGTCAACGGTCAACGGTCAACCCAAAAAGTCAACATTTTTTTATATTTTTATTTATTTATTTAATTTAAAAATCAATTAAAATACTTAAAAATAATATTTTTAAAATTTGAAAATGACCTTAAACTCACAAAAATAAATCTAAAAACCCTATTAAAATTGTTAATAAAATCCACTTATTTACCGTACCTTTTCGTTATTATTTAGGTTAGTTATTCCTCGTCGACCAACCCTCTAAACTCGTGCGCATTCAACATCATCAAACGAACGCACCCAATGTGAGTGAATCTCTACAAATTCGCCGTTTTAATCACTTTTTGGGGTGTATCATGTGTCTTATTTATATTACATTTAAACACTTGTGCATCTATCATATCCATGATCAAATGTGTATCCAATATGTATCAATTGTTTGTGTGGTTAATGTTTAGATTAAATTTATCATTTTCAGTACATACATCATCATAGGCCGTCTGTTCCCCATTACCTATGAGCGGAACGTGGCGTTGCCAACATACGATCGGATCCGTTGGATTGAGCCTTGATCGCACGTACATCATCATAGGCCGTCCGTTCCCCATTGCCTATGAGCGGAACGTGACGTTGCCAACATATACATTATCATTCATGTCATATACTCATGCAAGGTTGTTTGTTATGGTTTGTTATTGTATGTTTATTTACGTTTGCTCACATATGATTATTGCACAATTTTTCCATATTAAATACAACAAGAAATCAATAATAAATGTTTTCTAACAAGGTTCACTCGCCAACTTTTGTTGACCCAAAAACCCCCATTTTTACACTTGATACAGGTGCTCCAGTTGCAGCAAGAAACATATAGGACGGCCTAGAAGAATAAATCAGTTTAGACTTTGGATTGTTTGTTTAGTTACTTTTTCCTTGTAATTGTATGAACTTGTTTGGAATATTGAAGTTGTAATTTGAATTTAATAAATATGAAACATATTAGTAAACATCATGAGCTTTGGTGATAACCCAATTATGACCCGACTCTTATTCCGCTGCGGGTCGGGGTGTGACAGATTGGTATCAGAGCCATGACTATAGGGATATAGGATAGGTTATTAGACCCTTAGAGCCTATACTATAGTTGATTAAAATTTTAAATTGTTTATGTGTTACATACAAAATTCATGATGTTATATGCTTTATGTTTATTGTTACATTCAATGTTATGCAAGCATGTTCATAAGTACATATTACTAAACAATGCTCATCATGAATCATATCCTCATAACATATCATATCCATGAGAGCACACACCCCACAATTTCCATGATTTTTGCAACGATTTTTATATTTTTCCAAATCACATCAAAGTGAGTTCTCATGACGGGCATGTAGTAACTGGAAGGGTACAAGTACCGGTAGTCGGAACGTCCTGTCTAGGCTTGGCATTCGTATAAATCCAAAATAAAGGACCAGTTTGCCTACCTGGGGACTAACAATGAGAGTACGAAGGACCTATTAGGCCAAAGCATGCTATACCAAACGTCGTGTGAGCTAACCCCACTTTGAGTTGTCATTGTGTCTACACCTGGACACCCTCCGACCATACATTTCGCAAACATATTTCATTGTTTTCATTCGGGTGATGCAAGTGTTAAACCGCCAACACCAATGTGAATCCTACTAAGCCAATAGTCATGGGGGCCCACATGACTATACAGGCGATGGTATGGGGGACATTGGAGGCCCAAACATGAGCAAACCCAAGACATCCTATGGATGTAGTTGCATTATTGATGTTTATGTTATTTTTTTTTTAAACGACACATGACACCTAAAAAGACTCCTTAAACTCACAATCTTCTTATGAATGTTCATGTAGATGTCGGGTAGGCAGCAACTTGGAGGTAGAAGGTCAGGAAGGTCAAACGAACGCTTGGCCATCCAAATCGCAAAACAAATGGCCGCGGTGCTTCCTGACATCGTAATTCAAGTCCAACAAGCTCTCGCCGCAAATCCCATCAATCCTCCCCATCAAGAAGACCAGAACGTCGACAACCCTCCCTCCAAAAAGTGCTCATACAAACACTTCAAGTCTTGCGATCCCCCGAAATTGAAGGGACCGAAGGTGTCACTGCTCTCCTCCACTGGTTTGAGGAAATGGAAAACACCTTCCTCAATTGCGATTGTCCCGAGGATCGCAAGGTACGTTACACAACCGGGAGACTATTTGGAGTAGCTCTTACCTGGTGGAATACAGAAAAAGGTAAGAGAGGAATCGAAGATGCAATGGCCTTAACATGGGAGGAGTTAAGGGAAATCATGACGAGACGCTTCTGTCCAAGAAGCGAGATCAAAAAGTTAGAGGATGAATTTCTCTTGTTAAAGCAAAAGGAAGGAGATCATACTTCCTACAACAAAAGGTTTCTAGAGTTGAACCAAATGATCCCCAACTTGTTCACCCCAGTATACCGCTTAGTCGAACACTATATTCGAGGCCTCCCCAAAAAAATTCAAGACTCAGTTCTAAGCACTTCGCCTGCAACACTTGAAGCTGCTATGGAACTAGCTACAGAGCTTACCGAGAATCGTATTCGCAACGGCAAATTTAAGGACGAGAAAAAGAAAGCCCCCATTGAGGGCCAAACTTCAAACCATTCCACCTCCTCCTCAAAGTTTGCTAGTAAGAGGAATCGAAACACCAGAAACTTTGCTGTCACACAAACAAATTTCCCTATCCCTGCTGCACCCATCACTCAAGTTGCCCCCTCAACTGCACCATATAAAAAGCCATACTCCAGCCCATACCCAAAATGCAACCGTTGCCAATACCATCATTTTCCTGATCATCCCTGCCAACATTGCACCGGCTGTGGCCGCGCAGGTCACACAATTCAAACCTGTCGCGCGCTTCAGTGAACGAACCGCCATCGGCCCTCAACCCAAACCCACCATCAGTTAGTGGGTCAAGCCCAACAACCTTTACTCCTACCACCTACCCAACATGTAGCCCAATCCTACTACCAACCCAACTATCCCATGATGCAACCTATGCAGGCTTTTTACAACTGTGGAGACCCGAACCACTTTAGGACACACCTGTCCACGCCTGGTGAATATCATCCATGCCCAAGCTCAAGCTAATCCAGTAAACCAGGCTAACCAAGCTCCTCCACCTGCAAGAGGAAGAGCTTTCAACATCAACGCCAATCAAGCTAGGGCTGACAACAATGTGGTTAACGGTACGTTTCTCATCAATGGTAGTTATGCATCCATGTTATTTGATACTGGCGCGGATAAGAGTTTTGTGTCCTTAGAATTTGAACCCATCCTCAACCATACTCGAGATAAACTCATGGAATCCATAACGGTAGAAGTTGCTGACGGAAAACCGGTCTCATTAAACTCTATTATACGCAATTGTACTCTCACCCTAAACGATCACGATAAACGATCACGATTTTCCAGTTGACCTCATTCCTATGAAGTTGGGAAGTTTCGACATTATAATTGGTATGGACTGGCTCAGCCAACATCATGCTGAAGTTGTATGCCGCGAAAAGTTTATTCGCATCCCTCTTACAAACGGTCAGACTCTACGAATCTTTGGAGAAACCCCTTCGAAAGGACTCAAATTAATGTCCTGTCTTCAAGCCCGAAATATCTCCGCAAGAATTATATCGCATTCCTAACTCATGTCGTCAAAAAGGGAATCAAGGAGAAGAAACTCGAAGACATCCCAGTAGTAAAAGATTTTCCGCAAGTTTTTCCTGACGACATTTCAGGACTTCCTCCCTGAGAGAAGTCGAATTCCGCATTGATTTTATACCTGGAGCTACACCAGTTGCAAAATCTCCTTATAGGTTAGCCCCATCCGAAATGCAAGAGCTAGCCAGTCAACTGCAAGAGCTGACTGACAAAGGATTTATACGTCCTAGCTCATCGCCTTGGGGTGCACCTGTCCTTTTTGTGAAGAAGAAAAATGGAACGTTTCGCATGTGTATCGACTACAGAGAACTCAACAAGTTAACGGTCAAGAACCGCTACCCATTACCTCTCATCGATGATCTTCTAGACCAACTTCAAGGCGCCACCTGTTTTTCAAAAACCGACCTTCGTTCTGGTTATCATCAACTCAGAGTACATGAAGAAGACGTCCCAAAGACCGCCTTCCGAACTCGTTATGGTCATTATGAATTCATGGTCAAGCCATTTGGTTTAACCAACGCCCCAGCTGTCTTCATGGATCTAATGAACAGAGTCTGCAAACCTTATCTCGACCGTTTTGTTATAGTCTTCATCGACGACATCCTCATCTACTCAAAGTCTAAGTCTGATCATGAACGACATCTTCGACTCATCCTTACACTCTTTAGGACAGAAAAGCTGTACACTAAGTTTTCGAAATGTGAATTCTGGTTAAGGGAAGTACAATTCCTTGGACACGTCGTCAATGATAAGGGAATTCATGTTGATCCCTCAAAAATCAAGGCAGTACAGGAATGGCAAGCGCCACGTACCCCTACCGAAGTAAGATCATTTCTTGGTTTGGCTGGTTACTATCGCCGCTTCATTTCAAATTTCTCCCGTATTGCTGTACCACTCACGGCTTTAACACATAAAGGAAAACCCTTCATATGGGGACCCAAACAAGAAGAAGCCTTCCAAACCCTTAAACAAAAACTCTGTGACGCACCTATCCTCACACTTCCTGAAGGTTGTGATGACTTCGTGGTTTATTGCGACGCGTCAGGGCAAGGACTAGGCTGTGTACTGATGCAAAGAGGAAAAGTTATAGCCTATGCTTCTAGGCAACTCAAAATTCATGAGAAGAACTACACCACCCACGACCTAGAACTTGGAGCCGTTGTGTTCGCTCTTAAGATATGGAGACATTACCTCTACGGTACTAAGTGTGAAATATATACTGATCACAAGAGCCTCCAACATATCTTTAACCAAAAGGAGTTGAATATGAGGCAACGAAGATGGGTCGAACTTCTTAATGACTACGACTGTGAAATTCGGTATCATCCGGGCAAGGCAAATGTGGTGGCCGATGCGCTCAGTTGAAAGGGTTATGCGAACTCCATTCGTCTTCTATGTTCGCAAATCATAACCGACATCAAAGATCAAATCCGAGAAGCCCAACATGTTTCAGTAACAGAAAACGACGTACGCAAGGAGCTGCCTTGTGGAGCTGAACTTAAAATTGAAACTAAATCCGACGGTATTCTGTACTATCTAGATCGCATATGGTTTCCCGATCACAATAACCTTCGTGATTTCCTTATGAATGAGGCGCACAAAACACGATACTCTATACACCCAGGAGCCGACAAGATGTATCAAGACCTTCGATACACCTACTGGTGGCCTGGAATGAAAAAGGATATTGCTGTTTTTGTTTCCAAGTGCCTTACATGTTCCAAAGTAAAAGCTGAACATCAAAGATGTCACACACCGACCCGCAGCGGAAAAGGTGATCGGGGCATGATTGGGTTTTCATCAAAGCTCATGACATTTATTATAATGTTTCATATTTATTATTACAATTTACAAAGGATCCTACCATCAAATCAAACAAATACAACATGTTCTATTCATCCTTCTAAACTTCATTATTTTTCTTTTAAGGCAATTTCCTATGTTTTCCTTGCCTCATCCTGTTCACCTGTATCATGTGTAAAAAAATGGTTTTTGGATCAACAAAAGTTGGCGAGTGAACCTTGTTAAAAAACATATATTATTTATTTCTTATTGTGTTTAATATGGAAAAATTGTGCAATATTCATATATGAACAAACGTAAATAAACATACAATAACAAACAAATAGCATACAATAACAAACCAATAGCATACAATATCAAACAACAACAAACAATAACATACAATAACAAACCAATAGCATACAATAACATATCAACTTGCATGAATATATAACATGAATGAAACTGTATATGTTGGCAACGTCACGTTCACGCTCATAATGTAATGGGGAACGGACGACCTATGATAAATGTATGTACTGAAAATGATAAATATCTGTGCGATCAAGGCTCAATCATACGGAGCCGATCGTATGTTGGCAACGCCTGGTTCACGCTCATAATGTAATGGGGAACTGCTCAACGCTCATAATGTAATGGGGAGCGGCGGCCTATGATATTGCATGTACTGAAAATGATAAATGTCTGTGCGATCAAGGCTCAATCAAACGGAGCCGATCGTATGTTGGCAACGCCTGGTTCACGCTCATAATGTAATGGGGAACTGCTCAACGCTCATAATGTAATGGGGAGCGGCGGCCTATGATATTGCATGTACTGAAAATAATAAATTAAATCTAAACAATAACCACACAAACAGTTGATACAAGCTGAATACACTTTTGTTCATGATATGATGTATGCACAATGATTTAAATATAATAAATGGTAAGACACATGATACACCCCAAAAACGTGATTAAAACGGAGAATTTGTAGAGATTCACTCACATTGGGTGCGTTCGGTTGGAGATGATGAGATGCGCACAAGTTTGAAGAATTGATCAACGAGGATTAACTAACCTAAATAATAACGGAAGGTATAGTAAATGAGTGGATTTTATTAATAATTTTAATAGGATTATAGGATATATTTTTGTGAGTTTAAGGCTATTTTCTAACTTTAAAAACGTTATTTTTTAAGTATTTTTAATTGATTTTTAAATAAAATAAATAAATAAAAATAATAAAAAATGTTGACTTTTTGACCGTTGACTTGTTGACCCGCTGACCGTTGACCGGTTCGGTCGTTCGTATGAGTGCGCTGGGTGAGACTCGAACCCGTGACCTCCCGTACGCGTGCACGCAGCTCTACCAACTGAGCTACGTGTCTAACCCAAAATATTTCTGTTTTTAATTTCATTTATACACGAATTAAGTTAATCCGAAAATCATTTATTTTAAAAAGGATTCAATTGCATCAACTCGGTGCTCGCCACAGGTCTCGAACCGGGACCTGTGGTTTAGTTTGGCACACAGTCCACCGCTGGACTGTGTGTCTAACTTGGTAAATATTCTGGTTTTTATTATACTTAACATCTTACTGTTGTGGATCCGGTTCAGTTAAAAAAAAGACATTTTATTACAGCGAATGTGTGTGTGTCAAGGATCGAACTCGGGACGTATGCATATTGTTTGCACACAGTCCATCGCTGGACTGTGTTTCTAACCCGTTTATAATATCGATTTTAATTAATCTTATAATCACACTAGACTTCATCTTCTTCGTTCAAAACACTAGACAACGGTTAACCATGCTGTTACTTGATTAATTCGGTTAACGAATAATATGAACAACTGAAAAGTATTGAAAAGAAGGGTTTGGGGAAAGAAAGTACCGAACAGATTGTCTTCTTCAGAAATCCGGCAACGATTCGTCGGCTCTGTTTTGGTGACCTTCGGCTGTTAGGATCAATTAACAGTTTGGAGGGATTAGATGTGAAATTGAACTACTGAGTAACGATTATTAGTAGGTTTGAATGATCATACCGGTTAACAGCGAGTTTCTGGAAATTCCAGAAATTTTCCGGCGAAAACAGAAAATCCGGGCAACGTCTTCTGGGGTTGATTCTGGGTGATTGAGTGATATTAGAATTTGTCCAATAACGGAATGAAACAGAAAAAGTCAAGGTATTTACCGTGTAGATGAAAGTCTTGGTTTTCCGGCGACTTGCAGAGAATTCCGGCGATGTTCAAAAAGAAATTCCAACGACCAGAAAATAGAGTTTACGTGAAATTAGATGCTCTGGAATGTAATTGAGTCGCGAGATGAAGATTTTGTTGAAGTAATTCCAGAAATGAATGTTTTCGGTTATAAAACTCAAACATCACCTGAATTCAAGTTCATTAACGACTGAATTGATTTAAAATGTCGGTCTATCGGTTATGTTCAAGATTTCACGAGCACTCAAACGTCTTGGACGGTTTGAAAGCCGATATCGGTTTCAGTTGGCGTAACTGGTCGATTCCCAGATTTATTTTATGTATTAGTTGTTTCAATATATTAACAAACAACACAAGTGGCGGAGCGGTTGGAAGGATGTGAGTTAAGGTTTGGATGATTCTTGGCTGACCCGGGTTCGAAACCCGGCTTTAGCATTTTATTTTTAATTCACTATTTTTAGTACATTTTCAAATATAAATTTTATATTCTAATATACTTATTAATTATGTATCGTTTAAAATTAATTTGGGCATTAAATATGCAACGAAATTTTTAACTGGTTGTTCGGTTAATAAACGAAGCGGGTTTGGTTAACCCGGTTTTTGATGGATGTTACAGTATCCCCTACTTTAAGAAATTTCGTCCCGAAATTTAAGTAGTGGCATGTCTTGACTCATAAGGATGGTGTTTAATTTGACAGTTACATACTTAGAAGAGAGTAAGAGTTTAAATTTTTGTTTGAGCCGGTAACGTTCCTTGTAAGGGTTGAATACCCCGCTACAGGAATCGCTTTTTGTTGCCTAAAGTGTATGAATACGGAACATGGATACCCAGAGTTGATTGACTAAGTATAATTTCATGCGCAAGAGTTTTGATATGTTTGGAAAGATAAGGTTATATCCTAAAACAAACTTTTACTACTAAAACCTACATGGAACTTCTCATAACCGCCTGATAATGCCTCTGATCCTTTGGCAAGAATACTTATATATAGGAAGTACCAGCGGCGTATCCACCATATTCTTGTCAAATTTTCATTGGTTTTATCAGTAAGTTATGATTTGTCCTATGTGACTCTATAACATATACAAACACAACAACCAAAGCTTGAGTCTTAATTCTGATAGTATAAATGTTTGATTGACGACAGTACCTCTCTCGTTTGTTATGATGGAGAGGTTAGTCCTTGTGGAAGTGAGACATAGCTCAACTTCTTTAAATGATGAAATTGAAATACGTTGAGATGTATGATGATATAATTGCTAAATCAGTGAGTATAAAACAAACTTCAACCAAAACATTACTAAATCCTACATGGAACTTCTCATAACCGCTGACAATGCCTCTGATCCCTTGACAAGAATACTTATATATAGGAAGTACCAGCGGCGTATCCACCATATTCTTGTCAAATTTTCATTGGTTTTGTCAGTAAATTATGATTAGTTCTATGTGACTCTAAAGCATAAGTAAACACAACAACCAAAGCTTGAGTCTCAATTCTGAAAGGATACATGACTGAATGATGACGGTACCTCTCTCGTTTGTTATGATGAAGGGGTTGGTCTATATATAAGTGAGACACAACCCAACTTCTTTAAATGATGAGATCGAGGTACGTCGAGATGTCTGATGATATGAATGTTAAAACAATGAGTATAAAACAAACTTGAGATAGTAATTCGCATTAAGATTCTTGGATTCAATTTTCAATTTACAACTGAGATACGTGAAGATTGAGATAAACATAAATAAAACATAAACACTAAGCGGTTGGAGTTGAATTCTTGATTTTTGGTGAAGAAACTAGTTGGGTGATTCGTTTGGGCCGTCATTATCTTCATCAGGATTGGTGTTGATGTTGTAAACCCTTCCTCTTGCTGGTGGCCTAGTGGTTAGGTTTTCTTGATTTGTTTGGTTAACTGGGTTTGCTTGAGCTTGGGCGTTTATGAAGTTAATCAATCGAGGGCACGTGTTTCTAAAGTGGGTAGGGTTGCCACAATTGAAACAAGCTCGAACATATGGGAGCATGGGGTATTGAGGTTGTTGATATGTTTGGATCATGTTTTGAGTAGGGGGTAAGGTTTGGCTTTGAGAGGTGCAGCAAACCTTGCTCGAATGACCATAGCGTCCACAATTCGCACATAGTCGACAAGGTAAGGTAAATGGATGGTGATAAGAACAGGTATTGCATTGAGGGTGAGGTCCAAAGTAAGGTTTCTTATTTGGGTAAGTTGAGTTGGGTGCTACTTGAGTGATTGGGATAGCTTGGAGGGGTATGGCTTGTGACGTTGGTTGATTGTGTTGGATGACAGCGAAAAGTTGCCCATCTCGTTTTCTCTTAGAAATGGGTTGAGAAGGGGATGCGGTTTGGGTGGAGTTTGAGGTTTCAGTTGATGCTTTATCCTTCTTCTTCTCCTCCTTGAAGTCCTTATTTCTTATTCGGTTCTCGGTGAGTTCTGTAGCTAACTCCATAGCTGCTTCCAAAGTTACAGGTGTGGTACTTATACAGAGTCTTGAATTTTTGAAGGAAGACCTCAATGTAGTGCTCGATCAAACGGTAAAGAGGAGTGAACAAGTTGGGGACTATTTGATTTAACTCGAGGAATCTCTTGTTGTATGTGGTGTGGTCGCCTTCCTTCTGTTTCAAATAATAGAACTCATCCTCCAATTTCTTGATTTCGCTCCTTGGGCAAAATCGTCTTGTCATGATTTCCTTTAACTCTTCCCAAGTCAAAGTCATAGCATCTTCAACACCTCGTTTGGCCTTCTCTGTGTTCCACCATGTAAGTGCTATTCCAAGTAAACGACCGGTAGCATATCGCACTTCGCGATCATCGGGGCAATCGCAATTTAGAAAGTGTTTTCCATTTCCTCAAACCAATGGAGGAGAGCGGTGACACCTTCAGTCCCTTCGTATTTTGGAGGGTCGCAGGATTTGAAATGCTTGAAGGTGCATTTAGTGGTATTTGGGGGAGGATTGACAATGTTTTGATCTTCTTGATTGACGGGATTAGCGGTAAGGGCTTGTTGAACTTGAACTACAATGTTGGGTATTACGGCAGCCATTTGTTGAGCGATTTGGGCAGCCATACGCTCGCGAGCTCTTCCTGCTCTCATCTTCCTACGAGCGGAATTAGGAGACATCTACAAGGGATACATATCAAGAGTATGAGTTGGTTGTTTTTGGGATCATGTGTCGTATTTAGGAATGAACATTCATAAAATAAACATAGCTTAATAAATCTACTACATCCATAGGATGTCTTGGGCTTTGCTCGTAATTGGGCCTTGCATGCTGCCATACTTCACCTTCGTAATCATGTGGGCCCCCATGATTACCGGGTTTTTCATATGGTTCGCATGTGTTTGCCTGGTTACGTACACTAAAACTCGGAGAAAATCGAGAAATATGTATGTAACGTATGATATTCGGAATGTATCCAGGTGTGGACACGGTGACACCTCAAAGTGGGGTTAGTTCGAACGACATTTGGTGTGGCATGCTTTGGCCAAATAGGTCCTTCGTACTCTCATCGTTAGTCCCCAGGTAGGCAAACTGATCCTTTATTTCGGATTTATACGAATGCCTACCTAGACAGGATGTTCCGACTACCGGTACTTGTACCCTTACAGTTACTACATGCCCGTCGCAGAACTCACTTTGATGAGATTTGAAAAATGAAAAATGCGACAAAATCTTGAATAACGGAAGTATGAAGATGAATTGACTATGTGAACATTGAAATATGTATAGTAAGTATGTATGTTAGACTGTAAGTATAATTCACTATGTATCACAAAATGTAATTTTGGAAGTGTTTGCATGCATTTGTGTACGTAATAAATATGAAAGAAATAAACATCATGAGTTTGCATGTAACCACATAAACAATTAAAATCTAATCAACTATAGTATAGGCTCTAAGGGTCTAATAACCTATCCTATATCCCTATAGTCAAAAGCTCTGATACCAATCTGTCACACCCCGACCCGCAGCGGAAAAGGTGATCGGGGCATGATTGGGTTTTCATCAAAGCTCATGACATTTATTATAATGTTTCATATTTATTATTACAATTTACAAGGGATCCTACCATCAAATCAAACAAATACAACATGTTCTATTCATCCTTCTAAACTTCATTATTTTTCTTTTAAGGCAATTTCCTATGTTTTCCTTGCCTCATCCTGTTCACCTGTATCATGTGTAAAAAAATGGTTTTTGGATCAACAAAAGTTGGCGAGTGAACCTTGTTAAAAAACATTTATTATTTATTTCTTATTGTGTTTAATATGGAAAAATTGTGCAATATTCATATATGAACAAAACGTAAATAAACATACAATAACAAACAAATAGCATACAATAACAAACCAATAGCATACAATATCAAACAACAACAAACAATAACATACAATAACAAACCAATAGCATACAATAACATATCAACTTGCATGAATATATAACATGAATGAAACTGTATATGTTGGCAACGTCACGTTCACGCTCATAATGTAATGGGGAACGGACGGCCTATGATAAATGTATGTACTGAAAATGATAAATGTCTGTGCGATCAAGGCTCAATCAAACGGAGCCGATAGTATGTTGGCAACGCCTGGTTCACGATCATAATGTAATGAGGAACTGCTCAACACTCATAATGTAATGGGGAGCGGCGGCCTATGATATTGCATGTACTGAAAATGATAAATGTCTGTGCGATCAAGGCTCAATCAAACGGAGCCGATCGTATGTTGGCAACGCCTGGTTCACGCTCATAATGTAATGGGGAACTGCTCAACGCTCATAATGTAATGGGGAGCGGCGGCCTACGATATTGCATGTACTGAAAATAATAAATTAAATCTAAACAATAACCACACAAACAGTTGATACAAGCTGAATACACTTTTGTTCATGATATGATGTATGCACAATGATTTAAATATAATAAATGGTAAGACACATGATACACCCCAAAAAACGTGATTAAAACGGGGAATTTGAAGAGATTCACTCACATTGGGTGCGTTCGGTTGAAGATGATGAGATGCGCACGAGTTTGAAGAATTGATCAACGAGGATTAACTAACCTAAATAATAACGGAAGGTATAGTAAATGAGTGGATTTTATTAATAATTTTAATAGGATTATAGGATATATTTTTGTGAGTTTAAGGCTATTTTCTAACTTTAAAAACGTTATTTTTAAGTATTTTTAATTGATTTTTAAATAAAATAAATAAATAAAAATAATAAAAAATGTTGTCTTTTTGACCGTTGACTTGTTGACCCGCTGACCGTTGACCGGTTCGGTCGTTTCGTATGAGTGCGCTGGGTGAGACTCGAACCCGTGACCTCCCGTACGCGTGCACGCAGCTCTACCAACTGAGCTACGTGTCTAACCCGAAATATATCTGTTTTTAATTATATTTATACACGAATTAAGTTTATTTTAAAAAGGATCAATTGCATCAACTCGGTGCTCGCCACAGGTCTCGAACCCGGGACCTGTGGTTTAGTTTGGCACACAGTCTACCGCTGGACTGTGTGTCTAGCTTGGTAAATATTCTGGTTTTTATTATACTTAACATCTTACTGTTGTGGATCCGGTTCAGTTTTAAAAAAAAGACATTTTATTACGGCGAATGTGTGTGTGTCAAGGATCGAACTCGGGACGTATGCATATTGTTTGCACACAGTCCACCACTGGACTGTGTGTCTAACCCGTTTATAATATCGATTTTAATTAATCTTATAATCACACTAGACTTCATCTTCTTCGTTCAAAACACAGACAACGGTTAACCATGCTGTTACTTGATTAATTCGGTTAACGAATAATATGAACAACTGAAAAGTATTGAACAGAAGGGTTTGGGGAAAGAAAGTACCGAACAGATTGTCTTCTTCAGAAATCCGGCAACGATTCGTCGGCTCTGTTTTGGTGACTTCGGCTGTTAGGATCAATTAACAGTTTGGAGGGATTAGATGTGAAATTGAACTACTGAGTAACGATTATCAGTAGGTTTGAATGATCATACCGGTTAACAGCGAGTTTCTGGAAATTCCAGAAATTTTCCGGCGAAAACAGAAAATCCGGCAACGTCTTCTGGGTTTGATTCTGGGTGATTGAATGATATTAGAATTTGTCCAATAACGGAATGAAACAGAAAAAGTCAAGGTATTTACCGTGTAGATGAAAGTCTCGGTTTTCCGGCGACTTGCAGAGAATTCCGGCGATGTTCAAAAAGAAATTCCGACGACCAGAAAATAGAGTTTACGTGAAATTAGATGCTCTGGGAATGTAATTGAGTCGCGAGATGAAGATTTTGTTGAAGTAATTCCAGAAATGAATGTTTTCGGTTATAAAACTCAAACATCACCTGAATTCAAGTTCATTAAGGACTGAATTGATTTAAAATGTCGGTCTATCGGTTATGTTCAAGATTTCGCGAGCACTCAAACGTCTTGGACGGTTTGAAAGCCGATATCGGTTTCAGTTGGCGTAACAGGTCGATTCCCAGATTTATTTTATGTATTAGTTGTTTCAATATATTAACAAACAACATAAGTGGCGGAGCGGTTGGAAGGATGTGAGTTAAGGTTTGGATGATTCTTGGCTGACCCGGGTTCGAAACCCGGCTTCAACATTTTATTTTTAGTTCACTATTTTTAATACATTTTCAAATATAAATTTTATATTCTAATATACTTATTAATTATGTATCGTTTAAAATTAATTTGGGCATTAAATACGCAACGAAATTTTTAACTGGTTGTTCGGTTAATAAACGAAGCGGGTTTGGTTAACCCGGTTTTTTACGGATGTTACAAAAGACCCTCAGGACTTATAGTCCAACCTGAAATACCTGTATGGAAGTGGGAAAACATAACCATGGACTTCATTACCGGGTTACCTCGCACCTCCGGTGGGTATGACACTATATGGGTAATCATTGATCGTCTTACAAAATCAGCTCACTTCATTCCGATTCGCGAGGACTTCAAGAATGAGAAGTTAGCTCGTATCTACATCAGCGAGATCGTAAGCCGTCATGGTGTACCGTTAAGCATTATTTCAGATCGTGATGGTCGTTTCACTTCACGAACATGGCAAGCCGTACAAGCCCTTTGGGTACACGATTAGACCTCAGTACCGCTTATCATCCTCATACTGATGGACAATCTGAACGCACCATCCAAACTCTTGAAGATATGCTTCGAGCATGTGTCATAGACTTCAAAGGAAATTGGGACGCTCATCTACCATTAGTTGAATTTTTGTACAACAACAGCCATCATTCAAGTATCGGCATGGCACCTTTCGAAGCTTTATATGGTCGTAAGTGCCGATCTCCAGTATGTTGGCACGAAATTGGAGAAGCTCAAATCACCGGTCCAGAATTGATTCAGGAAACAACAGACAAGATCCATCAGATTCGAAACAATCTTCTAGCGGCACAAAGTCGTCAAAAGAGTTATGCAGACAAACGACGAAAGCCCTTGGAGTTTAACATTGGTGATCATGTACTTTTAAAAGTATCACCGTGGAAAGGAGTAGTTCGTTTTGGTCAGAAGGCCAAGCTAGCACCACGCTACGTAGGACCTTTCAAGATACTCGAAAGAGTAGGACCTGTAGCATACAAGCTTGACCTACCAGAAGAACTCAACAGAATTCACCCCACATTCCACGTATCAAACTTGAAGAAGTGCCTCGCCGATGAAAACCTCCATATTCCCCTGGAAGATATTCAGATCGATGAATCTATGCATTTCATTGAAAGACCAGTAGAGATCATGGACTTCGGAGAAAAACGTTTAAGACGGAGTCGTATTCCAATTGTTAGGGTACGCTGGGAGTCGAAACGAGGACCTGAGTTTACTTGGGAACGTGAAGACTCAATGCGCGAAAAATACCCGCATCTTTTTCCTGTTACCACTACTACTTAAATTTCGGGACGAAATTTCTAAAAGTAGGGGATACTGCAACATCCGTCGAAAAACAGGTTTTCAAAACCGCTTCGTTTATTAATCGAATAGTCAGTTTCAGATTTTCGTTGCTTGTTTAATGCTCATTTTAATTTTAAACAATACATAACTAATAAACATTTTAGAATATGGAAACTAAAATTGTTAAAAAGTAAAAATAAAGTAAATAAAAATGAAAATAGGCTGCCGGGTTTCGAACCCGGGTCAGCCGGAAGACACAATCATCAAACATTTAACCACTCCGCCACTTGGTGTTTTTGTGTAATCAAGGAAACAAATAAAACCTTAAGTTCGCCGTGAATCTATCTGTTTACGCCAAAACTGAAACCGATCATCGGCTTTCAACTATCCAAAGACGTTTGAGTGATCGTGGTTACTGATTATAACCGATAAAACCATTACAACCCACGTTCTTAATCAATTCAGTCTTTATTGAACTCGATTCATATGATTTTCGAGTTTAATAACCGAAATCATTTACCTCCAATTTACACCGGTAATATCATTATCTCACAACTCAGAAACACTCACAAACATTCAATTTCATTTGCGCTCTAATTTCTGTTCTCGGAATCGTTTTCTGATATCGCCGGACTTTCGCCGGAAAACCGTGACATTCATCGAATCGGTAAATTTCTCAATTCTTTCATCTTCTATTCATTGTTAGACTTTTACTAACTCAAATCCTTCTATCAGAATCGGTCCCAGACGACGTTGTCGGATAATCTGCAACCGCCGGAAAATCTCTGAAAATTCCGAAATCGCGCTGTGAATCGGTACAAACATCTAAACTCTCTGATACTTCTTGTTTAGTCATTTAATTTCACAATTAGTTAATCAAAACTGATAATTGGTCCGCTCAGACGGAATTCATAAAACAGAGCCGACGACTTTGCCGGAGTTCGGAGAAAAATCATCTTTCCGATACATTCATTTCCAAAACCTTCTCTATCCATTACATTTCAATCATTTATAATTTTCGTTAATCGAATTAAACAAGAATTGTCTAACATCAGTTGTCTATGTCTTTGAATGAAGAAGATGAAGTCGAATCTAATGTATAAGTTTAATTAAAACAAGATATTAAACCGGGTTAGACACACAGTCCAGCGGTGGACTGTGTGCAAACACATAGCGCACGTCACGAGTTCGAATCTTACAAACGCACCGGCTTTCCGAATTAAAACCAATTTTTTGTTACTGAATTAGAGTAGGACCGAGGATGTTCTTAAGATTAATTTAAATTGTAAGTTTAACAGATAAGTCACACAGCCCAACTGGTTGGGCTGTGCGCTTACAAACCAAGGGACCCGAGTTCGATTCGGTTTCCCTGCAACCGGTTTAATCACTTAAATTCTTTTAGTATAAGTCGAATAAATTAAAACATTTAATTAGTATATATATATAATTAAAACTTAGAATATTTCGGGTTAGACACGTAGCTCAGTTGGTAGAGCTGCGTGCACGCGTACGAGAGGTCACAAGTTCGAACCTCACTTAGCGCAAACAAACACAAGTCCGAACCGGTCAACAGTCAAAGTCAACGGTCAACGGTCAACCCAAAAAGTCAACATTTTTTTATCTTTTTATTTATTTATTTAATTTAAAAATCAATTAAAAATACTTAAAAATAATATTTTTAAAATTTGAAAATGACCTTAAACTCACAAAAATAAATCTAAAAACCCTATTAAAATTGTTAATAAAATCCACTTATTTACCGTACCTTTTCGTTATTATTTAGGTTAGTTATTCCTCGTCGATCAACCCTCTAAACTCGTGCGCATTCAACATCATCAAACGAACGCACCCAATGTGAGTGAATCTCTACAAATTCCCCGTTTTAATCACTTTTTGGGGTGTATCATGTGTTTTATTTATATTACATTTAAACACTTGTGCATCCATCATATCCATGATCAAATGTGTATCCAATATGTATCAATTGTTTGTGTGGTTAATGTTTAGATTAAATTTATCATTTTCAGTACATACATCATCATAGGCCGTCTGTTCCCCATTACCTATGAGCGGAACCGTTCCCCATTACCTATGAGCGGAACGTGGCGTTGCCAACATACGATCGGATCCGTTGGATTGAGCCTTGATCGCACATACATCATCATAGGCCGTCCGTTCCCCATTGCCTATGAGCGGAACGTGACGTTTCCAACATATACATTATCATTCATGTCATATACTCATGCAAGGTTGTTTGTTATGGTTTGTTATTGTATGTTTATTTACGTTTGCTCACATGTGATTATTGCATAATTTTTCCATATTAAATACAACAAGAAATCAATAATAAATGTTTTCTAACAAGGTTCACTCGCCAACTTTTGTTGACCCAAAAACCCCCATTTTTACACATGATACAGGTGATCCAGTTGCAGCAAGAAACATATAGGACGGCCTAGAAGAATAAATCAGTTTAGACTTTGGATTGTTTGTTTAGTTACTTTTTCCTTGTAATTGTATGAACTTGTTTGGAATATTGAAGTTGTAATTTGAATTTAATAAATATGAAACATATTAGTAAACATCATGAGCTTTGGTGATAACCCAATTATGCCCCAACTCTTATTCCGCTGCGGGTCGGGGTGTGACACCCTCTTTCTCCGCCTCTACAAAAATCTATGGTCTCGTGAGGGAATCTATCTCCTATTGCCTCCTCACTAATGCCCTCTCTATTCGGATACTCTAACCGTGACAAGTGATCGGCGGCTAAATTCTCGGCTCCCTTTTTGTCCCTAATCTCAATGTCAAACTCAGAAAGCAATAGAATCCACCGGATAAGTCGGGGTTTAGCGTCTTTCTTTTGGAATAGAAAACGCAAGGCGGAATGGTCGGTGAAAACAATGGTTTTGGACAGCACGAGATAAGATCGGAATTTATCGAAAGCGAATACTACGGCTAAGCGCTCTTTCTCCGTGGTGGTGTAGTTCTCTTGAGCATCACTTAACGTTTTGCTCGCGTAGTATATTGGATGAAAGTGCTTATCCCTTCTTTATCCTAAAACCGCACCTACGGCATAGTCACTCGCATCGCACATGAGCTCGAACGGTAAGCCCCAGTCGGGCGAGATAAGAATGGGGGCACTAACAAGCTTCTCCTTCAAAAAGGTAAAAGCTTTAAGACACTCCTCGTCGAAGACGAAAGGAACATTTTTCTCCAACAGACGGGTCATGGGGCGCGTGATCTTAGAGAAATCCTTAATGAAACGCCTATAGAAACCTGCATGACCAAGAAAACTCCTAATCGATTTAACATTGGTGGGTGGTGGTAAACGACTAATGGTATCTATCTTGGCCCTATCGACCTCTATCCCTACTCTCGAGATTTTGTGTCCCAACACAATCCCTTCCGGCACCATAAAGTGACACTTCTCCCAATTCAACATCAACTGCGTCTCTATGCACCTCTTCATCATCGGCTCTAATTACCTAAGCAATGGTCAAAAGAATCACCGTAGACTGAGAAATCATCCATAAAGACCTCCATAGTACTCTCAACCATGTCTTGAAAGATTGCGACAATGCACCCCTGAAACGTAGCCGGTGCATTACATAATCCGAAGGGCATGCGTCGGTATGCATATGTGCCATAAGGACATGTAAAAGTGGTTTTCTCTTGGTCCTCTAGGGCAATTGGGATTTGGAAGTAACCGGAAAAACCATCTAGAAATCAATATAATTGACGACCCGCGAGACGCTCGAGCATTTGATCGATGAACGGTAGAGGAAAGTGGTCCTTCCGGGTGGCGTCATAGAGCTTGCAGTAATCAATACACACACACCAACCTGTGAACGTATGGGAAGGAATAAGCTCGTTTTTCTCATTCATGACAACAGTCATCCCACCTTTCTTAGGGACGACTTGAGTGGGACTAACCCACGACGAATCGGATATAGGATATATTAGCCCGGCCTCCACCAAATTAATCACCTCCTTCCTAACCACCTCTTTCATGTTAGGGTTTAGACGCCTTTGAGGTTGCACTACCGGTTTGAATTCGTCTTCCATGAGAATCCGGTGTGTGCAAAACGTGGGGCTAATCCCCTTAATATCGGACAATCTCCAAGCTATGGCATCTTTGTGCTCCAGTAGCACCTTAACTAAGCTACCCTTCTCCTCCTCCGTCAACTTAGAAGAGATGATGACGGGCAAACTAGACTCCTCTCCTAAGAAGGCACACTCTAGATGGGAAGGAAGAACCTTAAGCGCTAAAGGTGCCAACTCCGAGGGTTTACTTTCTACCTCTTCTCTGACCTCTCACAACTCTAAAGTTTCCGGAATCCACTCCGGATCATTCCCAACTTCCTCATCCTCACTTTCAAACTCAATCTCATCTCCACCTACTAGATCACTCCCAATAATGTAACTGACACACTGATCAACACATGACATGAAGGAATCTAAAAAGTAGACGGAATGACACGGACCGTTATGATCGTCACTCCCACTAGGATGTTGCATGGCTCTATCTATCTCGAATGTGACAATCTCTTCACCCGCACGAAGTGAGATCATACCGTCATAGACATCAATGATTGCCTTGGTGGTTCGAAGGAAAGGACGACCTAGAATGATTGGAACCTTTTCGTCGGCTTCCATGTCGAGGACAACAAAATCAACCGGAAATACGAACTTATCGACCTTGACTAAGAGATTCTCGATGATACCCCTAGGATACTTGACCGAACGATCGGCCAATGACAACGACATACGTGTGGGTGTAACCTCTCCTAAACCTAAACGCTCATTAAGCGAGAATGGCATCAAGTTGATGCTAGCTCCTAAATCGTCTAGGGCATGAGCGGGAGCAACGACGCCCCCGAAAAAGCATGGAATGGTGAAGGTGCCCGGATCGGTTAGTTTCTCCGGTAGCTTGTTCAAAACCACCGCCGAACAACCGCCGGTCAATGGAATGTTCGACAACTCACCTAGCCTGTCTTTCCGCTTGAGAAGATCTTTGAGGAATTTCACATATTTAGGCATGGATTGCAAGGCCTCGATGAACGGAAGATTTATCTTTAATTGCAGAAACATCTCTAAGAAGTGCCCATATTCCCTAGCGTATTTCTGATGCTTGAGGCAAGCGGAATACGGAATGCGCGGATGATCAACCAAAGGGGATGGATTAACTCCTAATGGTTGTTTTTCTACTCTCTTTTCTGCTTGAGGCTCCTCGGTTTGTGCGGTACCCGCTGGGAGTAACCTATCGTGCACCTTACCGGGGCTTCCATCTCTATCTCCTCGTCTACCTCCTCCTCACTCTCCACTTCTACACTCTCCCTAACTACCTCTCCTAGATTCCTACCGCTCCTAGTAGTGATGGCCTTGGCCGAATGATTGGCCGGATTCTTGTAAGTGTTACCCGAGAACTGGCCAGAAGGGTATTCTTGCAACTGTTTGGAAATACCACCTAATTGTCTTTGAAGATCTAAGAGAGCCGCCTGTTGGTTTTTATTGTGAAGTTCTTGATTTTTATTTAAATTTTCTTGACTTTTCACGAAACCATTAAGATCGTTTAAGGCTTTCTGAGTAGCTTGATCCTTAACCATGATTTGAGCGAACATCTCCTCGATCCTACTAATATCTGAGGCCTTTTCACTACCCTGACCCTCTTGATTCGACCCCGAATGACTAAACTGCCTTTGTTGATTAGAACCTGAACTAGTGAACAAACCCTGCCCCCGTTTTGATACTAACCAGATGAGAAACCAGGAGGATTACTGGAAGAGCGGAAGTTATTATTGTTGTTTCGCTAGTTAGGGTTATAATTTGAATTAATGTTAAACTGGCCCCTATTCTGACCGGCTATGAACTCTACATGCTCTAACGTAATGGTGGGACAATCTACGGTATCATGACCCCCTTGACAAAGCTCACACCCATCGACATTTTTCTTAATCTCATAAAGCTCCTTAGTGAAAGTTTTCTCCAGCCGATCTAGCGCAGCAGCCACCGTTGGTTCACCCCTCGAGCAGTCGAAGAGGTGCTAGTAACAGGGATGGAATTCCTGCCGGTGGTGCTATAGTCCAATTCGGAATGTTCAAAACTCTCAAACAGATCATTACACTCAGCTGTCGACTTCTTTCCCATGAGTTGCCCTCCAGCTGAAGTGTCGAACCGGGCCCGGAACTCTGGGTGAGACCGTTGTAGAATTTTTCTACAAGCGCCCAATCTGACAAGCCATGCTGTGAACAACGAGCAAGTAGGGTTTGGAATCTTTCCCAGGCCAGGTGGTACGACTCATCAGGGTCCATTCGGAATGAATGAATCTGATCGCGTATACGGGATGCCTTGGCGGGTGGGTAATATTTAGCTAAGAAGGCATCTCGTAACCCGGCGCAAGTAGCGAAAGAACCTGATGGCTGCGAATCGAACCAGACCTGTAAGTAACGCGCATCAGTGCTGACACCTTCATTAGAAAAAGTGCCACATAGACGAGTGATGCGGTTAATGTGAGCCGGCGCGTCCACATCATCACGACCGTGAAATTGACAAGAGTTGGTAATAGCGGTCATGTTATAGGATGGGATTTGCCAAGACTTTTCGTTGGTGATTTTAGTTAGGCGAATGGGTGAGCGAGCACCGGTGAAGCCGGTGTTTGCTTGTTTGTAAACGGTTCGGTTGGCCATTTGGGCAACGGGTGGTGGGCTTTGGGGACGGGAGGGTGGTGGTGAGTTTTGTGGGGACGACTTTGGAGTGAAGTCAAAGTTCGGTAGTTTAGATTGGGGTGTAGAGTCAGAATGGGTGGAAGATGATGGTAATGGAGTACTAACCTTGAACGAAGAGGATGAGAAGGATGACTTGTCCGTAGGTGGCTTCGGCGGAGGACCTTGCGAACGCGTATGGGGCATCCACTGAAAAACCAAAAACAAACAAGTAAGAAGAGTCTATAAACGACTCGACACAAACAAAAAGAAAACGATATTATGTTAGACTCCTACGACTCAAACACGGCAAATAACACGTATGATATCACGAAAGTCAAAACAAAGTAATTAACGCAATCGCCAAGAGTCCCCGGCAACGGCGCCAAAAACTTGATGTGCTAAAAGTAGTTTAATAAAAATAACTAAAATTAACCTAAATCTAGACTCGAAGTAATACTCTAGACTCACTAAAACGAACTAAACTACTAACCGGCAAGTGTACCGATCGACTCTAGTATAGCTAAAGTAAGTCCGGATATCGAACCCACGAGACTCTACTGATTGAATTAACTACTTATTTAGACTTTGACAGACACGGACTAGAGTGATGTTGTTTGATTGGGGGGGGGGGGGTTCTAACAATTTCCTAAGAAAAAAACAATTTAAAAACTAACTAAGATTAACTAAGTTAACTAAACGAATTGCTTTGGACTTAACCTCTGATGGTGAGAAAACACTACCTAGACTGGCATCCTGATTGCTCCAAGTAATGATTTTTAATTAGAAATTGTCAACTATGGAACCGGGCACATAAAATTCTCACCTTTCGGAATATCTAACGGACCCCTGACCCTTCTCAAGAGCACACAGTGACACCCTAGAGATTGTTAAGAATACCGGTTATTAGACTCCCTCACAGGACCTCTAATGGGCTTATGGAAGTACCTTGCAAGAACCACTCCCTCACAGGATCTGAATCAAAGGTAGACCTGGACTTTCAGTTAGACTTACTAGACAATAGCCAATGGGTTACTCCCAGGGATTATTCTACCTTACGGTTTTGTCACACCCCGACCCGCAGCGGATAAGGTGATCGGGGCATGATTGGGTTATCATCAAAGCTCATGACATTTATTAAACGTTTCATATTCATTAATACAATTTAAATGGAAATTTACAATGATTGCTACAACATGATCTAACTACAATCTAAACTTCTTTGTTCTCTTCTAAGGCATATCCTATGTTATCCTTGCTTCAACCTGTTCACCTGTATCATGTGTAAAAAGGTTTTTTTTTTGGATCAACATAATGTTGGCGAGTGAATCCTATGGAAAACAATTGAACAATTCATTTAAATTGATTATGAAATATGTGCACAACCAAACATGAGTAAAATTAGATGTAACTTGATCAACAATCATAATATGTTAAATGAAAACACTCATGAATAATAATGGAACAATTAAAGGCACGCGTTGCTCAACTCGTCTCTCACGAGGAACTGAGGGGCCTGATGAATAAATTGCATAAACATGATAATATGAATAACACAACTACAAACAATATAAACTCAATGAAAACACACATGAACAATAATGAATTGAATTGAAGCACGCGATGTTCTACTCGTTTCCCACGAGGAACTGATGGGCTTAATGTATGAGTTTCATGTAATTTGACAAACGGAATATAAGTAAATCACAACAATAAATCAATCTAAGTTTAAGTCATGATGTGGTATGGCACAAGTTTAAATAAATAAATTAATTATTTCATAACACATGACACACCCCAAAACGTGTAATTTAAAAGGGGGAATTGTAAGATTCACTCACAGTGGGTGCGTTCGGTTGATGACGTTGAATGCACGCGAAGTGGTTTTAACCACGAGTGAGATTTAACCTAGATAAATCGCATTATGGTTTGGTAAGTAAACGGATTTTATTAAACTATTTTAGTAGGATTGTTGGGTGTATTTTTGTGAGTTTGAGGCTATTTTCTAACCTTAAAAATGTTATTTTTAAGTATTTATAATTGATTTTTAATTAAAATAATTAAATAAAAGTAATAAAAAAAATTTATTTTTTTCTGACCGTTGACCGGCCCGTTGACCGTTGACCTGACCGTTGACCGGTTCGATGGATTATTGTTGTGCGCTGAGTGAGGCTCGAACCCGAGACCTCTCGTACGCGTGCACGCAGCTCTACCAACTGAGCTACGTGTCTAACCCGTTATATATCCGATTTTAATTATATATATACATTAGTTAGAATTAAACAGAAATCCTTTTATTTTAAAAACATTTTAAGCGGAACGGTCTTGCAATCCACAGGTCTCGAACCCGGGACCTGTGGTTTAATCCAACACACAGTCCACCGCTGGACTGTGTGTTCAACATGTTATAACATTCGATTTTTATTATACTTAAATACTAATTATTTATTTCCTTTTCTGCCTTAATTAAAAAGAGAAGATAATTGTCCGAGTCGGTGCTGAAGACCGGACTCGAACTCGTGACCTGTGATATAAACAAACACACAGTCCACCGCTGGACTGTGTGTCTAACTTGGTTATTATTCCGGTTAACAATATATTTAACATATATCTGTGGCGATCCGGTTCAGTAAACAAAAAAAATGGATTTTATTAAGGAAGCGTGTGTGAGACGGGATTCGAACTTGAGACGTTTTGCGTTTTATATGTGCACACAGTCCACCGTGGACTGTGTGTCTAACCCGATTAATATCATGATTTTAATTAAACTTATAAGATACAAAAGTGCACCGTCTTCTTCACTGAAAAATAACCAGAGATGAAGTCTGACTGGTTCGAGATTTCTATCAGTTTTATTAGTGTTTTACAGTTCAATATGGTGAGGTAATTGTGAAAAAGGAAAAGAAATTGGGCGAAGAAGTATACCGACTGGATCCTCTGTTTTCCGGCAGAACTCCGGCGACAGGATTCAACTCCGGCGTCAGGTGTCTTGCAGCATCAAGTCTCCGGAAAGCTTGGAAAAAGTAAGGGTATCTCCGGTATAAGCTTCAGGGGCTTAGTGAGGTTCAAAAGTTAAAACTCGGTTTTCCGGCGAAAAACAGGAAAGTTCCGGCGAGTGGAATTACGCCGAGAAAAGGTGTGATTTTTGAGCGAAAGTGTTTGTCGTCGGTTGTGGGTCAATTTATAGGACAAATCGTCAATGCACTTGGTCTGAATTCCGACTGTGTTCGTTATTTAAATTTTCCGGCGGTTATGAATTTGGTCGCGGACTTTAAACATCGGTTATAACCGATATGTGATTAAAGGTTTACGTTATAACGTAAATTGGTGTTAAAACTCGCGAATATTCCGGGATTCCGACGACTGAACCGTTTGGGCACCGGTTTTGAATATGTAACGACACTTTATCAATTAAATGATTGAAATATATAACAAACAGAACAAGCGGCGCAGTGGTTTATGTGTGAGAGTTAAGTCATGATTCTGGTTCGGTACAGACCCGGGTTCGAAACCCGGCTGAAACAATTCATTTTTATTTTGCGATTTTTGACAGTTTTTCAAAAACTAAATATATATTCCCGTATATTAATTGATTACGGATCGTTTAAAAATATTTTGGGCATTTAATTCGCAACGAAAATTTTGACTGACTGCTCGGTTGCTAAACGGAGCGGGTTTGGTAAATCCGTTTTTGACGGATGTTACAGTATCCCCTGCTTTTTAGAAATTTCGTCCCGAAATTTAAATAATGATATATTTTGACTAAAAGGGTGATGATGTTTTGTTTGACAGTTGTATGCTTAGCAAAATAAAGGCTTAAGTTTTTGTTCGAGGCGGTAACGTTCCTTGTAAGGGTTAAGTACCCTATTCAGGAATCGCTTTTTGTTGCCTACTGTATAAGTATTGATATACAGGAATGATTTGCTAAAAATGATATCATGCATAAGAGTTTAGATACGTTTGGGAAAGTATGGTTATATCCTAAGGCAAAACTTCTAACACTATAACCTATATGGGACATAAATAAAAACACAACAGCTGATATTTGAACATAAGTAAACACAACGGCTAATATCCGAACATGAATAAACACATCAGCAAATATTTGAACATGAATAAACACATCAGCAAATATTTGAACATGAATAAACACATCAGCAAATATTTGAATCCACATTCTGATAGCATATATGTTTGAATGATGGAAGTTCCTCTCTCGTTTATTATGATGGAGAGGTTAGTTTATGTAGAAATGGAACACAATCCAATCTCTTTAAATAACATGATGATATAAATGTAACACAAATTCCAACCAAGGCATTACTAAATCCTACATGGAACTTCTCATAACCGCCTGATAATGCCTCTGATCCTTTGGCAAGAATACTTATATATAGGAAGTACCAGCGGCGTATCCACCATATTCTTGCCAAATTTTCATTAGTTTTATCCACAAGTTATGATTGGTTACCAAGAAACTAATAAATCCTACATAGAACTTCTCATAACCATCCGATAATGCCTCTGATCCTTTGACAAGAATACTTATATATAGGAAGTACCAGCGGCGTATCCACCATATTCTTGTCAAATTTTCATTGGTTTTATTAGTGAATTATGATTAGTCCTATAACTCTACAATCAATACAACAAACATAAATTACTGAAATGAAATATATCTGTGCGATCAAGGCTCAATCGAACGGAGCCGATCGTATTGCATGTACTGAAAATGAAATGGATGTGCGCTCAAGGCTCAATCAAACGGAGCCGAACGTATTGAATGAACTGAAATTGAAATTGTATGCTCAAGGCTCAATCGGGTGGAGCCGAGCGTATTGCATGTACTGAAAATGAATAACTTAACCACACAAACAGCCTATGCATGGAACCTCTCATAACCGCCTGATAATGCCTCCGATCATTTGACAAGAATACTTATATATAGGAAGTACCATCGGCGTATCCACCATATCCTTGTCAAATTTTCATTGACTTTATCCGCAAGTTATGGTTAGTTCGATGCGACTCTACTACAAACACCACAACCACAAGATACTGATAATGAAATTGTATGTGCGCTCAAGGCTCAATCAAACGGAGCCGAACGTATTGAATGTACTGAAATTGAAATTGTGTGCTCAAGGCTCAATCGGGTGGAGCCGAACGTATTGAATGTACTGATATTGAACAACTTAATCTAAACAACCACCACACAAACAGCCTATGCATGTGATAAAGAAAAACATAAGACTAAACAATAGAAGTTGAATCTGGATCTTCGGCGAAGAGGACTAGCTGAGTATCTTCATCAGGGCCGTCATTATCTTCGACATGGTTGGCGTTGATATTGAAGACTCTTCCTCTTGCTGGTGGCATAGTGGTTGGGTTTTCTTGGTTTACTTGGTTAACTGGGTTTGATTGGGCTTGAGTGTTGATAACGTTAACCAATTGAGGGCATGTGTTTCTAAGGTGGGTAGGGTCGCCACAATTGAAGCAAGCTCGAGCATATGGGAGCATGGGGTGTTGGGGTTGGTGATAAGTTTGGGCCATGTTTTGAGTAGGGGAAAAGGTTTGGTCTTGAAAGGTGCGACAAACATTGCTCAAATGACCATAACGTCCACAAGTTGTACATAGCTGGCAAGGTAAAGTAAGGGGATGGTGATAAAAACAGTTGTTGCATCGAGGGTGAGGTCCGAGATATGGTTTCTTATTTGGGTAAGCTGAGTTGGGTGCCACTTGGGTGATTGGGACAGCTCGGATGGGTATAGCGTGAAAAACGGGTTGATTTCGTTGAGTAGCAGCGAAAAGTCGCCCGACTCTTCTTCTCTTAGGATTGGGTTGAGAAGGGGATTCGGTTTGGGTGGAGTCGGAGGTTTCAGTCGATTCTTTATCCTTCTTCTTTTCCTCCTTGAAGTCTTTGTTTCGAATTCGGTTCTCGGTGAGCTCTGTTGCTAGCTCCATTGCTGCTTCCAAAGTTGCAGGCTTGGTACTTATCACAGGGTCTTGAATCTTTGACGGAAGACCACGAATGTCGTGCTCGATCAAACGGTAAAGAGGAGTAAACATGTTGGGAACCATTTGATGTAATTCGAGGAACCTTTTGTTGTAGGTGATGTGGTCTCCTTCCATTTGCTTCAATGAATAAAATTCATCTTCAAGCTTCTTGATTTCGCTCCTTGGGCAAAATCGTCTGGTCATGATTTCCTTCAATTCGTTCCAAGTTAGGGTCATAGCATCTTCAACACCTCGTTTTGCCTTCTCTGTATTCCACCAAGTAAGTGCTATCCCATATAGTCGACCGGTAGCATAACGCACTTTGCGATCATCAGGGCAATCGCAATTTAGAAAAGTATTCTCCATTTCTTCAAACCAATGGAGGAGTGCGGTGACACCTTCAGTCCCTTTGTATTTCGGAGGGTCGCATGATTTGAAATGCTTGTAGGTGCATTTAGTGGTATTTGGGGAAGAGTTGAAAATGTTTTGGTTTGCTTGATTGACAGGATTATTGGTAAGTGCTTGTTGAACTTGGATTACAATATTGGGTATTACGGCAGCCATTTGTTGAGCGATTAAGGCAGCCATGCGATCGCGGGCTTTTCTTGCTCTCGTCTTCCTACGGGCGAGGTTAGAAGACATCTACAATGAATACATGACAAGAGTATGAGTTGGATGCTTTTGGGATCATGGGTCGCATTCAAGAATGATCATTTATAAAATAATTATACAAAAATACTACATCCATAGGATGTCTTGGGCTTTGCTCGCTGTTAGGCCCGTCATGCCGCCATACTTTACCTTGTGTAATCATGTGGGCCCCCATGAATACCGGTTTTTCATATGGTTCGCACGGTTTCTGCCTGGTTGCGTACACAAAAACCCGGGAAAATCGAGAAATATGTATACAACGGTGTATGTTCGGAATGTGTCCAGGTGTAGACACGATGACACCTCAAAGTAGGGTTAGTTCGAACGACGTTTGGTGTGGCATGCTTTGGCCTAATAGGTCCTTCGTACTCTCATCGTTGGTCCCCAGGTAGGCAAACTGGTCCGTTATATTGGATTTATACGAATGCCAGCCTAGACAGGACGTTCCGACTACCGGTACTTGTACCCTTCCAGTTACTACATGCCCGTCGCAGAACTTACTTTGATGAGAATTGAAAATTGCATAAAATCTTTGGATAATGGGAATATGAAAATAAATTGAATACATGAACATCGATATATGTATAATGAATATGTATATATGTATAATGAACATGTATATGAGCATGTATGTTTGACTGAAATGTAAACAAATATGAAACAAATAAATATCACAAGTTTGTATGTAACCACCTAATCAATTTAAAATTTAGGCAGACTATAGTATAGGCTCTAAGGGTCTAATAACCTATCCTATATCCCTATAGTCATGGCTCTGATACCAATCTGTCACACCCCGACCCGCAGCGGATAAGGTGATCGGGGCATGATTGGGTTATCATCAAAGCTCATGACATTTATTAAACGTTTCATATTCATTAATACAATTTAAATGGAAATTTACAATGATTGCTACAACATGATCTAACTACAATCTAAACTTCTTTGTTCTCTTCTAAGGCATATCCTATGTTATCCTTGCTTCAACCTGTTCACCTGTATCATGTGTAAAAAGGTTTTTTTTTTGGATCAACATAATGTTGGCGAGTGAATCCTATGGAAAACAATTGAACAATTCATTTAAATTGATTATGAAATATGTGCACAACCAAACATGAGTAAAATTAGATGTAACTTGATCAACAATCATAATATGTTAAATGAAAACACTCATGAATAATAATGGAACAATTAAAGGCACGCGTTGCTCAACTCGTCTCTCACGAGGAACTGAGGGGCCTGATGAATAAATTGCATAAACATGATAATATGAATAACACAACTACAAACAATATAAACTCAATGAAAACACACATGAACAATAATGAATTGAATTGAAGCACGCGATGTTCTACTCGTTTCCCATGAGGAACTGATGGGCTTAATGTATGAGTTTCATGTAATTTGACAAACGGAATATAAGTAAATCACAACAATAAATCAATCTAAGTTTAAGTCATGATGTGGTATGGCACAAGTTTAAATAAATAAATTAATTATTTCATAACACATGACACACCCCAAAACGTGTAATTTAAAAGGGGGAATTGTAAGATTCACTCACAGTGGGTGCGTTCGGTTGATGACGTTGAATGCACGCGAAGTGGTTTTAACCACGAGTGAGATTTAACCTAGATAAATCGCATTATGGTTTGGTAAGTAAACGGATTTTATTAAACTATTTTAGTAGGATTGTTGGGTGTATTTTTGTGAGTTTGAGGCTATTTTCTAACCTTAAAAATGTTATTTTTAAGTATTTATAATTGATTTTTAATTAAAATAATTAAATAAAAGTAATAAAAAAAATTTATTTTTTTCTGACCGTTGACCGGCCCGTTGACCGTTGACCTGACCGTTGACCGGTTCGATGGATTATTGTTGTGCGCTGAGTGAGGCTCGAACCCGAGACCTCTCGTACGCGTGCACGCAGCTCTACCAACTGAGCTACGTGTCTAACCCGTTATATATCCGATTTTAATTATATATATACATTAGTTAGAATTAAACAGAAATCCTTTTATTTTAAAAACATTTTAAGCGGAACGGTCTTGCAATCCACAGGTCTCGAACCCGGGACCTGTGGTTTAATCCAACACACAGTCCACCGCTGGACTGTGTGTTCAACATGTTATAACATTCGATTTTTATTATACTTAAATACTAATTATTTATTTCCTTTTCTGCCTTAATTAAAAAGAGAAGATAATTGTCCGAGTCGGTGCTGAAGACCGGACTCGAACTCGTGACCTGTGATATAAACAAACACACAGTCCACCGCTGGACTGTGTGTCTAACTTGGTTATTATTCCGGTTAACAATATATTTAACATATATCTGTGGCGATCCGGTTCAGTAAACAAAAAAAATGGATTTTATTAAGGAAGCGTGTGTGAGACGGGATTCGAACTTGAGACGTTTTGCGTTTTATATGTGCACACAGTCCACCGCTGGACTGTGTGTCTAACCCGATTAATATCATGATTTTAATTAAACTTATAAGATACAAAAGTGCACCGTCTTCTTCACTGAAAAATAACCAGAGATGAAGTCTGACTGGTTCGAGATTTCTATCAGTTTTATTAGTGTTTTACAGTTCAATATGGTGAGGTAATTGTGAAAAAGGAAAAGAAATTGGGCGAAGAAGTATACCGACTGGATCCTCTGTTTTCCGGCAGAACTCCGGCGACAGGATTCAACTCCGGCGTCAGGTGTCTTGCAGCATCAAGTCTCCGGAAAGCTTGGAAAAAGTAAGGGTATCTCCGGTATAAGCTTCAGGGGCTTAGTGAGGTTCAAAAGTTAAAACTCGGTTTTCCGGCGAAAAACAGGAAAGTTCCGGCGAGTGGAATTACGCCGAGAAAAGGTGTGATTTTTGAGCGAAAGTGTTTGTCGTCGGTTGTGGGTCAATTTATAGGACAAATCGTCAATGCACTTGGTCTGAATTCCGACTGTGTTCGTTATTTAAATTTTCCGGCGGTTATGAATTTGGTCGCGGACTTTAAACATCGGTTATAACCGATATGTGATTAAAGGTTTACGTTATAACGTAAATTGGTGTTAAAACTCGCGAATATTCCGGGATTCCGACGACTGAACCGTTTGGGCGCCGGTTTTGAATATGTAACGACACTTTATCAATTAAATGATTGAAATATATAACAAACAGAACAAGCGGCGCAGTGGTTTATGTGTGAGAGTTAAGTCATGATTCTGGTTCGGTACAGACCCGGGTTCGAAACCCGGTTGAAACAATTCATTTTTATTTTGCGATTTTTGACAGTTTTTCAAAAACTAAGTATATATTCCCGTATATTAATTGATTACGGATCGTTTAAAAATATTTTGGGCATTTAATTCGCAACGAAAATTTTGACTGACTGCTCGGTTGCTAAACAGAGCGGGTTTGGTAAATCCGTTTTTGACGGATGTTACAGGTTTAATGACTTAGACCTAGTAATAATGTCGCACCTCACAGCTATTGACGATTAGCAGAACACTTGACTTTATGAGTTAATCGAATATCACTCCTAAGTTTTATTACGTAATTTAACCCCAAAGATTAAAGATTTATTATGTGATATAGACACTCACCAAAACCTTAAATCTAGCAAGACTCTATTATGTGATAAAGACCGTCACCAAGAATTAAGCGAAGTGATAAATAACCAACAAATACTATCAAGCATGCATATGCATCTAAACAAAAGACCAAGTCGCTTACAAACTCATAACCAATCCATAGGATCCATAAATCACATAAAATCAAAACTTTAACACAATCATTCATCCAATCTAGGTAGTTTATAAAAATTAGCCAATCAAAGTCATGGAAAACATTGCAAACAAAGTAATTTTAAGTATGCAAAACATGATAAAGATCAAATAGCACAAACGAGAACACCCGGACACAGAATGACGACCCGAAGTTGCTACACTTGATTTATCTTCACCCGAATGCTTCAGCTGCTACGAATCACTCCCAGAATGATCTCGCCCAAGTTCTCTCCCAATTCGTAATTAGGGTTTCATTATGATAAAACTGATTTTATACCCCCAAAACTCAGCTGAATTCAAATCATCTGCAGATAACACCCTCTCGCTGGCCGCGAGAGGGTTCTGGCCATCCAATCGCGCCCCGGGACAGTGTAAGTGACGTCAGCATCATATGGGCTTCTCGCGGGTGGCGAGAAGCACTAGCCTGGCTAGTCGTGGCCCGCCAGAAGCTTATTTTTCCAAATTTTCATTCGTTTCAGCTCCCGAGCTCTCCAATTCGTTCCAGGACTTTACCAATTCGTATTTCTACTCATTTTTCACGCTTTTCAGCTACTTTAAGCTCATACGACCTACAAAACGCAATTGAATCAAAAGACTAACTATTCTACGAAAAACAAAACTAAAACTAACAAAGATTGTACAAACTATACACGAATAAACGATTCTCACAATACTCTTTTTTCGTCCTCGAAAAAGAATCTATGCAAACGGAATCAGAGACGGATAAATACTCAGGACAAAAGCTAAATTACTTATTAAGATCAAGACTTGTGTTAGCCGCGATTGCAAATATACCTGTCCTCTTAAACCCAAAATCCGGTTCCAAGCCCTTATCATGCAAATTAAGTTCAAGTGCAACCAGTTTACCTAGGGTCTCACACTAAAAGCCACAGATCATCTAATCCCGCCTCAAGCTTATAGAATGAAAGGAACGATCACTGCACCAATTCCTAACCATTTTATATCAAAATCAAAAGAATTTAAAACCAAAATTTTTCTCTTTTTTTTTCTCTTTTTTTCTTTATTACTTATTTTTTCTCATTGAACTTAGACAATGCTTTACCTAACCAAGAGGCATTCCGGCTGTAGAGTCGCTATCCCCAACTCGAATTACAATAGGCTTCGATAAATTTTTCTTTCCTATGCAACTTGATTTCACACATCTCAAAGGCATTCTAAGTCAAAGTCACCATCCC
The DNA here is from genome assembly GCA_947069175.1 of Scalesia atractyloides. Lineage (NCBI taxonomy): Eukaryota > Viridiplantae > Streptophyta > Magnoliopsida > Asterales > Asteraceae > Scalesia > Scalesia atractyloides. The sequence goes on along the minus strand of CAMTDV010000021.1, from coordinate 22,588,298 downwards.
CAACAAAGATACTTTCCTTAGTTTCTAGCCCTTATCATGCAAATTAAGTTCAAGTGCAACCAGTTTACCTAGGGTCTCACACTAAAAGCCACAGATCATCTAATCCCGCCTCAAGCTTATAGAATGAAAGGAACGATCACTTCACCAATTTCTAACCATTTTATATCAAAATCAAAAGAATTTAAAACCAAAATTTTTCTTTTTTTTTTTCCCTTTTTTTCTTTATTACTTATTTTTTCTCATTGAGCTTAGACAATGCTTTACCTAACCAAGAGGTATTCCGGCTGTAGAGTCGCTATCCCCAACTCGAATTACAATAGGCTTCGATAATTTTTTTCTTTCCTATGCAACTTGATTTCACACATCTCAGAGGCATTCTAAGTCAAAGTCACCATCCCCAACAAAGATTACGTAGACCTGTGCTACTTTTCTTAGTTTCTAGTTCAAAATTTTTTCTTTTCTATTTTTCATGATTGAAAATACTGAAGGTTTTAACTTATAACAGCATTCCTTATACTAATTGTTGGCGGTTTCGACTTCCCATTTTTCCTAGATGAGCACCCACTAGCAAACCGACAATTAGGTACATTAAGATCAAAGGAACCTAGAACCAAACCTGGGCCTATTCACATATCCCAAACTAGACACAAGCTCGACTACTTTTAACTCATATTATTATTTGAACTTATTATTATTTGAACCCAAGTAGAAACCCATCTTTTTATCATTTTCCGCTTTATTTTTGCAAACTTCTTATTTCAAAAGACATTTTCTCAACTTTTTTTTAACAAACTCAATTAACTCTACGACAACGACTCCTATTTACACCCTATATCCCATCCCCACACTTAAAGATTGCATTGTCCCTAATGCAAAGACGAGACACGACTCTACCAACTACCTAGAAATTAAAATACTAAATAAAGAAATAAATATATACAAAATATACAAGTGAAACGACTTAGCTGAATATATGCGAGACTGTCAATGTGCCAGTCAATTCCACATACGCCCTCCAATCCGAACACGCTCAGCAAACAATTCCTAACTCTCGCACACGCGAACGGAAGCGGCAAAAATAAACACCATACCTATAGTCAAACCACTAACATAGCATAGTAAAAGTAAAAGTGTTTAACACATCCAACAAACATCACAAACATCCTACCCCCAAACCATCCCAACCAAGTACCAAAGTATTCAAAATTAAGGATACAGACCGAGTTAGATTAAAACATCATAAAAAAATAAAAGATACTAAATAAAACACCACTGCTGCTGCCTCCAATCACTCGTCATCGTCTGACTCCTCCGATCCCCGCTGGTGAACATGATACGGCTCAACCCCTGCCAAATCACTCGGTCCTTCCTGTGGCTGCCTAAAGAACGGGGGAACCGCGAGATGCATACCCTCCATCATGTACCTCATACCATCCTCTAACCTCTGCTGACCTTGCTCGTGCATCCGACAACTCTCCATCATCACCTGCCTCACACTCCCAAACTGATTATCCACATAACCCCTCAAATCGCCAAAACCGGTCTCCATCCGGTCATACAAAGAATCTAAAGTGAGTGGATCCGGACGTGGGGGTCTAATAGGATACTGAGGTGCTGGTATCTACTGTCGGGTCCTCTGCTGATAACGTGGTGGAATAGCTCGCTGAAGTGTTTCAGCTGTAGCGACTCGCAATGATGGGGACGCCGAAGGCTACAAGGAATGCACACTGCACGTGGCGCATGCTTTGCAAACCCAATGGGATACCAGCCGAGCTGCTACTCATGGGATTAATACTTCCGCCATTTACACTGCTGCCAAAGAAAACTATGACCATTTGCAGATCCCAATCATGGATTTAGTGGATGCTGCGCTACAACATGACGATTTCGTAGACAGATTGAAAGAAATCTTTGCAGTGGCGGAGAAGCAATCAAGCAAAAAAGTTGTAGAAAAGGACAACTAGTCTGTTTAGAATTTGCTTGATGTTGTAGTTATTTTTGATGTATCGTTGCGCCAATGTGCAAGTAATTTTTTATGTGAATATAATATATTTAGTTTACAATGTTTGCATTTGATCAATTGCTTATTTAGGATAAACAAATGAACAGTAATCAATCTCATGTGTGAGCGTAAGCATTGTTTTATCTTGTGGCGCATGAGTATGTGTTTTTGTGTATCCAAAGGAATTACATGCATTTGTAATAAATATATAAAGAATGTAAGTAGTGACAGAAGATATTTTATTTCATCGATAAAGCGTAGAGCTACAACTGTCACTAAGATTACAAGCAAGAATTAATGTAAGCAGACTCATGGAAAGCGCAAGGCTAATGAGCTCTGAGATTACATGTAACATCTGCGCAATTGCTGGGCATTCCAGGTGCATGGGACGCTAGAACCATCAAGGCGCTTCAAAGAGTACTCTCCTTTGCCAAGGACTTCATGGATCACATAAGGGCCTTCCCACCTTGGCGCGAGTTTACCCTGTTTTTCAGCATTGGACGCTTCATTATCGCGGAGGACGAAATCCCCCGGTAAAAATGTACAAACGCGCACCCGCTTGTTATAATATTTCTCCAGCTAAGATTTATATTTCGCTTCGTGGATGGCTGCGTTCTCGCGTCTTTCTTCAACCAAGTCTAAATCCAAGCGGCGTTGCTCTTCATTGTTTTGCTTTACTAGCGCACGCATTCTTTGCGATGGGAGACCAATCTCGGCAGGGATTACCGCCTCCGTACCATATACCAAACTGAATGGGGTTTCTCCCGTACTTGTCTTAGGCATTGTTCGATGCGCCCGTAGAATGATGGGCAACTCATCGACCCAACCACGCTGCGCCGAGCCAAGGCGTGCTTTAATGCCATCAACTATCTGCTTGTTAATACTTTCGACTTGTCCATTCGCCTGGGGGTGCGTAACGGATGAAAACACATGTTCAATCTACATTTCCGACATCCACTTTTGCAGATCTTCAGATGCTAAATTGGGACAATTATCTGTGACGATGCGCATGGGTAATCGGAAACGATAAATAATGTGCTCCCAGATAAACTTCCGGATTACCATGGCTGTTGTCGAGGCTAATGGCTTTGCTTCAACCCACTTTGTGAAGTAGTCGACAGCAACAACGATGAATTTTACTGCGCCTGGTGCATCAGGAAAAGGCCCCACCAAATCGATGGCCCATTGTTGAAACGGCCACGCCGTTGTAACTGGGACCAACAGATTTTTGGGACGCAACGTTTTGGGTGCATGTCTTTGGCAAGCCATGCATTTGCGCAACGTGTCTACAACATCCTCAGACATCCCAGGCCAATAATAACCTGCACCCATCACCTTAGCGACGACCATGCGTGGCCCCGCATGTATGCCACACAAACCCTCATGGATTTCTCGAATCAAATATTGCGCATCATTTTTATCAATACATCTCAATAAAAGGCCCATGTACGACTTGCGGTACAGAATACCATCTGCCATTTCATAGTTTAAAGCTTTGCATCGGATCTTTTGTGCCTGCGCCTTGTTGTCAGAAAGTTGGCCATGTTGTAAAAACAAGATAATCGGAGACATCCAGGATGGACTCCTCATTTCGACCATGGTAACTTGCTTCAGCGGAACAGAGGGTTTTTTAGAACTTCAATCCTGACTTCTTTTGCTAGATGCAGAAAACTCGTGGCTGCAAGTTTGCTTAATGCGTCGGCATGTTTGTTGTCACTTCTGTTGACGTGTACAACTTTAAACTGTCGGAACTGACTGATTAACGATTTGGCTTGTTCCAGGTATAAAGCCATAACATCTCCGCGTGCATCATAGTTGCCATTGATTTGTTTAGCTACTAGTCGAGAATCGACATGTGCTGTTAAATTTGTCGCGCCCTTTTTATAGCAAGGCGCAACCCTGCCAGAAATGCCTCGTACTCAGCTTCAGTGTTTGTGCTTTTGAAATCCAGGCGTATAGCATAAGTGAATTCTTGGTTATCTGGATTGACTAGTCGGAGGCCTGCGTCGGCTCCATCACTATTAGATGCGCCATCCGTATGTAATAGCCATTCTCTATCATCCGTGATTGGAACCGGATTCTGAATTTCTTCGCATTCTTGCGCTTTATCCGCTGGAACTTCGGCTATAAAATCGGCAAGGATTTGCCCTTTAATTGCTGGCCTTGGCTTATAGACATTATTGTGACCGCCTAGTTCGATAGCCCATTTGGCTAACCCTCGTGAGACTTCTAGTTTAGAAAGAATTTGACCAAGATGATAATTTGTCAAGACATTGATAACATGCCTTGAGAAATACCTGCAAAGCCTGCGCGACGCGTGAACAAGCGCAAGTACCAGTTTTTCCATCATTGAGTATCGAGATTCTAGGTCATTTAGCATTTTTTTGATGTAATAAATAGGCGTTTTAACACCTTCTCGTTCAACAAGCAAAACTGCTCCTACTGCCAATTCAGACACAGCAAGATAGAGAATCAGAGGTTCTTTGTTGCGCGGTGCTGTCAAAGTTAGTAACTGAATTAGACAGCCCTTCATACCTTGAAAAGCTTTCTCTGCCTCTGACGTCCATTGAAAATTTTCTTTCTTTAAGCAGTTGCGTAAGGTTCGGATGAAAGGGTAAGACTTTGCCGCGTGATTTGCAAGGAATCGATTCAGAGCAGCTAATATTCCCGCCAATCTCTGCATCTCCTTTACACTTGCTGGAGATGTCATACTTTTAATTGCTTCCACTTTCTTTGGATTGACCTTGAACCCATTCTTTGTGATGATGAATCCAACTTGCCCTCTTCCATGCCAAAAAAACACTTGCTTGGGTTTAATTTCAAATTGACATTTCGTAAAGAATCAAAAGTTTTCTGAATGTTTTCTAACATCGTTTCTTCTGTATGGCTCATGATGAATAGGTCATCAATAAACACCTCAACGGTTTTCCCGATGTCATCTCCAAAAACTGAATCCATAAGTCACTGATACGTGGCTCCCGCATTGCGGAGCCGAAAAGGCATTTTTGTATAACATGAAAATACCTTTCTCCATGCGGAAAGCCATTTTGTCTTCATCCGCTTGTTTCATCAGCACTTGATGGTATCCTTTGTAACAGTCGAGAAAACATTTCCAGCGAAATGATGCTAAGGAGTCCACTTTTTTGTCAATTTCTGGAAGCGAGTAACAATCTTTGGGACATGCTTTGTTTAAATCCTTAAAATCGACACACATGCGCCACCCGACGTTATGTTTTTTTACCATAACGGGGTTCGCCACCCAGGTTTGATACTTGACTTCGCGCAGGATACCAGCTTTAAGTAATTCGGCAACTTGTTCGTTCATAGCTTCTGTTTTTTCACTCCCCAAGCTGCGCTTTTTCTGAACTACTGGTTCTGCCGATGGGAAGACATTTAAACAATGTTCTGCAACATTGCGCGGAACCCCTACCATGTCTGCAGGTGTCCATGCAAAGATATCCATATTTCGAAACAACAAGGTTTTGAGTTTTGCGCGAATTGCTATAGAAATTGCAGGACCAAGAATAATTGGTTGCTCTGGATACTTGTTGTTTAGAACCCCTTTCTTAGGTTCATTTGGTGACATTGGTTTAGCAGCCTTGGCAACTGGTTCTTCGATAGACATAATCTCTTTTCGAGCGAATATGATAGCTACTCCAGTTGGCGTTGGGAAACCACATGCAGCGTGAGGCGCAGGTGTGACCATGCTGAAATCTCGTTGCACTCGACGCCCTAGTAAAACGTCATGACGGGATGTTGCTGGCATTACCATGAAGTTTACTTGAATTGTTCGTGAGTGTTCACCGTCTGAAAGAATCACGGGAAAAACTATCTGTCCGAGAGGAAAGACAGCCTCATTTCAGAATCCAGTTAACGGGAAGTCAACTGGTTCCAGGCGTGCCTTATCGTCCGGATCTAACTGTTTGAAACATTGTTCATATATGATATCCATAGAACTTCCTGGATCAATGAACATATAGTCGGTCTGGTAATGGCCAAAGATCCCTGTGATTACAACTGGCCCTTTCTTCCTGAGGTCCGCCTGGAACAACAGGAAATATCACTTGTTGCCCGCACCATTTCTCACTTCGAAATCATTGAAAGTTGCACTTGCGCGACGAGCCTCCTTAGATCATGGCAACTTGTTTAATCTTCTTATTGCTTGGCCCCAATCTCCGCGTGAGTTCCCTGACCTTTTTTCGAACTGATTGCACCAATTTTGTTAACTTACTACTTTTCAAAGCCTTTTCAATTTCTGTGTGCAGGCTAATGCAATTGTCAGTTGTGTGCCCTTTGTCTTTGTGAAAGTCACAGAAGAGGTTTGGGTCTTGACCCTTCTTGTTCTTCATGGGCTGAGGTTGCTTAAATTTGTAATTCTCTGTGCTCAAGACTTCCACGGGAGACTTTGTTAAGGGGGTCCATTGCCGATCCTGATTTTCTTGTTTAATTGCTTTCTGAGTGGCAATCTTATTGATCGTTGCGTGAGCATCCACTGGTGAGTATGGGGAATATGATTCTGAGGTTGTGGAGGTCTATTAGAATTAAGGTTCCGCTCCGTCTGCGCGTAAACCTTGGCCACGGCCATTAGCTTATCCCAGCTTTTCGAAAGGCCAGTTGTTCCAGAAAGTACTTTTATCATTTCGTCGCACCTTACCGCGTATTTGAATTGCGCACGGATAAGGTCCTCATGAACATCTCCAATCTCCAAAACTTCTTTGTTGTAGCGCGTGATAAAATCTTCAAGGTTTTCATCATCCCTCCGCCAGATGTTCATCACATCTGAGGAGTCGCGCACGTATCGCCTTTGCTGACTAAAGTGTGTAAGGAACTTCTCCTTAAGATCGTTCCAAGAAAACATTTTAGCTGTAGGTAAGTTATCAAACCAGAGGCGCGCGGCACTAGTAAGAGTTAGTACGAACAAGCGGCACCACATTGGTAATGTCACCCTCCAATCAGCCATGCGCCACTGAAGAGGCGCATGTGATCATCAGAATCAGTTAAACCGTTAAAATTGCCTACATTGGATGGTAACTTTGCTCGTTCTAGCGGAGCCAGCGCTATCTCTCTTACAAATTTAGATTGTTCAGCTGCTTCGGCTGGTCGATACACTAGATTGTAATCATGCTCTGCCTCTGGATTGTACACTGCACGTATTTTGGGCTTATAACTAACATGATATGCAGAGAGACGATTAAAAACACTTGCACTATATCCTTCTCATAAGTCTTATCATACTCATCGTGTTGGGTGTCCCGCTTCTGTGATGATTCGCGGGCCCAAACGTGAGTGAACATATGTGCGACATTAAATGTTTTCTTCTTGCTTTCTACTACCAGAATGAACAGGATCATTCCTGGTTTTAGAGTACGTTTCAGTTCCATCTTCAAACACATGCGAAGGCGTACGAGCATGGTTTTGAGTATTATAACTCAACACTCTAGGTGCCGACGAAGCACGGACTTGAGGAGCGTTAACCGGAGCTTGAGAAGCTGGAGTTTCGGTCTAAGCACATGGTTGAGCATACATAGCATTTAAAGCAGTTTGAGATTTGATTAACCACGATAATGGGGTCTCTCCAGGTGGTAAAATTGACTCAACATCAACATGAGGAGCTGCCGGAGTTACTGGAATGCTCACATGATCTGGATCATACGGAGCATCAGCTTCTTCAGACGAATCCTCAACAATTTGTCCGTCGACCTAAGGAGCGCCGCCGACGCGACAGATCTCCGATCGAGGACCTGGAAGTGATGATCCATCAGCCATGATGCTGTAGATCTGATTGAAACGAAATGAAAAATGAGAAGAAAATCGAAAATCAGTGGGCGCCAATGAAGAAACGTAGACCTAACAGATCGGAATCTGGTTAGATCTAGGGTTTGGTTTCTTGCATAAAAGGGTTAATCCCTCGTTTGGTTTCACGACGGTGATGATTGCAATTACTTCCGATGATACCTACAAAACAGAAACGCGTTAGCCTCGCCACAGGGAGAAGGGGGTTCTCTCCGTGACCACCCTCCAGCGTGAGAATAAGTATCGGTACTTGAAGAAAAGCTTAAGTAAAGTAAGAGAGAGAGTAAGTGAGAGTGAATGACTTTCTTGTACCTGAAGTTACCCATTTATAGCCAGATTTCGGGCGCCAAAAGGAGAGGTGAAAACTTAACGGAATCTCTGCCATTCCGTTAAGTGTTGCGTTATATTTTATGCACATGGATTGACTTGTCATCAACGGCTAGGGGGATGCCACGTGCCATCATGAGATCATTCTATTTATTTGATGCAACCATGCCATCACCATGATTTTCCTGGTCGTCCAGATCTGCCACGTGGCATTCGGTTATAACTGAAAGATGCTCTGCACGATTGGGCATTAAATGGCTTCTAGAAGGTTTTACAGCTGTAACCCATCTATCGCTCGCCACGTGTGCATTCTGTTACAACAACAAAGATTCCTTTTGCCTCTGCAGTATTTCTTGTGGACAGAAATTCTTTGCTAAGGAAAAGTCTTTCAAGATCAACAGTTTCCTTGCTCGAGCGGCGCAAGGTAGTTAAATGATCCTTTTCCCTTTTAGATGCTTGGTGCAGAGAATGGTAAACCTCCTCTGTTGTGTTGTTGGTTGCACAAGGTTTCTAGAACCTACAATGGCAGGGAATTCTCAAGATTAACTATCTTCTTAAGCGAGCCGGCGCAAGGTAGCTCAATGATCTTTTCCCTTCTTTGCTGTTTAGCGCAACGTTTGCTGAGTTCCTTCTTTGGTACAAATGTCTGCGCAAGGTTTATGAATGAAATATCACCTAAAGAAATTAATCAAGGTTAACTTTGAACCTTGCGCGAACCCTCGCAAGGTAGTTGAATGATCCTTTCCGTTTTTGGATACCTGGCGCAGAGTTTAGTGAAGTCTTTCTTTTGGCAGAGAAATCTGTGCAAGGTTTCCTTGGCAGTTAATAATGGGTATGGTTCCCTTGCTTGGCGTAAGGTTTTTGGACCATACCCCTTCAGATATATAATGTAGTGAAAGTAATTTCATATTGGTCTTGTAATTTCATATGGTTTGTATATGGAGAATTTTTGTAAGTTAATTTCATATGAGTTATATATGTTTTTTATCCTAAGTATCATATTTAATATTCCGCTAAAAATTACACCATATACTCGAAGATAGAATTGTAGACTTAATTAAAAAAACCATTTAAGCCTTTCATATAGGTAAGTACTATAATTGAAGATATTAGAAACCAAAAATTAGTAAGAGTGTCCGTCTAATCTACGTACAGTAGCAGCCAAAAAGTAAAAAAAAAAGCATGTCCTTAGATGCAAGTCCATAAGCACAAGAATATATAGATTCACCATCCCAAATTGCGCCAAACGGTTTAACGTTAGTTAGGGCAGACGACTATAATCAGAACATAATTCACCATCCCAAATTGCGCCAAACGGCTGAAGGAAGGAGGAGGAGGAGGAGGAGGGACGACGGCAGCAGCAGAGCGTGGAGGAGGAGGAGGAGCGGCGGCGGCAGAGAAGGGAAGAGGAGGAGCGGCGGGCCGGGGGGGCAGGAGGAGCAGCAGCTGCGATGACTGGGGTGGAGGAGACGAAAAAGGGATGAGATGGAGAAGGAGCTAGATTTTTTTGTTGTGTTTGTGGTATCTGACAAAAAGAAAGAATGGAGAAAGGTAAGAAGACCTAGAACCACATCTGTACTAAAAATGGACGCACAGACGTCATTAAAAAAATAATAACATTAAAAAAAACCAACTGAATGAAGCAAGCGTTAAATTTACTCATTTTTCGTTCAAATCTCCCCACTTTGACGTTATTTGATCATGTTGCGTTCGGTCGAACTAGGAAGTTTGGAAAAATGTGCAATAATCGACGCCAAAACAACTCTCTTCTTTGTTCATTTGAATTTTTTTGTATTCGGAGATGTGCAAGTATGCCTTAACCATGACGACCTCCTCGGCACTCGTCCAAGCTCTCCGACCACCGGCTATTGGGACGATATCAACTTCTACATCTTCTTCTTGAACCGGTTCACTATCGTCATCGTCATCATCTTGTTGTTGTGGTTCGCGATATGCACAGGCGAATTGGTGGATGAGATTGTTATCTTCAAGTGGGTCGAGAGACATTTGATAAAAGCTTGGTGTTGAAACGGTGGAATAAAAGGTTGGTTTTGATACGATTGGTTTTGATAAGGTTGGGTTTAAAATGCCAAGCGGTCCAAAACGGTAACTTTTGCAACGGTTCACTCTCAAACGGTCGAGTCTTCAACGCGTGATCAAGTTAACGCGTTTTCCCCACCACGCGTTGTGGCCACGGGTGGCAGCGGTGTCCACGCGTGGTCACCGACCACCACGTGCCACCGCGCAGGCGCCCCCACTCCCCTGAATGGGAATGGTGGCAGGTAGCTGCCTGACACCCTCATTGTTCGTGTCTTTTTTTTATTTTTTTTACTTTCTAACCTTCAACTTCGCTAAAATACGTATTTTGCCCCTCTGCTTTTAAAAAAGTTTTCTTTTTTATTGATTAACTTTGTTTATATGCGTGTTTAGTACCTCAGTTATAACTTTAGTAGTGTACATGTTTAATCGTTCTACTTTTATTTCTTTTAGTGATTGATCGTGGCTTTTTGTATCTTGTTTCTAAACCTTCAACTTTGCTAATATACGTGTTTAGCCCCTCTATTTTTAACAAAATTTCCTTTTTATTAATTAACTTTGTTTATATGCGTGTTTAGTGCCTCTGCTTTAACTTTGGTTGTGTACATGTTTTGTCCCTCTACTTTTATTTCTTTTAGTATTTTATCTTTTCTCCTGACTACTGTGACGAACCAACCTGGGAGAATAGTGATCGTGTGCTATTGATGAACAAACGCTATTACTCTTGACTTTAATAAAGTTACTCTATGACGAGCGTATTTTTACCTATGTGTCGATGTAATTTTTATTGAGATTATGTTATGGATAGAATATAAAAGTAACCAAAATACATGTTATCAAACTGATATATATTATGCTTTCCGCCCTTTAAAGCTGACAGGGCATAACACTAGTTAAAGGGTATGTAAGAAATATCAAGACCAATAGATATATCATCCAAATGCTTACTTTCTAATTTTCAATACTTACAAACGTAAGTTGAAAAGTCGGCGGGAATAGTGATGTAAGATTAGTGGGGCTTTTGGCGACCACCACTGTGACATCCCGGTTTTTCGGATAACTTAAACGCACTACTTCACGGTTATTAATTCGGAGACTTGAATTTGCACGCTCGAAATAGTTACGATAATTTAGTGAACTTGTCAAATGAAGTATGTGCTATGTGTATTAAACGTTTATGAGTTGGTGAATATGTGATGTTCGATTACGTGATTGTTTTAGTTATAAAATATTTATGGTAAATATGTACACGAACCGAACCGAACCACGACACGAACCAACCTCGGTTCCTTGTGACTCTAGGAGTGAACCATGTTTTAAACCCAAACCTTAAACCCAAACCCTCTCGGCCGCGTGCAACCCAAACCGCAAACCCATTCCCTCTTCTCCTTACTCTTGCGCTATATATACACACACATGCATGCTTTGCTTCACAAAAACCAAAACACACAAAACCCTAGTTGAGAAAACAGCCGACGGCAACCGATCCTTCATCTCCTCGATCGCAAACAGCCCTCTTGCACTTCCTTTGATCGCGGCAGCCCCTCGCCATTCATCTTCCCGGTCGCAACCTTCATCATATCCGAATCAGTCCCATCCAAGTCACGGTTCATTTACCTTGTCATTAAAGGTTAGGATTTATTATTGTTACAAGATCATGTTCGGATATATGTGTTTGAATGTAGTGATTGTGTTGTTTTCGGATTGATTATGCTAGTTTGAAAGTTTGATGTTTTCGGAAATCATGTAACATAGGCTGCGTTTTGATCGATAAAAACTAGAGATTATGATTAGGCTTTGCATGGATATGATATATATAATGATATATGATTGGAAAAATATGTTCTTGATCGCATATGTTCAATATATAAACGGTTTAAGCGAGTTAGTTTGTGATAAAGGGCTGAATCAGGCTGCTGAATGATGGTTACAGCCGACTTCAACTGGCTGTAACTCGGTCGTTAGTTGTCGAAAAACGGATTTTCTGAAGTCTAAAACGTAGAGTTTTAAATAACGAATCTAATGGCACTGGATTCATATTTTTCTGAAGTCGTTTGATATTTTTAAGTGGCCAATTAAGTTCAGTAACTAAAGCTGTGAAAATCCTGAAATTTTGTTAGTTGTTTATCGAGTTGGATTTAATAATCTGTAGGGAGTCGAATCATGAAATTTGTACAGCAACTAGGTATGGAAATTTCCGGGCAACTCCCACTGGAATTTTGTTAATTGGACGAACAGTGATTTTTAAATAAATTCTTCCGTGGACTGCAGTCAGAAAGTGACGAATCTGACTGCAGCCTAGTATATTAATATTTATGGATAATTGGTAAAGTATTAGGACTTGAAAAATTTATATAAATTTCTACAGTATAATTATCACCTGTTGTAAAAAAATTGGAATTTTTGGAACGTTGGAACTATTATATAAAAATCCTAGAAAACAGCCGAATTATGAGTATGTAAGCTGAAACTTGATAACTTGTGAATGTGTGCACCAAAGTATTGCATGGATTGGATTATGTTCATGATAAATTGTTTTGATTACTATGTTCACATGAGGATACTTGCATGCATGTTTGAGTGTTAGGAATTTTGATTGTGTGTATCACTTTGTGCGTAAATTATGTGTAGAATTTGTATTGGTGTGTTCACACACTGACTTGAAATCAATTGGTTTATTAGGACGCAATTAGCGGTCCCATCATTGCAACTTCTGTGTTACACTAACCGAGCAACTAAAGGTGAGTTCACGGCCCCTAATTTTATCCGGTTTTAAACAACAGGGGGAGAAACATGTATACACTCTTCAACTCAATCTCTTTACGTTATACGAAATCAACGTCACATAACTATTCGGTAACTAAGTTAATGTTAATGTAACGTTATGGTCACTAAGCAGCTATATCACATAAGTCCTCGACAATCTCTCGGATCGTTAGTATTGGGTTTAAATAGCGGGGAAATTATAAGTAGTACTACTGGGCCCGACAAGCCCCATCCGAGCTAGTCGCGCTAGCCGACTGGGTATGGTCAACGGGTGAATAATTTGGCCTAACTTCGCCATGGTCAGTGATAGGCCTGGCAACACGGAGGCACAACAGTCACCTTCGATCGCGAACACTTACGTGACATAACTTTAGGCTAGCTACCTATATATGTTAACATTGAACTTAATTACGAATCAACAATATTATTCCGGGTTAGGAATAATGGAACAAACAACAATATTATTCCGGGTTAGGAATAATGGAACCATCAGCAATATTATCCCAGGTTAGGGATAATGGAACCAACAACGCTATTATTCCGGGTTAGGAATAATGGAATTATCGGTATTATTCCGGGTAAGGAATAATGGAACTATCAGTATTATTCCGGGTTGGGAATAATGGAACTAAATCGTTATCCCGGGTTAGGGATAACGGGGGAAACAAACTCATTACCGAACAAACGAATTTATGAAAACCTGTGAACTCACTCATCTTTAATGTTGACACTTGTTTCTTTACATGTTTCTCAGGACGCTAGGAGCTCTAGGTGCACTCACTTGCATTGATCAAGACATCTTTTATCGAGTCTCATTTACAAACATTGTTTTGGGTTTTTCTTCGGTTTTGGCGTTTATGTTGGCGCCCGTTCCGTTACTTTACTTTATGCTTCCGCTCAACTTTAAAAACTAATGCTTCCGCTAAACATTGGTAACTAACTAAGACAATATAAAATCTACGAGAATGGTTAAACAAATGATTTTTGGAAAACGTATTATCAAATCATATAGAGTCGTTCGACGTACTAGTATTTCAGATTCTGGTTTGTTCACACGCCTCGCGGTAAAACTCCGCAAATGGAAATTGAGGTGTGACAACCACTTTTTCCTTTTTTTCTTTTCTGATTTTAATATTTATATGTGAATTTAAAACTATGATTTTAGCCTCAGTTCAAAATAAATTTACGTTTTATCCCCAGTTAAAAATTACAATTTTACCTTTAGTTCGAAACTATGATTTTACTCCAAGTTAAAATAAAATTATAGTTTTGTCTCCCAGCTTAAATTTACGAATCTGTCATCAGTTTAAAACAATGAGCTTGCCCTCATTTTTCCCCTATTTTTATCTCAATATCTATATTTGAGTTTAAAATTACGATTTTAGCCTTAGCTTAAAATAAAATTAAGCTTTTGTCCCCAGCCAAATATTACGATTTCACCCATAGTTCTAAACTATGATTTTGCTCCAGTTCAAAATAAAATTACAATTTTGCTTCCCAGCTTAAAATTACGAATTTGCAATCAGTTTAAAATAATGAGTTTGCTCTCATTAAAAAAATTACAATTTTGCCCCGGTTAAAGTTTGTACTTTTACTATCGTTTTAGTTTTTCTCCCTAGCTCAAAATTACGATTTTGCTCTGAGTTACAAAAAATATGATTTTGCTCATTGTTTCTGACAAATTACTATTTTGCCCCCAGCTAAAAATTACATGCTTACTATCGTTTTACATTTTTTTAGCAAAACTATGGTACTGTCTTGGTTTAATTGGTTGACTTGATATATATTTTTTTAGATCGTGTTAGAAATAGTATGTACAAGTAACTAAAATATATGTTTATGTTATCAAACTAAGAAATATTCAGTTTAGCGTCCCGTAACGTGGACGGGCATCCAACTAGTTCTTTATACAATATTCATTTCTTTCTAATTCTTTATACAATATTCATTTGTTTAAATAAATGATCTAATCAAACGGACGCTTACTTTTCTAAACGGACGTTTACTTTTTCTTTTATGCCTTTCCCTTTTGTAACCAAACGCCGGTTAGTTTTCATTAGTGTCTTTCCCTTTCGTTAGAGGGGTGTTTTAAAATATCGATAAAATGATAGATGTTCCTAAAAAATATACACATATAAAAAGCAAAAAAAAAAATGCCGATAAACACCTTTTCTTCTAACAAATAAAATATCCCACGTGGCAAATCCAACGGCCAGATTCATCCTTCAGACTTTTTCCTACTCCAAATCAAACCCATGACTAGCTCTATTTGTTGCTTATTCCTACTTTTATTCAACCACACACACTCAACGTGTTTTTAGTATGTGTAACCTTCATCCATGTATATATACACACTTTCACACTATATTTTTCCTTCACATCTGATCACTTACTCCGGTTTCTCTGTCTAACCCCCCCCCCCCCCCCATATTCTTGAAGGACATACATACATATTTATGTATCTAATAATCAATACCATGTCTTGTGAAAAACAATCAATTCACATCAAGTTTTAACCTTTATCGAAAACCCGCCAACAAGAAGTCATTTTGATCAAAAGGGTATAATTTTTTGCGAAAAAAAAGATGAAAATTCGAGGGTTTTTGATAAAAAACCGAGTTGTTTCAATTTTCCGGCGACTTCACCGGAGAAACCACCCATCATCCGCCGGTTACCGGCGGCTAGACCGGTCTCCAACATCCATATCAAAGTTTCTGAAATGGGGTTGTCGGTTAAAGACAAAAGCAAGTTTTCAGAAAAACCCGGTTCTTGAAAAGTTTTCAGCTCCGCCGCATGCGGCGGTGCCGAAGGGGAAGATAGCGGTGTACGTCGGTCAGAAAGATGGAGATTTTAAGAGGGTGTTGGTGCCGGTGATATATATTAACCACCCGTTGTTTGGGCAGTTGCTGCGGGATGCGGAGGAGGAGTATGGGCATGATCATCCCGGCGGGATCACCATACCGTGCCGGTTTTCGGATTTTGAGAGTGTGAAGTCTAGGATTGCCGCCGTGTGCGGTTGCCGGAAGTTGCTGACGTGGCAACGCCGGTGATGATGATGATGATAAATATAATAGGTTTTTTTAGGTTTTTGAGAGGTGTTTAGGTTAAATGTTTTGACGTATATGTAAAATGCAGGATTTTAAATGTATTAAAGTTGGTTTTTTGTGCGTAAAGTTGAACCCCTTTGGATTTGTTTTCTTTTTTTGCTTTGGAAAAAGGTTCCAATGTGTAGATTTTTCTTGTGGAGTTTTTTCTTTAGAGTTTTGGTTTCTTTTTATTTGATGTGTTTTTATTGTGTGATACATTATCAAATGGAAAGTATAGGTGCTTTGTGAAGTTACTAATACCTAAACATCCTAAAGTATAAGGATTTATCATGTAATTCGTTAAAAGGAAGTTTATGTTTAAATTAGATTAGTTATGTAAGTACGGGTCTAGATACGGCAAAAGTAAAGATTATAACCTACAAAATTGATGGAGCGACACATCCCTTTGGGACACACCTGTTCCAGTCGACTCCATAACCACAAGATCAAGAGACGCAGTCTTTTGCGAAGAGACGTGTCTATTCACTCGCAACTGCTGGATTAGTATAAATAGGGTTTCAATTCATTCGATGTAATCATTTAGAATCACATGTACAAAAACATTCAGTTTATATTGAAGTTCGATTCATGTTCTAGAGATCAAAGATCAACTAGGAACAGCACGTTGCTAAAGATAGTTCCATGTTTAAGAAATATATATATATATATCTAAAGATAGTTCCATGTTTAAGAAATATATATATATATATATATATATATATTCTCAATATGAACCCTCAAAAAATACAGGAGAGACTCATTAAATATAAGAAACACATGAATAATAAAACACGAATTATGTTTTTGAAAAACATGCCTTATGTTTTACATTCATGTGAGAAACAGGACATGTGTATTCAAAAAGCACACCATAGGTGCTATGGTGTTAAGACTAAAACACAATGTATAGTTTTAAGATAACCAGTCAGGATTTCATCTGTACTTGAAAGATGTTCACATTTGAGGTCATATTTTTAATCACATGCCTAGTGTTTTTTTGTTCTTAGGAACCACAAATAAAGGGCTTTGAAATTCTATAAATATGAACAATTAGGTGTTTTTACATAAATGAAATTCCTTTAAATTATATGGTCCTGAATTAGGCTAAGGCTTTTCAAGGCTTTAACCATTGGCTCTATTTTTAGTCAATCACAGCAAATGGTGAGTGTTTCCATCATCTCACTAGAGTGGATAAGGGCACTAGATACATTGAAGCGAATGTTGGCGTGTGGTGGCCGAAAACGATGTAATCATTGACTATGTGTATGAATTGCCAAAGGAGAGAAAATACGTATGAGCAAGAATTGGTCAAAATAGGTTGAGAATCACAAAAACATAAACCTACTTAGGTTTCCTAAAATTACTCCCTTTAACACCGCTGGGTGTGGTGGAGCTGGGATTGGAGGCTTGGGTTGACATGTAGCGGAGGTGGGCTCCACCCAGGGAAGGATGGCTAGCGTGGGTTTTTAGGGGTGTGGGTTGGCGTGGATTGGGCCGGCGTGGCCAGCCATGTGGATATTGAATATATATATATATATATATATATATATATATATATACTATACTTATGATTTTTAATAAATAACACGTCACTTAAATTTAAAAAAAAATTACATAAATCCTAACAAATTAACTAAACAAAAACGTGCTAGTAATCCTAAAAATTAATAAAATACTAATTAATAAATCCTAAAAAAATAAAAATTACAAAGTATGATAAATATTAAAGTGGGGAACCCACTTAAATTCCGGGTTCCCGTCGTGCTTGTAGTCGATTTTGGCGACCTCCACCCGATCATAGTGGTTAAGCTCGCCCGCAGGGACACGATCGTAGCATGTTTTAAACCTTTCCAGCTTCGGTTTTAGCTCACGCCACTTATGTTGACACGCGTTCAAGTTGTGACGATTGTTACCCACATGTTGTTGGTATTGACTAAACGCTTGTGGTCAGTACGCGGTTTGACCACGAGGTAGTGCACGTTGAACGTTAACGATCGATGTCACGAGCGCAAGCTCCCCCTCTTCAGTCCAGTTAACCATTTTCCTTTTTTTTGTTGGGTTTGTTTTGGATGTGGCTTTATGATTAAAGAAAGTGGAAGTGAAAAAAAAATATGTTGGGTGTGGGTATTTATAGGTAATAAATTGTAAAAAAATTAAGAAATTATTTTTTTTTTCAATAAAATCGCCACCCCAACGGCTACCCAAACGGCTAGCCCCAACGGTTATCAACAGCCAGCCAATCATCGAGGTCCACGTCCTCACCCCAACCCGCCCCACGCCAAGTCAATTTCCCACGCTAGCGGGGCAACGCCGCTAGCCACGCTGGCTCGGTGTGGCCAAACCGGCGTTGCTTGGCTAGCCACGCCAAAACCCAACCCACACCCAACAGTCTAAGAAGGAGCTTTGATTTTTTGTGAAAAGAATCACGAATGTAAATATGAAATTATAAATGTTTTCTATCACCCTGATTTTAATTTAAATTCATCTAAAATTGAGCAGTTGGATTCAGCGGCAGACCCAAAAAAAATTTCTTTCTTTTGGTAGATTCTCACTATTTTTTTCCAAATCATGCAAGGTTCTAACTATTTTTTTATATTTTTTTAAACCCAATGGGTCCCTGGAAACTCACAAACATGAGCTAGATCCGCCTCTGGTTGGATTGTCTAATCCTAATTGAACTACAGAAGACGGCGATCGTGTTGCAACGGTGGCTCTTTGAAGGTGTATGTTGCGTTTCTTTGAGGGTTCCCATGACAACTACTTGAATGCTTCAACTAAAGAGGGATAATCATCTTTACAAAAAGGCCTCTAAAGTTATATAGATATTTGTATAGATATAGGTCTCTAAGTTACATAGATATGTATAGATGTATGATTTCAATAAGGTATTCTGTTATAGTTATAATCTATATGTATTTTTATAGTATGCAGTAGTTTCTTCTCTATACAAATCACCTTCCATTCTTTTATGTTATTCCTTCGATATAAAGACAATGGGAAACAAACAATCCACCACATATACTAGATCCTATTATTCAACATTGACATATACTAGATCATATTATTCAACATTGTAAATGATGTTAGTCTCTTTCATTTTAGGTTATAATAGACACACAAATTCCACTCCGTCTTTTCCCCTTTGCACACAATGCAAAATGAAAACATGATGTGTACTATTAAACAGATCGAACACGACACGACACGTTTAATTCAACTAGTGAACATGAAGATATACCATGTCTCATTTTCTTAAACCCTAACAGAAATATATACGCTTAATAAGTGAATTACACGACGTATTTAACATAATTATCGATACAAATTCAATAGAACAAATAACACAAGATATAGTTAACGTATCTATCTATTATACTAAAACAATTCAATTTGGCACCAGTCGAAATGGCCACTCTCTTAGGCCAGTTAATTGTCCATGAGCGCCAAACCATTTCCTGTATTCTCCTTCCACTTCAATTCACATCCTTTTGCTTTCTCTCTCTCATCTAGCATTATTTTCCACAGCGACGATCAAGAAAATATTCTGATGGATTTCCATACTGAGCTTCACTAATTCAACATATTCATCGCAAACAAGGTCAGATCTGCCCCTTTGTTTATCAAAAAAAGATCTTCATCTCTAATCTCTATGCTTTCTTTATTAATTAGGGTTTTTATTAACCATTTGTTCAACCCATTTGAGTTTACCCCGATTTGATTTGCCATGTGTTCAATCGGATTTGAGGTTATCACGATTTGATTAACCATTTGCTCAAGAGAGATTTGAGTTTATCCCGATTGGATTAACCATGTGCTCAATCGGATATTGTTTGGTTTTAAATGCTATTGTATTTACTCTGTTCATCAAATTGTGATTTGTATTGTGCTCAATCGGATATTGTTAGGGTTTTTATTAACCATGTGTTCAGAAATTATTGTATCATATTCAGATTTTGTTGTTTGAATCTTATTTAGTATAAAAAGGTCTTTTGATTTTTGTAATATATAAGTTCCATAAACTGCATCTTTAATTGGAGTTACTTTTTTCATCAAAAGTAGGTTTTACGATTAAGATGTGTTTATCTTTAATAAGATTGATAACGCTATCTTTCAGTTAACAGCTTACCAGTTGAATTGCCGGTTGTGTTGATAATGGGAGACAATTCCGATGATAATGAGGTTGTGTTGATAATGGGAGACAATTCCGATGATAATGAGGTTGTGTTGATGACAATACGGTTGTTGTAGTAAGTTTTTTAAATGGAACTCGCTTCCTCACTACCTTTTACTTTTGACCTGTGACTCAAACATTTAATGTGCCGTATTCAGGTAAAGATACAAGTTGGTCCAGCATCGTTTGAGAGCAAAACTCATGAACATTGTCATTTTCTTCTTTATAGGCCATATGTAAAGGTTACGACTTTATGTTTTCACATGAATAACCAAATGATCACCAGGTAATCTTATACATCTATAAATGTCTATGAATATGAATGGCTTAAATTCATCTGAATTTAAACGATCACACATAATCATTTACTTTATATATGTTAATGTCAAATCATTTACCATGTGTTCAACCGGATTTGAGGTTATCACGATTTGATTAACCATTTGCTCAAGAGAGATTTCACTCTCATAAACCCTAAATCAAGGTATATTTTCTTCTTAATCTTTGATGTTGTAAACTAATATGTTATCTTCTTATTCTTTGATGCTGTAAACGAATTTCCTTTGATGACAATGGCGGCGACTAAGAGTGATGTTGATGACAATTTTGGTACACAACAACGGTGGTCCAGGGTTTCTCTGTGACCCTGACGGCTGCGGGTGTAGGTTCCGCTGGTGATATCCTGACAATTTTGATGGTTCAGCGTGTAGTAAGTGGGACGATTTTGATGGAAACAATTGGGATTTAGGGTTTATGCTCTGAATATTTTCAATATTTTTTGCGTATTAAGGGCCCCCAAATCTTTTTAAGGGTGATTCTTGGTGTCCAAAACCGATTCCGGTGAATGTTCAAGTAGTGTATGTTGATGCTCCCGAGGTTATTTTTTAAGGACGTTTGGAAATGACAACTAGACAAGGGAGTGTTGGATAGTCGGGTTTATTTGGTCCAGTCAAGGATAGTCACAGATGGTCAACAGAGATCATGCTTTGGCAAACCTTGGTTCAGGTATGGGTCACGGGGTTAATGGAAGTCGGCTGTCAACTTGAATAACTACATGTCTCCTGTTTTGCCGAAGCTTCGTATTGGTAACTGCGCATGCCCAATTCGTTTAGTTATAACATTTGCATTTGGTAGTTAACTTAGTATTTATATATTATGTATTTAGGATCATAATTTATTTAAATACATGTATCCTGTTCGCCGAATTGATTTATGTGTGTTGATTAGCAGAGTAGAAATGATAGAGATGGCGGTGAGCCGGATGGCAGCTCGATTGTTTCTGGTGCTAACAATTGCAATTGTGAGTACTCTCATTATCTTTTTATAACGCAATACATAAACGCATTATTGTATTTAATATGATCCCATTTGTAGCAGAGCTATTGGTAGGCTCAAATTTTTATAATTTTTTTACGGTATAGTAATCCAGATAACACAATGTTAGATGGGCCCTAATTTGCTGTTTGGTTGGTTTTAGATGAAGTGGAGACTCCGGAGAAATCAGATAGCAGATATGAAGGTATTGTGTTTGGTGTTCCCTAGAAAATGATTCCGGTTACTGATGCTGATAAAGATAAGATTGTTGTTTTATTAACGCGCAAGTTAAAAGAATCAGAGGTTGCACGATCAACGCTTTACAAGAAGATAAGGCGTCGATTGAAATGGAGGCGCGCCCGTATCAAAGAATGACAGAAGAAAAGTTTGCTTATGATGAAGAAGAAATGAGTATACTGAAAGAAATTGTTTACGAAGGGAAAGGGAAAAACATTTATTGAAAAAGGAAGTTGAC
The DNA here is from genome assembly GCA_947069175.1 of Scalesia atractyloides. Taxonomy (NCBI): domain Eukaryota; kingdom Viridiplantae; phylum Streptophyta; class Magnoliopsida; order Asterales; family Asteraceae; genus Scalesia; species Scalesia atractyloides. The sequence goes on along the minus strand of CAMTDV010000021.1, from coordinate 22,566,327 downwards.
GCATATAGTCAAATGTTACGCGTTGAAAATGTTCAATTAATGGTGGAAGTAATGAAGATTTCACTCAAGATCCTGAATTTATGTTGCATCAGCTTAGCATGAACATAGCTGAAAAGAAGAATTCAAGATTGTTTTGAAGGTGTTGATTTTCTAAAAACCGAGGAGCCCATTAAAACTATTGCCATTGTAGAGGAATAAAAAAGGTTTGGAAGTTGATGCATAGCATGTTGGTGAAAACAATTCATGCATATACGATGTCCATGTGGCTGATAATGAGTCAAAGCCAACTGGAAGTAAGAAACAAATCGACCGAAAACATAGTAGTTCAAAGACGACTAGCAGGTTTCCACTTGTGAGAGGGTTAAAGAGTAGTTTAAGAAGGAATTCCACATTAGCATTGGATCATGAACAAACCAAACTTGATTCCAAAGTTGAATGGCTCAGAGAAAGATTTGAGGGTTGTGCAAGAAGGAAGAGAAAAACATAACTTTTCTGTTGATATCGAGAAAAGAAAGCTGCAGTTGCAGTGTTTGGAGGGCCCGCCAGCCTCAGGAGATTCGTATGCTGACTGAACCCCGGACATCGCGTCAAGCTTCTCTACTTCTTTCTTCCTCTAATGTGGTTTGTCTGACCTTTTTTAAAGCTAATTTTACCTTTTTTCGCATATACATTCATGCAATATTCCATATTTGACATATCTTGCCTTATGAAGCCATATTTACCTTGAAAGTCAACATTGGGCTGTTATGTAGTAATTTAGGAAATTTAGCTCTAGAGGTTTCTCATTTTGTGTAAAAAGTACATGTGGCGTCAGAACCCGTTTTTCGGCGTTACACCACCCATCCAACCTACCCATTTTGCCAGCTTTGTGGTCAATTTATATTATGAACCGACTATTTTTTTTCTATTAACAATACTGATTACAAAAGTACTAACTTTTTTATTTGATATTTCCTTGAAGGCCTACACAAAGCATCGAACTATGTAAAGTTTATAATCATGAATCTTAATGCAAACTATCTTATAGGAACTAATCCTTATCAAGTTCGGAGATTATCTATTTTTAAGTATTTGTTAGATCTATTAATATGTTGATGACAAGATTTCTCCATTAGTTTTTTTTTGTAATTCCTAACTAGATTTGTTTAAATCACCACATAAAAACAATATATTTGTATATGAAAGCATAGATATACAAGCAGTGGCTCAAATGCTCAATGCTGGATTAAAGAAGGAAATGGGATGATGTGAAAATGGGATTGGATTGCCTGCTAGAATATAGAATGGACATAAGAAGCTTTGCTGGAAGAATTACAGTGTTAAAGGTTTGCGACGTGTCTGATGTTTGGGTTTGGAGGCTGGAGGAAAAGGGTGAGTTCTCTGCAGCAAACACACGGGGCCAAATTAAAAAAAAATACAGAGTTCAGATGGAGCCAAGCCCTGGGTTTTCTGGAACAAACGGGTACCGCCAAAGATAAAGTATTTTCGGTGGAGGGCTTGCTTGGGCAGAATAACAACATAAATGAGGTTTAGTAGAAAAGGAGTGCAAGGGGTAGACCTTAGTCAAGGATGGTGTTATGTGTGTGTGTGTGTGTGTGTGTGTTTAAGACTTAATATGGTTTATGTGGATGCTTTTGACTTGTGTAGTCAGCTTATGTTGTATTTTAAATCTGAATTTAATAAGAGTTGGTTAGAGCTCAATCTTGATTCTGGACATAAGCATTGAAGTTATTGTACATTCTGTATATTTGAAGTATCATCTCTAATGGTAAATAGTTAAAGAATTAATAATCATTTTCTTTAGAAATTGAGTGTTGTTGACCAAAAAAGTCAACACTGGTATTTGAGAGAAGAAGGGTGTTCCTAATATTGGTGGGATTTTATTAAAGCCTGTTGACCACTAAAGCTTATGATGTTGGACTCACTTTTCTAAACATTGTTGTTTGTGAAAGGAGCTGGTATGCACCTGCATATCATATAGACAAAGGATACAGTGCAGGGCTCAACAATTGGCTGGTTTTCTTCGAGGTTGGTCTTTGGTTGCCAATTATTATGACTTTAATATGTTGAATTTTACCTATTTAGTTGGTTAGCAGGGTATTGGTGGTTCCGTGAGTTTTCGATAACAAACTTTCACGGCCATAAAATATAAATGCTAAATTGGATATTTTGTGGGTTCGATTGTAACCTTTTATATAATTTACAAAGTCGATTAACGATATGACTAAAGTTATAATAGTCGTATTGGTGGGTTCCGTGAGCATCCGGTAAGATATTCTCATGGTTACCAAATGTTGACATGCCATCTAAATTCTTATCAATCTCTCCTATGTATTTAGATATTGACGATTGTATTGAAGTTTGTGAATATTTTAACGTTTACTTGTGTAGCCATTTAAACCACTTAGTACACAAGATCTTCTAATGTAGGAGGTAGTTGGTGCCAACGTTGATGGTGTCAATGTCAAATAATATAATTTATTGTGAGATTACTTGTGTAACACACATGTACTTAAACTAGTAAGCAGTATAATAATACGAATGACAATATATTTTACACGATTATTGACTTGATTAGTTAATTACTAACTGATTAATGTACTAATAATACATATTAACATGATGAAATACAAGTTTCCTAAATTACAATTCGTATTTAAATACGTAGCTATAACTATATAAGACTATAAAAGTACGCCATTATGACAAAAACAAGTCCTAAACATGTCGTGTTGTGTCATTCAACAGTTTAAACCTAATAGACATGTTTTTTTTAATTGTTCATTAATGTATTGACCCGTTTTTGACCGGAACATGTATACTTTAAACACTAACCCTTTTAACTTTGTATCAAACTATATCATTTTAACGCGCCACTAGAAAAAAAAATTTAGCTATAATGGAAACTACATTCAAGTGAATATGGTCTTCACATATTGGAAAAAGTGAGACTAAAACGTATCCCTTGTATGCTTAAGTCTTAACACACGGCTTACATGCCCTCTATGAGACTAAAAATGTGACTGATTTAATAGGTGAAAAGAAAATACATTTAGGCTAAAGGGTGTGGTTATGACCCTCCACATAGACGTCATGTCACTCATCTCTAATCTACCATCCAAAACCACTACCCTAGGGGTGTGGTCATGACTCAAACCACTATCCCTTTTTATTTTAATTTATTTTAAAATGTCAAAATCTAGAAAATGCAAAAGGGTAGCCCGTGATAATCGTGTGTAACACCTCGCCTTTTCGTTTATAATTACCTAGTAGCTAAATCGTATAACCAAACATTTAAATACGTATACGTATGCGAAACCATACATTTCCGGTTTGTTACTTTCGCGTCCAAAACAGCGATTACCGACCGTATTTAACACACTTTTAATAATATTAATAATACATGCTATTACCCGATATTCTGTGAAGTCCGCGTATGAAAACGGTCTAAAAACATAGACGGCCGCTCTAACACAAGAACCGGATTTGTGGGCTTAGGCCCAACCTACCAAACACAACCTAAACCTAACCCTAACCTATTATAAGCATAACCTCACACACACTCAGCTCACACACTCACCAGCCGCCCCCCTTGTGTCTCCCTCTCGCGATTTTCCGGCCACCGGAGTAACTCCGGCGACCTTGCCGGTGCCGGCGGTTGGCCAAAGAAACACCCCTCTGTCTCCTCTGACGTGACACCCCCTCTCTGTTCCTCTGACGCGACACCCCCTCTGTCTCCTCTGACGCGACACCCCCCCTCTGCTTCTGCTCCGGCACAGTTCGCCGGTAAGCACCCCTACCACAACCCTCCATATCTCGCTCTCCTCTCTCTCCGAAACTGGATGGCCGGCTACTGATCTGATAGCGGCGCACCAAGGAATCGAGCAGCAGCGGCGGCGGTAGCCGCACAGGCGGCGGTGATAGTGAACGACGCAGATGGTTTGGGTTGGGTTTTTGGTTTGGGTCCGTTTGGGTTCAGGATGTTTTGGCACGGGTCTACGACGGATAAACGAAGCGCCATGCGGCGGCGGCCGACGACGGCAGTGGTGGTTGTTCTTGGGTTTCCCATTTCGCTTCGGGTTCGGGTTTTCGGTTCCGGTTCGGTTCGAATCAGGTTATGTTAGTCCCTAAACAGGTTCGGTTTCGAACGACTCGGTCAATGAAAGTCAATCAGTCAACATCGGGTCAAACCTGGTCAAAGCCAGAGTTGTTTCGGTTCATGTTCAGTCCAGATTTGGTTCGGTTTGGTCTTGTTCGGTTCAGTCAAACGTGGTCAGCAGCAGTCAACTGGTCAAACCCGACCAACTAACGGGTCAACGGCTCATTCGAGACTTGGTACAATTTAAACATTGCTGATTTTTTTATTGTTATATGTGCATATATTTCTTAAAACCTCGAACCGATACCATCATGATTATTTACATCTTTGTAGTTAACAAGATTCTCACATATATATTGTTCACGTTGTTTATATAATTGTTGCGTTTTAAAGTTATAATCGACAACTTGTTTGTCGGGATCATCCAAAAAACAGAGGAAACTTTGCCCGTTTTTCGTTAGAATCCTCAAAACAAAACGCGCTAAATAATAAAACGAGTCTATAGGGTCCGATGAACTTTTAATAATATATATATATATATATATATTTACATATTATATATATTATGATGTAGTGTAAATTATTCTAAAACACATTTATTGCTTACGTGTACTCATGTATGATGACCCCGGCATCCGCCGTCACTCTTCCACTCTTCGCGGACGTTCCAAGGGAAGCTTTGTAAAAGGTGAGCATACTCGCCCCCTTTTTACACTTTAACGCATTTTGGGGTGCAACATGTATAAATTACAAAATTTATTTTTAACAAGATTAAATGTGTTCCCAATACCAAACGGATTATCAATTACGCTTATGTGAATTATATGTGTTAGATTAAACTCATTTATACATGCTACTTGTTACGTTTGAGTTGTTTATGCTTATTAGTTTTAATTTGTATTCTCACGACATTGTTATGATTATGATACTATGCATGCTAGTTAAGGAATTCAATTATATGCTATTATTATGTGAGAGTCGTCTACATATATATGCGATTCAGCTTTATTATATTCCCGTCATGATTGAAATAAACTCTTACACTTAAATTTTATTTTCAAACTTGTATGCTCGCCAATGCTTTTGGATTGATCTACGCTTTTAATACATGTTGCAGGAAAGCTGATGATGCAAGAAATCTAGTAGGATTGCCTAGATACACACTTAAAACTTAAAATGTTTATTGTACTGTATCTTATTTCAAACATGTATTTCGTTTCAATATCTTGTATTAAATCGTTATCAATGAAATGAAATTATATTTGTTACGTGTCGTGATTTAAATTTTGTATTATTTGATTTAAACTATGTAAAAAAGGAAATTATTAAACATTTGACATAACTAGCGTTATGAAGCCTCTTGCAATCTCGTTTTTATCTCATCCTGATGTTTCCGCCATCGGTTGGGGTGTGACAGATTGGTATCAGAGCCATAACTATAGGGAATTAGGTAGAATTGTCATGTTCGACCTAGTCTATAGTTTAAGTACCATACCATTGACCATTTGTGATACTTGTCTAAAACGTTATTCTTTCTATCATGCTTCTCCCCCTTTTGATCCTAAAACTTACAATATGTCTTTCCTAAGACATGAAACACAACACACGCTTTTTAGTATATTCTTGTTCCACAATCGAAATAACTCATCAATACAGAGGTGATTCCCGCCATTGGTGACGAGTTTCAATCCGCTTTACATGTTATTTTGCACGAAATTCACCATCAAGTCAGGAGTGATATCCATATCTTGATGGAGTTTCATTTCATAATCTAGTGGATCCTTATTGACGATTCGAGATTATATCTTGATACGTTCAATAAACCACAATTTGGGGACGAAATTGTCAAGCCAGGATTGACATCCACACCTTGATGACTGGTTCCGCTCCTCAATTTTCAATCTCGCCAAAGTTTCATATTTTTCGATCAAATTAGGGACATGTATTAACTAGAAGGGTAATATACCGTTAATCGCTTGGCGACGAGAGTATTATACCTATTAGGCCAAATCATGTCTCCCTAATTCGAAAGGGCTTACGAGTCACATTGGAATAGTCGAAGTTTCTAAAACCCAAAATACTCCAACATTTTATCAAGCCTCTCTTTTACGCTATCTTAAATTTTATGCAATAGAAATCTTATTCTTTCATTTTATTTCAATGTCACATTATACTAGAATAAAATTTATACACAACACACGTCTCAATTATACTAAATCTATTACACAACGATTCTATAGGTGCATACTAAACATTTTATTAGATTTGGGATTACTGGAACATTTTATGTGATAAACTCGTTATAAAACCATACCTTAACATGTATAGCACTTGCGTAGTGCTATAGGAGTAGCGCCCACCCGTATTCTTGAGGTCATGTTAAGTAAACTATTTCATACTAAGTAAATTATTTTACACTATGTTTCGACAATATTGACTAGTCAACATTGCGTACACGATGGTTTGACTTGTTTATTCACATGTTTATGTGGTAGACTCGTCATTAACTTTGATCAAGCCACACCTTAACATGTATAGAGCTTGTGTAGCGCTATAGGAGTGACGCCCGCCCGTATTCTTGATGTCATGTTAAGTAAAATATTTTACACCCTCTTCGTTTTAACGATGATGGGTAGTCTACATTGCAGTACACGATGGTTTGACCTGTTTATTCATATGCCAGTAATCTGTTAATCTTGGTTAAACTAAAATATATCATCTGTATTGTACACGAATGTGCGAATACTTACACTTATACTCATACTTATACAGTATACTCTCTCACACTTAAATGCAATTATACTTACATACTTGAGACTCTATATACGTTATCAGTCTTACTCGTAATACGCAAACAAACCTGATTATGACACGGAACGTAACATGGCATCGATTAGTGAAACGAACGTAATATGGTATGAACATGGTGGATACGCCGCTGGTACTTCCTATATATAAGTGTTAATCCCATATTGCTAAGGTCTCGTGAAACGTGCCATGAGAAATTTGGTGTTTCACTGCTATATTTAAAAGCGAACTTTTATCAGTCGCACTCTATTCTCGGTTATACTCACCCCTACTATGAAATGCCAATTTATCTAAAGTCTTCATCGAATAAATTTCGGGACGAAATTTCCTAAAGTAGGGGAGACTGTAACACCTCGCCTTTTCGTTTATAATTACTAGTAGCTAAATCGTATAATCAAACATTTACATATGTATATGTATGCGAAACCATACATTTTCGGTTTGTTACTTTTGCGTCCAACACAGCGATTACTGACCGTATTTAACACACCTTTAATAATATCAATAATACATGCTATTACCCGATATTCTATGAAGTCCGCGTATGAAAACGAGTCTAAAAACATAGACGGGCCGCTCTAACACAAGAACCGGATTTGTGGGCTTAGGCCAACCTACCAAACACAACCTAAACCTAACCCTAACCTACTATAAGCATAACCTCACACACACTCAGCTCACACACTCACCAGCCGCCCCCTTTGTCTCTCCCTCTCACGATTTTCCGGCCACCGGAGTAACTCCGGCGACCTTGCCGGTGCCGGCGGTTGGCCAAAGAAACACCCCTCTGTCTCCTCTGACGCGACACCCCCCTGCTTCTGCTCCGGCACAGTTCGCCGGTAAGCACCCCTACCACAACCCTCCATCTCTCGCTCTCCTCTCTTTCCGAAACTGGACGGCCGGCTACTGATCTGATAGTGGCGCACCAAGGAATCGAGGCAGCAGCGGCGGCGGTAGCCGCACAGGCGGCGGTGATAGTGAACGACACAGATGGTTTGGGTTGGGTTTCCGGTTTGGGTTTCCGGTTTGGCACGGGTCTACAACGGATAAACGAAGCCGCCATGCGGCGGCGGCCGACGGCGGCAGTGGTGGTTGTTCTTGGGTTTCCCGTTTCGCTTCGGGTCGGGTTTTCGGTTCAGGTTCGGTTCGAATCAGGTTATGTTTAGTCCCTAAACAGGTTCCGGGTTCGAACAACTCGGTCAATGAAAGTCAATCAGTCAACACCGGGTCAAACCTGGTCAAAGCCAGAGTTGTTTCGGTTCATGTCCAGTCCAGATTTGGTTCGGTTCGGTCTTGTTCGGTTCAGTCAAACGTGGTCAGCAGCAGTCAACTGGTCAAACCCGACCAACTAACGGGTCAACGGCTCATTCGAGACTTGGTACAATTTAAACATTGCTGATTTTTTTCATTGTTATATGTGCATATATTGCTTAAAACCTCGAACCGATACCATCAGTGATTATTTACATCTTTGTAGTTAACAAGAATTCTCACATATATATTGTTCACGTTGTTTATATAATTGTTGTGTTTTGAAGTTATAATCGACAACTTGTTTGTCGCGATCATCCAAAAAACAGAGGGAACTCTGCCCGTTTTTCGTTAGAATCCTCAAAACAAAACGCGCTAAATAATAAAACGAGTCTATCGGGTCCGATGAACTTTTAATTATATATATATATATATATATATATATATATACATATATATATATAAGTATAATTATTCTAAAACACATTTCATTGCTTACGTGTACTCATGTATGATGACCCCGGCATCCGCCGTCAACTTTTCCACTCCTCGCGGACGTTCCAAGGGAAGCTTTGCTAAAAGGTGAGCATACTCGACCCCTTTTTACACTTTAACGCATTTTGGGGTGCAACATGTATAAATTACAAAATTTATTTTTAACAAGATTAAATGTGTTCCCAATACCAAACGGATTATCAATTACGCTTATGTGAATTATATGTGTTAGATTAAACTCATTTATACATGCTACTTGTTACGTTTGAGTTGTTTATGCTTATTAGTTTTAATTTGTATTCTCACGACATTGTTAAGATTATGATACTATGCATGCTAGTTAAGGAATTCAATTATATGCTATTATTATGTGAGAGTCGTCTACATATATATGCGATTCAGCTTTATTATACTCCCATCATGATTGAAATAAACTTTCACACTTAGATTTTATTTTCAAACTTATATGCTCGTCAATACTTTTGTATTGATCTACGCTTTTAATACATGTTGCAGGAAAGCTGATGATGCAAGAAATCTAGTAGGATTGCCTAGATACACACTTAAAACTTTAAATGTTTATTGTACTGTATTTTATTTCAAACATGTATTTCGTTTCAATATCTTGTATTAAATCGTTATCAATGAAATGAAATTATATTTGTTACGTGTCGTGATTTAAATTTTGTATTATTTGATTTAAACTATATAAAAAAGGAAATTATTAAACACTTGACACAATCTCGTTTACGATCCCGATGTTTCCGCAATCGGTTGGGGTGTGACATCGTGGTTCAATTCCAATCCACGCCAACTACAATAAATCATTAAGAGGGTAGTGCAGTCTTAATTCATGTTCCTACATGACGAATTATGTTTCAACCATTACCCCTAAACCCTCGTGCCTTAATAAAACCATAAAATCAATCGTACCTAGTATAATTCCACCCATAGCTTAGCTATTGGTAGAGTCTGGAAAAGGTAGATATTGGCAAGTCTTACCTCTATTCCGAAGAAAATTTAGCACATCTCATTAAAAAACTAGTAAACCGTTTTATAGTCATTCCGGATACAGTGAACCGTTTTATGCCAACTTGGAAGGGTTTGGTGTTTTCTGTTTCTACACACAACTTTTTTATATTAAAATATAATAATAAACGTGTTTTAAGAACACTTTTACACCTTTAGAAACACAAATTCTCTCTCTTTTTTATCAACTCGTTTACTTTACACTGTTAAAAGTAATATAATAATAGGTCGATTGTAGTTTTATTTACCCATTTTGTTTTAGTATTATTTATTAAATCCACACATCCTTGAGTGATAATTAAGATAACACTTTTACATTTAGCTGTATACAACTTTACCCCACTTTTCTAAGTCATCATTCTTGGCTTTATTGTAGTCATCAATATATGTTTAAAGTATATATAAAAAGATTACTATAGTTTTTAATTTAATAAGTTACATATTTACTGTTAGATAATTAGATTTATGATTTTTTTTAGAAAATTTACTACCACCGGAGAACTGGTCACACGTTAGTGTACTTAATCTTTCTCTAAATTTCCGTTGTAATCGGTAAGTTTTGTTCTAGGCCTTTGCTAGTTTTATGCTCTATAATATATTTCTTGTTGTCGGTAAGAAAAAGGTACACCTCTTTAAATGTAGCATATCTTGCAAGTACTTGCTGTTAATGGTTAATTCACATACCCACCCTCTGATCCTACTTATAAATTTACACCTATGTTCACTACGGGACAATACGACTTAAATCCTCAACTACATGAGAGCTATTTTTTACCAACATATCTTAATACTGTTAGACTTTAAACTCTTTTTGATACTAGAAGGATACATGTGTATATATTAAAATAAGTTAATTAGATAACAAGTTGTAAACGAGTTGTTCAAGCTTATAATTTCAATTCGGTATAGGATTACAAACTAAACCGAGTCGACTCGTATACTTTCAAGCTGAAGCCATATTTGAGTCTAGTTTGGTTCACGATTAACTCGCGAATACCCAACTATAACCAAAGGATTGTGTTTTTTTTTCTACTTATAGTTTGAAATATATTTTATAAAAAAAAAGCTTGTATTCACTTTTTACTGTTGACAACAGTTTCAGGAATATCGGATCTCAAGCAATTTATTTCGATCGAAATCGAGATTGGGAATCTCGAGTCTTTTAACCATTTATTATATATTTGCTCGGACTGAAATAATCACAATGTTAATATTTATTCAGTAATTATCTTTTTCGTTTTTTCTTTTACATATATGCATGAGATAATCTCAACGACCCACAAGTAACGAAATTGCTTTCCTTTTTGAGAAAGTTACAAAATGCAGATCATTTGTTAACGGGAGAAGATTACGTTATATAAATAGGTTAATTTAATTTAATAACTAAATATATAAAAATACCCCATAATTCTTTTAATTGAATGTAGGTGAGCTTTTAAATACCATACGGTAAAAACCAATTAAATTACATCGAGATAGAAAGTAGATGGCAACAAGCTGCGTCGTTACCACATTTTGAATAGCAAAACTAAGTCTGTTAAAAACTACTCCATCAGGGCTGGCCCTGAGAGTTCGTGTACCTTGTTCGAGCTTAAAAAAAAACGTGCCCTTAGGCTTTAACGAAATTGGGTATTGGACTCACTAAAGGTCTAAACCTAATGGCAATAGGCTAATATCTAATCTAAACCATAAAAATAGTTTTGTAAGTGGACATATATTGGTGCTTGTATGTATATACCCTATTAATTTATTTTTTTACATATACATATCGGATTTTTTTTTAAAATAACGTGTCCTTCCAAATATCAGGCCCTGACCGGTGGTCCTCTCCGCCCACCATCAGGGCCGCCCATGTACTTCATAGATCTCGAGGTCATAACATTACTGTGCATGACCCTTTGAACTCGGGTAAGTAGGTCCACAGGTTCTTGCGCAAGGAACCCAAATGTATTAAAAGTAAATGGATAAACACGTGCTGGTTATTAAGGCATGCTTTCTCGTTTCTTGTCACTTTACCTAAAGTAACTTATAAAACAACATGATCCATCGTAAAAATACTACCCCCTAAGCTCAAAGGGGGAAACATAAAAATATATAAAAATACACTGTAATTCAGTTTGTATTTTAGATTTCAAGTATGAATTTTCGGATTCGCATTTTAAATTTTTCAGTTCATTTAATTTAAAAATATCTCTTGTTCCACATTGCTCAAAGCAACAAGTTTTGCCTATTTGAACTCCATAACATGTGAAGTGAACCAGTAAGGTGACCAGTTCTATTTTGACCACTCGCATTTTAAATTTTTAAGTTCAGTTAATTTAAAAATATCTCTTGTTCCACATTGCTCAATAAGTTGACTTTTATTGACTTAAGTTGGCAAAGTTTTAAAAACAGAATTCTATCTGAACGGTTAAATAACTTAAATTTGTAATCCGTACTACCGTAGGTGCGGCTAGTAGATTTTTTAAATATAAATATGTGGTCACTATAAATGGAGTCATATGTGACAAGTGGAGGACTGAATAATGAAATGATTTGAAAAGTTGGAATCCATACATTGAAATGTTGTTTTAATGGGGTAAAGGTGTTTGATTAAATTGTTGGTCCATTTTTAGACCAATTGAATTGTTCAAATGTCCAATTATTAGACACCCCTTTAATGTTCATCTTGTATTGTCCACAATTCCACTTCAAAATTGAATCTTTTGTTAGATTCACCACTCAGTATGAAGAAAATATTTTAAAGCTAAAGTATTATTGAATATTTGTTGCCGACCTTTTTTTATTATTATTTTTGTTTTGAACGGCAATGAACGATATGTCAACCACTGTGACATCGAGCGCTGTGATCAAGGTCGACTACTCGATCTCCGCCAGCCCATTGGCTCTTCCTAGATGCGCGGAAACCCGACGTCCACCCGCCCGAAGGCACAACAGTGGAATAATCGGTAAAACCTTGCATCCCATCCAAGTCGAACCGGCGCCACCCCTATTCGCTCTTCACCTGGATGCCGCAGAAAATAATGAGGAGAGTGAAAATCGAACATGTCTGACAAGGAACATCAATTATTTCCCCAACCACTCCGCCACTACCTCATTGGCTTTTATCAAATAATTAATGGCATAATACGTGATTTAAGTTTTAAAAAATGATTTAAAATACGTAATTTAAGTTTTAAAAAATGATTTCATAGTAATCAATTGTTGTCGACTTCATCATTCTCGGCAAGTATCGGCTTTTTAAGGACTTGATACTAAGCATTATGATGCTTGAGTTAATCGAGTACAACCACTTGAAGAAATGTAATTTTAGAACCTTTCTTTAAGACCTTTATAAAGGTTTATATTCACAAGATCTTAACTTGTCTTGTATGTCGGAACGCATGACCCTTAAATAGTTGTAATTAAATTGTTAAACCATCAAACCGGCTGATCCGGTTAAGACACCCAAGCCAACTTGTCCTCTTTCAATTTGTTGTTTTTTAAAACCGTAGTTTATGGTTCGTCCCAAAATTTTATTAGAAACAACTGAACTGAACCGTAAAGATCCACAAGTCCATAACTAAAATTAGAGTGTTACTTCATACAGGAACATAACTAGATGATACAATCTATTAAAGATAGATGTTCTATTAAAAATCATGACAGAGATTTGATGCAATATTATCTCATAATTTGAGTTTTAAAAGTTTATTTTATGTTTTATCTTTTATTTATTAGAATTTATCTCCTAGATTGTTACTCTACTATTACTATTGTTCTTGGTGAACTTTTATATTAGTCTTTGAGTTTTGATTGTTGTAGATTTATTAGAATTTATCTCCTAGATTGTTAGACTCTACTATTAATATTGTTCTTGGTGAACTTTTATATTAGTCTTTGAGTTTTGATTATTGTAGACACACCTTTGAGGTCTATTGAACCATTTGGTTCGATTTAAGCTTTTGATTTAAGGGTTATTGGATCTGATCACCCCCAACTATTCGCATTTGGCCGCTGGCACTCTCAACTTTGACTTTGGCTCCCACCATTCCCTACTTAACACGTTGTGTGTCATGCCACTCCGTCGTTAAATAAACACTAACTGGGTTTGTTTTATAATCCTACGTGGCATATTATTCCAACGTGGCATGGTGAAGTGTAAGGACACCTGTTTCACCATCATAAAAACCCCAAATATCATAACACTTACAATAAATCAACCACTCAGACGCTCATCTCTCTTCTGGGTGATCAAGCCCTAATCTTTCTCAGTCGACGATTGAAGCCAAAAATCACACACTTCTGAGGTACGTTATATGTTAGGGTTTATTGCATTTTGATATCATCAATTGATTGAACTGATGGAAGTTATTGAAGTGATGCTTTGGTATGGTGGGTCATTAGATTTTGGTTTTGATCAACCTCAATATGTTGGAGGTGATTCTAAGTTGCTACGCATAGATTTTGATCATATTGCTTACTTTGAGCTGTTAGAGTATGCAATGGATACTGGGTGCTATAAAACTAGGGATTTTAACATGTACGGCTTAAATGCTGATGATGGTCAATTCAAGGTTTTTCGGAATGATAATGATGTTATGGACATGGCATTTAAGGCTAGAACATGGTCTGAACCATTCATGGAAGTATTTATTCAAGAATGTTCAGTTAGTTCTGAACAGGAAGTCCAGTACACTTCCCAGCCCATTAAACCACAAGCCCAATCTACTTCCCAGCCCATTAAACAACAGCCCAATCCAGTTCACAACCCATTAAACGGAAAGGCAAGCCCAAAAACCCAATAACCTAGTCCAAAAAAAAGTAGTCCATGTCAGGAGAATGACTAGGGCATCTGGCAAAAGTGTTACCACTCCTGTAGTCTCTAGATCTGGATCTACTGAGGCTGTACCTGAAGAACCTATTACTGTACAACAGGCTGCATGGGCATTTGATTTGGATAAGGAGCCTAGTGTTCAAGAGGGTGTGGTGGAAGAAACTGTTGGTCTAGATAAGGAGCCTAGTGTACAAGAGGGTGTAGAGGAAGAAGTGCTTGGTTTTGATAAGTAGCCTAGTGTACAAGAGGGTAAAGATGGAGATGACAGTGAAGACAGTGACTATAATGTTGACTTAAATGGGACAGAGCAGTCAAGTTCTGATGAAGAGGAGGGGTTTGTTGTGGAGGGTGATTGTAACAACTCAGAAATTCGTTGTTATCTCTTTTTCCTTGTTATTGATTTTATCTATCCTTTGTAAATCCGAGATTCGCTTATTAATAAAGTTTATGTTAACTAATTATGATTATGTATGTTATCGCATCTAATCACTTATTAAATCGCATCGCTAATCTCATCGCATCGCAAATCGCAGTTATTTATGTGTTTTATGTTATTTATGTGTTATGTGTGTTTGTGGTTATTGTTACGCTCGCTATCACATCGCTCTCGCACACTCAAATCGCTAAATCGCACTTTTATAGAAATTATAACGTTTAATATAGCTAAATAATACAAGCCGAATCGCCAAACGAACTCTTAACGCGAAACAAACAAAGAAAACCCAACCTTCGGACAAGTTCACTCGCACTTGGGTGACCCCAAGCTGGACAAACTCAATTCCTTTGTTAACTACAAGTTCGCTCGAACTTGTACAATTATGTACAAGTTCGCCCGAACTTGACTCGCTTCCCTCAAATATCTCACAAGTTCGCCCGAACTTGCATGAAAACATGCAAGTTCGACCGAAATTGACTCCACCAGCCCCACTTTTTGCCTTCACCTATAAATACTTAGCCTCATTCTCTCATTTGAACTTATTACAACTTCGCTCTGAGCTCCCGAAATCCTCTGTTCTCTAAGTAATAATCAAACCGATTTCAACTACAATGATGTTCAACAACGTTTTACAACGATTTTGCACAAGGCATTGCCTTCGTTTTCATCAAATCTCTTATGTTTACGGAAATCTTCATCTTTTTCCATAAAATTTCTGTTTTTCACTCAGATCTATGCTTAGATCTGAGTAAAACCTTTAAAGCATTGATTTTTACACCATTTTCGGACTAATGACGTATGTTTCGTTCACTTTTGAGTGGAACGAGGCGTTTTCAAAGCTAGATCTCAGATCCGGAAGCACAAAGACGAAATCGTCACTTTACACAAGCTGGACTAACCCGTACGAACCTTCAAGTTCGCCCGGATTAGCCCGAGTTTCTGTAAAATGGCTAAGTTCGCTCCAAAAGACCTCTCCGGCCTAAGCTTTACTCAGTGGCTTAAGGTTGGAGGGATGGACACTCGATTTCCTCAGCAAACGACGCGAAAACGCAAGATTTTGGACCCGAAAACATCAAGTTCGCTCAAGAATCACCAACACCCAGGTCAAGTTCGACCGAACTTGAGCCCATTTGTGTCAAGTTCGACCGAACTTGGGTCTTTTTCACCAATTTCCACACAAGTTCGCCCGAACTTGTCTTTCCAGTAAGATTATCTCACAAGTTCACCCGAACTTGACAAGTTTCCTAAGAAACTTACCAAGTTCGACCGAACTTGTCTCAAATCTCACCAAATCCTTACAAGTTCGCTCGAACTTGTATGTTTACATACAAGTTCGGCCGAACTTGCCTACTGCTCAACTCAAACTTAACCATTTTCAGCAATTCAGAAGACTGATGCACTTCTGTTCGTTTACAGGCTGATCCGGCGCACTTCCCGACTCTCCTCAGATCTCTAATCTTACCTAAACGCACCCACAGTGAGTATACTTGACCCATTTTCGCTTTAATGCACTTTTTGGGTGTTACATACGTTCCTCTATCAAAATCACTTCACGAATCTAAATGTTTATCACACGCGAATAATCTGATTGTGTATGCTCAATACGTGATAGTAGAAACATGTGACTAGGACTTATTTTCGTTAACTTGCCTCCTTAGCTAGTATGGTACTATAGTGTGGCTTACACCGGACGGGGTCTAGTTAGGATGGACGCGCAAGCCTTCTCACGGTAGTTAGCATGAGAAATGAGCCTATGTTGTGTGATGTGTTTTGGTGTATCATGATATGTAATTAGATTAGTTCGTGAACGCTTTCTCTATTATGCTAGTAGTACTCAAACCTGTATGCTCACCTTTACTTAATTGTATTGACTCGTATTTTAACGTATGTAACAGGTTGATGATTTAGCTTATCGGATGCTTTGGATAGCCGAGCTTAGTTTAGTTTGCTTTTGTTTAGAATGGTTTGTAATAAAATCTTGGGGATATCGAACCTTATTGTTTTACGAGAAAATTATGTATTTCGTGACATTGTTGAATTGCGTATTGTTTAATAGTATGGGATATTAGACGTTAAAATATTGTTGATCAAATAGTGTTATGGAAATTTCTCGTGAGACAATCTGGTCGCCTAGTGCCACTACCTCGATGTTTCCGCCATCGGTTGGGGTGTGACAGATTGGTATCAGAGCCCATAACTATAGGAAATTAGGTAGAATTGCCATGTTTTGCCTTAGACTATAGTTAGGATACCAAATCAGACCGTTACACAACGATTACGCGCCGAAACACTCAAGTTCGCCCAAACTTGAGGCCAAAATCAACTAAAATTGGTCAAGTCCACTCGAACTTGACCTAGATCAGTTAAGGTTGGCCTAAGTTCACTCGAACTTGACCTCAACCTCAAATGTCAGAAGTTCATAAATCATGTAAGTCAAGTTCGCTCGAACTTGATGTCCCTCTATTTGAACTTCGTGATTTCCAACCCGAAACATTACGAACTGACCCGATCGTGCGAACAAGTCTTTTCCTACGAAGTGCTACTCCTCAAAGCGAGAAGTTCCATTTGGTACGAACTGATAACTCTGCACAAAACGTCCAACATACATAGCTTTTCCTAAAGCTACCACAACACACGATTATGAAACGCTCGTATCACACAAAACGAATGGTGAAGTCGAGAATAGGTGTGAAAACCAAGAACTCTCGATAAGATCATTCACTCCGCGCAACCTCTCTCGCGCGAGGTACTTTCGTTGAGCCAGGAGGGACATCCAAACCTCGACAAAACCCTCCATTTCTATCTAGTGGAACTCCCGATGTAATCGGTGAGCACAGCCACAATTTGGAACTAGTCGTTAAGTCAGGGGTGAAACCCGTACCTTAATGATGAATTCCATTCTTTGATTTTCAATCTCACCAAAGTCTCGGTTATGCTGATGGTTGGGACACGTATTAACTGGAAAGGAAAACGTCGTTAGTCGCTTGCGGTGAGAGCGTTTATCTATTAGGCCAAAGCGTGGGTCCAAATGCAAAGGGTAATCGAACCACTTTGGGTAGTCAACGTCTCAAAACTCGGGACACTCCCAGTTGATTTAAGCCTATAATCGTCGATTTTACGCATCATCGAGTTTACTTATTATTATTGTGTTTAAATTTATGGATTTTCGCTTATTCGATTTCTCGATTTATCAACTTTACACCCTCTCGGTACGCGCACTACTCGCACAGCTATCTCAATCTAAAACATTAATAAATAAACGTAGATAACCCAACACAACGCTCCGCTTACAACGCGCTACTTCTCTCGATTATTTCTCGCTACGCTACGAAATATCGCTATCTCTCGAATCGCGCCTCGCATTGTTATTATTGGGAGATGAATACATGCAGGACATGTGTTCATAAGGTTTATAGGATTACGTGCTAATATGTGACAACGTGCTATGTGCTACGTGCTTACGTGACTATGTGACTTATATGCTTATGTGAGTATGTGATTTTGTGCCTTGTATGAATAATAATAATAAATACTTAAACATAACTCTATTATAATCGAATCTCATCCAATCTAAATCCTTCGTGTAGATGTCTTCAATGGGATCGCACACCCGAAGGAACCTCCAGTGCAGCAACGCCGACAAGTGCATCGCTACGATGGTAGCCAAGGAAATGGCTAAGGTCATCCCTCAGATCGTCAGCGAGATCCACACGGTTAGCAGCAACACTTCTGTGGACTCCAAAGCCGACATGCCCAAGTATTCCTTCAGCTTTAAACAGTTTAAAGCATGCGGACCACTCACCTTCACTGGCACGGACGGGCCGAGTGCTATGTTTCACTTGTTTGATTCAATCGAAGTTACCTTCCATCAGAGTTGATGCCTCGAAGCTCTGCGCACTATCAACGCCACCGGCGTGTTCCAGTCGAGGGCTCTCGATTGGTGGACAGCGAAGCGCAACAAGCGCGGGAACGACGAAGCTTATGGGCTCACTTGGGAGGAACTCAAAGAAATTATGGTGAAGGAGTTATGTCCTCCGCATGAGATTCAGAAGTTGGAGAATGAGTTCTGGGATATCAACCAAGACGGCCGGACAACGCTGGCTTAACTACTCATTTCAAACAATTGAGAATCATTTGTCCCGGTCAAGTGGATACGACCGAGAAAGCAATCAAGAAATATCTGCGAGCTTTACCCGATTGCGTCGCTGATTTTGTTCAAGCAGCCCGACCTGTCACTATCGAAGAAACCTACCAGCTCGCCGCAGAAACCAAAGACAAAAGAGTTCAGGCTGGTTATTTTAAGAATAGCAAGGTTGCAAATCAGGCCATCACCAAATCAGCAGCTCCATCTGATCAGTCCCGAGAGGCAAAGAACACTCGCCGAGGTCGCAAGCGAGAAAATCCAAGCAAGAACTTTGTTCTTACTGCTCCAGCAAACCCTCAGCCGCTCCAGTCTGCAGCACCCAACGCACCGCTGGAAAGCGTGCGTATACTGGCCCGCATCCTTTGTGCTCAAAAGTGCACCTATCATCATGCAGTTGGAGGCAATTGTCGTTTCTGTACCAACTGCAATATCTACGGCCACTTCACTGTCAGTTGCCATTCAGGCCCTCGCCAGCCAGCTCCTCAGGCCCCAACAGCACCAGCTTTACCAGCTCCTCCCCAAGCCAATCAGCAGCAAGCTCCAAGAGCACGTGCCTGTTACACGTGCGTTGATCCGAATCATTTCAGTAATGTCTGCTCAAACAAGCCTGTGAAACAAGAGCCGCAACAGCAGCAGCCACCACAACCTCAGCAGCAACAACAGGCTGCACGTGGACGAGCCTTTAACCTCAACTACCGCCAGGCTCAGAATGACAACAATGTTGCAATGGTATGTTCCTCGTTAATGGTATTTATGCTTCATGTTTATTTGATACTGGTGCCGATAATTGTTTGTATCGTTAGAATTCGAAAAGGTTTTAAAATGTAAGTGCGCTAAACTCCCAAAGACTTTCGATGTGAAAGTCGCCACCGAAAAATCCATTACCGTTAATTCCGTCCTACGTGGTTGTAATCTCGATCTCAACAACCTTGTCTTCTCGATCAATCTCATACCTATGCAGTTAGGTAGCTTCGATATCATAGTAGGTATGGACTTTCTTCGTGAAAACCATGTGAAGTTGTATGCTTCGATAAAATGATTCGCTTTCCTCTCCCTAACGGTGATCAACTTCATGTCTACGGTGAAACTCCCTCAAAGAAGTTGATGCTTTTGTCATGTACTTGAGCACACAAATGTTTGCGAAAGTAATGTGTTGCTTTTCTAGCCCATATCATGAACCCGGAGAAAGAAAAGAAGACTTATAAAGATGTTCCCGTTGTTTGTGAATTTCCTAAAGTCTTTCCCGATGATTTACCTGGTTTACCCCTACTCGAGATGTCGAATTCCGTATCGACTTAATTCCCGGTGCTACTCCTGTTGCTAAAGCTCCTTATCGCCTCGCACCCTCGAAATGCGCGAGCTATCAAGCCAACTTCAAGAGCTTCTTGATAAAGGTTTCATACGCCCGAGCACTTCGCCTTGGGGCGCACCCGTTCTTTTCGTGAAAAAGAAGGATGGATCGTTCCGTATGTGCATCGATTATCGTGAACTTAACAAACTCACGATAATGAACCGTTATCCTCTTCCTCGTATCGACGACTTATTTGATCAGCTTCAAGGTGCTACTTGTTTTTCTAAGATCGATTTCCGGTTATCATCAGTTGCGTGTACTCGAAGAAGATATTCCGAAAATTGTCTTTCGTACTTGTTATGGCTTTCGAATTCGTGGTCATGCCTTTTGGTCTTAAAAATGCACCCGTGGTCTTCATGGATTTGATGAACCGTGTGTGTAAAGCTTTTGTAGATCGTTTCGTCATTGTTTCATTGATGATATCTTGATTTACTCGAAGTCGAGAGACGAACACGCGCGCCATCTCCGTCTAGTCCTTGAACTTATTCAAGGAAATCGCCTTTATGCTAAGTACTCTAAATTTGAATTCTGGCTCAAAGAAGTCCAATTTCTCGGCCACATCGTTAATGGCCAAGGAATTCACGTCGACCCTGCGAAGATCAAAGCCGTCAAGAGTTGGATTACACCGAAGAATACATCTGAAATCCGTTCATTTCTTGGATTGGCGGGTTACTACCGTCGATTCATCTCCGACTTCACGAAAATCGATGTTCCGCTTACCGCTTTAACTCATAAAGATAAACCTTTTGTTTGGGGTTCCAAGCAAGAGGAAGCCTTTTAGACTCTCAAGCGTATGTATGCAACGCTCCCGTGCTCGCCTTACCCGACGGAACCGACGACTTTGTTGTTTACTACGATGCCTCGAACCTTGGTCTCGGTTGTGTTCTCATGCAACGAGACAACCGAGACAAGGTTATCGCGTATGTGTCTCGACAACTCAAGATCCACGAGAAAAACTACACAACCCACGATCTCGAACTCGGTGCAGTTGTTTTTGCATTGAAGATATGGCGACACTACCTTTACGGTATTAAGTGTACGGTCTTCACCGACCATAAGAGCTTACAGCATATCTTCAATAAAAAAGAACTGAATATGCGCCAACGCAGATGAGTGGAACTTCTCAACGATTACGATTGCGAGATACGCTACCATCCCGGCAAAGCAAATGTCGTCGCCGATGCTCTAAGTCGACGAAGCTATGTGTATAGTGTTCGTGACTCTCAAGCTTTGAATAATCTTGAAATTCTGATTCGCTCCACTCAATTTGCCTGCTTTAACGAGAACACTTTGGAAGAAGAAATGAAATGTGGTGCCGAAACTCAACTCGTTGGTAAACTTAATGGTATTTATTATTATCTCGATCGTATTTGGATTCCTACTCGCGATAATCTCCGTGAATTGCTAATGACCGAAGCTTATAAATCTCGATATTCCATTCGCCCCGGTGCCGACAAGATGTACCAGGACCTTCGTCCTAAGTACTGGTGGCCGGGCATGAAAAAGGATATCGCCGTCTACGTTTCAAAGTGCTTAACCTGCTCGAAGGTTAAAGGCGAGCATCAAAGGCCCTCTGGTTTACTCGAACAACCCGAAATCCCGATGTGGAAATGGGAGAGTATAACTATGGACTTTATTACGAAACTTCCCCGCACTTCATCCGGTCACGATAGCATTTGGGTTCTCGTTGATCGTCTTACCAAATCTGCGCACTTCATTGCTATACGAGAAAACTTTAAGGTCAAACGGTTAGCCCGAATCTATATCGACGAAGTTATATGTCGACACGGGACGCCTCGTGACATCATCTCTGACCGAGATGGTCGCTTTACTTCACGTCTCTGGGAGACTTTTCAATCCGCTCTCGGTACTACTCTCAATCTCAGTACCGCTTTTCACCCTCAAACCGACGGTCAGACTGAGCGAACGATCCGCACCCTCGAAGACATGCTTCGTGCGTGCATCATAGATTTTGGTGGTAACTAGGTTACACATTTACCTTTAATCGAATTCTCGTACAATAATAGCTATCATGCCAGCATTTAAATGGCTCCTTTTGAGGAACTGTATGGAAGAAAATGTCGATCGCCTATTGCATGGCACGAGATCGGAGAAGCACAAAACACCGGTCCTGAGCTAATTCAAGAAACGATGGACAAGATCCTCCAGATCACAGACAATCTCTTGAAAGCTCGGAGTCGTCAAAAGAGTTACGCCGATAAACGCCGCAAACCCCTTCAGTTCGAAGTGGGAGATCACGTACTCCTAAAGGTTGCACCTTGGAAGGGAGTAGTCCGCTTCGGGAAGAAGGGAAAACTAGCGCCTCGATACGTTGGTCCCTTTAAGATTCTGGAAAGGATCGGTAAAGTAATCTATCGTCTCGAACTACCGGCAGAACTTAATAACGTTCATCCAACTTTCCACGTGTCTAACCTCAAGAAATGCCTAGCTGAAGAGAATCTCCATGTACCTCTCGAAGATCTGCAAATCAACGAGACTCTCCATTTCGTGGAAAAGCCTGTGGAAATCAAGGACCGAGAGACCAAGAAACTCCGACGCTCTCGCATCCCTATCGTGAAGGTCCGATAAGAAGGTAAACGCGGCGCCGAGTTCACTTGGGAATTGGAAAGTGACATGAAGGCCAAGTACCCGCATCTATTTGTTACAGCTACTACTTGAATTTCGGGACAAAATTCCCTAAAGTAGGGGAGACTGTAACAACTCGGAAATTCGTTGTTATCTCTTTTTCCTTGTTATTGATTTTATCTATCCTTTGTAAATCCAAGATTCGCTTATTAATAAAGTTTATGTTAACTAATTATGATTATGTATGTTATCGCATCTAATCACTTATTAAATCGCATCGCTAATCTCATCGCATCGCTAATCGCAGTCATTTATGTGTTTTATGTTATTTATGTGTGTTTGTGGTTATTGTTACGCTCGCTATCGCATAGCTCTCGCACACTCAAATCGCTAAATAGCACTTTTATAGAAATTATAACGTTTAATATAGCTAAATAATACAAGCTGAATCGCCAAACGAACTCTTAACGCGAAACAAACAAAGAAAACCCAACCTTCGGACAAGTTCACTCGAACTTGGGTGACCCCAAGTTCGACCGAACTTGGCTGGACAAACTCAATTCCTTTGTTAACTACAAGTTCGCTCGAACTTGTACAATTATGTACAAGTTCGCCCGAACTTGACTCGCTTCCCTCAAATATCTCACAAGTTCGCCCGAACTTGCATGAAAACATGCAAGTTCGACCGAACTTGACTCCACCAGCCCCACTTTTTTCCTTCACCTATAAATACTCAGCCCCATTCTCTTATTTGAACTTGCTGCAACTTCGCTCTGAGCTCCCGAAACCCTCTGTTCTCTAAGTAAGAATCAAATTGATTTCAACTACAATGATGTTCAACAACGTTTTACAACGATTTTGCACAAGGCATTGCCTTCGTTTTCATCAAATCTCTTCTGTTTACGAAAATCTTCATCTTTTTCCATAAAATTTCTGTTTTTCACTCAGATCTATGCTTAGATCTGAGTAAAACCTTTAAAGCGTTGATTTTTACACCATTTTCGGACTAATGAAGTATGTTTCGTTCACTTTTGAGTGGAACGAGTCATTGTCGAAGCTAGATCTCAGATCCGGAAGCACAAGGACGAAATCGTCACTTTACACAAGCTGGACTAACCCGTACGAACCTTCAAGTTCGCCTGGATTAGCCCGAGTTTCTGTAAAATGGCTAATTTCGCTCCAAAAGACCTCTCCGACCTAAGCTTTACTCAGTGGCTTAAGGTTGGAGGGATGGACACTCGATTTCCTCAGCAAACAACGCGAAAACGCAAGATTTTGGACCCGAAAACATCAAGTTCGCTCAAGAATCACCAGCACTCAGGTCAAGTTCGACCGAACTTGAGCCCATTTGGGTCAAGTTCGACGAACTTGGGTCTTTTTCACCAATTTCCACACAAGTTCGCCCGAACTTGCCTAGTTTCTTAAGAAACTATACAAGTTCGCCCGAACTTGTCTTTCTAGTACGATTATCCACAAGTTCGCCCGAACTTGACAAGTTCCTAAGAAACTTACCAAGTTCGACCGAACTCTTCTCAAATCTCACCAAATCCTTACAAGTTCACCTAAACTTGTATGTTTACATACAAGTTCGGCCAAACTTGCCTACTGCTCAACTCAAACTTAACCGTTTTCAGCAATTCAGAAGACTGATGTACTTCTATTTGTTTACAGGCTGATCCGGCGCACTTCCCGACTCTCCTCAGATCTCTAATCTTACCTAAACGCACCCACAATGAGTATACTTGGCCCATTTTTGCTTTAATGCGCTTTTTGGGTGTTACATACGTTCCTCTATCAAAATCACTTCACGAATCAAAATGTTTATCACACGCGAATAATCTGATTGTGTATGCTTAATACGTGATAGTAGAAACATGTGACTAGGACTTATTTTCGTTAACTTGCCTCCTTAGCTAGTATGGTACTATAGTGTGGCTTACACCGGACGGGGTCTAGTTAGGATGGACGCGCAAGCCTTCTCACGGTAGTTAGCATGAGAAATGAGCCTATGTTGTGTGATGTGTTTTGGTGTATCATGATATGTAATTAGATTAGTTTGTGAACGCTTTCTCTATTATGCTAGTAGTACTCAAACCTGTATGCTCACCTTTACTTAATTGTATTGACTCGTATTTTAACGTATGTAACAGGTTGATGATTTAGCTTATCGGATGCTTTGGATAGCCGAGCTTAGTTTAGTTTGCTTTTGTTTAGAATGGTTTGTAATAAAATCTACGGGATATCGAACCTGATTAGTTTTGTGGGAAAACAAGTTTCTATAATGATTATTTTGAAATATTGTGTTTAATGGTATGGGACGTTAAATGTTAAATGATATTGATAGATAATTGTTATGGAATTCTCATGAGACAATCTGGTCGCCCCCTAGTGCCACTACACCGATGTTTTCGCCATCGGTTGGGGTGTGACAGTGATGGCGATGAGGTTCAGGATGAAGTAATTGGCTCAAATTCATGCAGAGAAGATGTTGAATGGAGACAGTCACAGGATGCCATTAAACAAGCTAATAAGGATGAACTTGCAGCTACAAAGAAGTTAGTTGAAGAGTGTATTAAACCTAATGAAAAAGAAGGTAAGTTGAATGAATCTAATGATGTAGGGTGTGCACATATAGAGGGATATAGTAGTTAAGTTATGCTATGCTGTTTGGACAACTTATGGTTATGTAATGTTATAAATCTGTAGGACAGCTTAAGTTATTGACTTCTATGTAGTTTATGTTATGTTTAAGTCAAGATGACTTGTTTCAGTTTGATCTTTGAATATGTTGGATTGTGTTTGTCAAGTCACTTGTTTACAGATTTGCTTATTGGCTGCTTTGTTTCCAGTTTGGTCATTGCTCTTTTGTTACCAGTTTGGTCATTGGTTCCTTTGTTTACAGTTTTGTTCATTGGACATTGTATGTGCAGATATAACCATCATATGTGTAGTTTTGGTCACTGAAACAGGTGAAACGAGTGTCCTTATAAGGTCATCCCATTACATGTGCAGTTTTGGCCATCCCATCATCTTATTAGAGGTATGTTGACTAAGTTGGTCATCTCATTACATATGCAGTTACTACCATGATATTATTAGAGGTATGTTTCTGGTCATTGGCTGCTTTTGACAATTGATTTGTCAAATTACAGTTTTGGTCATTGGATATATTGACTAATTTGGTCATCCCATTACATGTGCAGATATAATCATCAAAACTGTACAATTACAACAACAACAAGTGTTGACAACTAGGAATTTCCATTAATAATCATCAAAACTGTACAATTACAACAACAAGTGACTGCATACTACTTAAACATATACAACAATATTGTAATGGCAATAAACAAGGTTAACACATATGGCTTGTTCCATTTCGATTCTGCTCCAGCTATCTTTGCTTTCAACAATTTGTTCTATTCTACTAATAGCTTATTCTGTAAATCCATGTTTTGAAACTTCAAGTCTTCACATGTAACGCCTCGCGTTTTCATGCTTTCTATTTTTAGCAAGCGCGTGTTGTATTTCTATTTTTGGGAACCTTGTATCTCGTAATTATTCTTCGTTGTTAAATATTGTAATCCGAGACTTGAATCATAATGGAAAATCATATTTTATTCATGTTGTACTTAGTCATAATCATTTTATACTTATACATTCAAACATGTAACGCAAACTTGTAAACGTGTGATGAACTTGCAAATACGTGACGTACATACATTATATGATACTTATTGATGTGTGATTTTTGCACTATTTTTTTTTTATGACCAAGTTTTAAAAGTGGAACTCGCTAACTACACACAACGGCAAGTGAACCGGACGTAAAAGTAGTATAACTAGCAAGACCGAGTATCGAACGGTGGACTCTAAACTGGCACTTCGGAATAATTAACCCTAATCACAATTCTAGTCCTAAATTAATTTTGATAAGTTGGTTTTTTATTTTAGAATTAATTAACTAATATTTTAACTAAATTAACTAAACTAACGAACTAGCGAACATGAAGGTACTAAGAACTGTGAACTTAATCAGAAGAGATGAACAAACCACTTAGGTAGGAATCACTAATGACTCGTGAAGGCAATTATCTGACCAATGACTAAGGTTTCGATTTCTAGCTGATTACTCTCTTGTAAAAGAGAATAAATCCTATAGTAATTAGGTAACAAGGAAGGTAGCCCACTAACTCAAGCACCTAGAAACCAATCAATGAAAACAACCAAAACATGTGATGGAGTACTATAAGGAAACAAGCCTAATTAAAGGTCCCAAATCCCACAAATATTAGATTGTAAAAGATTACCCTTAACCAACCCTCTAGATGTGAAGCAAGCTATAAGATGATACACCAAAATCCTAGGAATGACTGACACACGAATAAGCAGACGAACCCCGAGTTATCGGGTGCTCAAAACTACCAAACAATGCACATAATTACCTAGCAACTTCAAATTATCTTTCGAATCAAAGAAGATGGGTGCACATTAATGTCTAGCTGATTTTAAATTGATTTTATGTTATGAATTGTTACCAAGTTCAAACAATTAGATTGAGAATCGCGAATAAACAACCTAAAAGCGAGTTCAACACAACTAGTGGTGACTTATTCCTACCAAAAGCATTAAACTCATCAACCAAATCAATAAATTCAGCAAAAACAATAATACACACAATCAATTCTAGCAACAACTTATAACCAATTTACTCCAAAACGTTGTCAAAGTCAAATAGTCAAATAAATATCAAACACGCATCAATAGATCATCCAAACCTAAGCAGTTTTAAAAGTTTTAGCCACTCATAATCAAGTGCGAAACAAAAACACAAATAAAGTCACGGTTCATCGTAAAAGAATATAAAATTGTTCTGCTACTAGCCTGCATGCTTCTTTAATTAATTAATGTTGACTTTTTGACCTAGCTGCTAGCCTGCTTCCTCTTCGAATTGCCGAATAACTTTTTGTTCAGCTGTGTACTTGGATGCTTGTTTCTCCTTTCTCTCGTCCTCCTCTGGCTCGTGTCCCAAGTCCTCCTCTGGCTTGTGTCCCAAGATTCTCTGTTGCTTCTTTAATGAACTATTTTTAAACAACCGTTATGACATTTTTAGTCCCTTGAACTTTAATCTCAACTTCAGGTTCTTCGTTTATTTATCAGTTAAGCTCGTTTCCGCTTCCTTTTTCGCACCGGGACATACAATTACTCAATCTAATAAAATAATAGCTAAAAACTAATAAAAATGACCCTAAAACTACCGAAACCTATATAATTTATATAAGATAAATGTGTGTTTTTTTTCAACACATCAAATATCCCCACACTTAATCTTTTTCGTTCCTGAAAAATAACTTTGCAATGAAATCATTATTAGGATAACTGGTTTCAAAAACTTCAGATTAATTTATTAAAAATACATCAACACGTATAACCACGATTACCGGTATTGTTATCCACTTAAACCAAACCGCCAACTCATCAAGCCCCTTTCATGCTAGCATTATGTTCAAATTAACAATTCATACATGGGTCTCACACTCAAAGTCCACAAATCCACCTAATCCCATATCAAGCTTATAAGGAAAAGATAAAAATCTACCACTTTATATAAATAACCCTTATATATTTAAAATTAAATTTTGGATGGAATGATGGATGATATTTATGAGCTTAACCATTTTTTTCATGTTTAACTCAGAGGGCATTATCACCAAGTCGCTATCCCAGTGGGAAACACCATGAGCCTTACATTTTTTTTAACTTTCACCTAGCGGGTATACCCCACCCGAGTCACCATCCCAGTGGTTAATACCACAGGCTTCAGTTATCTTTTTCTTTTCTTTTTTTTTTGCTCATACAGATGGATGATGGAATTTTTTTAGGCGCCACCAGAATCCGGATTTATTCTCATAAAAAGGATAAAGTGTGCCAATTTAATTAAAAATACTTATAGGTTATTTAATTATAGTGGTTCCTTTATACTCTCAACAGTTTCGGCTTTTCTATTTCCCCTAAGATGAGAACCCACAAGATTTCATGATTTAAAATTAAGGTAATCTTAAGAACAATCTAGGGAACCCTCTAAATTGGCTGGGCCTACCAGTACATCCCGGAAATACGTCTTATATCTATTTTTTCTCATATGTATAATATTTTGAAAACCAAAAATCCCAATTTTTCTATCATTTTCCATTTGTTTGCAAAAATTTTCTGAAAATGTTTTCTATTTTTTCAATTTTTTTCGACTCAAAACTATCTAAAAAACGTAGTCTCCCATCCCCACACTTAAATCACACATTTTCCTCAATGTGAATGGGAACCCAACTAAAAATAAAGCAGAAATAAAAACCTAAAATAAAATAAAAGAAACAACAAGAATTGGAAAAGAGTTAGCTGGTTAGGATAAAAATTAGTGCCAGCTGTGCGTGTCTTTATTCCAAACAAACGATCGTATAGCATTTCATTCGCGATCGTCTCTGATAAACTGGTACACTTGGGTTGCCTTTACAAAAAAAATTACAGCTCCAAAATCACCGCCCGAATGGAGATTGAGTATGGGCGGTTCAGTCCAAACCTGCACAAGACAAAACAAACAAACCCAAGCGTAAAACCGACTCAAAATAAAAGACCGAATTAACTAAAACAGACTAAAATGTACAAAAATAAAAACGAACCAGAAACTAAAATGTACAAAATCTACAAACAAGCTTTCAACTCACCCTCAAGTACCAGCTAATGGGAGGTCAAGCTCCTCCACCAGTCTCTCCTCTTCTGGTCCCTCGATATAGTGCTTCAGACGATGACCATTCACCTTAAATGTCTTACCATCCCCACTCTTCAACTCAACCATACCATATGGAAAAACATGAACAACTATGTACGGTCCCGACCACCTAGACCTAAGTTTACCCGGAAACAATCTTAATCTAGAATTAAAAAGAAGGGCTTTGTCTCCCGGGTTAAACTCCTTATTTCCTCTCAGCTTACTATTATGCAACCTCTTCATCTTCTCCTTATAGCCTAGTGATCTCATATACGCCTCATCTCTAAACTCCTCCAACTCATGTAACTGGAGAAACTGATGTTTACCCGCACTATCCATATCAAGATTAACTGCTCTCAATGCCCAATATGCGCGGTGTTCCAACTCCACCTGTAGATGACAAGCCTTCCCATAAACCATCCTAAAAGGCGTAGTACCTATAGGATTCTTAAATGCAGTCTGGAAAGCCATAATGCATCATCTAACTTTTCGGACCAATCCAGTCGATTATGTCCAACAGTTTTCTCCAAAATCCGCTCAATACCCCGGTTAGTGTTCTCCACTTGCCCACTCGTCTGTGGATGATAGGTCGTTGAAAGCCGGTGAGTGACACCATAGCATTTCAATGCCTTCTCCATCTGGGCATTACAAAAGTGGGTACCTCTATCACTAATAAGCGCCTTTGGGGTACCAAAGCGAGCAAACAATTTCTTCAGAAATCTCACAACAACCCTCGCCTCATTTTTAGGTAAGGCTTGAGCTCCACCCATTTCGACACATAATCTATAGCAACAAGGATGTATCGGTTCCCTCTAGACATCGGGAACGGACCCATGAAATCAATACCCCAAATATCAAAAACCTCTACCACCTGCATAGGATTTTGGGGCTCTCATTCCGAGATGAGATATTACCTACTCTCTGACAAGCATCGCAGCTCCTAACCAACTCATGCGTATCTCGAAACACTGTTGGCCAATAGAATCCAGAATCTAACACCTTCCTCGCGGTGTAAGAAGCTCCATAATGTCCTCCGGTAGGCCCCTCGTGACAATGCCTGAGAACCTGCACACGCTCCTCTCCAGCAATACATCTCCTCACAACCTGATCAACTCTTATACGAAAAAGATGCGGATCATCCCAGAAGTAGTACTTTGAGTCCGCTATCAACTTTCTCTTCTGATGGAAAGACATCTCCGGCTGTATCACCCCCAACTTCAAATAGTTCACTATATCAGCATACCAAGGCATTCCCTCATCCTCGGGTTTCACAAACATCAAAGTCTCATGAGGGAAACTATCACCAATCTCATCCCCATCACTCTCTTCACTCTCAAGACTCTCAAGTCGGGACAAATGATCAGCTGCAACGTTTTCGGCTCCCTTCTTATCTCGAATCTCAAACTCCTGCAAAAGTAGGATCCACCGAATCAAGCGTGGTTTCGTGTCTTTCTTCGCGAACAAATGCCTCAATGCCGCGTGATCGGTGTAGATGACGACTTTAGAAAGGACCGGGTAGGAACGAAAGTTATCGAGAGCAAAGACCACTGCCAGGAGCTCTTTCAGTGGTGGTATAATGCTCCTGGGCGTCATTCAGAGTCTTGCTTGCGTAGTAAATCGGATGAAATCGCTTCTCTCTACGCTGTCCCAGGATAGGTCCTACCGCGAAATCGCTCGCGTCACACATAATCTCAAAAGGAAGGCTCCAAACGGGAGCAATAAGAATCAAACTCAAACCCCCTCAC
The DNA here is from genome assembly GCA_947069175.1 of Scalesia atractyloides. NCBI lineage: Eukaryota > Viridiplantae > Streptophyta > Magnoliopsida > Asterales > Asteraceae > Scalesia > Scalesia atractyloides. Next base: position 22,534,804 of record CAMTDV010000021.1, on the reverse strand, counting down.
ACACTCCTCAAAAAAATCAAAGGAACGTCCTTCTCCAATAACCGGGTCATAGGCCTCGCAATCTTAGAAAAATCACGGATGAACCGACGGTAAATCCCGCGTGGCCTAGAAAACTACGAATAGACTTCACAGAAGTTGGCGGTGGAAGTCTAGAAATCGCGTCGATTTTAGCTCTATCGACCTCAATACCTGCCCGTGAAATCTTATGACCCAACATTATGCCCTCCTTCACCATGAAGTGGCATTTCTCCCAGTTCAGCATCAAATTTGTCTCCTCACATCGAGCCAACATACGATCAAGATTTCGCAAACAAAGATCAAAGGAACTCCCAAAAACAGAAAAATCATCCATAAACACCTCCATCGAGTCCTCGATCATATCATGAAATATAGCCACCATACAACGCTGAAATGTGGCTGGAGCATTACATAACCCGAAAGGCATACGGCGATAAGCAAAGGTACCGTACAGGCATGTAAAAGTGGTTTTCTCCTGATCCTCCGATGCAATGGTGATCTGGAAATAACCTGAGAAGCCATCAAGGAAGCAGTAGAACTGCTGCCCAGACAGACGCTCCAGCATCTGATCAATGAAAGGAAGATGAAAGTGATCTTTCCTTGTGGCATCATTAAGTCTGCGATAGTCGATGCAGACTCTCCAGTCTGTAACAGTCCTAGTGGGAATCAACTCGTTCCTCTCATTCGGAACCACTGTCATGCCTCCTTTCTTAGGCACCACCTGAACTGGACTAACCCACGTAGAATCAGAGATCGGGTAAATGAGGCCTGCATCTAACAATTTTATCACCTCCTTCTTTACCACATCCTGCATGTTCGGGTTAATCGGCTTTGTGGCTGAACTACGGGTTTAAACTCATCCTCCATTAGAATCTTATGTATGCAGAATGAAGGGTTGATACCCTTTATATCAACGAGCTTCCATGCGATCACTTGCTTATGTGCTCTAAGCACACCCATCAGTCTCGTCTTCTCCTCCTCTGTCAACTCTGAATAGATGATGACAGGTAACTGAGAACCCTCATCCAAAAAGGCATACTCCAGATGAGATGGTAAATCCTTAAGCTCTAGGGATGGGGGACTCCCTACAGATGGCCTCTCCTCAGGCTCCTTCCTCTCAACTACCTCAAAAACTGCCGAATGACTCTCGGACTCCCCATATGATGTAGTAATCATCTCAACCTCCGGGATAAACGTGCCAGAATCTGCGTGTCCGAAGCGTCACGCCCACAAACTCGACTCAAGCAACGATCCACATGTGACATAATGGTGTCAACAAAGTAGAGAGTATCGTCGTGCTCTTTAGGATGAGTCATCGACCTATTTATATCAAAGGTGACCATATCATCCTCTACGCGAAGCGTTAGCTTACCATCATAAACATCAATCACTGCTCTCGCGGTAGCTAGGAATGGTCGACCCAGAATCAACGGTACATGAGCATCCTCATCCATGTCTAAGATCACAAAGACAACATGGAAGACAAACTTGTCAACTTTCACTAACATGTTCTCCACAATCCCTCGCGGATATTTCACCGACCGATCCGCAAGCTGGAGACTCATACGAGTAGGAGAAGGCTCGCCTAGGTTGAGCTTAGCAAACACTGCATAGGGCATCAAATTTATGCTAGCTCCCAGGTCGGCCAAAGCATTGCTAACTGATAGATCACCAATCAAGCATGGAATAGTAAAGCTGCCCGGATCAGTCATCTTCTTGGGAAGACGATTCTGAAGGACTGCCGAGCACTCCTCACTCAAGGACACATGCGATAACTCCTCAACTTCTTCTTATTACTAAGAATGTCCTTCAGAAATTTGGCATATTTAGGCATATGCGCTAGAGCCTCAACGAAAGGAAGATTAATGTGGAGCTGCTTAAACAAACCTAAGAATCTAGAGAACTGCTCCGCTTCCTTCTCTCTCCTGAATCTGTCCGGAAAAGGAATAGATGAGTAATCACGAACGGGCTCCTTCTTCTTCTGCTGAGACTCACTGGACTGTGCTGTACTTGCTGGGGCTAGCCTGGGTTGCACTTTGCTAGTGGGAGTCTCCATCTCTATCTCCTCATCAACCGGCTCGTCATCTACCACCGGTTGATCAGCTTTGGCCCCTCTGCCACTTTGAGTAGTGACAGCTTTAGCATGAGCATGAGATTTAGGATTAGGAACGGTGTTACCCGGTAATCCACCTGGTGGCCTCTGCTGTAACTGTCTTGCCATCTCCCCCATCTGTCTCTCCAAATTCTGCAGCGAAGCTCCTTGATTTTTAAACATACGATCGTGCTCCTCGTGTCGCTGATTATTGGAAGTCATATACTGGTTCAACTGTTGACTTTGAGCAAGTAGAATATCCTTCAGCTCCTTAAAGTCAGTACCAGATGATGATCCACTCGAAGATTGCTGTTGGAACCCTGGTGGGTTTCCTCCTGACCTCCAGTTGAATTGATTTCTCCAACCCGAATTATTAGAATTATTGAATGAAGCATTTTGGAAACGGTTATTTGGGTTGGAAATATAGTTGACCTCTTCCTGTGATCTCACAAGGCAAACAACTGTCTCATGTCTTCCACGACATATCTCACACTTCCTATCCTTCATCTTCATCTCTTGCATCTCCCTCCTTAACACCTCTAACTCAGCAGCCAAACTAGTGTCAGGAGTGACCTGATACACACCTCTAGTAGTGGAGGTGGTCCTAGTAGAAGGAATGGAATTCCTTGCGGGATGGCTTTGCTGACCGGCCATAGCAAAACTCTCAAACATGTCTTCACACACAGTTGGATCTTTTTTTATCCATGATACAACCTCCAGCAGCAGTGTTAAACATTAACTGAGTATCAGGAGTGAGACCGTTATAGAATTTGTCCACTAGAGCCCATTCAGAAAGACCATGCTGGGGGCACTTGCTAAACAAGGTTTGGAATCGCTCCCACGCCATGTAGTATGGCTCCTCGGGATCCATACGGAACGAATGAATCTGGTCTCGAAGGTGTGCAGCCTTGGATGGAGGGTAGTATTTCTTGTAGAATTTAGATTTCAGAATCTCCCAAGTAGTGATAGAATTTTGAGGTAAAGTGTCGAGCCAAGTTGCAGCTCGACCAGCAAGTGAAAAGGGGAACAAGCGCAGATAAACAGCATCAGCGGTAACACCGTGAAGATTGAAGGTGCTAGCGATACGTAAGAATCGGGTGATATGGCCTGGTGCATCCTCGTCCTCCAGACCATGGAATTGAGCACTATTAGAAATCGTAGTCATCATCTGGGATGAGATCTGCCAATTCTGGTCAGCGGGTTCATCGGGGTTCGTGATGGGAGTTCGGCCTCCGGTGAAGCCTTCAGTGGCACGCCGGTGCACAGTACGTCTAGCAACATTATCACCCATAGCAACTGTAGGAAAAGGAATAGGAATGAGTACCTTTTTGTCGGCGATCCTACGAAGATGCTCCTGATGATGGCTAAGACGCTCAAGTATCTCTCGTTCGGGTTCAGATGAAGGTGAGAATTCGGGTGGTCCTTGTGAACGAATATGGGGCATAAACTGGCGAAAGAAGAAAAATATATATATAAATTACTACTACGCTACAAATAATAAAAGCGACCTAACACCTAAGGGCACAAATAGCAATTAGCAATCAAAGCAAGGGCACCTCAAGGCAAATAACTAGAAAGCAAATAAAAAGACCGAAAATACGACTCAGGTCGTTCTCAAAAGTGCCTAAAAAGTCCCCGGCAACGGCGCCAAAACTTGATGTGTGATTTTGCACTATTTTTTTATGACCAAGTTTTAAAAGTGGAACTCGCTAACTACACACAACGGCAAGTGAACCGAACGTAAAAGTAGTATAACTAGCAAGACCGAGTATCGAACCGTGGACTCTAAACTGGCACTTCTAATAATTAACCCTAATCACAATTCTAGTCCTAAATTGATTTTGATAAATTGGTTTTTATTTTAGAATTAATTAACTAATATTTTAACTAAATTAACTAAACTAACGAACTAGCGAACACGAAGGTACTAAGAACTGTGAACTTAACCAGAAGAGATGAGCAAACCACTTAGGTAGGAATCACTAATGACTCGTGAAGACAATTATTTGACCAATGACTAAGGTTTCGGTTTCTAGCTGATTACTCTCTTGTAAAAGAGAATAAATCCTATAGTAATTAGGTAACAAGGAAGGTGACCCACTAACTCAAGAACCTAGAAACCGATCAATGAAAACAACCAAAACATGTGATGGAGTGCTATAAGGAAACAAGCCTAATTAAAGGTCCCAAATCCCGCAAATATTAGATTGTAAAAGATTACCCTTAACCAACCCTCTAGATGTGAAGCAAACTATAAGATGGTACACCAAAATCCTAGGAATGACTGACACACGAATAAGCAGACGAACCCCAGTTATCGGGTGCTCAAAACTACCAAACAATGTACAGAATTACCTAGCAACTTCAAATTATCTTTCGAATCAAAGAAGATGGGTGCACATTAATGTCTAGCTGATTTTAAATTGATTTTATGTTATGAATTGTTACCAAGTTCAAACAATTAGATTGAGAATCGCGAATAAACAACCTAAAAGCGAGTTCAACACAACTAGTGGTGGCTTATTCCTACCAAAAGCATTAAACTCATCAACCAAATCAATAAATCCAGCAAAAACAATAATACACACAATCAATTCTAGCAACAACTTATAACCAATTTACTCCAAAACGTTGTCAAAGTCAAATAGTCAAATAAATATCAAACACGCATCAATAGATCATCCAAACCTAAGCAGTTTTAAAAGTTTTAGCCACTCATAATCAAGTGCGAAACAAAAACACAAATAAAGTCACGGTTCATCGTAAAAGAATATAAAATTGTTCTGCTACTAGCCTGCCTGCTTCTTTAATTAATTAATGTTGATTTGAACAACATAGTGGATGCTTGTTTCTCCTTTCTCTGTCCTCCTCTGGCTTGCGTCCCAAGATTCTCTGTTGCTTCTTTAATGAACTAATTTTGAACAACTTTTCATCTTATCACATTTTTGGTCCCTTGAACTTTAATCTCAACTCCAGGTTCTTCGTTTATTTATCAGTTAAGCTCGTTTCCGCTTCCTTTTTTCGCACCAGGACCTACAATTACTCAATCTAATACAATAATAGCTAAAAACTAATAAAAATGACCCTAAAACTACTGAAACCTATACAATTTACATAAGATAAATGTGTGTTTTTTTCAACACATGACTTATACATGATACGTATATGCAATCGTACTTGGTTATAATTATTCTTACGATAAACTGACTTAAAACCCTCTTAAAATGCACTTTTTATGCTTATAACACCCCTAAACCCTTAAATATAAACTCCAGGGGCTGAATTGCCAAAAATGAAACTTCTCCTAGCTTCTCGCGGGCCGCCAGCGTGTCCCCCATTCCTTCTCGCACCCCGCCAGCTGTCTATTTCGGCAAAAAGTTGTTTAAGCTCATGGATTGGTCAATTTTGGTGCACAAGGATTGTGCTTCTTGCATTAAAAACCCACCTAACTAACCCTAATCACATCCTATAAAACCCAACCCATTCCTACACTTCTCCACTTTGCAAGCTCCACTAAAACACTCTCTAATCACTTCAAATATGCTAATAATCTCAGAATTTGAGCAGAAAGTTCAAGGTCTTCAAAGGAGTTCTGGCTCACTTCCACTTCACCTTTTTCATTGTTCTTTCTTTCTTAGCACTTGGGACACCTCTAGGATTGTTTCCTTAGGTTTTTACATGGAAAACCGAGATGGAACTCCTTCATATTTGAGGTTGAAGTGCAAGAAACTTTCTGATTTTAACAAAACTCTTTCAAAACTTACGTTTCCATCAAACAACTTTGTGTTCTTGAGCTTACAATCAAAGCTATGATTAGTGAGACTAATCAAGGTTGTTAAACATGTAAATAAGAGTGTTTTAACACTCTAAACTTTCTGTTTTGAAGAGCTTTAAGCTCACAAGTGATGCCAAGCCAAAAGCTTGATGATAGTGTGTCCACCTTGGTTAGCTTGGGCTATCCTAACTTTGGACCACACATCACTTGATGATTTTCATCGTTATCCTAAGTAGCTTGCTAGTCCTAAAGTGTCACAACCACGCCTAGCCGTCGACGTGTGTCGATGTGTGCTCCTCGGGTTGTGTTCACTTGGCTACTTGGTATAGTGGCGACACACTTTACATTCTTGTCATTTACATTTTTGTCCTTGTTCTAAGACCCACCTTGTTACCTATGGTAACTTGTGTAGTGGTGAACATCATACGAGGTTCCAAAGTGGATGGTTAATCCTCCCACCTCCTACTTGAATTACATGACACTAAGAGGTACCTAAGTGGATGGTTCATCCTCCCACCTCCTACATGATTATATAACTAGATATATATATACCTATGGACTATAATATAATCATTGGAACCAAACCCTTGATAATGACTAAATAAGCATCTATCAAGTTAATAAGTTGTTCACTATGTGTGTAGTTCCTTGTCAACGATTCTTATAGGTCTTGAACCTATGAAACCACACCTAATCCTTATGGGTTATTATAAGTGTCAAGGACAAGTGCTATACCTTAGTCTGTATTTTCGTATATTTTTACTTTGAATGCATTATTTCAAATCCCGAATCTCTCATTATCATTCCAACGCTCACACCTACGTTTTCCTCTTGTAGAATAACTCGGTGTTCATCCCGCAACACAAACAACTCTTCACGGACTTTGCTAATCGGAACGCTTGCAAAACTGTGAGTACCCTCGAACCCCCTTTTACGTTTACCACTTTTGGGGTGTAACATGTTTTGAAGGGGTATGGTCCCAAAAACCTTGCGCCAATCAAGGAAACCATACCCATTAATAACTACTAAGGAGACTTCGCGCAGACTTCTTTGCCAAAACGAGATTTATTAGAACTCTGCGCCAAATATCCAAGAAAGGAAAGGATCATATACCTACCTTGCGCGGGCTCGCGCAAGGTTCAAAGTTAATAGCCTGAACATTCTCTTTGGATAAATGCTTCATATATCAAAGCAAGTATCCACCAAACGTGCGCTAAACAACAAGGAGAAGGAAGAAGATCAGTTAACTAACTGGCGCTTCTCGCACAAGGAAACAATTAATCTTGAGAAACTCTCCCTTAGCAAAATCCTTGACTTGGTACAGAAGTAAATGGAATCTTTTCTGTTGTAACAGAATGTACACGAGGCGAACAAAAGATGGTTAACAGCTGTGAAATCTTCTAGAAGACACTAACACCCAATCGTGCAAGCATCTTTTCGGTTATAACTAATTGCCACAAGGCAGCATCTGGACGGCTGAGGAAGATCACGGTGATGGCATGCTCACATTTATAAAATGTAGTGATCTCATGTTGACACGTGGCACCTCCCTAACCGCTGATGAGCTCACGATCCGTGTGCACTAACGGATTGCCATGAACATTAACAGAATAGCAGAAGATTCCGTTAAAGTTAACAATCTCTCCTTTTGGCGCCAAACACCGGCTATAAATAAGTGACTTGGAGTTCAAAGAAAGGTATTCACTCTCAACCACTCTCTCTCTCTTACAATACTTTACTTCCGACTAGTACTTATTCTCACGCTGAAGGGTGGTCATGGAGATAACCCCCCTTCTCCCCGTGGCGAGCTAACGGTGATCTATTTTGTAGGATCCGCTGGAGTATTGTTTCATTCTTCTTCATCGTGAACCAAACGAACAGTTAACCCTTTTATGCAGAGCCCATTCTATAGATCTACTTAGATTCCGGTCTAGTTGATCTAGGGAACATTTGTCAAAAACGGGTTTCCAAACCCGCTCCGTTTTGTAATCGTATATCAAGTTATAAATGTCAGCATTATGCTATTAATTAATAAAATAAAACCTAAACTATAAAAATTATAATTGATAAAAAGTAAAAATAAACTAATTAAAAATAAAATGTGGCCGCCGGGACTCGAACCCGGGTCAGCCAGGTTATGAACTTCCAAAGACTTAACGCACACACACATAACCACTCTGCCACTTGTTTGTTTTCTGTCATCTATGGGAAACAAATAAATCTTATAGTCAACCTTAAATCAACCGGTTACGCAAACCGTAACTGAAATCGGTCACCAAACGTCCAAAGACGTTTGATTACTCGCGGTTCACTGAGTTTAACCGATACACCGACAATTCCAATCAATTTTGCCTTGAATGAAACTTGAATTCGGGAGTGAATCGGTTTAATAACGAAAACTTTCAATTCTTGGATTACTTCAATCTTTGTTCTCTCTCGCGACTCAAGATACTCTGCAAGACCTCCAATTACATTTCCGCACACTTTTCAGTCCACCGGAGAAGCTTTTTGAACTCGCCGGAAAGTTTCTGCAGGTCGCCGGAAAACCGTATTTTTCATCAAAACGGTAAGTCTTTCAATACCGTCGTGGTCTAATAATTGTTAAGCTAATTCTAACTCATACTTTTCAATTGAAATCAAATTCAGACGCTGTTATCGGATAATTCCAGTTCGCCGAAAAACTTCTGGAAATCCTTATTTTCATCTGTGAAACGGTAAGGTCATTCAAACACTCTGTTAACGTTTGTTTATCACTTCAATTCCACGATTAGCTAATCAAAACAGTTAATCTGCTTGCTCAGTTGAAGTTCATAAAAACAGAGCCGACGCCTTGCCGGAATTCTGAAATAAATCGTTCACCGGTATGTTTACTTCTAAATATCGTCTCTGCCATTTCATATTAGTCTGTACAATGTTTATCAATCGAATTAAACAAGATATAATGGTGTAATCTGCTGTCTGTAAAAACTAACGGAGAAGATGAGCTGTGCTAACACTATAAGATTAATTAAAATCGGTATTTTAAACGGGTTAGACACACAGTCCAGCGGTGGACTGTGTGCAAATAATACGCACACGCCGCGAGTTCGATCCCTGATACACGCACCCTCTATGTAATAAAAACGTTTTATTTTTCTAACTGAACCGGATTAACCACGTTAGTTGTTAAGTATAATAAAAATCTTTATAATAACCAAGTTAGACACACAGTCCAGCGGTGGACTGTGTGTAGCGTTAAAGCACAGGTCCCGGGTTAGAGACCTGTACATGGCACCGGTTCGATGATTTAAAATGTTTTTGAAAATAAAAGAATTTTGAATAAGCTGAGTTAATATATAAGTTAATTAAAAACAGAATTATTTCGGGTTAGACACGTAGCTCAGTTGGTAGAGCTGCGTGCACACGTACGGGAGGTCTCGGGTTCGAGCCTCACCCAGCGCATTTCGATTACACAATAAACCGGTCAAACAATCAAAGTCAAAAAGTCAATGGTCAACCCAAAAAGTCAACATATTTTTATATTTATATTTATTTAATTTAATTTTAAAAATCAATTAAAAATACTTAAAAATAACGTTTTTAAAGATAGGAAATAGCCTTAAACTCACAAAAATATATCTAAAAATCTTATTAAAATTATTGATAAAATCCACTCATTTACCATATTTTCCGTTATTATTTAGGTTAGTAATTCTCGTTGTTCAACTCTTCCAACTCGTGCGCATCTCACCATCTCCAATCAAACGCACCCAATGTGAGTGAATCTTTACAAATTCCCCGTTTTAATCACGTTTTTGGGGTGTATCATGTGTCTGGCTATTTATTATATTTAAATCATTGTGCATACATCATATCATGAACAAATGTGTATTCAGTTTGATTCAGTTGTTTGTGTGGTTATTGTTAGATTTAATTCATTATTTTCAGTACATGCAATTTCATAGGCCGCCGCTCCCCATTTCATTATGAGCGTTGAGCATGTTCCCCATTACATTATGAGCGTGAACCTGGCGTGCCCACATACGATTGGCTCCGTTTGATTGAGCCTTGATCGCACAGACATTCATCATTTTCAGTACATGCAATACGATCGGCTCCGCTTGATTGAGCCTTGATCGCACAATTTCATTCATGTTATATATTTATGCAAGTTGATATGTTATGGTATGCTGTAGGTATGTTAATGTATGTTATAATTTGTGGTTAACATTGTTACTGATTGATTATTTATCATTTGCTCACTTATGATTATGCACAATTTTTCCTTGATAAAATAACAAGTAAATCAATAATAAATGTTTATCTAACAAGGTTCACTCGTCAACTTATGTTGACCCCAAAACCCCTATTTTTACACATGATACAGGTGAACCAGCTGCAGCTAGAAACACATAGGATTGGACTAGAAGAATAAAATGATTTAGAGTTTGGAATTGTTTAGTTGGTTATTTTCTTTGAATTTGTATGGATATGCTTGGATTATTGAGAATATAATTTCGATTTAAATAAATATGAAACATAATAGTAATTATCATGAGCTTTGGTGATAACCCAATTTTGCCCCGACTCTTATTCCGCTGCGGGTCGGGGTGTGACAATCTAGGGTTTCTTCATTGGCGCCCACCGTGGGGCTCGAAACCACGACCACAAGGTTAAGAGCCTTGTGCTCTACCAACTGAGCTAGACGGGCGAAAAGCTATTTTATCTTCGTCCTCTTTTTTATCAAGACCTGATGGTAACCTTTATAACAATTTAGAAAACACTTCCAGCGGAAGGAAGCTAATGAGTCAACCTTTTTGTCAATCTCGGGAAGAGAATAACAATGGTCGAAGTAGGAGATCTGTCACACCCCGAGGTGATCGGGGCATGATTGGGTTTTCATCAAAGCTCATGACATTTATTATAATGTTTCATATTTATTATTACAATTTAAAGGAGTTCATACAATCATAATTACATCATGTTCTATACATCTTTCTAGACTTCATTGTTTTCTTCCAAGGCATTTTCCTATGTGTTCCTTGCTTCATCCTGTCCACCTGTATCATGTGTAAAAATGGTTTTTGGATCAACAAAAGTTGGCGAGTGAACCTTGTTAGAAACATTTATTATTTATTTCTTGTTGTATTTAATATGGAAAAATTGCGCAATAATCATATATGAACAAACGTAAATAAACATACAATAACAACAAACAACATACAATAACAAACAAATAGCATACAATAACAAACAAATAACATACAATAACAAACCAACTTGCATGATTATATAACATGAATGAAACTGTATATGTTGGCAACGTCACGTTCACGCTCATAATGTAATGGGAACGGACGGCCTATGATAAATGTCTGTGCGATCAAGGCTCAATCAAACGGAGCCGATCGTATGTTGGCAACGCCTGGTTCACGCTCATAATGTAATGGGGAACAGCTCAACGCTCATAATGTAATGGGGAGCGGCGGCCTATGATAATGTATGTACTGAATATGATAAATTTAATCTAAATGAAAACCAGACAACCAGTTGTTACAAGTTGAATACACATTTGTTCATGGATATGATAGATGCACAATAGTTTAAATGTGATAAATAATAAGACACATGATACACCCCAAAAACGTGATTAAAACGGGGAATTTGTAGAGATTCACTCACAGTGGTTGCGTTTCTTGGATTGATGATGAATACGCACGAATTTGGATTTAACCACGAGAGAAACTAACCTAGATAATAACATAACGGTTCGGTAAATAAGCGGATTTTATTAATCAATTTTAGTAGGATTTTTGGATATATTTTTGTGAGTTTAAGGCTATTTTCTAACTTTAAAAATGTTATTTTTAAGTTTTTTTAATTGATTTTTAATTTAAATAAATAAATAAAATAATAAAAAAATGTTGACTTTTTGACTTGACCGTTGACCGTTGACCATTACTGTTGACCGTTGACCGGTTCGGTCGCTTGTATGTGTGCGCTGGGTGAGACTCGAACCCGTGACCTCCCGTACGCGTGCACGCAGCTCTACCAACTGAGCTACGTGTCTAACCCAAAATATTTCTGTTTTTTATTATATTTATACACTATTTAAGTTAATCCGAAAATCATTTATTTTAAAAAGGATTTAATGGTATCGACTCGGTGCTCTCCACAGGTCTCGAACCCGGGACCTGTGGTTTAGTTTGGCACACAGTCCACCGCTGGACTGTGTGTCTAACTTGGTAAATATTCCGGTTTTTATTATACTTAACATGATTCTGCGTGTGGATCTGGTTCGATTTTAAAAAAAAGAACATTTTTATTACAGCGAGTGTGCGTGTGTCAAGGATCGAGCTCGGGACGTATGCGTATTTATTTGCACACAGTCCACCGCTGGACTGTGTGTCTAACCCGTTTATAATACCGATTTTAATTAATCTTATAACATACACGACTTCGTCTTCTTCGTTCAAAACATAGACAATGGTTAAACCAACTGTTTCTTGTTTAATTCGGTTAACGACTATTATGAGCAATTGAAAAGTATTGAACAGAAAGGGTTTGGGGAATGATTGTACCGAACAGGTGACTTTTTCAGAACTCCGGCAAGGATTCGTCGGCTCTGTTTTGTGAACTTCGGCTGTTAGGATCAATTAACAGTTTGGATGGATTAGATGTGAAATTGAACTACTGAGTAACGATTATCAGTAGGTTTAAATGATCATACCGGTTAACAGCGAGTTTCTGGAAATTCCAGAAGTTTTCCGGTGAAAACAGAAAATCCGGCAACGTCGTCTGGGGTTGATTCTGGGTGATGGAGTGATGTTAGACTTTGTCTAATAATGGAATAAAACAGAAAAAGTCGAGGTATTTACCGTGTAGATGAAAGTCTCGGTTTTCCGGCGACTTGCAGAGAATTCCGGCGAGTGAAATTTCTTGCGACAGAGATTCTTCAAGGGTTTAAGGTGAGTGTGGGTGATGCCAGTATGAGCTCTAAGGATCTTATTTTAGGGTAAGCAGAAGGGATGGAATGAATTCGGTTTTCCGGCAAAAATTTCCGGTTAACTTGCAGAGGATTCCGGCGACTTGCGGCGAAGTTTTCTGAGCAAAATGGAGCGTGTAAGTTGGATAAACTCGTGAGCTCAACTGATGAATATGGTATAACTCGGATTCAATTATGTTTTCGGTTTCGAACAGGAATTATTGTCCATGAATGAAATTGATTGGATTTTTCGATTATAACCGATGTTGCTGTAAATGTAACCGTTATGTCCAAAAGAAATCGTCAATGATTGACGAATTTGTCGGGATTTCCGGCGTCAGCGGATTTGGGCGCGCTGAGTGACTGGGTTTGATTTCCAATTTTATTTTATGTATTATTTGTTTCAATAAATTAACAAGAATCACAAGTGGCGGAGTGGTTAGATGTTGGAGTGTTAAGTCCTTGTGATACTCTCGGCTGACCCGGGTTCGAAACCCGGCATCAGTATTTTTTTTATTTCATTATTTTTAATAGATTTTCAATTATAAATTTTATATTCTAATATACTTATTAATTATGTTTCGTTTAAAATTAATTTGAGCATTAAATACGCAACGAAATTTAACTGGTTGTTCGGTTAATAAACGAAGCGGGTTTGGTTAATCCGTGTCACACCCCGACCCGCAGCGGAATAAGAGTCGGGGCATAATTGGGTTATCACCAAAGCTCATGATATTTACTAATATGTTTCATATTTATTAAAGTCAAAATTACATTCCCAATAATCCAAACATGTCCATACAAATACAAAGAAACATAACCAACTAAACAATTCCAAGCTCTAAATCATTTTATTCTTCTAGGCCAATCCTATATGTTTCTTGCTGCAGCTGGTTCACCTGTATCATATGTAAAAATGGGAGTTTTTGGGTCAACATAAGTTGGCGAGTGAACCTTGTTAGATAAACATTTATTATTGATTTACTTGTTATTTTATCAAGGAAAAATTGTGCATAATCATAAGTGAGCAAATGTAAATAATCAATTTAGTAACAATGTTAACCACAAACTATAACATACAATGACATATAATAACTTGCATAAATATATAACATGAATGAAACTGTGCGATCAAGGCTCAATCAAACGGAGCCGATCGTATTGCATGTACTGAAAATGATAAATGTCTGTGCGATCAAGGCTCAATCAAACGGAGCCGATCGTATGTTGGCACGCCAGGTTCACGCTCATAATGTAATGGGGAACATGCTCAACGCTCATAATGTAATGGGGAGCGGCGGCCTATGAAATTGCATGTACTGAAAATAATGAATTAAATCTAACAATAACCACACAAACTATTGAATCAAACTGAATACACATTTGTTCATGATATGATGTATGCACAATGATTTAAGTATAATAAGTGGCAAGACACATGATACACCCAAAAACGTGATTAAAACAGGGAATTTGTAAAGATTCACTCACATTGGGTGCGTTTGATTGGAGATAGTGAGATGCGCACGAGTTGAAAGGATTTGAACAACGAGATTTAACTAACCTAAATAATAACGGAAAATATAGTAAATGAGTGGATTTTATTAATAATTTTAATAAGATTTTTAGATATATTTTTGTGAGTTTAAGGCTATTTCCTATCTTTAAAAACATTATTTTTAAGTATTTTTAATTGATTTTTAAATTAAATTAAATAAATAAAAATATAAAAATATGTTGACTTTTTGCAACCGTTGACCGTTTGACTTGTTGACCGGTTTTATTTGTGTAATTGCATGCGCTGGGTGAGGCTCGAACCCGAGACCTCCCGTACGCGTGCACGCAAGCTCTACCAACTGAGCTACGTGTCTAACCCGAAATAGTTCTGTTTTTTATTATACTTATATATTAACTCAGCTTATTCAAAATTCTTTTATTTTCAAAAACATTTTAAATCATCGAACCGGTGCCATGTACAGGTCTCGAACCCGGGACCTGTGCTTTAACGCTACACACAGTCCACCGCTGGACTGTGTGTCTAACTTGGTTAATATACAGATTTTAGTATACTTAACAACTAACGTAGTTAATCCGGTTCAGTTAGAAAAATAAAACAACTTTATTACAGAGAGAGTGTGTGTATCAGGGATCGAACTCGCGGCGTGTGATATGTATATGCACACAGTCCACCGCTGGACTGTGTGTCTAACCCGAGATAATATCCAGATTTTATTAAACTTATAATCAAACTATCATCGTCTTCTACATTACAAAATTACAGTCTATGATTACGCTATTGTATCTTGTTTAATTCGATTGGCAAACATTGAACAGACTAATATGAAATTGCAGAGACGATATGTAGAAGTAAACATACCGGAGAACGATTTGTCTCAGAATTTCGGCAAGGCATCGGCTCTGTTTTTATGAACTTCAACTGAGCGAGCGATTTAACAGTTTTGATTAGCTAATTGTGGAATTGAAGTGCTAAACAAAAGTTAACAAAAGGTTTGAAAGTCTATACCGTTTCACAGCTGAAGATAAAGATTTTCAGAAGTTTTCCGGCGAACTGGAATTATCTGATATTGACGTCTGAAATGGATTTCGATTGAAAGGTCTGAGTTAGCAATAGCTTAACAATTGATAGACCACGAAGGTATTGAAAGACTTAATGTTTTGATGAAGAATACGGTTTTCCGGCGACTTGCAGAATTTTTCCGGCGAGTAAAATAAACTTTTCTGATGAACTGAATGTATGACGAAAATGAAATGGCAGGTTTGTAGAATGTTTCTGAGTCGCGAGAGAGAGCAAAGATTGAAGTAATTCTGATATTGAATGTCTTCGGTTATAAAAACCGATTCACTTCTGGAATTCAAGTTCATTCAAGGCAAACTTGATTAGAATCGTCGGTGCATCGGTTATAAAACAGAATTCGCGATTCTCAAACGTTTTGGACGGTTGAATAGCCGATTACGGTTTTCAGTTTGGCGCAGCCGGTTGATCTATGATTGACTATAAATTTCATTTATTTCCTAGAGTTGACAGAAAACAACAAGTGGCGGAGTGGTGATGTGTGTGTGTGTGATAAGTCGTTGGGTTTATGCCCGGCTGACCCGGGTTCGAGTCCCGGCAGCCTCATTTTATTTTTAACTATTTTATTTTTACTTTTTATCAATTATAACTTTTATAATTTAGTTTGTTTATTAATTATGTATCATTAAATATCAAAATAGACGTAAATACGCAACAAAACATTTATAACTTGATATTCGATTATAAACGGAGCGGGTTTGGAAAACCCGTTTTTGACAAATGTTACAGTATCCCCTACTTTTAGGAATTTCGTCCCGAAATTTAAGTAGTAGTAGGAAAAAGATGTGGGTATTTCTCGCGCATTGAGTCTTCACGTTCCCAAGTAAACTCAGGTCCCCGTTTCGACTCCCAACGTACCCTAACAATTGGAATGCGACTTCGTCGAAGACGTTTTTCTCCGAAGTCCATGATCTCTACAGGTCTTTCAATAAAATGCATAGATTCATCAATCTGAATATCTTCCAGAGGAATGTGGAGGTTTTCATCAGCGAGGCACGTCTTCAAGTTTGATACGTGGAATGTGGGATGAATCCTGTTGAGTTCTTCTGGTAGATCAAGCTTGTATGCTACAGGTCCTACTCTTTCGAGTATCTTGAAAGGTCCTATGTAGCGTGGTGCTAGCTTGCCTTTTTGACCAAAACGAACTACTCCCTTCCACGGTGATACTTTCAAAAGTACATGATCCCCAATGTTAAACTCCAAAGGCTTCCGTCGTTTATCTGCATAACTCTTTTGACGACTTTGAGCCGCTAGAAGATTGTTTCAAATTTGATGTATCTTGTCTGTGGTTTCTTGAATCAATTCTGGACCAGTGATTTGAGCTTCCCCAATTTCGTGCCAACATACTGGAGATCGGCACTTACGACCATATAAGGCTTCAAAAGTTGCCATGTCGATACTTGAATGATAGCTGTTGTTGTACGAAAATTCAACTAATGGTAGATGAGCGTCCCAATTTCCCTTGAAGTCTATAACACATGCTCGAAGCATATCTTCAAGAGTTTGAATGGTGCGTTCAGATTGTCCATCAGTTTGAGGATGATAAGCGGTACTGAGATCTAATCGCGTACCCAAAGCGGCTTGTACTACTTGCCATGTTCGTGAAGTGAAACGACCATCACGATCTGAAATAATGCTTAACTGTACACCATGTCGGCTTACGACTTCGCTGATATAAATACGAGCTAGCTTTTCGTTCTTGAAATCTTCGCGGATAGGAATAAAGTGAGCTGATTTTGTAAGTCGATGAATGCTTACCCATATAGTGTCATACCCACCAGAAGTGCGAGGTAACCCGGTAATGAAGTCCATGGTTATGTTTTCCCACTTCCATACAGGTATTTCAGGTTGGACCAGAAGTCCTAAGGGTCTTTGGTGTTCAGCTTTTACCTTGGAACATGTAAGGCACTTGGAAACAAAAACATCAATATCCTTTTTCATTCCAGGCCACCAATAGGTGTATCATAGGTCTTGATACATTTTATCGGCTCCTGGGTGTATAGAGTATCGTGTTTTGTGAGCCTCATTCATAAGAAATTCATGAAGGTTGTTGTGATCAGGAATCCATATGCGATCTAGATAGTACAGAATACCGTCAGATTTAGTTTCAATTTTAAGTTCAGCCCCACAGGACAGCTCCTTTCGTACATCATCTTCCGTTACTGAAACATGTTGGGCTTCACGAATTTGATCTTTAATGTTAGTTACGATTTGAAAACATAGAAGACGAATGGAGTTCGCATAACCCTTTCGACTGAGTGCATCAGCCACCACATTTGCTTTGCCAGGGTGGTACCGAATTTCACAGTCATAGTCATTTAGAAGTTCGACCCATCTTCGTTGCCTCATGTTTAACTCCTTTTGATTGAAGATATGTTGAAGACTCTTGTGGTCAGTGTATATTTCACACTTAGTACCATAGAGATAATGTCTCCATATCTTAAGAGCGAACACAACGGCTCCAAGTTCTAGGTCATGGGTGGTGTAGTTCTTCTCCTGAATCTTGAGTTGTCTCGAAGCATAAGCTATAACCTTTCCTCTTTGCATTAGAACACAGCCTAGTCCTTGCCCTGACGCGTCGCAATAAACCACGAAGTCATCACAACCTTCAGGCAGAGTAAGGATTGGTGTATCACAGAGTTTTTGCTTAAGGGTTTGGAAGGCTTCTTCTTGTTTGGGTCCCCATATGAAAGGTTTTCCCTTGTGAGTTAAAGCCGTGAGTGGTACAGCAATGCGAGAGAAGTTTGAAATGAAACGACGATAATAACCAGCCAAACCAAGAAAAGATCTTACTTCAGTTGGTGTACATGGCACTTGCCATTCTTGTACCGCTTTGATCTTTGAGGGGTCGACATGTATTCCCTTGTCATTGACTACATGTCCGAGGAATTGCACCTCTTTTAACCAGAATTCACATTTGGAGAATTTGGCGTAAAGCTTTTCATTCTCTAGAAGTGTAAGGATGAGTCGAAGATGTCGCTCATGATCAGACTTAGACTTTGAATAAATGAGGATGTCGTCGATGAAGACTATAACAAAACGATCAAGATAAGGTTTGCAGACTCTGTTCATTAGATCCATGAAGACAGCTGGAGCGTTGGTTAAACCAAATGGCATGACCATGAATTCATAATGACCATAACGAGTTCGAAAAGCGGTCTTTGGGACGTCTTCTTCATGCACTCTAAGTTGATGATAACCAGATCGAAGGTCGATTTTTGAAAAGCAGCTGGCACCTTGAAGTTGGTCAAGAAGATCATCAATGCGAGGTAATGGATAGCGATTCTTGATTGTTAACTTTTTGAGTTCTCTGTAGTCGATGCACATGCAAAACGATCCATCTTTCTTCTTTACAAAAAGGACAGGTGCACCCTAAGGCGAGGAGCTAGGACGTATGAATCCCTTGTCAGTCAACTCTTGCAATTGACTGGCTAGCTCTTGCATTTCAGAGGGGGCTAACCTATAAGGAGACTTTGCAACTGGTGTAGCACCAGGTATAAGATCAATGCGGAATTCGACTTCTCTTACGGGAGGAAGTCCTGAAATGTCGTCAGGAAAAACTTGCGGGAAATCTTTTACTACAGGAATGTCTTCAAGTTTCTTCTCCATGGTTCCCTTTTTGACCATATGAGCTAAAAACGCGACATAATTCTTGCGAAGATATTTTTGAGCTTGAAGACAGGACATTAATCTGAGCTCTTTCGACGAGGTTTCTCCAAAGATTCGCAGAGTCTGACCGTTTGGAAGAGGAATGCGTATAAAATTTTCGCGGCATACAACTTCTGCCTGATGTTGACTGAGCGAGTCCATACCAATTATGATATCAAAACTTCCCAACTTCATAGGAATAAGGTCAACTGGAAAGTCGTGGTCGTTTAAGGTGAATGTACAGTTGCGTATAATAGAGTTTAAAGAGACTGGTTTCCCGTCAGCAACTTCTACTGTTATGGATTCCATGAGCTTATCACGATTTTGGTTTAGGATAGGTTCAAACTCTAAGGACACAAAAATTTTATCCGCGCCAGTATCAAACAACATGGATGCATATCTACCATTGATAAGGAACGTACCGTTAACCACATTGCCGTCAGCTCTAGCCTGATTAGCTTTGATGTTGAAAGCTCTTCCTCTTGCAGGTGGAGGAGCTTGGTTCGCTTGATTCACCGGATTGGCTTGGGCCTGAGCATGAATAATGTTCGCCAACCTTGGACAAGTGTTTCTAAAATGGCTTGGGTCTCCACAATTGTAGCAAGCCCGCATAGGTTGTACCATAGGATAGTTGGGTTGGTAATATGTTTGGGCTAAATGTCGGGTAGGTGGTAATAGTAGGGGTTGTTGGGCTTGACCCATTATTTGTTGGTTGGTTTGGGTTGAAGGCTGGTGGCGGTTCGTTCGCTGAGGCATGCGGCAGGTTTGAACAGTATGGCCTGCGCGACCACAACCAGTGCAATGTTGGCAAGGATGATTAGGAAAATGGTGGTATTGGCAACGGTTGCATTTTGGTAACGGGCCAGAGTATGGTCTTTTGTATGGTGCAGGTGAAGGGGCAACTTGGGTAATGGGTGCAGCAGGGATAGGGTAACTGGTTTGTGTGACGGCGAAGTTTCTGGTGTTACGCTTCCTCTTGTTAGCAAACTTAGAGGAGGATGTGGAATGGTTTGAAGTTTGACCCTCAACAGGGGCTTTCTTTTTCTCTTCTTTAAACTTACCGTTGCGAATTCGATTCTCGGTCAGTTCAGTGGCTAGTTCCATAGCAGCTTCAAGTGTTGCTGGTGAAGTGCTGAGAACTGAATCTTGAATTTTCGAGGGAAGTCCTCGAATATAATGCTCGATTAAACGATAAGTTGGGGTGAACAAGTTAGGAACCATTTGGTTCAACTCTAAGAACCTCTTGTTGTAGGAAGCATGATCTCCCTCCTTCTGCTTCAAAGAATGAAATTCGTCCTCCAACTTTTTAATCTCACTCCTAGGACAGAACCGCCTAGTCATAATTTCCCTTAACTCCTCCCATGTTAAGGCCATTGCATCATCAATTCCCCTCTTCCCCTTTTCAGTATTCCACCAGGTGAGAGCTACCCCAAATAGTCTTCCGGTGGCGTATCGAACCTTGCGATCCTCAGGACAATCGCAGTTGAGGAAGGTGTTCTCCATTTCCTCAAACCAGTGGAGGAGAGCAGTGACACCTTCAGTCCCTTCAAATTTAGGAGGATCACAAGACTTGAAATGTTTATATGAGCACTTACTGGTAGGAGGGTTGCCGATGTTCTGGTCGTCTTGCTGGGGAGGGTTAGTGGGATTGGTGGCGAGAGCTTGTTGCACTTGAACTACAATGTCAGGAAGCACCGCGGCCATTTGTTTCGCGATTTGTGTGGCCAAGCGTTCGTGAGCCCTTCCTGATCTTTTACCCCCTCTCTGTTGTCTAGCCGACATCTACAGGAACATACATAAGAAGATTGTGAGTTTATGGAGTCTTTTTAGGTGTCATGTGTCTTAAAGAAAATGAAAATAACATAAATATCAATAATGCAACTACATCCATAGGATGTCTTGGGTTTGCTCATGTTGGGCCTCAAATGTCCCCCATACCTTCACCTGTATAGTCATGTGGGCCCCCATGGCTATTGGCTTGGTAGGATTCACATTAGTATTGGCGATTTAACACTCGCATCACCCGAATGCAAACCACAAAATATGTTTACGAGATGTATGGTCGGAATGTGTCCAGGTGTAGACACAATGACAACTCAAAGTGGGGTTAGCTCACACGACGTTTGGTATAGCATGCTCTGGCCTAATAGGTACTTCGTACTCTCATCGTTAGTCCCCAGGTAGGCAAACTGGTCCTTTATTTTGGATTTATACGAATGCCAGCCTAGACAGGACGTTTCGACTACCGGTACTGGTACCCTTCCAGTTACTACATGCCCGTCATGAGAACTCACTTTGATGAGATTTGAAAATACAAAAATCGTTGTAAAAGCAATCATGAAAATGATGTGGTGTGTGCTTTCATGGATATGATATGTTATGAGAATATGATTCATGATAGGCATTATATGATAATATATACTTATGAACATGCTTGCATAACATTGAATGTAACATTTAACATAAAACATATAAGCATCATGAAATTTGGCATGTAACACACAAAAATCTTAAAAATTTCTAATCAACTATAGTATAGGCTCTAAGGGTCTAATAACCTATCCTATATCCCTATAGTCATGGCTCTGATACCAATTTGTCACACCCCGACCCACAGCGGAATAAGAGTCGGGGCATAATTGGGTTATCACCAAAGCTCATGATATTTACTAATATGTTTCATATTTATTAAAGTCAAAATTACATTCCCAATAATCCAAACATGTCCATACAAATACAAAGAAACATAACCAACTAAACAATTCCAAGCTCTAAATCATTTTATTCTTCTAGGCCAATCCTATATGTTTCTTGCTGCAGCTGGTTCACCTGTATCATATGTAAAAATGGGAGTTTTTGGGTCAACATAAGTTGGCGAGTGAACCTTGTTAGATAAACATTTATTATTGATTTACTTGTTATTTTATCAAGGAAAAATTGTGCATAATCATAAGTGAGCAAATGTAAATAATCAATCAGTAAAAATGTTAACCACAAACTATAACATACAATGACATATAATAACTTGCATAAATATATAACATGAATGAAACTGTGCGATCAAGGCTCAATCAAACGGAGCCGATCGTATTGCATGTACTGAAAATGATAAATGTCTGTGCGATCAAGGCTCAATCAAACGGAGCCGATCGTATGTTGGCACGCCAGGTTCACGCTCATAATGTAATGGGGAACATGCTCAACGCTCATAATGTAATGGGGAGCGGCGGCCTATGAAATTGCATGTACTGAAAATAATGAATTAAATCTAACAATAACCACACAAACTATTGAATCAAACTGAATACACATTTGTTCATGATATGATGTATGCACAATGATTTAAGTATAATAAGTGGCAAGACCATGATACACCCCAAAAACGTGATTAAAACGGGGAATTTGTAAAGATTCACTCACATTGGGTGCGTTTGATTGGAGATGGTGAGATGCGCACGAGTTGAAAGGATTGAACAACGAGATTTAACTAACCTAAATAATAACGGAAAATATAGTAAATGAGTGGATTTTATTAATAATTTTAATAAGATTTTTAGATATATTTTTGTGAGTTTAAGGCTATTTCCTATCTTTAAAAACATTATTTTTAAGTATTTTTAATTGATTTTTAAATTAAATTAAATAAATAAAAATATAAAAATATGTTGACTTTTTGCAACCGTTGACCGTTTGACTTGTTGACCGGTTTTATTTGTGTAATTGCATGCGCTGGGTGAGGCTCGAACCCGAGACCTCCCGTACGCGTGCACGCAGCTCTACCAACTAAGCTACGTGTCTAACCCGAAATAGTTCTGTTTTTTTATTATACTTATATATTAACTCAGCTTATTCAAAATTCTTTTATTTTCAAAAACATTTTAAATCATCGAACCGGTGCCATGTACAGGTCTCGAACCCGGGACCTGTGCTTTAACGCTACACACAGTCCACCGCTGGACTGTGTGTCTAACTTGGTTAATATACAGATTTTAGTATACTTAACAACTAACGTAGTTAATCCGGTTCAGTTAGAAAAATAAAACATCTTTATTACAGAGAGAGTGTGTGTATCAGGGATCGAACTCGCGGCGTGTGATATGTATATGCACACAGTCCACCGCTGGACTGTGTGTCTAACCCGAGATAATATCCAGATTTTATTAAACTTATAATCAAACTATCATCGTCTTCTACATTACAAAATTACAGTCCGTGATTACGCTATTTTATCTTGTTTAATTCGATTGACAAACATTGAACAGACTAATATGAAATGGCAGAGACGATATTTAGAAGTAAACATACCGGAGAATGATTTGTCTCAGAATTCCGGTAAGGCGTCGACTCTGTTTTTATGAACTTCAACTGAGCGAGCGATTTAACAGTTTTGATTAGCTAATTGTGGAATTGAAGTGCTAAACAAAATTTAACAAAAGGTTTGAAAGTCTATACCGTTTCACAGCTGAAGATAAGGATTTTCAGAAGTTTTCTGGCGAACTGGAATTATCTGATATTGACGTCTGAAATGGATTTCGATTGAAAGGTCTGAGTTAGCAATAGCTTAACAATTGATAGACCACGAAGGTATTGAAAGACTTACTGTTTTGATGAAGAATACGGTTTTCCGGCGACTTGCAGAATTTTTCCGGCGAGTAAAATAAACTTTTCTGATGAACTGAATGTATGACGAAAATGAAATGGCAGGTTTGTAGAATGTTTCTGAGTCGCGAGAGAGAGCAAAGATTGAAGTAATTCTGATATTGAATGTCTTCGTTATAAAAACCGATTCACTTATGGAATTCAAGTTCATTCAAGGCAAACTTGATTAGAATCGTCGGTGCATCGGTTATAAAACAGAATTCGCGATTCTCAAACGTTTTGGACGGTTGAATAGCTGATTACGGTTTTCAGTTTGGCGCAGCCGGTTGATCTATGATTAACTAAAATTTCATTTGTTTCCTAGAGTTGACAGAAAACAACAAGTGGCGGAGTGGTGATATGTGTGTGTGATAAGTCGTTGGGTTTAAGCCCGGCTGACCCGGGTTCGAGTCCCGGCAGCCTCATTTTATTTTTAACAATTTTATTTTTACTTTTTATCAATTATAACTTTTATAATTTAGTTTGTTTATTAATTATGTATCATTAAATATCAAAATAGAGTAAATACGCAACGAAACATTTATAACTTGATATTCGATTATAAATAGCGGGTTTGGAAAACCCGTTTTTGACAAATGTTACAATCCGGTTTTGACGGATGTTACAAGATCCATCATGGATGTCTCCAATAATGATGTATTTGTTACATGGTTCTTTACCAGAAGATAAAGCGCAAGCACGTAAGTTACATTGCAAAGCCCTCAATTACGAGATGGTTGACGGTATTCTGTACCGACGCTCTTACATGGGTCCTTTGCTCCGCTGTGTTAGCAAACATGATGCCAGTACCTAATCAGGGAGATTCATGAGGGGCTATGTGGCATACATTTCGGGCCGCGCATGGTAGTAGCCAAAGTGAAAAGCGCAGGGTATTATTGGCCCGGAATGTACTTTGACGCTGTAGAGATCTTGCCAAATGCATGTCCTGCCAAAGGCATTAAAATGTTGCGCCCAAAGAATCCTTTGGTACCCGTCACTACAGCTTGGCCTTTTCAACAATGGGCCATTGATTTAGTTGGACCATTTCCAGATGGGCCCGGCGCAGTCAAGTTCATCATTGTTGCGGTCGATTACTTCACCAAATGGGTTGAAGCTAAACACTTAGCTTCTACTACAGCGATGGTAATTCGCAAATTCATCTGGGAATACATTATTTGCCATTTTGGTCTGCCCATGCGCATTATTAAAGACAACGATCCAAATTTAACGGCTGAAGAGTTGCAAACGTGGATGACCGAAATGGGAATCCAGCATGTTTCGCTTCTGTTCCGCACCCACAAGCAAATGGTCAAGTTGAAACAAAACAAACAGTTGGTCGACGGTATCAAAGCCCGCCTCAGCACGACACGGTGGGGTGGGTTGACGAATTGCCTAACATCTTGTGGGCACACCGAACTATGCCCAAGACTAGCACCGGAGAAACTCCTTTTAGCTTTGTGTACGACACGGAGGCTGTGATTCCTACTGAAATTGGGTTACCATCTCCAAGAATGCTAGCTTTGGAAAAACAAGATAACAAAGAGCAAAGGCGCATCGACCTAGACTTATTGGAAGAACGACGAGAAAATGCGGCGATTCGCGAAGCTAAGTACAAGTCTCAGCTTGAAAAGTATTACAACAAAAGGGTACGCATCTGCTCCTTTTTTCCTGGTGACTTTGTTCTTCGCGATAATGAAGCGTCGAATGCCGAAAAACCGGGAAGTTAGCCCCGCGATGGGAAGTTCCGTACGTGATAAATGAAGTACTGGAAAAAGGCGCATACACTATGAAGCGAATGGATGGATCCAGTGTTCCTCGAACCTGGAACGCCCAACATCTACGCCGATGTTATATGTAATCTCAGTCCTCTAAGCAACTTCTGGGCGTTGCGTAATGAGACTGCTTACTTTATTTCTTATGTAATCTTAGTGGCAGCCATAACTTTACGCTTTATCAGTATGAATAAAATATTCTGTCACTACTTACAGTCTTGTATATGTTCATTTACAAATGCATGCAATTCCTTTGGATAAACAAAAACACAAACTCATGAGCCACAAGCTAACTTAATACTTACGCTCACACATGAGAAAATAAATTGTTCATTTGTCTATCCTACACAAGTAATTGGTCACATGCAAACATTGTAAAGCTAAAATATATTATATTCACATCAAAAGTACTTGCACAGCAGCGCAAAGTTACAAGTAATTACAAAATAAAGAATTACAAATTTCCTACTCTATGGATTTTGTGCCCGCCTGCTTCTCTGTTGTTGAGAAGATCTCCTTTAGTCTATCGACAAAGTCATTTTGCTACAGCGCGGCCTCCACAAGGTCCATAATAGGAATTAGCAATTGATCTATATTTTTCTTTAGCAGCAGAATAAATGGTAGCAGTATTTAACCCATGTGTGGCAGCCCAGCTTGTATCCCATTCGGTCTTTAGCGCATGTGCCACATGCAAAGTGCACTCTTTATAGCCCTCGGCATGCCCGTCACTGCGTGCAGCCATCATCAATTCTGCCATTCTCTCATCCAACTCCGTGGAGTTAAGGATGGCATTTGCGATCTGTATACAAATACAATCAGTATATGTTATGATGATCGAACCAGACATGTATAAAGAAAAGGGAATATTACCTCCACAATCCCATACTCTCGCAACCAGGTAAGCTGGTTCATGAGGGATTCGGTCAGGCTTTCTGCTGTAGCGCTAGCGACCTCCGTGTCGTTAAGTTTTTGTTCACCTTCAGTTTAACGGCGGGTCAACTCGGCTTTCTCTGTTTGGTGTATCTTTCTTCAAAACATCAACCTCATCTTGCAGCTGTGCCTGGTCAAATAGCATAGAAGTTAGATCATCAATCTCTTTATTCTTAAGAAGGAGAGTCATTTTGGTCGATGCCTCATTCTGCTCGCTCCTTTCTCTATGAGAGCGCGCCTCTTCTGCTGCCGCAACTGCATCAGCTTTCTCTTTCATAAGCTTCTCAATTTCGTTGCGCAGGGATATATTTTCTTTGTTATCGCGATCACAAGCCTCCACAAAGCGCTTGCGCTCGTCGGCATGTTGCGTAGCAGAGGCCTCACATTTGCGCTTCTAAGATAGCGCAGACCACTCGTCGGTCTTCTTTTCCTCCTCAAACTTGGCTTTTTCAGCCTCAAAATCGACGAGCATCTTTAACATCTTCTCTTTCTCAAGTTTGGCCTTCGCCTTATCAATCTCAACCTCATCCCACTCCTTGTTCATACTACGCCATTCGCGCACGATCCTATTTATTGTGGAAGAGGCAAGGGCAGACTCTTGCAAATATGACTCATAGGTAGCCTCATGATCTTTCTCTTCTGACGCTTCACCTCCGCCGAGGGGAAGATGCCCTTATATCACTCCTTGCTGGAGTGCCAATCGGTAAAAACATCACCCTGTTTAACCTTCCACACAGGCTGATGGATCGCAGAGGCCCGCTTCTCAGAATAAGAGCGATAATAGTAATCCCCAGGCATCTCCTCTGGGCGAATGGGCGACTCCTCGTCAGAATCCTCAACAGACATAAAGCCTTTGCTTTGTGTTGAAGGGCCAGCACCCTTAGATATCAACTTCGAAGGCTCCGGCACAGGGGAAGATATTTTTTCTTGCTCCGCGGTAACAGTATCTTTCACCCCAACATCTGTCGTTGTATCTTTAACCTGCTCGCCAGCAGGATTCTCAGCATCAAATTTTTTAGACTCTTCTTCTGGAGCCATCTTCTCAATATTTTCTGGGACAATCTCGCTCCGCATCTCCCTCCTCAACATTTTCAGGCCTGCGCGGCGATGGTATAGCAGATGGGGTGACCGGCGCAGCCTTCACCATTTTCTCTGCAAATCATATTAACAAATACCAAGTATAAGATTATGCGCAACTTTTCTGACAGAAATGCGCAACAAACTAAACATACCAGGTGAGAACTTCTTTGCAAAGGCATCCAGATTGCCCTTCTTGCCAATGCGCGGGCGCGCAACTTTTGTGGGAACAGGAGGTTTAGTTTCAGACTCCTTCCTCTTCTTGGAAGTGCGCTTCAACGCCTCTTCCGGGCTTGAGGGTATTTCCAAGGGATCGTCTGGGTTCGAGGCAGGAAGAGAGGAGGTGTCAATGGGTTCTGGCTTTGGTTTCCTCAAACCTATAGGCGCAAGACCCTCCAATGAGTCCGACACCACCACATATCACACCAAGAGTAAGATACGAGACGTGTACCTTTCTTACCCTCAGCTTTCGCAGCCGCTGATGGTTTGATTTTTTGATCTGGTTTGGAAAGGGGAGGTGCAGCAGCTGCAGCAGCAGTTGGCTTCTTCTTCTTCTTTGAGTCAGGGCCTACGCCCAAGTTTAGCAAATCACCTACATAATCAGTCATATTGAACAAAGGGTTGCGCCGTTAGTTATATTGCAATATCAACTTAGGCCTTGTAATAATTTAATTACCAGTTGTAGAAGACGGTTGCGCATCCAGATCCTCCTTCTTGGGCAGCTCAAAGTTCCCAAGATTTGTGAGAACCAGGTATCCTCACCCTCAGCAATGGGCACGATGGCCATTTTCCCTTTTTCTCTCTCGAAGGATACAAAGTAGAGCGGCGCAGCTATATAACAAATATTTTTGCATCAGTACATATCTCTTAAAAGATATTGCTAGGAAGTTAAAACGGTTACATACCAGTTCCGTCTTCAGAATACACTGGTTTTTCCCGGCATTCTTTCTTACAAAAAATACTCATCCCAGCAGCGATGAGGGCCCTCTCCGGCAAAACGATGTTGGGCACATCTTTAATATCCTGGTACCACACCTCGTCGGCAGGTATGGGGAGGGTCTCCAGCTCGATATCATCGCCGGCTCGAAAAGTCATCTTCATCGGGATTACTGCCGCCTTTATGAAGAAAAACTTCTATTTCCAGTCATGGTAAGATTTGGGTGGCACTAACAACAACCGTTTTGCTTGCACCTGTTGTTGGAACGAGTAGAAACCCAAAGAGCAATGCAACTGATAGAAGACTCTAAACTTCTCAACCGTCGGTATGATCTGCATCGGCCGGCAAACAAACTCAAACTGCCGGATCCTAACCATCCCCATCGGGCTCAACTGAGAAATATGGAATTTATAAAAATAAAGGATCTCCAGCATAAAATGGGTCACCAGAAGCCTGAAGTTTCCTTCGGCAAAATAGTCATAGAACAACGTGATATAGCCGGCCGGAGCATCAGCCTCCGTGGCATTCGCTACTGGAAAAAACGTTTTCCAGGACGGAGCAAACAGGAAGTTGGTAGCAAGATTATCAAAATCTTTCTTCGACCACTTTAATGGTGGCAAACTTGACGTCGATGGCATATCAGCAGAAACTTGCACTGGTGGCCATAACTCAAACTTCAAAGAATACTCAGAAAACTTTGAAGGTCACCGGAATATACGAACACAAGATTTTCTCTCAAGATTTGCTCTGGTGAGGAAGCAAATGGATTGTTGATCCCTTTATATACTAATCGCAATTAATGCAAGATTTGACTGCAGCGACTTTTGCGACAGTCATGTATCCCCAGGTAACTGCAGGGGCGAGTGGGGAACAGTAACCGCCCCACGCGCGTGAGTGTTGCCGAAATGACATTAAATGTTGTAAGGCATGTACTGTTGACAGCCTGTCAACAGTACCACCACGTCTCAAGAACATGCACCTTCACCAACTACATCCTCCGGATAAGTGACACGTGTCCAAGTATATTTGAAATTCAAATACTTTTTCAAAATTCACTTCGACACGTCACCAAGATGCAGAAAACAACAGAAGGCTAATACTTACCTAGCGCAGCACATTTATCTCAAGTCCAGTGCTCCACCTACTTTTTATTCTTACATAGGAGCAACACTGGACTGGGGGACATGAAGGGGTATGGTCCAAAAACCTTGCGCCAATCAAGGAAACCATACCCATTAATAACTACTAAGGAGACTTCACGCAGACTTCTTTGCCAAAACGAGATTTATTAGAACTTTGCGCCAAATATCCAAGAAAGAAAAGGATCATATAACTACCTTGCGCGGGCTCGCGCAAGGTTCAAAGTTAAAAGCCTGAACATTCTTTTTGGATAAATGCTTCATATAACTACCTTGCGCGGTCTCGCGCAAGGTACAAAGTTAAAAGCCTGAACATTCTCTTTGGATAAATGCTTCATTTAACTACCTTGCGCGGGCTCGCGCAAGGTTCAAAGTTAACCTTGAACAATCTCGTTTGATAATGCTTCATGCACAAACCTTGCATGGATATTTATATCAAAGCAAGTATCCACCAAACGTTGCGCTAAACAGCAAGGAGAAGGAAGAAGCTCAGTTAACTAACTTGCGCTTCTCGCGCAAGGAAACAGTTAATCCTGGGAAACTCTCCCTTAGCAAAATCCTTGACTTGGTACAGAAGCAAAGGGAATCTTTTCTGTTGTAACAGAATGTACACGTGGCGAACAACAGATGGGTAACAACTGTGAAATCTTCTAAAAGCCACTAACACCCAATCGTGCAAGCATCTTTTCGGTTATAACTAATTGCCACATGGCAGCATCTGGACGGCTGAGGAATATCACAGTGATGGCATGCTCACATTTATAAAATGTAGTGATCTCATGTTGACACGTGGCACCTCCCTAACCACTGATGAGCTCACGATCCGTGTGCACTAACGGATCAGCCGGAGTATTGTTTCATTCTTCTTCATCGTGAAACCAAATGAAGGGTTAACCCTTTTATGCAGAGCCCATTCCATAGATCTACTTAGATTCCGATCTAGTTAATCTAGGGTTTCTTCATGTTTACATATAAAAAACAACACAAAACTTATGCTTTAGTACTTGCACGAACAATCCATTATACATGAACGCTTTGATACGTATGTTATGCTTATACTAGGACCGAACGTATGTGATACCATAGTCTTGCTTATTATGAGCCTCCATTTGACATGTATAGCGCTATAGGAGTAACGTACCGCCCGTGAACGAGTGGTCATGTTGAATTATTTATACTAGTTGCGTAAACAGAGGGTTGACTAGAAATATCGCATGCCTTGTATATGCTCGTATGTAAACTTAGTTGCCATGTGGATTTGTTTAAACCTATGCTTATACGTATGCTATGCTCAAACTTGTATACTCGCCTTTGCTTTTGCATTGAACTCGTATTTTAAACATGTTACAGGTTGAGAAGGTTGATGCCACGAAAACGAAGTAGCGATGACGCTAGATACACATTTAGACGTTTAGGTTTATTATTGATGTATCAAATTTTGTCTTAGTTAATGTTGTTTTTGAATTTTCCCTTGTATTGTAATGACTTTATGCCATGAAATGAAATTCGGATTTAATTAATTATTGTCGCAATTAGTATTATGAGCAATGAGCAATCTATTTCGTCCCGCCTCGATGTTTCTGCCATCGGTTGGGGTGTGATAGATTGGTATCAGAGCCATAATTATAGGGAATTAGGTAGAATTGCCATGTTTGACCTAGTCTATAGTTTAAGCGTCCCGTTTTGACCATTCTATTATCATGCTTAAAACTTTATTCTTCCTCATTGCTTCTTCCTCATCTTTTGGTCTTAAAACTTACATAATGTCTTTCCTAAGACATTTTACACAAATACACTTGAAGACTTGAAGACACTCGTGATGCAAACGAGGCGTTTTGCACCAAGATAGGTCCAATGACTTACAATTTTTGGTGAAATCCCTCATTCCGCGTATTCGATTTTTTTCACGAAGTTACACCATCAAGTTAGGAGTGACATCCACACCTTGATGGAAGACTTCCATTTCATGCTCTAGTGGATCTTACAAACGAGTCGGAATATGCTCCTCGTTTAGTAAGAAGCAAACCGCACTTAGGGTACAATGTTGTCAAGTTAGGGGTGAAACCCGCACCTTGTCAACTAGTCCCGTTCCTCGATTTTCAATCTCTCCAAAGTCTCGAATTTTCGATCGACTAGGGACATGTAGTAACTGGAAGGGTAAAATACCGTTAATGCTTCTCGACGAGAGTATTTTACCTATTAGGCCAAAGCATGTTCCCTAACTCGAAAGATCTTACGAATCACTTTGGAATAGTCGACGTTTCTCTACCCGAAACAATCCCATGTTTTATTGAGCCAATCTTTTATGTTATCTCAATTTTTATGTGATTTTATACTTGTTACCTTATTCATTTGAAACCGTTACACAATTCGCACGTTATTGTAATAAAAAACAATAATAATCCTCGTGAACAAACTAAATTTATACTCCTTGTACGCATTCATACGTGTTGTACATGCCATATTTGTTAAATTCATGTTAACTATGTGAACCATACGTGAATTATCCATGCTTATACATGCAAAACTTATTTTTACATTATGATCAAGTCTCATCCTATTCTCTTCTATTTTAGCCCTAGATGGCATCTCCAAGCTCATCTGATGAACACAAGAAGAGTAAGAAGAACTCTCGTTCTAACTCCAAGAAAGAACTCGCGAACCTCTTCGCTGAACAAATGGCCGACCATATGGCCCGAATCATGCCGGATATCGTTAGTAAGATCCAATCGAACACTGAATCGCTTCATGGTTCGGTCGACTCCAAGGTGGAAAAACCTAAGACGCAATTCCTCTTCAAGCACATCATTGCTTGTAAACCCTTAGAGTTTACAGGTAAGGATGGCGCCACAATGTTGCTGACTTGGTTCGAAGCCATTGAACTCGCGTTCTGTCACCAGTGGCTGTCCCGACGATGTGCGTACCCAAAACGCCACAGGGTGTTCCGATCGAGAGCTCTCGATTGGTGGACCTCCGAACGCAGCACAAGAGGGGACGATGCAGCCCACGCCCTGCCATGGTCCGAGTTGAAGAAAATCATGATAGATGAATTTTGCCCTCCTCATGAGCTTAGGAAGCTAGAGCACGAGTTCTGGTACCTCAAGCAAAATGGGGATGATAATGATGGTTTAACCCAACGCTTCAAGCAGCTTAGTATCCTTTGCCCACCCAAGTTGATACCACCGAGAAGGCTATCAACAAGTACATCCATTGCCTACCTGACTCCTTCATGAACCTCGTGGAAGCTGCCTTCCCAGCAACTATCGAGGAAACCTATCGCTTGGCTGCTCGGCTTAACAGCAACCAGGTCGAGCGCAGGAATGCCGCGAAGGCCTCGCTGAAAAGCGGCACCAAGCCATCGCCTAACCTGCCACTGTTGAACCCACATCTAAAAACCCCAGAAACAACAACAACCCCAAGAACAAGAAGCGAAGACTTCTAGTCAAAATTGCACGGTTGTTTACTCCGCCGAACCCTCAACCCATCCAAGTCGTTGCAGCCATCTTTCTTACCAACCCTGATCAGCCAACACAGGGCTACATTGGGTCTCACCCCCAGTGTACGACCTGTTTACGCCATCATCCCACTGGTACCCCATGCCGCAAGTGTGCCCAATGTCAAAGGTTTGGACACTTTGCTAACCGTTGCCGCAACTTCCCTCAACCCCAAAACACCCAACCTCAAGCCCTCATGCCTAACCCTGCTCAACCTCAAACCCAACCTCAAAATGCTCCTGTGCGAGCATGTTTCAAGTGCGGTGACCCGAACCATCTTGCCAATGTCTACCCTCAGCGCAACGTCAACCAGCAGCCTCAGCAGCAGCAACAGCCTCAATCGGCACGCGGAAGAGCATTTTCCCTCACCAACGCTCAGGCTTAAAGTTCAAACGACGTTATAACTGGTACGTTCCTTGTTAACCATGTTTATGCTTCATGTCTATTTGATACTGGCATTGATAAAAGTTTTGTTTCGACTGAATGTGAACCTTTACTTAAGTGTGTGCGTTCCAAATTGCCTAATCCTTTCGCTGTCGAAGTCGCAAATGGTAAAACCGTCTCTGTTGATTCTATCCTTTCTAATTGCTCCTTAATTCTAAACGATCATACGTTTTCGATCGACCTCATACCCATGCAAATGGGTAGTTTCGATGTATAGTAGGCATGGATTGGCTTAAGCGAGTTCGTGCCGAAGTTGTTTGTTCGGAAAAGTTCATTCTCCTTCCCCTTCCTAACAACGATTCCTTGCACGTCTATGGCGAGAAACCTTCTAATGGTCTTAAGCTTATGTCCTGCATCCAAGCAAACAAATATTTGCGCAAGGAGTACTTTGCCTTTCTGGCCCATGTTGTGGAAAAGAAAGACAAAGGCCCGAGCGTGAGCGACGTTCCTGTTGTTTGCGATTTCCCCGATGTCTTTCCAGAGGATCTTCCTGGTCCTCCGCCTCCTCGTTCTGTTGACTTTCGTATTGACCTCATCCCTGGCGCAACTCCTGTTGCGAAAGCTCCTTATCGTTTAGCACCCTCGGAGATGCAAGAACTATCTAGCCAACTTCAAGAGCTTCTTGATAAAGGCTTTTTACGCCCTAGTACTTCCCCATGGAGCGCTCCCGTTTTGTTCATCAAGAAGAAATATGGGTCTTTTCGTATGTGCATTGACTATCATGAACTCAATAAACTTACAGTCAAGAAGCGATACCCACTTCCTCGTATTGACGATCTCTTTGATCAACTTCAAGGTGCGACTTGTTTCTCGAAAATCGATCTCCGTTCTGGCTACCATCAACTTCGAGTTTTCGAGGGAGATGTACCTAAGACTGCCTTTCGCACATGTTATGGACACTACGAGTTCGTGGTTATGCCTTTTGGTTTGACTAACGCTCCTACAGTGTTTATGGATCTCATGAACCGCGTGTGTAAACCCTTCCTCGATCGTTTCGTAATCGTATTCATCAACGATATTCTCATCTATTCTAAAACGAAAGAAGAACATGGGCGACATTTGTAACTTATCCTTCAGCTTTTGCGTACCGAACGTCTTTATGCCAAATTCTCCAAGTGTGAATTTTGGCTAAAAGAGGTTCAATTTCTTGGTCACACCTTCAATGAACTCGGTATTCATGTTGACCCCGCAAAGATAGAAGCTATGAAGAATTGGATTGCACCTAAATCGCCTTCTGAAATTCGTCCGTTTCTTGGTTTAGCTAGCTATTATCATCGCTTCATCTCGAACTTCTCCAAGATGCCGTGCCTTTAACGTCGTTGACTCAAAAAGATAAACCTTTTGTTTGGGGTCCCGAACAAGAGGAGTCCTTTCAAACCCTCAAGGACATGTTATGTAATGCTCCTATCCTTGCACTTCAAGATGGAAACGACGATTTCGTCGTGTATTGCGATGCCTCAAACCAAGGTCTTGGTTGCGTTCTTATGCAACGGGACAAGGTTATCGCTTACACTTCGAGACAACTCAAAATACATGAGAAAAACTTTACTACGCACGACCTTGAACTTGGTGCAGTTGTTTTTGCATTAAAGATTTGGCGACACTACCTTTATGGTACAAAGTGTACAGTCTTCACCGACCATAAGAGCCTTCAACATATCTTTGATCAAAAGGAACTCAACATGCGTCAACGCCGTTGGGTAGAATTGTTAAATGACTACGACTGTGACATTCGCTACCATCCTGGCAAGGCGAATGTTGTAGCCGATGCACTAAGCCGTAAAACTCATGTCAAGAGTGTTCGTTGTCACCAAATCGTGGGGAAACTTCATGAGCTAATTCGCCAAGCACAATTTGCCGTCATTAACGAGGGTAACCTCGATAACGAGTTAATTTGTGGAGTCGAAAACCCACTCGCAGCTAAGCCTGATGGTATTCTTTACTACCATGATCGCATTTGGATTCCTAACCGTCTTAACCCTCGAAACACCTTGATGGATGAAGCCCACAAATCCCGATACTCCATTCATCCTAGCGCTGATAAAATGTACCATGACCTTCGTGCATCTTATTGGTGGCCCGGGATGAAGAAAGATATCGCCCTTTATGTCTCGAAATGTCTTACCTGTTCCAAGGTGAAAGCTGAACATCAACGTCCCTCTGGCTTGCTCGAACAACCAGAAATTCCTGTTTGGAAATGGGAGAGTATTGCTATGGATTTCATTACCAGGCTTCCTCGTACTTCGTCTGGTCATGACAGTATATGGGTTATCATTGACCGATTGACCAAATCCGCTCATTTCCTTGCCATTCGTGAAGATTACAAAGTCGAGAAATTGGCTCGTATCTACATGGATGAAATCATTAGTCGTCATGGTACTCCCGTTGACATCATTTCCGATCGCGATGCTCGTTTCACCTCCCGCCTCTGGCAAACATTTCAATCCGCCCTTGGCACTCGTCTTAACCTTAGCACCGCTTTTCATCCTCAATCCGACGGTCAAACCGAGCGTACTATCCAAACTTTGGAGGATATGCTTCGGTCGTGCGTAATCGATTTTGACGGCAACTGGGATTCGCACTTACCATTGGTAGAATTCTCGTACAATAATAGTTATCACGCAAGTATTCAAATGGCTCCATTTGAAGCATTGTATGGTCGTAAGTGTCGTTTGCCTATTTGTTGGCAGGAGATCGGAGACTCTCAAATCACCGGTCCCGAACTGATACAAGAGACAACGGACAAGATCTTACAAATCCGTGATAACCTCCTCAAAGCTCGAAGCCGACAAAAGAGTTATGTCGACAGAAGACGCAAACCATTGGAATTCAACGTGGGTGATAACGTACTTCTCAAGGTATCCCCTTGAAAAGGTGTTGTTCGATTCGGTAAGAAAGGCAAGCTCGCTCCTCGCTATGTAGGTCCTTTCAAGATTCTTGAGAGGATTGGCAAGGTAGCGTATCGTCTAGATCTGCCTCAAGCGCTCAACAACATTCATCCTGTCTTTCATGTTTCAAACTTAAAGAAGTGTCTAGCTGAATAAGGACTTCAAGTTCCACTCGAAGATCTTCAAATGAACGAGAGCTTGCATTTTGTGGAGAAACCAGTTGAAATCATGGACCGAGGAATCAAGCAATTAAGGCGCAGTCGAATTCCTATCGTCAAGGTTCGATGGGAAGGTAAGCGTGGCGCTGAATTTACTTGGGAACTCGAGAGTGATATGAAGTCTAAGTACCCGCATCTCTTCGTTGCATCTTCCTAAATTTCGGGACGAAATTTCCTAAAGGAGGAGAGACTGTAACGACTCGCGTTTCCATGCTTTCTATTTTTAGCAAGCGTGTGTTGTATTTCTATTTTTGGGAACCTTGTATCTCGTAATTATTCTTCGTTGTAAACGATTGTATCCGAGACTTGAATCATAATGGAAAATCATATTTTATTCATGTTATACTTAGTCATAATCATTTTATACTTATACATTCAAACATGTAACGCAAACTTGTAAACGTGTGATGAACTTGCAAATACGTGACGTACATACATTATACAATACTTATACATTATACATATATGCAATCATACTTGGTTATAATTATTCTTACGATAAACAGACTTAAAACCCCCTTAAAATGCACTTTTTATGCTTATAACACCCCTAAACCCTTAAATATAAACTCCAGGGGGCTGAATTGCCAAAAATGAAACTTCTCCAGCTTCTCGTGGGCCGCCAGCGTGTCCCCCATTCCTTCTCGCGCCCCGCCAGCTGTCTGTTACGGCAGAAAGTTGTTTAAGCTCATGGATTGGTCAATTTTGGTGCTCAAGGATTGTGCTTCTTGCATTAAACACCCACCTAACTAACCCTAATCACATCCTATAAAACCCAACCCATTCCTACAATTCTCCACTTTGCAAACTCCACTAGCACTCTCTAATCACTTCAAATCTGCTAATAATCTCATAATTTGAGCAGAAAGTTCAAGGTCTTCAAAGTGAGTTCTGGCTCACTTCCACTTCACCTTTTTCATTGTTCTTTCTTTCTTAGCACTTGGGACACCTCTAGGATTGTTTCCTTAGGTTTTTCCATGGAATACCGAGATGGAACTCCTTCATATTTGAAGTTGAAGTGCAAGAAACTTTCTGATTTTAACAAAACTCTTTCAAAACTTACGTTTCCATCACACAACTTTGTGTTCTTGAGCTTACAATCAAAGCTATGATTAGTGAGACTAACCAAGGTTGTTAAACATGTAAATAAAAGTGTTTTAACACTCTAAACTTTCTGTTTTGAAGAGCTTTAAGCTCACAAGTGATGCCAAGCCAAAAGCTTGATGATAGTGTGTCCACCTTGGTTAGCTTGGGCTATCCTAACTTTTGACCACACATCACTTGATGATTTTAATCATTATCCTAAGTAGTTTGCTAGTCCTGAAGTGTCACAACCCCGCCTAGCCGTCGGCGTGTGTCGATGTGTGCTCCCCGGATTGTAGTTCACTTGGCTACTTGGTATAGTGGCGACACACTTTACATTCTTGTCATTTACATTTTTGTCCTTGTTCTAAGACCCTCCTTGTTACCTATGGTAACTTGTGTAGTGGTGAACATCATACGAGGTTCCAAAGTGGATGGTTAATTCTCCCACCTCCTACTTGAATTACATGACACTAAGAGGTACCTAAGTGGATGGTTCATCCTCCCACCTCCTACATGATTACATAACTAGATATATATATATATATATATATATATATATATATATATATACATACCTATGGACTATAATATAATCATTGGAACCGAACCCTTGATAATGACTAAATAAGCATCTATCAAGTTAATAAGTTTGTCACTATGTGTGTAGTTCCTTGTCAACGATTCTTATAGGTCTTGAACCTATGAAACCACACCTAATCCTTATGGGTTATTATAAGTGTCAAGGACAAGTGCTATACCTTAGTGTGTATTTTCGTATACGTTACTTTGAATGCATTATTCCAAATCCCGAATCTCTCATTATCATTCCAACGCTCATACCTACGTTTTCCTCTTGTAGGATAACTCGGTGTTCATCCCGCAACACAAACAACTCTTCACGGACTTTGCTAATCGGTACGCTTGCAAAACCATTAGTATACTCGAACCCCCTTTTACGTTTACCACTTTTGGGGTGTAACATGTTTACATATCAAAAACAACACAAAACTTATGCTTTAGTACTTGCACGAACAATCCATTATACATGAACGCTTTGATACGTATGTTATGCTTATACTAGGACCGAACGTATGTGATACCATAGTCATTAGCTTATTTTGAGCCTCCGTTTGACATGTATAGCGCTATAGGAGTAACGCACCGCCCGTGAACGAGTGGTCATGTTGAATTATTTATACTAGTTGCGTAAACAGAGGGTTGACTAGAAATATCGCATGCCTTGTATATGCTCGTACTTAAACTTAGTTGCCATGTGGATTTGTTTAAACCTATGCTTATACGTATGCAATGCTCAAACTTGTATACTCGCCTTTGCTTTTGCATTGAACTCGTATTTTAAACATGTTACAGGTTGAGAAGGTTGATGCCATGAAAACGAAGTAGCGATGACACTAGATATACATTTAAACATTTAGGTTTATTATTGATGTATCAAATTTTGTCTTAGTTAATGTTGTATTTGAATTTTCCCTTGTATTGTAATGACTTTATGCCATGAAATGAAATTCTTATTTAATTAATTATTGTCGCAATTAGTATTATGAGCAATGAGCAATCTATTTCGTCCCGCCTCGATGTTTCCGCTATCGGTTGGGGTGTGACATCACAACTGAACCTGCAGTCGGATGCATGTTGTTTGAAAATGTTGGCAACATCTTGTTTCCATAAGAAAAAGTTACAGTCAGATCTCTACACAAGACAACAACATTTCACTTAAACCATCAATTCAACGCAAAAAAATGTTAATTAAGATCGAACTTACCGGCCACTGAGAGCAACCATAAAATTCTTGACATTGCTGAATACTTTTCCTTCCAACAACTCGAGTCACTGCAAGAATGTCGTGATGGCAGTATACATTCCCATGAAAATCAGCCTTAAGCAATTTTGGGTTTCTGAATACACTAGATGCAGACATAGAAGAGGAGCTCGTTTCGATTCAAACTTAGTGCTTGTTCTTCAGCGAAATCGAGCTGATTGTATGCTACGATTAGGACTCCAAGGTATGTTTAATTTTGTTCAGGGATTTCTAGGGTTTCATATGGTATGATATTGGGGGTTTTATAATGTTAAACAGGTGTCTTTAACACGTCACCATACCACGGTTGGAATAATGTGCCACGTAGGATTATAAAACAAACCCGGTTAGTGTTTATTTAACGACGGGGTGGCATGACACACAATGTGTTAAGTAGGGAATGGTGGGAGCCAAAGTCAAAGTTGAGAGTACCAGCGGCCAAATGCGAATAGTTGGGGGTGATCAGATCC
The DNA here is from genome assembly GCA_947069175.1 of Scalesia atractyloides. NCBI lineage: Eukaryota > Viridiplantae > Streptophyta > Magnoliopsida > Asterales > Asteraceae > Scalesia > Scalesia atractyloides. The sequence continues at coordinate 22,494,802 of CAMTDV010000021.1, read as the reverse complement.
AATAACCCTTGATTTAAATCATATCGTTCTTGATCTATTTGATCGCTTCCGTTACCTCATCAAGATTACTCTTAGTTTTATTTATCTCCTTGTCTTTTTTGTTATGTATATCCTTTGTTATTTTGTAATCATCGTTATATATATAAGATCTCATCACCAAAATTCACATGATGAACAGTACCACATTCTAACATGGTATCAACTTAACCCTAAAAAGACCCTCTCTCTTGGTCGTTACCCTTCCCATCGATCTTCTTCCATGCGATTGATTATCCTCTGATGCCCATCATGTCTACAGTCTCAACTGATGGTTCTCTCCCATTGAATACCATCCTTCACATCCTTACCATCAAGCGTACCTCTTTCAGCTATCTTCTATAGAAAAATCAAATCCTCCCTCTATACTTTCTTATAAAAAAATTGTTTGGTTACATTGATGGCACCATCGTAGCTTCTAAGAAACCACTGACGTTGGAGGTAAATCTTTCACTAGTTATGCATTTCTTGCATGGTCTCGTCATCATTGACCCCCCCTCTCTTTGAGGAGGAGGAAGAGGTAATTCCTCTCGTCAAGTATAGGATGCCCTTGCATTCCACCCTATAGCCAAGCTTCAGTGGAACAGGCACATAATCTTCTAGATTCTCTGAGGCAACTCAAGAAGGAACTGACTGCATTATTTTTGGTCGCAAGTTTTAGGGTGTGTGAGATTAGTTGTCTGGTATATACTGATCTGTGAGTGGGGATCCTGCGCAAAGTGTGTTTTTCCTAGAAAGTCTAGGAAGCGATCTGGGCCATCCGATGGGTGTATTTAATGGTTGAGATCATCTTTGTGGCATTTTGGTAATATGCGTGCATTAAAAATATTATTATTTAATTAATTAGGTGTATATGTGTCATTTAAGTTGTTTTAAATAAGAAAATAACTACCAATCATAAAATCACCTCTAAAAATGTCGCATTTTTTTCTCTCTCTCTCTAATCCCTCACATTTGAAACACCAAATCATACAAAAAATAATAATAAATCAGATCTAGATGTGTTCATGGTAGTGTGTTTAAAGCGACAAAACACAATGTGACAAACTAGTAACTGGCTGCTAAAACACAGTGTGACGAACTAGTGACTGACTGATAAAACACAATGTGACGAACTAGTGACTGACTGCTAAAACACAACATCAAGAATGCCAAAATCATATCAACCAGTAACTGATAAAACACATTGTGATGAAACAGTAACTGGAACCAGTAACTGATAAAACACATTGTGATGAAACCAATAACTAATAAAACACAACATCTAGAATGCCAAAATCACGTCAACCAGTAACTGATAAAACACATTGTGATGAAACCGATACTGATAAAACATAACATCAAGAATGCCAAAAAATTTATCAACCGGTAACTGATAAAATACATTGTGATGAAACAGTAACTGAAACCAGTAACTGCTAAAACGCATTGTGATGAACCCAGTAACTGATAAAACACAACGTGAAAAAATGTTAAAGATTTGAACTTCGTAATTTAAAGTGACTGCCCTTTTGAAATCGTAATGATTTGAAATAGTCAAAGAGATATACGTTTCCATAAATATCTGGATAGTTAGTTTTAGGATATATAATATTCTAAAATTAAATTAATAATAAAATTACCATCATGCCCTTTTGAATAAAAAACTAAAAGCCACATGTCACCTCCATATTGCTTCCTAGACTTTCTAGAAAACTTAGGCTTTCTAGTCAACTCCCACTCAAAGATTTGTATACAAATATGTACTTGAATAATACACAGGTGTATAAGTTTGGTTTATACCGACCTGTGGAAACAAGATGGTAATAATACACAAGTGTATGTCTTGTATATACCGATTTGTATACACATATGTTAAAAACATAATTTAATTAGGTTTAATATTTAGTTTTAAAAAGAACGTAAAAGAAATGGTAAATAAAATTATTTTGAATTAAGAGAGATGGAGAAAATAATTATGCAATTAAAGAAAACTACCAAAATAAAAAATGTAACTGAAATTCAATGATTAAAATAAAGATTTAAAACTAATCTATTGTATAATTACAATCCTATCCTTAATAACTAAAAAGTAAATCAATGGTCCTGATTAGTTCACACACTTCACTATGAAGATGTTGTTCACAAATGAACCTAATCCTATATATATATGGTTAGGATCATGTGAGAAACATTAAACTAATTGAGAAACTTGAGAAGAATTCTGGACCACACATTTTCTCAAAACTTTTTGTAATATACACATATGTTATGTGTATAGTTCAATATACATATATGTTTATAGTCAATTTTAAACTATACATATGTGTATATTAAGAAAAGCTTAGAGGGTGTGGTCCAGAATACTTTTTAAATTTCTTAAATAGGGTGAACTTCTCTTATATCCTATATATATATATATATATATATATATATATTAAACCGGTCAATTTTGCGTATAATATGGTTGGCCAATACCAATGCTATGAAGAGCATCAAGACCGTGACAACTACCACTAGTACTACTATTGTTAAGCTACTAATTTTATCATAATGATTATTATTTTTTGTATTATTGTTATTAGTTGAATCACTATTATTGCTATAGTTATAATTATTATCAATGGGTTATTTCTATATTAGTTATATTATTGTTATTATCATTGGTATAACTGATGTCTATTAGCCTAATATATTTTTCTATTAGCACAAGTGAAAAAAAACGTATGATTATAAGATTTTGTGCAGACTGGGCTTTCAATTTCAAGTTTCAATGTTTATGATTGTAAACGCCCAATAACATCTTCTACAGGCCCATTAACATTGTCATCTCATCTCAAGGCTTCAGGCCTTCAGCAGTTGTACCAAAAGCAATAAATGGTTAAATGTCGATTTAATTTGCCACGTCATGTTTTTATAACTTACAAATAGAACATTCTCAAGCTCTCCGTATCTACTTTTATCTCTAAATCGTAGAAAACTAGTGAATTTCATAATTCAGCGGGTACAAATGTGAAAACTCGGATTTGTAGAGTAAAAACTTAAATTGTTTTTAAACAAAAGTTACTTTAAAACGTAGATAAACCGAAGATGTACATAAAAATAAGCATGGAAACGTATTATATATGATCCGACTTATTTGCGAAAGAAATTTACATCGAACACCAACCTAAACTTATACCGACATTGAATTTATAAAGTCTAATGAAAACATATTATATTTGACCTGACTTGACGTAAAACAACATTTATGCCAAAATGTAGATCAACTTAAAACATACAAGAAAAAAAGAAAAAAAAACATATTATATCTGAGTCTATCAATTTTCAAAGAAATAATCAACTTGAATTTATGTCAACACGTACATAAATATAAGCACGTAAAAATGATTATAATTTTTTAAAAAGCTACAGGGTTATAAGTGTCAATACCAAATGTTAAAGAGTAAAAACTAAAATAAACAAAAACTTACTAAAAACCAAAAAAAATAAAAACAATTGACTAATGACCAGCTGTCATGCACAGCATGACACTGATCATCCAACTTCTATCTGTAGTTATATAGAATATTTAAATAAATCTATCAAATCACCCAACATAAGATTCTCTTAAATAAAGATAAATTTTATTAAAGCTATAATACGTATCCAAATAAGCGACACTAATCATATATACCGCCCATACGCCCCCATTGCTTTTTAGTCCTTCTAACTCGTTTGTTAGCTTTATAAACTATAGTCCTCTACCCTTACACTTCGCATATACGAGTCGTTCTCTTTCAAACTCCTCAACAAGTTTAAGAGTAAAAACTAAAATAAACAAAAACTTACTAAAAACCAAAAAAAATAAAAACAATTGACTAATGACCAGCTGTCATGCAATCCAACTTCTATCTGTATTTATATAGAATATTTAAATAAATCTATCAAATCACCCAACATAAGATTCTCTTAAATAAAGATAAATTTTATTAAAGCTATAATACGTATCCAAATAAGCGACACTAATCATATATACCGCCCATACGCCCCCATTGCTTTTTTAGTCCTTCTAACTCGTTTGTTAGCTTTATAAACTATAGTCCTCTACCCTTACACTTCGCATATACGAGTCGTTCTCTTTCAAACTCCTCAACAAGTTTAAGAGTAAAAACTAAAATAAACAAAAACTTACTAAAAACCAAAAAAAATAAAAACAATTGACTAATGACCAGCTGTCATGCAATCCAACTTCTATCTGTATTTATATAGAATATTTAAATAAATCTATCAAATCACCCAACATAAGATTCTCTTAAATAAAGATAAATTTTAGTAAAGCTATAATACGCTATAATACGTATCCAAATCAGGCGACACTAATCATATATACCGCTCATACGCCCCCATTGTTTTTTAGTCCTTCTAACTCGTCTGTTAGCTTTATAAACTATAGTCCTCTACCCTTACACTTCGCATATACGAGTCGTTCTCTTTCAAACTCCTCATCAAGTTGACAACTGGAAGGCGTACATACTTCCCAACTTATGAAACGTAAAATAAGGGTAAAGATCAAATACAGATGAACTTAAACATTTAAAAGTGAGAAGTGAAGGAAAAACTATTTTTTTAATTTTCTTTTTTATCTATCTAAGAATGATGTTTAGTTGAAAAATGTAAAAACAAAATCATGTATTTACTCTAATAGATTAATTATGTGCAACTACACTTGATTGATTACATAATTACTTTACTAGTGTAAGTATACATTTTTTTTAGATTATAGGACTAAAATACGTGCTTTACAAGAAAAGAAAAATTAAAAAAAAAAAAAAAAACCCTTCTTCACTTCTCACGTTTAGTATATTAAGCTCATTTATACAATAACCTTACTCTATATAATAACGTTGATGTCGTCGTAACTTTACTAAATATATAACAACTTGTGCTGTGATAGACATATTAGAGGATCTGATTATAAAAGTATTCATTTAATCTCTCACATAATGGCAATTAGGAGTGAGCAAAATAATCAAATAACTGATTTTAACTGAAATACCGAACAAAATAAAAAAACGATGGTTTAGTTATAACTTTTTCGATAACCGATTTTATAGTTCAATCATGGTTATGCGTATATACATAACCGAACTGGCATTAAGACCAATATTTATATATTTTATTTTCTATAAATTCACAATTTTTTCCACCTAAAACATTAAATAAAAACTTTTGAGTCACAAAATAATTTATTTTAACTCGTTTAGCTTTAGATATGCTTTTTAGAAGATGTGTTTTGTGTCATAATTTTGAACCGGCCGAGTATTTATGACAAAACTTAAGGTTAAGAGAAAAACTAGCATCAAGTTCTATTGTTTAAACAAAACTATTTTATATGTATTTATATGGTTCGTTTAATTTTATAGTATTAGCATAATATATATATTATTCGGGTTAAACGAGTCGTGCTTGTGTCAATCTGTAATGACGCCTATATATCATGTTCGAGTTTATGTGTCTAACATAACTATTAGAGTCATGCAATATTCTCGAATTCATGTCATGCTTTAGTCGTGAGCAAAGCCCGTTTAGCACCCCTAGCTAACATACTAATAACAAATATTAACAAAAGAGTCAAAATACTACCCGTCCAATGCACTAGTAGTAGCTCTTTAGACTTTAGTCCCTTTGACTTATCTCTCAGCTTTGTACACTTTAGTCCTTTGCATACTTCACACACCATCCTTTTCCTAGAAAGGGTGAATTACTTTTTGAGTTTCTGTGTCTTTTGGGGTTTTAACAACTTGAGTCCAAAAGCAAAAAGTTTAACGTCTTGAGTCCCTATAAACATTTTCCTTAAACTTTTGAGCCCAATTTTCTAACTCCATCTACCAAGTTTGTTAGCTACAAGGGCAATTTAGTCATTTACACACAAAGTACAACTCTTATATGCACATGAGTACAAGGAACAAGTCTTTAATGCACAAAGTATTACCCTACAAAACCAAAAACCCTAATCCCCAAATTCATCTTCCCCATCCACCACTCCATCACCACACCTCCATCTGCCTCCAACGCACCACCCCCTGCTCCCCCTGCGTCTCACCTCCACCATCATATAACACCCATCAACTCCGCCGTCAACACCATCACCCACATCCGCCAGATCATTATCGACATGCTGACCATCTAGTCTGCAGCGGGTTCTAGGAATATCTGATCAGAAGCAAACTAAACGAGTTAAGAGGGCCGTCAGAATATCCGAGTTGGTAGTGTTGTCCATGGTGGTTTGAATTTTGTTCAGAGAGAAAGAGATAGCAGATTATGGATGAGTAAGAGAGAGGAGTGATAAGAGAGAGAGAGAGAGAGGAGGAATGAGTATTTAAATTAGTTTGAGATGGGGTGGTTGTGGAGATGAAGGGAGGGTTTGAGGTGGCGGGGTGGTGGGTTTGGGTGGAGTTTACGGATGTTGATGGATGGAACGGTGGTTGATATCGCCTGAGGAGAGTTTGTGTGGTGGTTGGTTGTTTGAAGACAGTGGAGATAAGGGTATAGGAGATAAGGTTATTTATTTTTTAATTATAAGGGTATTTTGGTCATTTAACAATACTTAACCAAAAAGTTCTAACAGTGTTAAAATTTGGACTCGAATAGTTAAAGAAAATGCTTATGGGGACTCAGGTCGTTAAACTTTTTACTTTTGCACTCAACTAGTAAAACCATTAAAACACATGGACTCAAAAAGTAATTTACCCAAAATGGAAATCTCATGTGTTAAATGAACATAATGTGCTAATTTCAAATAATGTAAGAACTTTTTAATATACAAATATCATACACAAGAAAATGTTTATATTTTAAAGAGTAAACTGTTAAAATCGTCCCTGAGTTTGGATATAATTGTCAGATCCATCCAAAAAGTATTTTTTTTCTCAACAGGACCACTGAGGTTTCAAAAGCATTGCCAGTTTCCCTCCACTTTTATAACCTTGTTAAAAACTAATGTTAAATGGGAGTATTTCGATCATTCTTTTTATTTATTTATTATTTATATTAATTATATTATACATAATTCTAAATTAATACTAATAAAAAAGTTATTGGTAAAACTAAACAAACAGGCAAAATATCGATCTCTTAAATACATTGAATGTTATTCTTAAAGAACAAATAAATTAGAGATACATAACAAACAAGTAATCTCGAAGGATAATATTTTAATGTGTTTTATGATCTAATGAAATTAACACAGTGGATAAATATCAAACACCCAACTTTTGAATCGTAAGGACTTGTAAATTGTAATTGAACATAATATCATGAATAAATATATAATATTTAATGCTTTTTGTTTTTCCTGCTAAAAGATTCTATGGGTTCAGAAAGAGGGATTTATTGGATTGAATTCGTATGATAAATATGTAATTAAAATATTTATTGATTGTTCAATTTATTGAATCTTTGTACAATCTGTAATAAAAAATTTGATAAAAACCAACAAGCCAATGCTTACTTTAGAAGACTATTCGGTGGATTGAAATGGAAAAAGGATCGCATGTCGTGGAGCAGAAAGCTGAGGGAAGAAAAGGATTGTGGATTAAATTGTGATTATGGTTATGTAGGGTTATTTAGGGTTAAACAAATAAGAGTTAAATAGAATTGACCAAAATACCCATCATTTAACATTAGTTTTTAACATGGTTACAAAAATGGATGGATCTGGCAATGATTTTGAAACCTCGGTGGTCTAATTGAGAAAAGAATACTTTTCGGATGGATATGGCAATTGAATTCAAACCTCAAGGACGATTTTGGTCAGTTTACTCTATTTTAAAAAAATTCCATTTCTCTTTCTCAATATTCTTTATGGATTACGTAAATAAAGGATGAATCCGATGCTTTGCTTTCATAGGGATTAATATGACATGGGCATTAGTAGAACAAATTCATATTCTCTTCTAAAAAGAAATGCATCTTTAATTAATTATTTTTCAAAAAACAAAAGAATATATGCCCATGAAAAAAGCAATGGTGATCATAAAAGGACGATGCACGATTGTGTATCTAATAAAAAGTTTGTGCTAAATATGATGTTTGTAGCTTCACAATTATCAATTGAATGATTCCTAAATTTTAACAATATGATATAAGTGCGGAATGGAAATCAAAACTATCACAAAAGTAAATTTAATATGATTGATATATTAACACATCACAAATAAAGGAAATCCGAAGATTTAACTGATCAAATCTTGATCGAAAAGTTGTGCTAGTCTATAGAGAGGATTACCTTGAACGCACACAACTACAAAAGTTACCTTTAGTAAACACACGACCGTCACTTGTTGAAGATATAGCAAGCACTTGTAACAAGCTTGAATGTTGTAACCTTTTTGTTGAGCATCATGATTCAAAAGCATTTGAAGTCTACTTCGGATGTTCATATTCTTCTAGTCATTCCTTCAAAATTGTATTCTTCTCAACCATAAAGTTAAAATATGGGTCTAACCAAGAGTATTAAACAATTATATAAAAGTAAGCTAGTTGTGGTTGTACTCCTATATTTCTTAGTTAAAAATAGTTAAAGTGTCATTTTTGTTTCTATGGTTGGTCCATTTTTGTCATTTCAGGACAAATTTCATAATTGTATCATTTTCCTTCCTGACATTTTCGAAACATGTAATTTCCGACCAAAAAATAACCAGATAAAAAAGACTCATAACTCAGATGACAATTTGAGCAGCTGGCACTTAAACTTTAGGGACGTAAATGACACTTAACTTCTAGAGTTTAAGTTGTTGTCTCTAAAGTTTAAGTGCCATTTACGCCCCTACGCTAACTGAGTATGAGTCTTTTTTTAACTTGGTTAGTTTTTTGGACTCAAATGGCACGTTTCGAGAATGTTAGGGAGAAAATAGTACAATTTTGAAATTTGGTCTAAAATGACAAAAATAACAAACCAAAGGGATGTAACTAGTACTTAACTTGTTAAAAAAGGTGTGTATGTTAAAACATTTTATGACCAATTAAAATAAAATAGTTTATTTTTAATATGAAGCAAAAATATATTATGCTATAAATTAGTTTCATATATTATTTTAAAGTTTATTTCGTGTAATATGTATGCACCAGGGGTTTTTGAAAAGTGATCTATCCGATGTTTAAAAAAAAATCCATATCAGAATATTTGTATTTAAATGAGCTAAATATAAAATATAAGCTAATAATGGTTTTTTTTTTTATAATCTACAAAACATTGATGGTCAGTAAAGCAAAAGAATCTCCATGTCTTGATAAGCAATATCAAAAAAGCAACAAAAATGAACCAAAAAATGTTGAAATTTCACAAATTCTCTTCAAACCTATTCTTGTTCTTCACTTTCTTCTCTTCATTTGTTGGATCCCATGTCTTAACTTACTTTGGATGCTCTCAAGAAAAATTCCAACCAAACACCCCTTTTGAAACCAACCTCAACTCTCTATTATCCTCATTTGTTTCCTCATCATCCCAAACCTTATACAATAGTTTCGCCATCGGAAACGACACAAACGCCCCTTTAAATTCTGCGGTATACGGATTGTACCAATGTCGAGGCGACTTAATGACACCCGAGTGCACACAATGCGTAAAATAACGCGGTTTCTAGAGTCGGGGTAGCGTGTCCTTACTCATATAGTGGTACTTTGCAGTTAGAACAATGTTTAGTGAGGTTTGAGAGTTATGATTTTCTAGGTAAGTTGGACACTAGCCTAACGTTCAAGAAGTGTAGTAAAAGTGTGAGTCATGAAGTTCAAGCGGTTAAGCGCCGCGATGATGTCTTGTTTGAGTTGGGTGAAGCCCCTCAAGGCTTTACGGTTAGTAGCTCCGGGTTGGTTCAAGGGTTTTTCGCAATGTTTAGGCGATTTAAACCCGAATGATTGTAGTAGTTGTCTTGATGAGGCTATCTCCAAGTTGAAAAGCTTGTGTGGATCATCAGAGGCTGGAGATGTTTTCTTGGCTCAGTGTTACATGAGATATTGGACTGCTGGTTACTATGATTCACATTCAAGTACAAAAGTTTTTAACTCCTACCATTTTTTTAGAAAAGTTCTAATTATGTGGTTTTGTGTGAGTTATTGGCAAAATATGTCTTATAAAGTTTTCTGTCGGATCCAACTTAAGTTAATGTGGTCGTTTTGATCTCTTAAATTTTCATTATAAAGTAGTTGTAAAAAATGTAATATATATAGGATTCGGATCAAGAGAAAACTCGAGTTGTGAGAATTTAGAGAACTCTAAGTTCTGGTGCGATCACTTAGATTAAAATGTTAGAAAGACGGTTATTAAAAAAAATTGAAGTCTTGTTTTCGGCCTTTTAGTTTTTACAGTTGCTGACATTAGCATGAATCAGCATTTACAGCAGCTGTAAGTGGTTTTACGGCTGGTGTAAGTAAGAAAAACTAGTTTTTTTTTTGGAAAAGTTTATCTTTTTTTAGGATTTTTGATAAAAAAAAATTGAAAAATTTTTTGTAAGGCCGAGTTCTCTAAGTTCTCACAACTCGCAGAAGTTTTTATTTTACCTAACCCTATTATTTAGGTTTGATTATTTACTGGTATGGTTGTTGTTGTTGTTGTATTATTTAGGTTTGATTGGGTTTTATTTCATGTTGTAGAATCATCAGATGATGACGATGTGGGAAAAACAATCGCCATAATTGTTGGTGTCGTGGGAGGCGTTGCAGCTTTTATCGTACTACTTTCTTTTTGTGGAAAATCATAAGGTATATAACTTCTAATCTTAACAAAAATTAAATAACTCTTTTTACATTATCTATCTTAACAAAATTATATTTCCTAACTTTTGTTTCTTTTCAAAATCGATGTTATTTTTCAGGTTAACAAAGACGAGTGTTGAGGGGTCCATATGAGGATGAGTTTGAAGGAAACGGGGCATCGTGACTATTAATTTTGATTGTATCAATTCGATTAAAGTTTACGTCAAATTTAAAAGTTAAAATGTGATAGTAATTTCTATAAGAACTTACTACAATATCGAAAGATTTAACTTAAGATGAGTCCTAATCACTAATCCATATGTTGTTCTCGAAAAGGCCAACTCAACTAAATTAGGTGTTATTAATCGATGTCGAGCATCACATCAATATTTTAAACAACTGTAAATTTATACTCACTTGGATACCGTTTCAGTCTATTACTATATTCAACTCATTTATAACTTGGTAACAGCCAATTTTCATCTTGTTGATCTGTTGGGAAATAAGTATATGGATTGTGTTAGTCAACATGTCAACCTGACATAAATATTTATGTTTTGCCATTGTAAATATAATTAACTGACGGTCCTAGTGGCTTCCCCCATATCTACCGGTATTGGATGAGTATGGTGGTGGTGGCGTTTGTTTGATCTTCGACAACAGTGGTGGAGGGTGGGAGAGACGTCGCCGACAACGGCAAATGATTGTGTTGGTGATGTTTCTTTGTGGCCGACCAACAAAAGTAAGTTGCAGTGGATCAATGGGATGCTGACACGTGAACCAAGGAGATTAAAGTACTATAGACACAATCTTGCAAAATGTATGTGTAGTAAATTAGAAATTTTTCTTAATTATATCTTGTTTAGAGTACTTTAACCTCAATGGTCCACTTACCCGCATCTTATTTCGGATTAATCGAACCAATCATTAAATTTTTGATATAATGTGATTGAAGCATTTGTTTCATGAGAATTGACAACATTCATTAAAACCAAAAACATTAAAGCAATAAAACCAGCGGTATAAATAATTCGAACCATTTGTAAGCTACTTGAGATATGTTAATTATTTAATTTAGGACGAGCCTAGTCAAACTAGTGCTTCAATATACCAAGCTCGGTTAATACTATGAGACTAAACATACTCTATATAAAAATATAATAAAATTGTATCTAATATGATAAACCATATATTACTTATTAAAGATAATCATATATAATTATTAAAAAAACTAAAGAATATACATTATGTTACATGTGTAAGTGTTCATATAAAATTATACACGCACGTAAATAAAAATATTAGATAATTAATATAAAACAAACAAGAGGATGGGTCAAATTTAAACTTAAAAAATTTACTTCATGCGTGAGTAAACTTGGCTCGGCTTTGTACACCCCTAATTGAGAGTCATGGGTATGTTAACTCTTGAGACGTCAAATTTTCTAATAATATGACCCATAAAAATGTCGTACGTAGAGTAGTTGAAAAAAATATATAGAATCTTCTAAGGTATTCAATCTTCAATAAAAAAGTTATAATTTTGTGTATGAACTAAAACAATAAAGGAACATGCTTGTAATTTGGTTTTTAGGGTGTTGGTGGCGTATATCGGGTAGAGCTCCCAACACAAGTGCCAGGGTTGCGGGCAAGGTAGTACTCACTGATCCAGGTAGGGTTGATTGTGTGTGTGTGTTTATGACCATTGAGCTTGGAAGACGGTGCAAAGGCGGGTTCATGGGAACACCAACACAAGGAGAGCGGGTTCCGATGAATACCCCTTGAGGAAGATGAGATGTCGATCAATGATTTGGTATAAGCGGGTTTTGATGGGTTGGTACCTTAGGTTTGAAGTGAGTTACTGTTTGAAGTTAGATACAATTTAAAAAGTAATATTTTTTAACAAATTTTTAAAAAGTATTTATCCCCCAATATGTAGTATTTACTATTTAGCCCCCCAATATGTTTATGATTCTTTTCTTCTATACGTTTAACTCAACTTTTATTAAATCTAAACCAACTCAGAACTTTCACTAGCCAGTAAACAAGATTTATCTTGCTTTGCAAGAAATGTTTTAAACAGTCACAATCCCAAACAACAAACCCAAAAAAATGCTGCAACCAGCTCCGACTATTCTCGCCGTCGTGTGCATCACTCGCCGCCGTTACACCGAGTAATCAACCGGAGATCTTCTTCTTCCTGTGATATTCAACACTTTCATCTGGTTAATTTCTTTTCAAAAACTCTCTATAAATATTCAAAATGTAAAACCTAAATCGTGTTTTACAAGAAAATTTGCTGTTTACTAGTTCAATCTTGTATCGTAAAACTTGAATAGCGTAATCATACTTGTTAATTTGACTGAAACATCATTATGAATAATAGACTTTAGATTTCGTTAGGTTTTATGATTGATTGACTGATGTAGGTATATAGCTCTCTGTGCAAGCTAGGGTTTCAGTTCGGTGCATACACTATGACTGGAATTAGGATTTTAATCACTCGTCGGATGTATAATACTTGTTTGAAATCGAACAATCATGTTTATCAAGTTAAGGACATTGTAAGACCATCTGTGAGCAGCATAGGAGTCATAGGACATGACTATATAGCCAACAAAAGTACTAGAAGTAACAATGTGGACATAAGTTCACCTACACTATCGAACCTTCGCCTTCGAACTCCTTCTCCTTTTCTAGGAACGGCGTATTTGTTGAATCATCGGTTATATTCATCATCTGCCAGTAATCGTGGAGAGGATGTGGCGGTTTCGGGATCGAGTGGACCGGAAGGTGTTAATACTAGTGGATTTGATGGAAATGATTTGCTTCATAAAGTGAAGGAAGCGTGGCACTCAGCTGTAGATGTTGCGTCGCAAACTAGTGACAAGGCTAAAGAAGCGTTTAATGAAGTGAGTCCGCATGTAGAACAGTTACTTGATACGCATCCGTATCTTCGTGATGTTATTGTTCCGGTTGGTGGGACCATAGTGGGAACTTTTGCTGCTTGGGCTGTGCTGCCGAGGATATTTAGAAGGTTTCACAAGTACTCAACGGAAGGGCCGGGCACGTTCTTACCAGCAGGATCATTGTGGAGTGCGGTGCCTTATGAGAAAAGCTTTTGGGGTGCATTGGAGGTTCCTGTGAGATATCTCATAACCTTCATGGCATTTTCACAAATGTTAGTAAGTTGGATTTTTGGCTACTTTTACAAGTTTACCATTACTTTTGTATTAACTATTATAAGTGTTCTGTTGTGTGCTTTATAGAGGAGTGATGATAGCACCAGCAACAATTGCGTCACAGTTCATTGGACCTGCATGGAAGGGTGCTGTTATAATCTCATTTGTGTGGTTTTTGCATCGATGGAAAACAAATGTCATTACACGTGCTTTGGTTATGAAGTCTGTTGAGGATGTTGACCGTGATAAGCTGTTGACTTTGGACAAATTCTCTTCTGTTGGCTTGTTTGTCCTTGGTGGTATGGCTTTAGCTGAAGCCTGTGGGGTAGCTGTGCAATCTATTTTGACTGTTGGAGGAATTGGAGGTACCTTTTGTTGCGATATATACTCTTTTTCGTGAAGTTAATACAGTAAATTACACAAGTAATAAATTGCTTAGAGCATGTTTTATGATCATTTACAAATACTAGTACAGAAAAACTGGTTTCCCACATAAGCAAAAATAGCATAATGTATGAGGTGCAGGGAGCTGGGAGTGCTTTATATGTGTAAAAATAAACATACACGTTTTATTATTTTGAAATCTAACGAGCATTACTGTATCTTTGTAGGGTTGCAACTGCTTTTGCTGCTAGAGACATTCTTGGCAATGTCCTGAGTGGGTTATCTGTACAACTTTCGCAACCATTTTCAATTGGAGATACGATAAAAGTATGTTATAAGGACTTTATGTTCTTAATTCGTTATTATTTCGAAGCTTTCGATATTCTGTTTATTACGAGCAGTAAAACATCTACCTCTTTCTACCTTGCCCAACAATTAATTTTTCACTTCCTTTTATGAATTTCTGTTTTCACCCGTTCTCCTTTTTTATATTACTTCCACTTTTTAAAAATCCTCATTTGCTTGCATTGTAATTTAGTCTTGCTAATGTTCACCACATTACCACACTATAATTTTCACTTCCTCTCATATGTTTGCTCGTACCATGTTTCCTCTCCATCTGTTTCCTTGTATCTTGTTTTCTTGTAATACAAGCCGTTCATGTATTTACAACCACTATATGCGTTTGTGTGTGTATTCATGGTTTCATAAGTTGTAGCTTTTGACATCCTTACGGGCAATAGATTGTGTCGCGTCAAGAGAATTACAAACTTTGTTATATGACTTACCTAATATCACAAATATTAATGAAAAAGAAAATAATTTGGTTTATTTTAATGGCATATATATCATCGTTTTTTTAAATTACTGTGGATACATAGCAAGTTGATAATGCTTCAGGGTCATTGTCAACACATTTGCATTGCAGTTTTTCATTTACTTCTAATATTTTTATTAACTGCACAACTCATTTCCTTGCAGGCTGGATCTGTTGAAGGTCAAGTTATAGAGATGGGACTCACAACTACCTCACTGCTTAGTGCAGAAAAGTTTCCTATAGTGGTTCCAAATTCACTGTTTTCTAGTCAGGTTTGTGTCAATTCAAAATTTTTGAATAAAATGCCATTTTTGTCCCTTAGGTTTGGCCAGTTTTGCGACTTCCGTCCGAAGGCTTGTTTTTCCGCATCTGGATCCAAAAGGTTTGAAATCTTGCCATTTTCATCCGGCTTGTTAACTCCATTCATTTTCTCCGTTAAGTCAGGGGCATTTCCGTCCTTTTTGTTAACTTAAAGGGCAATTCGGTCTTTTTCATGGGCATTCGGTCTTTTTTACATAAAGTGAAAAGGACCGAATAGCCCTTTAAGTTAACAAAAAAGACCGAAATACCCTTGACTTAACGGAGAAAAATCGATGGAGTTAACGTGTCGGATGAAAATGGCAAGATTTCAAACCTTTTGGATCCAGATGCAGAAAAACAAACTTTCGGACGGAAGTCACGAAACTGGCCAAATCTCATGGATGAAAAAGGCATTTTACTCCAATTTTTTTTTTCAGCACAATTATCAGTAGAATTCTACATTTAAAAGTTAAAACACAGTTTTCTTGTGAATTTTGCGTTTGTTTGATGAATCATCCATATGGCATCCTTAATATATCTATTTGGTTGAAAATTTTCTTCCAATGTTTATTTTATAGGCGATTGTGAACAAATCACGAGCTGGATGGCGGGCCATGGCATCTAAAATTCCTGTGCAAGTTGAGGACTTTGAGAAAATCCCACTAATATCGGAGGAGATAAAGAATATGATGAAGTCTAATGCCAATGTTTTCTTAGAGAAAGAGCAACCATACTGTTATCTCTCGAGAGTGGAAAGATCTTTTGCAGAGCTTAGCATCGGATGCAACCTAAAACAAATGGTATGTATACTTTTTCAAGCATTTCAAAATAAACCATCATCTTCAACCATATTTTATGGTAATCAGTTAATCACAAATCGACAACAGAGGAGGTTTGCATGTCATGTGGCTACATCTAGGAACGCAAAAAAGTGTCACATTTTATTTGTATGCTTTCTAGTCTATTTGCAAATCGTTAACGTAACGATTAGTAAGTAGATGTATGTAGGTTGTGATATTGGAAATGAAGTTAGAAATAGACAAAGATTTAATAATTATTCAGAACTTCCATATGGAATTAGTATAATACCAATAATAATTAATATAGTGACACTTTTTGTGATTGCAGAGGAAAGATAAGTTGTTCTCAGCCGAGCAGGATGTTCTTCTACAGTCTGTTGGGATAATCAAGAAGCATGGTGCTATGTTGGCTAGTACATGGGGGACATAAAAGGTTCGAGCTACAAAGTACTAACAATCACTGTAACTAAACGGGTTGGGTTTTTGTTTTGGAGTGACCCAAATACTTGTGAGAATGGTTGATGATATAGTTCTTCATGAATTGATTCCTTTGAAAAACTGAGCTTTAAATACTTCTAATATGGTAGTCATTCATTCATTACATACATGATCAATGTTGTAGAAATCGCTTTTGGGCGGCGCCTAGGCGGCGATTAGTCGCTCATCGAGGTCTACCGCCCGGATTTGGCCAAATCGGTCAAACTAGGCGGTCAAAGTCAATATTGGTCAAAATCAAAGTAATCGGTCAAGAATCGCCCAAAATCGGAGTTAGTCGGTCAAAATTAGGTTATAAATGGATTAAAATAGGTCAAAATTGGACCAACTCCGTCAACTGGATGGGTTCTTACCTCTATTTGAACCAAAATCGGACCAACTTCAAGCCTCCCTAGCGTCTCATGTGAT
The DNA here is from genome assembly GCA_947069175.1 of Scalesia atractyloides. NCBI lineage: Eukaryota > Viridiplantae > Streptophyta > Magnoliopsida > Asterales > Asteraceae > Scalesia > Scalesia atractyloides. The sequence goes on along the minus strand of CAMTDV010000021.1, from coordinate 22,477,667 downwards.
ATTATTCCATGATTTCTAACCTCCATTGAAGAACCAATCTATTAAATGAAGCGAATTTGGTACTAGGGTTTCTTTCATGGCGCCGTCTGATGATACAATGGAAGAAGAAGAGGGAAAAGGTTGGGTCTAACGCACATGGGGTGGATATTAGGTTAGTTTAGTGTTTTAACATTTAACCACCCTTCATCTTCTTTAGTTTACATTTGGTCCCTAAAGTTACAAATTTCTACATAAAAAGTATAAAATTAAGGTTATATATAAAAAAATTCGTAAAATTATACATAAAAAACCCAATCCGATTAATCCCGATTAATCCCTAGGCGGTACCCCACCGCCCGACTAGCGTCTAGCGCCTTCTACAACATTGTACAAGATTTAGTGGATTGTAAAAGTCTTGGTCCCTTCGCTGGTACTCGTCTCCAGGTGAGGTCCCATGGGCCTTAAAAAGTTAGTGACCTAACCGAATTCAAAATGTGTTAGGGTCATAACATGTGGGCTCGCGTTGACCGGAACTTTTAGATGCGCATTCGAGTAAGGTTGGTTAAGACTCGCCAGGACCACAAAACTGAAGAACCGAACTAAGGAACTGTTATATTCGGTTCCGTTCTCGTTTGTTGAGATTTTCTTTAAATGTCATTTCTCGCCGCTAGGTGCAGTCCTTATTTGGGAGTGATTAGGTACCAAGATCAAACCAGATATTTTTAGTGTTTTTTTATCTGTTTTCAAACTTGTAAAGACATCCAAGTTATTTGTAACTAAATTGTAAACAAATAAATGTTTATGTTTGTAATGATAATAAATTGCTAATTATGATTTTTTATAATTATAATACAAAACAATCCTCATAATCAACCTATGTCTAGACTATCGCATTCATTAATTCTTGCTTATCGTTTACTTTTGCTTCATCACGTTTCATACCAATCATTAATTCATATTATCACGCTTGCATGCCATCATTTTTCATCAACCCAAGTTCATTATCTTGTTTGAAACATAATCAAAAATATTGATTCACATTTACCCGTGTACTTAAAAGTGATATTGAAGTTAAATTAGAAACCATTTTTTAACGGCCAACAGAATCAATACTGAGCACTCTCAGGGCACTCACTAGACCAAACGGAGTACTCCGAGAATAACCCGAGTCCACCACCAATTCCGGGGAAAACCCGGTAACCCACCAGCCTATAGGCACGACGGTGAAATTACCGGTAAAACTCGTTTGACTCAAGGATCGAACCCAGGTTTTCATTTTCATTCATAATATAACTAGTTGGTATGATACAAATAACTTGAATTAGAAGTGCCATTGTAAAATACAACACATAACATTTTCATTTTCATTCATAGTATAATATAATAACTAGTTGGTATCATACAAACCAACTACACATACATTAAAACAAACATTATAACACACCAAGAAAGTAACACATTCACATTTCATCTTACTACCAATTTCGAGACAACCAGAAACATATAACCCGCCTTCTCTATTCGATTTCCTTGATTCCAGTCAAGTAAACCCGACACTGAATCACACTTCCACCGATCCCAAAACCAGGCATCACCATCAAACCCACTTTCGGCTTCTCACTGTTGTCATCCACAACAAAATTCTTCACCACACTGTCCATATAAACTTCCGAAAACTCACTTCCTTTGCTCACTTGAAAAACCTTGATTTCCGGGTCAAACGAGTGAGCTAAACGGTGCAAAAGCCAGATCGCTTTCGCTAACTTTAAAAACGCTAGATAAAATGGTGTCCTCGGATGACCACCACCCATTATGTAGTTTCTATGATCCAGATTACCGAAAAAAGAAGCTTCCATTTTCGGGTGAACGACCAGTATGTATTTGCTCCTGCAAAATTTTCCAAAGTCCGAATCCGGGTTTTGCCCGACCGAATCAAGCGGATCCATTTCGCGCAAAGCAAGATACTGCTGGAAAAAGCTTTCTTTGCTCGTGCTAGAATCGTTTTCCGATTTTAACCCAAAGTGTTGCTGTTGAAACCCACTAAACATCTTTTGGCAAATATGGTACTCAAACGCGTACTTCTTGTGTGCCCGTTTTCCATAAACGATATCGGGTTCGATCGAGTTCGCAGCTGCATCAAGATCCCAACCAGAAGCTTTCATCATATTGATCAAAGGTTTCGAAAAATCATGAATCGCTTTGGAAGCAATTTCTACCGTCGACTTAAAAAGCTCAGGAGTCAAATCTGTCGAAAACGTTTCGTTTTCATCAACCGAGCCCTCAGACTCTTTCGAAGACGACGATAAACCCCTCAGTTTGAGATTCTTTTCCAGTTTCGCCCGTTTTTGAGTTGCTTCTTGAATATGCTGCTGTAATTGAAGAATTTCGTAATCTTTGTTGTGAATTTCCGACTGGAATTTCTTTACCATAACTTCATACGTCTTTAAAAGACTTTGTTGTTCTTGAATTTCAGCAGCCAAACGGGAATCTTGAGGTGATATGTACGTTGGTCGCGGGTTGTTCTCTCGATAAAAATGCTTAAGTTCGGATAGCTTTTTGAGTTCAGAAATTACGAGTTTATCCGCAGCTTGGATTTTTTCGGGGTCGTAAGGTGTATGGGCGGCTTGCAAGTGAATGTAAGCGGATTTTAGTGAAGAGATGTTCGTGAATATTTTTGAAACTAAAGCTTCAACAGCTTCGGGATTTTGGTTTGCAGCTTCTTCCATAGGTTGAGGATGGACCTTCTGGTTACTGCTGTCACGATTTTGGGAGTCTTTTGCTCCACCAAGTTGCATAGCTAATTCTTATAAACGGGTTGTTAAGTGGATCCCCCACCCAATCACGGATTGTGACAGCCTGAAACAGAATTATTACATGAACAGAAACAAAATATTATTATACAAATATAACTTGGAAAAAACACCTTTTGATACGACATCTCAAATTAATCAAGATTTAAACGCAGACACTTATTTAATTTGAGATTAAGGTTGCACAAACTAAAGAATATATTCCCAATACAAGTTACATATAGCATATGTTTGTCATACCTACAAAATCCAGAAACTGGTAACTGGATTCGTCCAGCACTCATAATAAATTTCAGCCTGAAAGCAAAACAAAAATTACTCAAGTGCTTCTCGAGAAATAAAAATACAATATTTCACCAAATAATTATCGAATTAGCTAATAAGTTACAATAACGTGGAGGTATGCATATTGCATTGTGAAGAAAAGCTTCTTAATTCAGACAATATAAATAACCATGCTTTCCATATGCCAAGCCGAGAAATAACGGGTGAATGTTGTTATAACGAGAAAGATTCATACTTAACAGATCGCACTGCCAAATCAACACACTAACCCAGCCAGAGCAATTGTTATCAGTCCTTTTGTCTCAAAACTAGATTGTTCACTGTGATCCTAGTCCGATTAACTAATTTTTAACTTCAGATTCAAATATACAAATATATCTCAATATGACTTTTAAGTTAGCTTCAACCAAAGACAGCTCAAATCCATCATGATCCGTAACCCGAAAACAAAGCAGATCTATGCAATGTTGTAGAAGGCGCTAGACGCTAGTCGGGCGGTGGGGTACCGCCTAGGGATTAATCAGGATTAATCGGATTGGGTTTTTTATGTATAATTTTACAAATTTTTTATATATAACCTTAATTTTATACTTTTTAGTAGAAATTTGTAACTTTAGGGACCAAATGTAAACTAAAGAAGATGAAGGGTGGTTAAATGTTAAAACACTAAACTTATTTCAACCTAATATCCACCCCACATGCGTTAGACCCAACCTGTTCCCTCTTCTTCTTCCATTGTATCATCAGACGGCGCCATGAAAGAAACCCTAGTACCAAATTCGCTTCATTTAATAGATTGGTTCTTCAATGGAGGTTAGAAATCATGGAATAATATCACATGCAACGCTAGGGAGGCTTGAAGTTGGTCCAATTTTGGTTCAAATAGAGGTAAGAACCCATTCCAGTTGATGGAGTTGGTCCAATTTTGACCTATTTTAATCCATTTATAACCTAATTTTGACCGACTAACTCCGATTTTGGGCGATTCTTGACCGATTACTTTCATTTTGACCAATTTTGACTTTGACCGCCTAGTTTGACCGATTTGGCCAAATCCGGGCGGTAGACCTCCGATGAGCGACTAATCGCCGCCCAAAAGCGATTTCTACAACATTGGATCTATGTCACAAGGTGATACTGATAGATCACACTAACAAAATTCAAGCAGAAGCTTGACTAGTAACCGTTTAAAACTCAAGACAAAACATCATCAATACCCATAAATTCAGGCATCCTTCATCTATATAGATAAAAAACTTCTACTATAATAAACCTAACAATAACCTTTCAAATCTGTTTCTCTCTCTTTCACTGTCATTTCTATCATTCATTTTTTTAATCATTTCACTCAAATTACTCTACTACACTACCTACTAAACAAATCACTCACATTATAAGCCCTAGATCCACCACAGATCCCCAAATGAAACCCATAATTCATCAATTCACATAAATACCACAACTTTCAATCAAACTGTCAATCCAATCTACAACAAGACAATGTTTACACCACTCAAGAGCTACCAGAAGCGTCAATTTCAAATCATATTCAAAATTACTGGCACCAAAAAGTGAAATAACAATAAAGATGATAACTTGTTGAAGCAGAAAGAATAAAATACCTAATCGGAGAGATGAAAAGACGTCTGCCGGAGAAGTAACGAGCACATGCCGGTGAATTTGCCGATTATTACAGAGAGAGATGGAGAAGAAGAAGAAGAAGACGAGATTTGGGGTTTGTAGAAATGAATGGAACCCTAGAAAACAGAGGAATCTTTGTTGCTTTATATTATTATATTATATTAAATTAATTTTTTTTTAAGGGGGTGATTGGGCTTTCTTTTATTCAGCCCAACTCAATTATTATTATTATTATTATTAATTTTGGGAGGTCTTGACAGGATGGGCCAATGGGGAAGCAATTGGGCTGTTGAAGTTGAACCCAGATGCATCTTAATATGGTGTGTCAATGGTTTAAAAAACGGACCGGAACCATATGTGATCGTTTCGTAAAGATGTTGAAACAGTTAGGTCGACTCAACCTTTTTAATGACCCTAAGCGAATTCTGAAATCAGGATCTTTTGCCAAAATAATATTAGGATTGACATAGCCTTAGAAATTTATTTTATCACTTCAAAATGTATAATCTAAATATTATTTACATTAGCAAAAATATACTATTAACTCATTATAAAAATGTTCGATGAAAATATATATCAACTTTTGTCTAGGTATGAGTACATATGTGAATATTACATGGGAATGGGAACTAGTGAGATTCTTCGCGCTACGTGACGGAAATTCGATCGGTATTGGTTCAGCTAGTTAAGATAAAAACACTCGCTATAGCAGTCGAAAGAAAAAGAAAACAATAAATAATAAAGTTCTGATATTTCCTTAGAGTTAATAATATACATAATATTAGATTAAATTAATAATAGCGTGTGATTATATTAAACACTGGTGAAAATGTTATGTCGTATCATCACAAAACTTAATCCACTATCAGATGGAGGGTGAAAGCTAATTTCTTTAAATGATTTTTTAGTCTAAACTGTTAGCAAACCTAACAAAGTGTTCGATTAATGCAAAAATTGTTGAAAAATAAAAGGGCAGAGTCCAAGCCCACCAATCAGATGAAAACACTGACATGGTGTTTTAATGGATTATAGAATTCCTTACAAAATATACAAATTCAAAAGGTCAAAGGCTAGAATCAAAAGTATGAAAAACATTGTGGCCAAAATTCAAAAGTAAAAACATTCTGTTGTAGCTAACATCATGATGTTTTATATATATAACTAGAATTGATTCTTCGCATTGTGGGGTCGGTTTTTTAATGTTATTTAAGTGTACGGGGTTTTTTTTACAGTTTTTTAAGAGAAAATAATGAGCGATTACATTTCCAATCTTTTAGATGCTTTCCAAAGTTGTTTGAGAAATCAATTGTGGTCAGAGCTCATGGTGTGTTAATGCGGTTGAACCCACATCTTACCACAACTTTATATTTATTTAATAATAGTTGGATCTTATGGACTCTTTCAAGTCGAACTTTTCAATTGATTATAGACTTTTAGTAAATATATAGATGTAATAAATGCTAAACCCATATGCCTTCAAAAAATTGATTTTATTTATTATTTATTTTAATTATGAAATAAAGATGTTGCCTCTAGAATTCAATTAAGAACTTAATTTGGCATCTGTTTTGCACATTAAAATTATAAAATAAGGATATTACTTTAAGAATTTAATTAAGAACTTTCTTTGGCATATGTTATGCACATTAAAAGCAAAATAGAAAAGAAAAGAGATGCAGTTTATAAAAGAAGGGTCAGCATATATCCTACAAAGTTTATTTGGGTAAGAAAGTTATAAAGTTATTTTAACCATCTATTAAGTAATTAATGGCTAAAATTAAATGGATGAGAATAAGCAAAAAAGAGATATGTGGGTTACTCTAAGGGTATTCTAGTCTAACTAATTCTATAGTTTCTCTCGCCTCAAATTTACCCCGTTTTTAAAACGTTAATAACTTTTTCATACAACATTATTTTTTATAAAAATTGCACTATAAAAACGAGTGTTTTTTATCTTTAAAACGAGCACACTATTGCTATACTTTTGAAATAAAAAAGTTTTTAATAACCCAGATGCGTAAAATGCAATTGACAAAAAACAGCAAAAAATGATTTTTTTTCCTAAAACTCAATGGATTAAAAACAAAAAACAAAGTGTTCTATCTAAAAACGCAATGAGATAAAAACACAAAAGAAAATGTTGTTTCTAAAACGCAATGGATTAAAAACACAAAAGAAAGTATTTCGTCTTAAACACAATGGACTAAAAAACACAAAAGAAAATGTTTATTTAAAACGCAATGGACAAAAAACACAAAAAATGGGTTTTTCCTAAAACGCAACTAGAAAAAAAACACAAAAATGTGTTATTTCCTAAAACACAATGGACCAAAAATACAAAAAAATTGTTTTTCCTAAAACGCAATGAACAAAAAAACACAAAAAATGTATTTCCCTAAAATAGACAAAAAAAACACAAAAGAATGTGTGTTTCTCAAACGCAATGGAAAAAAAACACAAAAATGTGTTTTTTTTCTAAAACACAATGGACTAAAAATATAAAAAATATATGTTGTTTCATTGTGTTATAAAACACAATGGAGTAAAACATGGGTAAAACAATGAATTGATGTGTTTTATAACAAAACGCAATAAAAAAGAATCATTAACATGTAATTTTATTTCAACTTCAACAAATCAAACATAGAACATTAAAACTGTGACAACCCGTAACTTTGAGGTAAAAACCCATTTGTTACACTTTTATAAATGAAACCATACGCTTATATTAATTGTTGAATTCATTCTAATTTTATCCGTATCGCGCTAAACCGACCCGAACTATTTGAACCAGAGTGCACCTATCTCGCTTGTCGATCCAATTCATTCGCGCAGCTCGAAACTCATGAGGCCCGAACCTTAACATTGTAACATCCGTCAAAAACCGGATTAACCAAACCCGCTTCGTTTATTAACCGAACAACCAGTCAAAATTTTCGTTGCATATTTAATGCTTAAATTAATTTTAAACGATACATAATTAATAAGTATATTAGAATATAAAAGTTATATTTGAAAAAGTATTAAAAATAGTGATTTAAAAATAAAATGCTGAAGCCGGGACTCGAACCCGGGTCAGCCGAGAGTCAGCAAAGCCTTAACACACATCCCTCCAACCGCTCCGCCGCTTGTGTTTCTTGTTGATTATTTGAAACTATTAATACATAAATTAAATCTGGAAACCAAAACCCAGTTACACAGCGCGCCCAAAACCGCTGACGCCGGAAATCCCGACAAATTCGTCAAATGTTGCCGTTTCTTTTGGTAATAACGCTTACATTAACAGCCATATCGGTTATAACCGAAATAAAACCATCAATTTCATTCATTACCATAATTCCCATTGAAACCGAAAATAAAATTCAAATTCGGGATTTATCTTTGTTCATCAGTTAAACTCACGAATCTATCCAACTACACTCTCCATTTTTGCTCAGAAAATTTCGCCGCAAGTCACCGGAATTCTCTGTAAATTAACCGGAAATTTTCGCCGGAAAACCGAGTTCAATCCATCTTTTCTTCTTACCCAAAAATAAGATCAGAGAACTCCTACTGACATCACTCCCACTCACCTTAAACCTCTGAAGAATCTCTGTCGCAAGAAATTTCACTCGCCGGAATTCTCTGCAAGTCGCCGGAAAACCGGGACTTTCATCTACGCGGTAAATACCTCGAATTTTCTGTTTCATTCCATTATTAGACAAATTCTAACATCACTCAATCACTCAGAATCAACCCCAGACGACATTGCCGGACTTTCTGTTTTCACCGGAAAACTTCTGGATTTTTCGGAAACTCGCTGTTAACCGGTATGATCATTCAAACATACTGATAATCATTACTCATTAGTTCAATTTCACATCTAATCCCTCCAAACTGTTAATTGATCCTAACAGCCGAAGGTCACCAAAACAGAGCCGACGATCTTCGCCGGATTTTCTGAAAAAGACGATCTGTTCGGTACTTTCTTTCCCCAAACTCTTCGGTTCAATACTTTTCAATTGTTCATCTTATTCATTAACCGAATTAATCAAGTAACAGTTAGTTAACCGATGTCTGTGTTTTGAACGAAGAAGACGAAGTTCAGATATGTTATAAGATTATTTAAAAACAGTTTTATGAACGGGTTAGACACACAGTCCAGCGGTGGACTGTGTCCAAACAAATACATACACGTCCCGAGTTCGATTCTTGACACACGCACCTTCGCAGTAATAAAATGTCTTTTTTTTTAAAACTGAACCGGGTGATGTTAAGTATAATAAAAACTAGAATATTTACCAAGTTAGACACACAGTCCAGCGGTGGACTGTGTGCCAAACTAAACCACAGGTCCCTGGTTCGAGACCTGTGGCGAGAACCGAGTCGATACATTAAATCGTTTTTAAAAATAAGTGATTTTCGGATTAATTTAATTAGTATATAAATATTATTAAAAACATAAATATTTCAGGTTAGACACGTAGCTCAGTTGGTAGAGCTGCGTGCACGCGAACGGGAGGTCTCGGGTTCGAGTCTCACCCAGCGCACACATATAACCGACCGAACCGGTCAACGGTCAACGGTCAAAAAGTCAACATTTTTTTTATTATTTTTATTTATTTATTTTATTTAAATCAATTAAAAAATATTTAAAAATAACATTTTTAAAGTTAGAAAATAGCCTAAAACTCACAAAAATATATCCAAAAATCCTATTAAAGTTGTTAATAAAATCCATTTATTTACCTTACTTTTCGTTATTAATTAGGTTAGTTTTTCCTCGTCGATCAATCCTCTAAACTCGTGCGCATTCAACATCATCAACCGAACGCACCCACTGTGAGTGAATCTCTACAAATTCCCCGTTTTAATCACGTTTTTTGGGGTGTATCATGTGTCTTACTATTTATTATATTTAAATCATTGTGCATACATCATATCATGAATAAATGTGTATTCAGTTTTTGTAAACTGTTTGTGTGGTTATTGTTGAGATTTAATTTATTATTTTCAGTACATGCAATTTCATAGGCCGCCGCTCCCCATTACATTATGAGCGTTGAGCAGTTCCCCATTACATTATGAGCGTGAACCTGGCGTTGCCAACATACGATCGGCTCCGTTTGATTGAGCCTTGATCGCACAGACATTTATCATTTTCAGTACATGCAATACGATCGGCTCCGTTTGATTGAGCCTTGATCGCACAGTTTCATTCATGTTATATATTCATGCAAGTTGATATGTTATTGTATGCTGTTGGTTTGTTATTGTATGCTATTTGTTGTTATTGTATGTTTATTTACGTTTGTTCATATATGAATATTGCACAATTTTTTCATATTAAATACAACAAGAAATAAATAATAAATGTTTTCTAACAAGGTTCACTCGCCAACTTTTTGTTGATCCAAAAACCATTTTCACATATGATACAGGTGAACAGGATGAAGCAAGGAAAACATAGGAAATTGCCTTAGAAGAAAAATAATGAAGTTTAGAAGGATGAATAGAACATGTTGTATTTGTTTGATATGATTGTATGATCTTTTTTAAATTGAAATAATAAATATGAAACATTATAATAAATGTCATGAGCTTTGATGATAATTCAATCATGCCCCGATCACCTTTTACGCTGCGGGTCGGGGTGTGACAAACATAATTTAATACATCTATACTAGTTAATTATTTATTCATTTTATATTTATTGATAAAGTGTAAAAAAAACTATTAATAACAAAACAACATTTTCGAGGTTTGATGCCTCGTTTTTGGCCATACACTCAATTCCAATTAACTTGACATTTTGTTTTGATATTCATATTTTTATGTAATGCATGTTTTCAATCTATTTTATGTAAACAACCCAACCCCAAGCCCATGGTCCCTTCACTAATCATTTACAACTTTCGGCTTAGCTCTTATACCGCCACACCTTTTTGTTTATATATTCCCTGTTATGCATGGAATCTGATAGTTTATCCAACAAAAAGAAAAATATCTAACCCTAACCTCCCACTCACAAACGTACTGCAGCCGTCATCAAACCTCCCCACTTCAAATCCGCGGTAGTCATCACCAATCCTTTCTCCGTCGATACGCAGCCATCGATCTTGGGTAAGGCCTCACCTTCATCGTCCAAAATTCTCTAGTTGTCACGGTTTCGGTTCAAGTTGAGATTTCATGTGTAGGTGGTACCATGCTTACATGAATGTGTTTGTAATGAATGTAAATATGTATGTACGAGTAAATAGGGTCCATGATTGAATGATTTAATGCAACTAATATGATTCGTGCATGTATGGTAACATGTGGGTAAACTGTGAATATGTATATATCCATACTTGAATGACTTGCATGCAACTACTAATGGCTATACATGTGGTACTGTGACGTATGTAATTGGGTAGTAGATAAATATATGTGCGTAGGACTAACTGAGGATCATGAAACTGTTAATGGCGAGAACGTGCAAGCTATGATACAAGGTGTTTTATCTTGATATTTGAAGCGCGTATAACTTGTTATAAGTATGAGAGTTTCAGCTCGACTTCGTTGTAAGATTATGAGAAACTGTACTTGAATCCGTGTAATATCTGCATATGTAACTGCGTATGGATATATATATGAATATAACTGAAAGAAAACATAAGGAATAGGAGCGAATACGACACCCGATTCGTTCTCGGTTTAGAAACATGACTCGTAGGCAAATTTACGTACTCGTTTTGGCATGAAAGGGGATAGAGTATATACATGGTTATTACGTGTAAATTAGAATGTGACCATGTACGAGAATCGATGTGCACATATGTAACTTTCAAACTGATGTAAATACCTTGTATTATGTTCGTACAACTTCGTTATGCGCTTACGTCACCTAGAAACTAGTTAAGATGCATGAAAAGTGACTAAAACGAGTAAATATCAGTTCAACGATTTTCTGCAGAAAATACGCTGACTTGCGTAGCCTGTTCTGGGACTTTAAAATATCGAAACCTTACGTTTTCAGAGTCTAAAACCAAGTATCTGGAAATAGCTTTCAAACAAAAGTGGTTTCGTATTTTTCGGACGGGTCTAGGTATTTTTAGCGGAATTGTTTGTAAAACTGCTATGAGCTGCCATTTTCTGCAGAAAATGCAGCGAACGTTTTGCGTTATAACTCGGTGTGTGTTTACTGATTAGATGTGAAAATTTTACTGTATATACTCTTGCTCGATTAAGTGATTTTGACGTTGGTTTCGCGTCAATCGGATAAACGTAGATTTTTAAATAAATGGTTCGGCAAACAGGGTCAGATTACGACGAATCTGATCACTGTTTGGCGCAAGATTTTTCACGGAAAATTCGTAAGGAATTTGGTCACCAAATTTTAATACAATAGTCTTTGGTTCGATTGAAACATTCTGTAATTCTTTGGGAACTATTCGGTTCCCGAACGGTCCCGATCAACAAATCGCAAATTGTCCGAAAATGCACTTAAAAGCTGAATTTTTGTGACAAGATTTATTATGTGATTTGTGACGAAAATGTGGTCGCTATTTCAAATAGCGACACTTTGCATGCATGTGTATATATATATTATAATATGTTTCGTGCTACGTGTTAGATGCCTGTAGGATCCGCGTCTCCGTGTGAATTTGCACTAATAAACTAAATGGTAATCATGTTAGGATGTGACTGACCGGTTCCATCTCACGTATTTCCTTCCATAAAATCTGCCGAGCTAATATAAGGTGAGTTCACTGCTCTTTTACAAGCGTGCGTCCAGTTGGGAAAAACAAACAAACTAATATCCCTGGAGTGTATACTTTGCAAACTTTTATTATTTCTTGGAGGAATACTTTGTTATAACTGTTTTGTTTAATTTCGATGTTGGATAATACACTCAATCTACCACTTTAAGTCCCATCTTACTACCGAACTAGTTGCTTGGAGGGCAACAGGGTATTAGTTGATAGCGCTATTAGGTTTGACAAGCCTCAAACCGTGCCGCAGAGGACGGGCGTGGACTAATATACTTGGGCACTTAGTCAATGATGATAGACATTGACTCGGGGCACTAAACATAACTACAGTCAGTAGTCGGTATGGTACGGGTCTAGTAGTTTAAAAAGGTGGGGTAGCTCCCCATGACGTATTTTATAAGAACAGAGTAATTTAACAAACTTACGTTTTTGGAACAACACTAAACAACTGTGAACTCGCCAACATTTTTGTTGATACGTTGCTACATGCTTTGCAGGTCGTTAGATATATCTTGCATGGGAACTTGCAGTCTGAGGAGCGGGAGCTGTCATGGGTCGTATCGTTTGATGAAATTCTTAATGTTATGTTTACGTTTTGGACAAAAATGGTTTTTATTATTAAAACAATTGTTTATGCTTCCGCTGAATACTTAATATGTTTGAAACGTTTAACTTGAAATTCACTATTCATGTTTGACATGATGACTTGTTTTATATTAATTATTATAGTTCGACATGATTAGTGGCTAGATCCTGGTACGTCACACGCCTCGTGGTAAAACTCTGCAAGTGGAAATTTTGAGGTGTGTCAAAAACACACCAAATTTATAAAACGCAACAAAAAACACTACATACATCTATACTATATAATAAAAGAAACCACTTTAGGGACACTTGTCATCATATTAGGCCATGTCTTATGGATAATTATTATTTTAGTTTAATCTATTCGAATTAATTATAGATAACCCTCTTATATATATTATTTAGTTTAGTATCTTATAGATAATTATTATTTAGTTTAATCTATTTTAATTAATTATAGATAACTCTCCTTCTAAATATTATTTTGTATAATTATGATTTAGTTTAAATTTAATGTAGACTTCTCATTTATAATATTATTTATTGAATTAAGTCTTACTTTTATATTTATCTATTTACTTAGTTATCTAATAAAAACAAAGACATTTATATAAATAATAATATTAGTTATACGGGGTTTTAATATCTTTGTCCCGGATTTAATTATAAACTCACATTATTATAATTGAATCAGCTCCTTTAATAATAAATGCCTAAACATCATAACTTGCAATCTCTCATTTAACCCTAAATAATATAAGCCATAGAAATAGAACTATTAGTATAGCTTTGGTTTGTGTTGATTTTTGGTTTGCCGTATAATATGGTATTGGTTTGCCGTATAATATGGTAATTGTTTATTTATATGTTTAGGTATTTTTTTATGATTTTCTCGTCTTATTTCTAAACTTATCTTATATTAATTAAATAAATAAATGAATAATGAGTAAATATTAAATTTTATCCTACTTTAAATTTCTAATACTATTCTTCTATTTTTTATTAAAATAATAAAAGAAGTTTTTAAAGATATATTATTTTATTATTTAGTATATAAAATTCATTTATTCAACCCGTGCACGGGGTTATAACCTAGTGTATATATATAATACTTCCATTACTCAACAAACTTAAAATATAAAATACTATTGCATAATTATGTCACTGTCGAACTAATTAATTACATGCAAACAATATTATATTAATCAAATTCCATGAACAAATAAAAAGGACTATGCAAACTAAAAGGCAATGCCTTGGATAAATACAATAACATCCTTAAAATAAAAAATGCCACACACTTTAGAAATAAAACGCAATAACAGTGGGCCAATGTTAAAGAACCATCACTTCCATTTGTTTAAAGATAAAGATTCTAAAAGAGTTCTTATAACTCGATTGCCAACCATGACATTGTATCAAACTACCAAATATATTTTGTTTAAAAAGAATGAAAATTACTAATGTTGAAACCTTGACAGAGACAATTAGGAAGGCAAACCTAGTTGGGCTTTTTACACAAATGTTCACTGGGATGAATGCGGTTTAGTAAACAAATCTGGCGATCTGAATGCGGTTTCGTCAATGACGATAGTAGAAGAATTTAGGGTTTTGTGGACGGTAGTGGTGGTGATAGTGACGGTTTCCGGTCGTGAATTCAAAATTTTTGGTGGACGTTGGTAGTGGTGGTGGAGTAGGGATGGCCATGGAGTTGAAGAGAATGTTCAGATCTAGATTAGGTTTTTTGGCTTTTTGACATAAGAAGGTATAATACACTAACATGTCCTTCCTTTTTATTTTTATTCTTTGCCACGTGTCCTCCTACTATTGCTTTGTCTCCTTCCTACCTAAAACATACTTTCTATTTGATCTTATCTTTATAAAAGAAAAGGAGGAGGAGGATTAGTTAGTAACAATTTGCTGAAAAGTATATCTCAAATAAATACAAATCTCATTAAAATTACAACAACATTCACTTAGATTTTTCATACAAAATATGTATGAATTTAGGAGATGACAACATATCCACATGGTTGGATATAATTGTATTTGTGAGTCATCTACGTATCAATTTAGTTTTTACTGTAGCTAACAATTTCTCCTATTATCTATATGCTAGCAGGTTGCACGCGCAATGCGACGTGAGCGATACATCGCATTGCAATACTCGTTTTTGGTAGTTTTCTTATTCATATAATATTTTTTGTAGCAGTGTTGTGATAGATATACATCAAAAGTAAAGTAATCGGGTAACCCATTTCATTGTGTTGTGCATGGTTCGGTTATTATCCTCAATCGAAGTCGAAGCCAAAGTCGTCGGTTAGTCTATTTTATTAACCAATTGGTTTTTGGTTATTCAATTAGATTGATGGTTTTTTGGTTTGGTTCATTTAGTTTTAGTTAATAGCAAAAACAAACTTGAGCTATTTTTTTTAAATATATGAAATTGAGTTATAAATACATCAAATGAAAGTATAAATATATGAAATGAAGATATACAATATGAAATATATGAACGGGAGGTATTAAAGCTAGAAATATATGAAAATATGAATGGTCCGGTTCAGCTAGTTTTGGTTAAACTAGAGTACAAAGAATTGATAACCGGTTTTTGGTTAATTGGGTTTTAAATTTTGTTTGATTTTGTTTCCGTTTCGTCTTTGTCCGGTTTGGTTTAGGTAAATGATTTGGTTATTGATAATTGGTTTTGGTTAATACTCGATAGGTGTGCACGCGATGCGGTGGGATACATAGACATTGCCACGGTGTGCATTGTTCGGTTGGTTAGATTATTATCCTCAATCCAAATCGAGGTCATCGATTAGTCTATTTTATTAACGAATCCGTTTTTAGTTAATCGGTTTGGTTTATTTAGTTATATTGACGATTTTTGGTTTGATTCATTTAATTTCGATTAATAGCTAAAACCAAATTTGAATTAAAACCTTTGATTAGAAATTCATGAAATTTATGTATAAATACATGAAATGGATGTATACGTACATGAAATAGAGGTATATATAAATACATGAATTGAAGGTACAAAAGCTAGAAATATATAAAAATATGAATGATTCGGTTAAGTTAATTTTGGTTAAATGAGGGTACAAAAAATCGATTACCATTTTTGGTTAATTCGGGTTTTGGTTAATCAATTTTTAGTTAACTCAATTTTTGGTTGATTTCGGTTCGGTTTCAGTTAACATTCAGTTGTTACTCACCATTAGACACTGTTAATCACGTAACATATCAATTTTTTTAATTAATAAAAACTATAACAATACTATACCAAATTAAAGAATATAAAATACTCGTTTATATGGTATATATATATATATTAGCGTACCAAAAAGTTATGACCGTTTAAAATCGTGGGGGTGGGGTGGTTAGTTTTTTATAAGGGGTAAAGTATAACTACTAACTAATTATCTATAATTTTGTTAAAGATGAGGGTTTAATCACTTGACATTCTGTAGCTATTAAACATTCTAGGATAATGACTAAGTTTGTTGCATTATAATCACCTGTACAACAAGGCATCATCTTCTTGTACCTTTTAATCCACACATCAATACTGACCAAGAAAACTATCAAAACGCCGACAAAAATGAGTAGGTCATGATACTTTTGGATTTTTTAAAACATTATAGTTTATATGATATGACAAAAATACATGAAAGAATTATAAGTTTGTTGTGGAGGGAGAAAAGTGTAATTAATTACCCTAATTATCTTAAAACTTAGGGATTTAAGTTTAATAAGATGAGGGATAAAATATTAGTTATTGTTTAAAAGACCAATGTACCCTCATTTTAGGGGTGTATTTATAAATTAAGAAAAGAAAACTCTCCCCCCCCCCCAAAAAAAAAAAACCCCTAACCCCAAACCCCCCCCCCCCCCCCCACACACCAAACTAAATGTTAAAAACTAAATCTTAAAACTAAACCCCAAAACTAAATGCTAAAAATGTTTGTTTACTGTTAAATCGCGACTTTTTACAAAAAAAAAATTAAAAATATATAAATAAAAGTTGCGATGTTTAACGGAAAATTTAAAAAAAAATGTGTCTTTTATAGTAACTTTATAGCTTTAATCAAAAAATAGTAACTATTTTTAATAAAAAAAAATAAGTACCTATGATTAAGAGGCTAGAAAAACAAAAAGTAGATAACTCTAATGTATGATACATGTCGTTCGTGCCTTTCTTTTATCATATAAAAAAGTAGAGTAGATACAAATACATATATAGTTTTTATGGAACATTTGGCTTGGTTTTTATTTATTTTTATTTTTCTTCTCGAGTGCATGAAATTCTTTCCAAAACCTTAAAAATACTAACATATGAAGTCTAACCTTTGTAATCACAAATTACAAAAATACTTTAAGTATTAATTATATTTTTTTGTGAATTGTTGGGTATTTTAAGTAAGTGCAAGATTGACCAGTTATTTATTCATTTTTTCTTTTTCTTTTTCAGTGCGACTTTTTTAAACTATCAAATACATTCAAATTTGTAAATCAAATGTAACTCAAGATTTACCAATATATATATATATATATAAAGTTAATGTAGGAATTATTTTTCTCATATTTTATTTTATTTTTCTTCTCGAGTGCATGAAATTCTTTCCAAAACCTTAAAAATACTAACATATGAAGTCTAACCTTTGTAATCACAAATTACAAAAATACTTTAAGTATTAATTATAGTTTTTTGTGAATTATTGGGCATTTTAAGTAAGTGCAAGATTGACCAGTTATTTATTCATTTTTTCTTTTTCTTTTTCTTTTTCAGTGCGACTTTTTTAAACTATCAAATACGTTCAAATTTGTAAATCAAATGTAACTCAAGATTTACGAATATATATATATATATATATATATAATATATATATATATATAAAGTTAATGTAGGAATTATTTTTCTCATATTTTATTTTATTTTTCTTCTCGAGTGCATGAAATTCTTTCTAAAACCTTAAAAATACTAACATATGAAGTCTAACCTTTGTATCACAAATTACAAAAATACTTTAAGTATTAATTATAGTTTTTTTGTGAATTGTTGGGCGTAAGTGCAAGATTGACCAGTTATTTATTCGTTTTTTCTTTTTCTTTTTCAGTGCGACTTTTTTAAACTATCAAATACGTTCAAATTTGTAAATCAAATGTAACTCAAGATTTACGAATATATATATATATATATATATATATATATATATATAAAGTTAATGTAGGAATTATTTTTCTCATATTTTATTTTATTTTTCTTCTCGAGTGCATGAAATTCTTTCCAAAACCTTAAAAATACTAACATATGAAGTCTAACCTTTGTAATCACAAATTACAAAAATACTTTAAGTATTAATTATAGTTTTTTGTGAATTGTTGGGCATTTTAAGTAAGTGCAAGATTGACCAGTTATTTATTCATTTTTTCTTTTTCTTTTTCAGTGCGACTTTTTTAAACTATCAAATACGTTCAAATTTGTAAATCAAATGTAACTCAAGATTTACGAATATATATATATATATATATATATATATATAATATATATATATATATATATATATATAAAGTTAATGTAGGAATTATTTTTCTCATATTTTATTTTATTTTTCTTCTCGAGTGCATGAAATTCTTTCCAAAACCTTAAAAATACTAACATATGAAGTCTAACCTTTGTAATCACAAATTACAAAAATACTTTAAGTATTAATTATAGTTTTTTGTGAATTGTTGGGTATTTTAAGTAAGTGCAAGATTGACCAGTTATTTATTCATTTTTTCTTTTTCTTTTTCAGTGCGACTTTTTTAAACTATCAAAAACGTTCAAATTTGTAAATCACATGTAACTCAAGATTTACGAATATTATATATATATATATATATATATATATATAAAGTTAATGTAGGAATTATTTTTCTCATATTTTATTACTATATTAAAGCTGATTATTACCACACATATGACTAAAAATTAATATATTGTATTAAAAGTGGAATTTATTTTATTATAAGTTAGTAGGATAAGGATAAAAATATATTTTTTAAAATAAAATATAAGTATAATAGTAAAGTTAAGGATGGAATGCCATGTGACATTAATTAAAGTCTTTTTTTAAATAATATACTTTAAAAAAAATTATATCTATCCAATAAAAATAGTAGTGAGAAAAACTAAGTTTTCATAAAATACTCATTTTGCTAAATATTTAAAGTACCCACTTTAATAAATAAGTTTTCCAACAACACCTAGTTGGAAAAAAAACTGCACATAGTATTCTCTCGCATCCATCTCCTACCCGTAACCGCATTATCCACTATTCAATTAGCATAGATTATACTCATTTTTAGGAACTTTTAAATATATTATATATATATTTAAATAGAGGCCCTTATTAGGGGCGGAAGCCTTACCTGGGTTGTGACCATTCCGGTCGGTTTGTTACACATTCCGGTCGGTTTGTTACACATTCCGGCCGGCTCCGTTCATATTTGGGTTTAAAACTGGTCCGATCATTGGTTTCATGATCGAGTTTTTTTTTATCAAACTTAGCTTAGTCAATTTCAAAATCTTCAAACTGTAATGAACGATGAGGTTTCGGGGTTCAAACTTTATGAGTTGGACCAAACCATGAGATTGTCATATTTTTTAAATAATCTATATTACAAATATTTGATTATTTATATTTATATAGGTTTAGTAAAAATATAAAACTGGACTAAGTATACACACATATATATATATGTATATATATTAGCTTGCTTGATTATTATTAGCTTGCTTGATTGTCGTGGCCGGCCCACAATCTAAGTCGGTTTCCGCTTGCTTAATCGATGAATAATGAGCCTCCGAGTAGGGGTTTCGTTTTTAACCGAACTTGAGTACTGAACCCAAATTGCCCTCTTCAGTTCGTTAATCAAATCAATTAGCTAGGACTCGGGTAAACCCAAATAACCCAATTACGACTTAAAGGAACCATCCGTTTTTTTCTAGGTGTTGGTTTTAAAAGTGTGTGATCCTTCTATTCTCGTGACCCCCCAAAATCTTTTCACCTGGGTTTCATGAGCCATCAAACTAATCTTCACTTACTGCTAGGCTCTTCGTATATTTAGTATCACATTAAGCCTTTGAGGTAGTACTTTATTCGCATATTGTTTTCCTTTTCCTTGTGTTTTATTGATATGGAATTTATAATCTATCTTCTTGAACCAAAAGGTACACTTCTTCCGGCTTCAAGGTAGGTAAAAATTAAACGAAAGATGAACTAAAGGACAAAAAAAATTAAATTTTAAATGGTTATTTTTACGAGACCACATGAACTAAAAAAACGCAACACCCATTAGTTCTTCACTCAATCCAATTACAACCGTCGTTCATGTTTGATTAAGTTGACGAACCATCTCATGCAATTCTTCACGAAGGTTGCGGGTTCGGATTTAGATTCGTGAAATTGTTTCCTTGTGTTCAACTCAATTTATGAAAGTTAAAGGTTTTAATTATGATAGTTTTAATGTGAAATGACAACAATTTTACCCTAACTTGTGATCATTCAATCCCACAAAACTGAGATGAAGAAGTTGTTGTCGAGATATCAGATGCTCATTACAAGTGGTGGTTTTAGTGGATTGCGATGGTCGTGGTGGTTTTAATGGTTTACGATGGTGCATACTACTAAACACTAGGGTCCAAAAATAGTCATTATACCTTTTCTATTTGCTGTTGGGTGGGGACCTTGGCCCCAACTGAATGTTTTCAACACGTGTTTCAAGATCCAGGTGTTAGTAACATGTAATTTCAATAGAATCAAATGATTTAACAATTTTTGGTTCAATGGGAAACCAAAAAATGGTAAATTGAGAATCAGATAAAAAAACCTAAAAAAATTTCAATTAACCTATGTTGTTTTTCAGAGTTTTTGTATATAAACACATTTAGAAGCCATTTTAACAAAAAAAGAAAAATAAATAAAAAATAGTTCAAAAAAAGGAAAAATTATACACATTTTTTTGTTTGAACAGATTCTACATGAGTTTATATACATATAAAAACTCCATAGAAATTATGTAAAAAAGATTTTTTATATATATATAAAATTATTTTCTAATAATTTTTTTCAAGTAAGATTAGTGATTTCTCCAGTTTTTTTGTGGTTCCCCAATGAACCCCACCGTTATATATAATATATATATATATAATAGGGTGAGGTTATTGTACAAATGGTTTATGTGTGAGAAGTGTAAGAAGGAATATGGTGAGGATATATGGCACAAATTATAATATATTTAATATATAGGGTGAGTATGTACAATGTATTAGTTGAAAGTTAGAAGATATGGGAGAATAGGCACAATTAAATTAAGAAAGATGTAAATGCATTAACAATTTCAATATGGTAATGAATTTGCAATTACGAATCTAGGAGAATCCCTGATTTGAGGGTTTGATAACCATTCTTATAAATACATCATTCACAACATAAGAACTAATTCATAACATGGTATTTTAATGATTATTTAGTTCAATTCATGGGGTTTTACAACCTGCGTTCCAGAAGATGTTCTTAATATGGAATTTTAATCGCGTATGGTGTTTTAATCGCGTTGGTGGTGTTTTAAACATTAGGAAACATTGTATTGTGATTCACGACATGGTATTTTACCATCTGGAATGATTGTTCTGCCGTTCAATTCATGGTGTTTTACAACTGCGTAAAAACACCATGACTTGAACATCATTACTATCATTCCTGATTTTAAAACACCATGTATTGAAACTCAATACAATGTTTCCTGAAGTTTAAAACACCACACCTTGAATCTTAATTCTTTCAGATGTAAAACACCATGACTCGAATAGCAAATACAATCACCCTAACTGTTAAAACACCATCCCTTGAATCACAAATACAATGTTTCCCGATTCTAAATGTTAAAACACCATGACTTGAATCACAATACAATGTTTCTAGAAATTAAACACCACGCCTTGAATCTTAAAATATTTTTTCTAGATATCAAGCATGAAACACTTGCGTTAAGACATGGTGTTTTGTACCCCAACACAATCGAAGTGGGAAACGATTAAGAGATGAGGAAACCATCAAAGAAAGAAGCTGTGGATGTTGTTAGAAGGAGGACTAGGGTTTTTTCAGTGGATCTATGTGGTAGTTATCAATGGATTAATGTGTGGGAGGAGAGAATCCCTGATTTTGTGCTTGAAGATAGTGGATATATGTAACATCCGCCAAAAACGGATCCTAGAAAGCCGACTTGTTTTGTAAATCAGATCCGAAGAGTAATAATAAAAATGCGAGTTTTTATTATCAGTTATTATTTTTAATAATTTGTGGCATTAATTTAATTAATATAAATATTTTTGGGAAACAATAATTTATAAATTATAGTAGTTTGTTCCATTAGGTTTCATAAAAGGAATTGAGTAACGGAGTTAGGAACAATTGTTATATGTGGTTAAGAAGTACAAGGGCCAAATCTGCATTTACAACCAAAGTTTCCCCCCACCCTCACGCGCTCGTGCCCACCAAAAGACCCCCACTTGCCTTACTTGATCCCTCACGCGTCCCACTCTCCTTCCACGATCCTCCCTCACCAGCCACCCGACCCGCATGCTACAAACCCGTTACCGACCGACCCAACTCGATCTCACTTGGATGTCGGCGTTTGTGTAATGTTCTGTATTTTTCATTCTTTTTCCATTTTATTTTAATTCGTATTCTATCTTAAATCCTTTGTAATTCAAAACTTGAACATAGTGGAAACTATATTTTATATCATTCTTGTTTAATCATACTTGCATAATAAGTAAACGTTTTGCGAATACGCATTTTTTTAATCAAAACCGAGCCATACATTGGGTTCATATTTTATTTGAAATATTATCCATACGTGAATTATGTCACGGCCCCCGACCCCACAGCAGATGCAGTGGTATCAGTGTTTATTTTAACTTTCGCAGCGGAATGTTCATTAGGACCGTGTGTCAGGAAAAACATCAGAGTTTCAAAACACCACAAGTCATTTCATAAAATGTGGGATTGAACCCATATTTACATAAAGGATTTTCTTAGGGTTAAACCCTTGATTACAAAACACGTATTATACAAGATTTCATATAGCCATTTATTTAAGCTTGAGTGCTTCCTAACAGTTTTCCTTTACTTCACAGTAATCACCTGAAGCGCGTTATAAAAACATTTGGTCAGCGAAAAATACTGGTGAGTTCATTCAATTTATGAAAACACAGTATTGTAATTACAGCATTAAGGGTTTTTACATTTGTTTCTATCTGACAATTACTCAAATCAGTATTTGTCACTCAGTAGCAGTTCCCATGACTATGGTCATATCACTATTGGTCCTCAATTGTCCAATAGTGAAGCTTATCAAGTAGTGTATACAAAATCCCACATACAGGCAGTAATTTCAAAATACAAAAACTTAATCATTGTAAATACAACTTGGAAAACATTTAGGGTTTTGCAAAAGCACTTGAGAAAAAGAGAATGACTCACATTGCTATTTAGGTTACTAACACTAGCCTCCTGGTTTAATACCTTGGGTTCCTAATTAAATAAACAATGCACACGTATTAGTGTATTAACCCAATTCGGCTTTAACGATAATCACGAGATCAAAATCAACAACGAGATGACAAAGTATAGCCTGATTCAGGCAATACTTAAACATCCGTCAGCTAGTTATCTATCAATCGGAAAGTATATCGTACCAGAAATTCGGGTTATTACACTAGCTACGAGGAAAAGTTGCAGAACACCGGGTATAATAGCAGTCTATCTAGAGAGAAAAGAAAAGAAATTTAGCGAAGTTGAATGTCCACTGACTGCTCAATTTATAGCTATTTCATGACCCTCTCGTGCCCCGCGACCGCCCTAAGCAACCCTCTCGCGACCGCGAGAGACCTAATCTAGGGCATAGGTGGCATGAGTCACCGGCGTAGGTCTGCCACATGGACGACACGTGTTTTGCCGGCCGACAGGGCCTCTTACGCCCCGCGACAGGCAGGGATGATCCTGCCGCGCTCCGCGAGAGCATCAAAAATCAGAATTTTTTATTTTTCGCTTCGGTTTTCATCGTACACGTTTGGGGTTTCGGTTAGGGTTCATTTTGGGGTGTTTTTGAGTGTCGTTACAAATTAATATTACACATGCTTGAACACACTTAAAACACCAAAAAACATGCTTAACTATGTATTTTGAGCACCAGATAACCAACAAAACAACCACAAGGACTATAAATGGAATTTCCCTCCTACTAACTCCAGCCAACTCATTTAAAAACCCAACCAATTATCCGACATATAAATACCAACCCCTAACACCTTCTAAACACTTTCACCACTTCTAAATCACTTCCAAACATTCTCTAATATTCCAATTCTTCCACTTTGGGTAGAAAGTTTAAGAACCAAAATAGTGAGTTTTGGTCTTCCTTCTTACACTTTTCTTCTTGTTTTTGTTCTTTTCCTTCCTTGGATAACCTCTAGGAGTATTACCTCATGTTTAACAAGGTAAACAAAGTTGGTATACCACCATTTTGGAGGCCCAAGTGGGGATTTTTGTTAAACTTTATAAACATGTTCATCTTTACTTTGATTTGGAACATTTTCACACCAAACCAAATCACTAACGAACTTCCATGTTGAAGGGCTTGTGCTAAGGTTTTGTTACAAAACTTTATGGTTCATATGCCTTCTTTTAAGTTCTTGAAAGTCTCTAAGTAATCTTTAAGTCACAAAGTGAGAAACACTACCCCAAGTCTCCAACCATACAATGTTGGAAGCACTCGTCTAGTTAAACCTCACTTGGTTACTTAGTAAATAGATTGATCAATTGTATATTTAATTTCTTATATTCATGAACATCCAAATCATTAACCACGTTGGTGATTTGTGCATCCATAAATTCTTGAGGTTAAAGGATTTATCCTACTTCTAATGCTTGACATACTTGACAATATAACTAATAATAATACACACACACACATATATATATATATAATACATACTCCAAAGCCCATCTATGATATCAACCAAACCATGGTTGAATATTGTGTTAAGGTTGAGAATATCCAAAGTCTTAGATTCCTTAGATCGGATTCTAATGGGTAATAGGACTCATGAAAAACACAAAAAATGATAGTGTCCGAATAAGTGTCTAAGACGGGATACATTTTTTTGTTATGTAATTTCATACTTATAAATTTTGTTTACATTCCCAATCTCCAGATCCTCATAGACTTTTGTTTACCATTTTAGGGTGACTTTGGTGACTCCATCATTCAAGACCGATTACTCAATTTTTTTGGAAATCTTCGTAAACCGTGAGTTCATGCTTGACCCATATGCTTTAAACACTATTTGGATTGCAACATGTATCTGTAAATAATAGTGTCCGAATAAGTGTCTAAGACGAGATACATTTTTTTGTTATGTAATTTCATACTTTTAAATTTTGTTTACATTCCCAATCTCCAGATTCTCATAGACCTTTGTTTACCATTTTAGGGTGACTTTGGTGATTCCATCATTCAAGACCGATTATTCAGTTTTTTTGAAATCTTCGCAAACCGTGAGTTCATGCTTGACCCATACGCTTTAAACACTATTTGGATTGCAACATGTATCTGTAAATAATAGTGTCCGAATAAGTGTCTAAGACGAGATACATTTTTTTGTTATGTAATTTCATACTTTTAAATTTCGTTTAATTCCCAATCTCCAGGTCCTCATACTTATAGACCTTTGTTTACCATTTTAGGGTGACTTTGGTGACTCCATCATTCAAGACCGATTACTCACTTTTTTGGAAATCTTCGTAAACCGTGAGTTCATACTTGACCCATACGCTTTAAACACTATTTGGATTGCAACATGTATCTGTAGATAAATACATAATCACACACATACAATCAATCATATGCAAACACTCAATCCTTTAACGTGTTTACTTGTTATGCTACTTGTTTATATATACTAGAACAGTCTTATGCATGCTATCTATCATTAACTTTAAAAAGCCACCCTTCACATGTATAGCACTATAGGATTAGCACACCGCCCCATTCGTTGGGTCATTGTTAAGTATTCAATCTTTACGGTCTTATTCACTTTGGTGATAAGGTTACGCTAGTGGAAACTCTGGGTTGATATTTAGTCTTGCACCTAGTATGATTATATGAATTAGTATATAATTAAATATGGATTTGAGTTTATATTCATACTTATACTATGTAGACAAACTAGTATGCTCACCAACATAATTTGTGTTGACGGACATTTTATACATGTTGTAGGAAATATTTGATGATGATTTAGCAAGAAAATACTTAGGGTGGATTTAGTACTCACCTAGTTTTAATTTATGCATTTTAATATTGTCCATCATAAAATTCTGACTATCGTAGTTTCTACTTTAATGAACAATGTAATTGTGACATTTGTGCTAAAACCAGATACACGAAGCTATACTGATAATGCCTCATATGAATCCAAGGGAACGTTATGGTGAACATATGAACAATAATAGTTAACAGTATGATATTGGGTCCTCGGTGCAAAACCAAACTACTACTAAATTCATCTAGTGGCCTCATGGTTGTAGATTATGTAGAGAGGTCGAACAAGGGGTAGGCGGCAAAACCAAAGCTACTACTAAATTTGCATTTACATACCTCAAGTGATTCCGTGTGTTGTAGTTGTTTATTCAGTGTTACTTAGGTTGTGCCTTCAATTTGTTATGTGGACTGTGTTGAAATTGAAACCTAGTATGCTCATTGTAGAAGAATCAAAACCATTGACGCTGTTGTAATGGAGTTTATTACACAACAATTATTATTAGTTACTGAACAGATTTTGGAAAGCTTGTAATATTAGCTTACTGAAAAGTAGTGACAACGATAAAATCATGATTGGGTTTTGGTTCTCAGGATTAATGTTAAGACAAAATTGTTTTGTTCCTTCAATTTGTTACGTGGACTGTGTTGAAATTGAAACCTAGTATGCCCCAATGGACGTTGATGTAATGAAGTTTATTAAACAACAGTTATTTTTAGTTACTCAACACATTTTGGAAAGTATGTAATATTAGCTTAATGAACCGTAGGGACAATGATAAAATCATGATTGATTTCGTTCAAGATAAATTTTGGTTCCATGTGAATTAAAATCATGATTGGGGTTTCGAATTAAGAAAGATAATATACAGTTAACGATTTAGGGTTTTAATTGGGGAAGAAAAGGGTATAAACGACATTTCACACACTCACTAACAATCAGACTAACGCTGACTTGCCAGGGAGGGGTACAATGATGCAAACTGGAAACGTTGGGGACTCAAAGTAATGGATTTTAGAAATAGGGACTCAATGTGTCAATAGAGGTCAACCTCAGGGACGTAAATTGAGGTTTAATTTTGTCTTTATCTTAAACTTTGAGAAGGGGTAGGGTGTAAACGAGCATGGCCGAGCCCAAGTAGGCTCGACCTCGCCTCGTCATGTTTTAATGACCCTCGAGCTCAGATCGAGCCTACTTATTTGAGCTCGAGCTCGGCTCGCTAATTAAACCCAAAGCTCAAGCTGCTCGAGCTAATTTGAGAACAAGCTTAAACAAGCTAAAATCTCGGCTCAAGCTTGCTTCAATATCGCTTAAATGAGCGAAAGCTCGGCTTGACCTTGGCACGCCAATGTTATCATCATTATTATTGTATGGTGTATAAATAAAGTAAACTTTTGTTTGGGCTCGTTTAGGCTCGTGAGCCTAAAGGAGCTTTGTATTTCAGGCTCGAGCTCGGGCTTGATAACCAAACGAGCTCTATTACAGGCTCGAGCTTGGGCTCGTTATAGCTTAGCTCGTTCGAGCTTTTAACTGAGTCAATACGAGTAGCTCTTGAGCCTCTGGACTTGTTTACACCACTAAGAAAAGAGGTATAACAAGTAAAATTAATGTAAAAAGGGCATATTTAGCAACCCCACTACAAGCCATGGTTCAAAAGCCCTTCGAATACAATATAAATCGTGTCTTAAAATTTAATCTTTAACTACTTTATAATTGTATATTAGATACCCTACATTTAAATTTCTAGTTATAATTCGATCAATTATCTATCCATGTTTAAATTAACTTTAATTTTTTTTTGAAGGCTTAAATCACGCTATATTCATCTTTGACTGGACTTGAAGCCTTCACCTCAAGAAAAAAAAACATCTTAATTTCAATGGTTTTACCAATTAAACTAACCCCTACTCTAAATTCACTTTAAATGCTTATAAGTTTACTTTATGTTTTTATATTGCTTTATTTAAAAATAAATGTCTTGTAAAATCAAATTAATTTGTGAAATCGTGTACATTAATTTAAGATGCTACACTGTTGAGATATTGGATGATGGTGATGGTTTTAGTGTAGAGATGGGCATAAAAACCGGTTTCGAACCCGAACCAGTAGAACCGAATTGGACCCGGTTTCAGTTCCTACCCGACATTAAGTAGAACTGGTTCCGGGTTCAAAATACCCGTTGGTTCCAACCCGGTTCCACAATTTTACCAATTGAATCGGGTCGTACCCGGTTACTACCCGTACCCGGTTTCACTAGTACCGGGTTCCACCAGTACCCGGTAATGCAGTTCCAGTAGGAACCGATTATAGCCGTTATAATGTTACCGTTGGAACCAGTTCCCAAAAACATTTAATGACAAATCTGACCGTTGGAACCGGTTCCTGACCGTTGGAACCGATTCTATATATAGTGTTTAGAAATCTATTGTTTAGCACACAATTTCTCATATCTATTCTTCTTGTTACATTTCTTTCTTGTTTTTTTTTCACATACTAATCAACAAATGGCCTCAAAGAGTTCAAAAAACGCAAATTCCCAATCCGTTAACAATGTTCCTCAAGATCAATCGGTTCCATATGTGGTTGGAACATTGTCTCATAATCGCAATAAGGAAGTTTGGAGCAGTTGGGAGTTGGTCGAGATGAGTGACGGCTCGCAAAAAGCTCAATGTAAACATTGTGGATCGTTATTAGCCAAGGAATCAAACTCAACGTTAACGAAGCATATTAATAAGTATTGCAAAGCTTTAAAGGAAATGACATCCGGTCAAGTTCCACTATCCAAAGATGGTACCATTTTTCGTTATGAACAAAAATTAGCTCGCGATCGGATGGCGAAGTTGGTGATACAAAAAGCGTTGCCGTTTGGGCACTTCGACAACCCCGGTCTTACTAAGCTTATTCGGGAGACGCTACAACCTCGCTATAAACATGTAAGTCGTCGCACTTTAAAACTTCATTGTTTAAGTTTATGGGAAAATGCAAAAAAAGATTTAATTGTTTTTTAAGAATTTAAAAACTAGTGTAAACCTAACTAGTGATGTGTGTCGGCTCCACATGGTTTACCGGAATCATACGTATGTGTCACCGCTCATTGGGTTGATCCCGATACATGGCAAATGATGAAGCGTACGATTGCATTTAACGAGTTTCCTTCTCCTCATACGGGAGAAAATATTTATAAAATTATAAATGGCACAATAATTAAATATGGTTTAGAAGATAAAATTTTTTCAATATCCTTTGATAACACTTCAAACAACACAACGGCGATTGAAAAATTAAAGTTGAAGTATAAACCAATAGTTGATGGTGTTTTTTTTCACACACGATGTGTTGCACATATTATTAACTTAGTAGTGCAAACCGGTTTAAAAGATCAATTTGTATCGGATTTTATTATAGCATTTAGAGCTATGCTCCAAGATGTTTTCAAAAGTGGAAAAGAAAGATATCAAGAATATAGAAAACTTTATAAAGATGTCAACCAAAAAATTATTGGACCGAATTGGGATATACCGACTCGTTGGAATTCAACTTTCATATGTTTGAAATGGCTATAAAGCAAATGGCACTTTAAAATCTTTTCATACAACTTTAAGTGAGGAGTACCTAGTCGTCCCCTTTCCCGACACGGCTTGGGAAAATATTCATAACCTAAGTACTTTTTTACAAGTTTTTAAAACTACAACGACTTTGATTTCCGGTGTTTATTATTCTATTAGTTCTAAAGTTGTGGACCAATTGTATTTGATAACAACTAATTTTAAAAAGTTTGAAAATTCTAGTGACATGTTAAGGAATATGATGAGACCAATGATTCAAAAATTTTTTAAATATTTTTTTGAATTACCATCCATTTTTATGTGCCGCCGCTTTAAATCCAGCTTTAAACGTACCGGGTGTTGAAGCTTTAATTGATGAAATTTATGACAAGTTGGATATGCATGAGGAGGATCCAACTTTAAAAGCAAAAACAAACAAAATATTCAATGAGTGTATGGCCAAATTTTATGATCATTATTTAAAAAAAATTGGTGAAAAAAATCATACAAATTTGTTTGAGTCTCGTCCACGGCCTCTAACGATGAAACAAACGGGGATCCACTTATAACCATGTTGAATTTCGTTAGAGATGAGACGGCTAGACAACAAAGGGGTAGTGAACCAACAAGTGAACTTGGGAGATATAAAAAAAATCAATATTCGCTTACTATGACCACCGATGAGTATAGGAAATTTGATGTTTGGCATGGTGGAAATCGAAAGAATCCGAATACCCGATTCTAGCCACCATGGCTCGTGATATATTAACGGTCCAAGCTTCCACGGTAGCTTCGGAAAGTGTGTTTTCTCTTAGTGGCAGGGTTTTGTCAATTAGAAGAACAAGACTAACTCCGGAATCGCTAAAGATGACAATATGCTTAAAGGACCATTTGGATGCCGTTGATCGTGTTCAACATAAAACTAGTCTAGAAGATGAAGTTGAGTTAGAGCATAAAATTGTTGACGAGGAGGAGGACGAAGAAGTGGAGACTAACGATTCGGACGACGATTGTACCGAGGTACCCGCACCTAAGAGAAACTCATCGGAAAGTGTTGCACCTGCCGCTAGTAAACGATCAAATAAATAAAATCTTACTGGAATCGGTTCTGAGTAATTTTTTATTTATTTTTGTAACCGGTTAATTTTTTTTTATATAATGTAACCATGTAACCGATTAATTTTTATTCAAATGGAACCGATTATTGTTACTATTTTTATTTATCAATGTAATTAATAATAAAAATTAAACATAACAAACACAATAGAAAAAACATTACACAAATTTATTAAAAACACCAAACCAAACGGGTTACATCAAACACATGTTCAGAAACCGGTTCCACACCATACCCGGTTCCACACCATACCCGGTTCCATAATACTCGTACCCGGTTCTACACAGTTCCATATTTTTGGGTGTGAACCCGGTTAGGAACTGGACCCGGTTCCACACCATACCCGGTTCCAATGACATCCAAGCAGAACCAGATCCTGGATTAAAACAGTTCCGAGTAATAATAAAACCCGATCATACCCATATCTATTTAGTGAATTGCGATGGGCCTGCTATCAAAACATAAGGGTCCAAAACTAGTTTTTCGACTTTTTCTATACATTATTGGGTGGCTAAGGGGGACCTTGGGGCTTGGCCACACCGAATGCTTTCAATCCGCTTTGGTTACAGATGTGATAGGGATATTAATATCAACACGTGTTTTCAGATAGATTGGCAACATATTAGAAGAACATCGTACGATGATTTGATATAATACATACAAACATGTAATTTCAATACTCATATTGATTTAACCTAAAGAAACACAATTAACTAAACAAATGTCACATGTATTTAACCTAAAGAAACACAATTAACTAGACAAACATACCAAAGGATTCTTGGCCTAATGGTATCAACGTACTAAATAATGCTTTACGATTTCATGTGGTGAGGGTGGGTTCAAAACCCATTGAATCATTGATGATATAAATTAGGCCGTTCACAAAAAAAAAAAAAAAAAACAAACAAACATGAAACATGAACGAAAATCAAGAGAATATCAAAACAACACATATACATACAGCCAAAAAGGTAAGGAGGCACTAAAAAGTGATGTGCATTCTTTCAAATTTTCTATATATAAAATATAGATATAGATGAAGTAATAATAATAATAATAATAATAATAATAATAATAATAATAATAATAATACAAAAAAAATCATATTTTAAATGTTTGGCAAATGATCTCCAGATCAAGTGGTGGAAGTTTTGAATTTCTCTTAGGGGATGCAAGTTCAACTCCCACTTGATGCAATGGCATTGATGGGCAATGATAGTAGACCATGAAAAACCTAGGTTTGATCCTTGAACCAAAGGGTTTTACCGGTAATTTCATCGTCGTGCCTACGGGAGGTGGGTTACCAGGTTCCCCCGGAATTGATGATGGACTCGAGTTACACTCAGAGTACTCCGTTTGGTCCGGTGAATGTCCCAAAAATACTCAAGATTGATTCTATATTGGCCGTTAAAAAAATTAGACGTTTAACATTATGATTCATAAAAAAGTGTAAATAAAATAAATGTTTTATTTGATTCAACATTTAATTTTACACATAAAAATAAGTAGAAACATTTGACATGCTGATTTCAAAGTTATGCTAAACTTCATTTAAAACCCCATTTTTCTAGTAAATTTACCTCTCTTTTACTATTAAACTAGCGATATTTTCTCACGCTATGCGGCGTGTCGTTATTATACCAAATCAAATTGAAACTGACTGAACAATATCTATATTGGTACCTGTATTTGTTTATATTGTATTTGTTTTTAATAAATTGACATCGTTCTATCATACCGTATCGAATCAAACTGAACAACACAAGTACTTGTAAGTTAGTGCCAGTACTTGTAAGTAGTGCAATTAATGTGTAACATTAGATCAACTCACTTTAAGGTCCTAGGGGTATAACTGTAATAATGTAGGATTAGTGAGGCTATAAACGGTGGATCAAGCATGTATTAGTTAGACTTGTTACACTTTCTAAGGTTTCATTTGTCGCATTCTAGACAGGGAAAGTGTAGGCGATTACATGTAAACAATATTCTTCATAATACAAGCTTGATTTTATTTAGATCTCGAATTTTCTTGATTGTGTGTTAATATATCACATAGTGTTTGATGGACTCTGCACATCAAACGCGTTAATCAGACGAATCTGTGCGTTATGTGGACCTACACTGTATGTATTCATTTTTATGGGTTTCTATTTGATAACGGGTACTGTGCTTCTACCGTAGTGAACCGAATGAACAACATTGTCTCAGTAACACTATTTTTTTATTGTTTTTATTTCGGTAATCTGACATTGTATCACTACTATACAATATTACTGACAACATCGGTACCAGTATTTGTATTCATTTTTATGGTTTCAAAAAATTTTCATTTATAAAACTCTGTTTGCAACAATAAGTGAATATCAGTACTAAAACCATGACAATCTAAATTGATTGATATCATTCGAAAAACATCGGTGTTGATACCGGTGTCCGTTTTACATTGTTTTCGTCCGATGTAAATCACTTGTTGATTTATATACTAAGTGTATGTATCGTATCAGTACTGTAACGAACCGAATCGATACCGATCCAATGCTCGTTGTTACGTCACAACGTGTGACCAAGTAACTTGAAAAGTTAACAAATAATGTTAATAAAATGAATAAACACAGATACATATTTAAATTTTTTTCTAATAGTTAACGAACGCAAGTTACAACTAAAAATCAAAATAAATTATAAATAAAAAAGAATAAAAAGCAAATACAAATTATATTATAGCACTAACATTTATCAAATCGGATTTACAATGCAAGGATGCTCTTTTTTTTATTTGCACTTCTCTTTTTATTTTTCTTCCACATTTTCATTTTATTAGATAGCCACGTATCAGAGCTAATCTATCGAACCTATGTTTACGATTTACCACTTTCATCTTAATATTAACTAGTGGGTTTTCCTCCGCGCTACGTGGTGAGAACTCACTTAATACTGGTTCGTTCATTTTAATACCGACACTCGCTTTAGTAACTGAAAGAGAAAACTAAAAGAATAAAGTCGTGATATACTCAAAAGGATATCGACTCATGTTTTACATCAATAAAAAAACATTAAAACAAACACTGATTCTGATACTACCGATATCGATATTGTTTAATCGAAATCGGTTAGATTAAAAAATACGCCTTTTTAATATTGTTACGGGCACTCGATAGTAAAAAAGTACGTTGTTTTGAATACAAAAATTAAACATAGATTCGATAGAGTTGCATCTCTATGAGGACATGATTCAGGATAGGAATTCGTGGAGACATGGGAATAAGGTAAAGGACTATTAAGGGATGACATGTAGGTAGCCTAGTTTTTGGTTAAGTGTGGAATTAGCATATGATTGTCTTTAGGTAACACGTGCATTGGTTGTTTTATGATGCTATAAATGTTGATGTAGTATATGCTCACTCCTGTTGCTATTTGGTAGTTTCATTTCACTATGGTACCCGTCTTTTCTGCTTGCATCACGTCTGTTTGTTCGTATGCTTTTGTTTTTGAGCCAGAGGTTTTTCTAGAAGCAGCATCTCTACTCCAGGGATACAGGTAATGTTTGCCTACATCTCACCCTCCCCTAACCCTACCACTAGCTCTGTTATTGGTGGGATATACTGGGTACGGCTGTTGTTGTTATTGTAGTGGCGGAGTTAGATTTAAAAGAAAACGTTAAATAAGAAAGTTATTAGAAATCAAACTAAATGATGAACAGTATATTATTAAAAAGTTAAAAAAAAATACTTAAAAAAATTTCGATCACTATTTATCACCAATTCAAATTCAAATTAATATGTATATATGTATAATATAATAATGTGGAACCCGGGAAGGGATTGGTGGATAAAGGCTTGAAGAGATTCAAAGTGATGGAAATCAATGAAAATTGAAAAAAATCGGAAATTTTGAAAATTTTGAGAAATTTCATCACCTTAAGTATGCTAAATGGATATGAAGTCCTAAGGTTTCAATCACTAATGGGTTCCTTGCCGGTAGTAAACTAACATAGTCCTTTGTCATGGTTGTTCCTTTAAGTTTCATGAGAGTAGGTCTTGAAGGTGTTTTTAGAGAAAAAATATGTCTATTTAGGGTTAAATGCTTTAGATTGCATATGCTACATGTTGGTAATCTTTTACCATTTCTTGGTGAGATCTTGGAGCCTGTAGAACTGATAGAATGATTTGCATTATGAATTTATTTGTTGAGAGCAGGCCATATGTTATTCTGTGTTAGAACTTGTGTAATTTGATATATGCTGAGATTGTGGATTTGACATGTGCATGTAAATGATAAAGGTTTTAGGATCTTCCTTTACACCCTTTGTGTTTGTTTATATGTTTACCCAACCATCACTCTTAGTAGCCCTGTTGAGCCTATACACCTTTCATTTGTCCACCCAATGTGAACTGTGTTAATACCAACCGTGAATGACAAAGTTATGAATATTGAAAAAAAAAGAAAAAAATATAGAAAAAGAAAAAGAACAAAAAGAGAGTCGTTGTGAATAATGTTTATATTGTCTTGGGTAGAAACCAACACAAAAGTGTGAGTCGTTATGTTATCAGAATAAAGTTATCACGGTTTGGTTGTCTATTTGTTAGCCATATAAAAGATAAAAAGCTAAAAATTTTCCTACCCTTAGCCTAAGCCCAAAACCCAAGTCCTTTTGATATGTTTGTGTTACATGTTAGAGTGGAGGTGTAATTGTTATACAAGCTTATGATTGCAGAATTTCATGTTTGGTTTTGAGTGTTATATACACTAGCACATTACATGCTAGTTCAGATATTAAACCGAGAAGAGAGTATATTGTGAGGGATGTGTAGCATGTGTTAGAATCGTAAGCATGTTAGTTTTAAATAGATAAGCCTTGAGTTTTGAAATGGCATCAACTGCTGTCAGGCTGTCAATCTCGATTGTGTTAGTCTATGAGACGGGTATGATTTGGGAATTTAGACTGTTGAATCGGTTAAGGGATTTAGAGGTATTGTTACTGTGGTGAGTAGTTCTGGATTGGTTTGCTTGAGGACAATCAAAGGTAAGTGTGGGAATATGATGGAGAGGGTGAAACCCGAGCTTTAATGTGTTTAAATACTAAGTTTATGTGCATTTTATGTGATTATATGCGTTGAATAAGATAACTATAAGAAATTGTTGTTTTGCAGGTTAATCACTTAATTCGGCGAAGTTATGAAGGTTAGAGATGATATGGAACAACCGTGGAGGATGTGCATCACATAAGGTACTAATCGAGACTTGTTTGGGTCGGTAAATAACATATTATCTAATACAATTAAAACACAAAGTCGGTGGAAACCCCACCGGCTTTGCTCCCCTTCCCCATATACTTTTAGAGTATTACAATTTTAGCCCCTTTATTTTGATACCTTTAAAATTTTATAAAATGGCAAATATAGTCCCTGAACTACTACTTCATTTTACAAATAGTTAGCTTTGACACCCTAACTTTGTAGTAGTTTCCTTTTTAGCCCCAACTTTGTTATAATTTCCTTCTTAATCCAAAACTTTATCAAATTTTATCTTTGCCATTTCTTAGCCCTTAAGTTTAGGAATACAATTTTTAACCACTTAACTTTTTATGAACTTTGTAAATGCCACTTTGACCTCGTCGAGAGTTTTTGGTTGACGATATAAATTGGAGTTAGTCGGGTCGCATATAATATGTTATGATTGTACGATATAAATTCGATCTACGTTACGTTTTGATCCAATCGCAATGCAACTATAGGATACATTGAGCTCAATTGGATTCGTCAAAACGTGCGTTCTCATATGGTTAATACACCACATAACGCTAGGACTAATCCGTTCGATATTTGCGAAGTACCCTCGCCGCAACGCGCGCGGGTCTTATTACTGGTTATACTCTTAAAAGTAGATGTCGGTGATGTGATCAGTCCACCAACTTTACTTTACTTAAATAATGATAATAAAAATGTTGAAACAAAATGAAAGGTGCAGCAGTGGTTTAAAAGCTTTTGATGATTCTTTCTAACAGCGTTTCAATTCTAGTTTTGTCCGTTTCAATTCAAGTTTTTTTTTTACTCACGTGGGCTTTGGCTCAGTTTTGTATTCGTTTACGTAGGCATGAATAATTAGTTTGTATCTTTGGTTCACCTGGTGCTTTTGATTTTTTCTATATTGTTCACATTTGATGTTCTTAATTTCAGAAACTATCACCATCAACTCTCATTGAATTAATTCTTTTTATTACAAAAAGGTTTATATATTGTGAATTATGTTTCTATTAAACATACATACGTATTCGCGCTTGTCTTGAGTACGTTTCGTAAATTTTGTTTCAAACTGAATGGTGTTAATTTGTGGTTTTTTCCTTCTAAAAAGTTCTAATTAATACCATCAATTTTTCCTTTAAATCCGTTATGTTTTCTATGTATGAGCCATGTGACATGTATAAATTTGATTTACTTTACGTTTTAATTCAATCGCAATGCTTATATATGTTACATTAAGTTTAATCGGATATGTCTAAATGCACCTTTTCATATGGTTAACGCATCACATATTTCTTAGACTACTTAATTCGATGTTTGAGATGTACACGCGCCGCAATGCGTGCGGATCTTAGCACTCGTTAATATAGTGGATATGGTTGCTAACTTGCTATGTGTGTTCCACACGACATCTTTGCTTCTAATTTTGTTGTTTTTTCTTAATTTTCCAAAGTTGGTATAGTAGCTTGAATTATTTGCAGAAAGCTAAGCTTTTATACTCATTTTCCATGAGGCTAGATGTTGTACTTAATATTCTTAGATCAGCTGCAAAAGTTCAATCTCTAAAGAGAATGGTCTTGATTTCTTCCATGGTTGCAGCTTTTGAGAACCGGGAAGCTAAGGGTAGATACCGCATGGTTTGCGAGAAGTGGTTCGATCTTTAGATATCACGAAGATTGTAGATAAACTATACCCTATCTTGGCCACTCTAAAAGGTGACACATAAACCATTTCTAAACAAATGGGTATCACCGACGGTCGATTTCATCCTTAATCCGTCGGTAAAATTCCATACACCATCGCAAATCTGTCGGTGAACTGTTATCGAAAATTGGTTGAATGTTATCTCATTAAGAATAGATCACCGACAAATTTTATCTGGGATCACCAATGGATTCATTAGCGAAAACATATAGAAAGACTGTTTAAACTATACGGAGTGGGATGCTTGAAAAGGGGGTATTATGCGACTGTGGACATCACATCAGCACGCGTCAGAAAAGTGATGTGATGCAAAAAGGGAGGAGTGGGACGGGGCGTGAAAGGGTGGCGTTATTCGACACGTGGCATATACTTTTTATTATTACTTTATATTTAGAAATGAGTTAAATGTCATTTTAGTCCCTATGGTTTGAACCATTTTGCCAGTTTAGTCCAAAGTTTTCATTTTTTCGTCTATGGGTCCAAAAATGTTTCATCGTTGCCATTTTAGTCCATTGGATTAACTTCAACCAATTATTCTGTTAACGAAAAGGTAATTTGGCCATTTTATATGTAATTCTGTTAACTAGATTGGCAATTTGGCCATATAAAATGACCAAATTGCTCTTCTCCTTAACAGAAAAAATAGATGAAGTTAACCTAGTGGACTAAAATGGCAAAGGTGAAACCTTTTTGAACCCATAGACGAAAAATGAAACCTTTAAACTAAACTGACAAAATAGCCCAAACCACATGGACTAAAATGACATTTAACTCTTTAAAATTATATTAAATCTATTTAATTTTTATTAAAAAAATATTAATACTAATTAAAAAGTAACATTCATAATAAAACATTACATGATTAAAAATTAAAAACATTACATAACTAAAAAAAACAAAAAAAAAACAGATGAAATAAACTAAAAAAGATTACATAAAAATAATAAAACGTTAAACATAAACATAATTAAATAAAAAATCTAATTATTTGTCACGTCAAAACATGTTTGAAGTCACGATTGTAGAGCCTATAGTTGATGAGGGCGACTAATATGATGTCGTCTTCTGCAAGGTCACCACCTCATTTTCCACCGTGTTGTGCACCGTCTTAAATCTTTCACTTTCCAAACGAATAGTTCTAAAATGAGAAAAAAGTGATCCATGGTTCTGGTGGTGTCACCCCTATGGATGCAAAATTGTTGGAAAATACTCCCCAAAATGGACCACTCGAGCGATTACGATACAAAGCGTGTAGTTGGTAAGCGCTTCGACCCACAATTCACA
Organism: Scalesia atractyloides; assembly: GCA_947069175.1. Taxonomy (NCBI): domain Eukaryota; kingdom Viridiplantae; phylum Streptophyta; class Magnoliopsida; order Asterales; family Asteraceae; genus Scalesia; species Scalesia atractyloides. The sequence goes on along the minus strand of CAMTDV010000021.1, from coordinate 22,438,363 downwards.
CAACGCGATGTCCTCTTCTTTGCTCTACGGAATCGTTGCATTGTTTACGAATTTTTTTAAGTGAAAAAGTGTAGAAAGTTGAGAGAAATTTAGTTAAATTTTGAGTGTTTGTAAAAAAAATGGAAGAATTAGATTGTTTACAGGGGAAGTAACTTATTTCTAAAAAGTAAAAAAGAAATGAAAACTTACCGTTGACACACAACGGCTACTACCCACGTCCACTCACGTTGTGCCATGTCGCCCCATATATGTTCTCTATGCCGGTGGAAATCCTACCACCTCAAGCCCCACACCGTCCTCCACGCCGTTGGCGGGCCGGTGTGCACGGCGTGGAGAGGCAACCACACCTGGTTTCCACGTCCACACCGTGTGGTCTTAGCAACGGATATAATGTATATTATTAAACTAGCAGGATGCCCGCACGAAGCGGCGGGAGCGACACATCGCATAACATTACTCATTTTTTGTAGTTTTCTTATTCATATTATATTTATTGTAGATATACATAACAAACTAAGTAATCGGGTAATCCAATTCGTTGTGTTGTGCATGGTTCGGTCAGTTCGGTTACTATCCACAACCGAAGCCGGAACCAAAATCATTGGTTAGTCTATTTTATTAACCAATCGGTTTTCGGTTAATCCTTTCAGTTTATTCTTTTTGATTGGCGATTTTTGGTTTTCGGTTTGGTTCATTTGATTTCAGTTAATAGCAAAAAACCAAACTTGGGCTAAAACTTTTGCTTAGAAATATATGAAATTGAGGTGTAAATACATGAAATGAAAGTATATTAGAAATGGAGATATAAAATATGAAATATATGAACTAGATGTATAAAAGCTAGGATTATACAAAAATATGAATGATTCGATTCGGTCCAGCTAATTTTGGTCAAACGAGAGTACAAAAACATTGATAACCTGTTTTTGGTTAATTCGGTTTTCAATTTTTGGTTAATTCAGTTTTTGGTTGATTTCGGTTTGATTTAATCAGTTTTCGGTTTGGTTTAGGTTAACGTTTTAGTTATTGCTCACCGATAACCGGTTTTCGTTAATAACCGATAGGTGCGCGCGCAATGCGACGGAAAACACAGACATTGCCACATTGTGCATTGTTCGGTTGGTTAGATTATTATCCTCAACCGAAATCGAGGTCATCGATTAGTCTATTTTAATAACCATTCCGTTTTCAATTAATCGGTTTGGTTTATTCAATTAGATTGGCGGCTTTTGGTTTGATTAATTTAATTATAGTTAATAGCCAAAACCAAACTTGGGTTAAAACTTTTGATTAGCAATACATGAAATTTAGGTATAAATACATGAATGGATGTATATGTACATGAAATGGAGGTATAAATACATAAAATGGGGGTATAAATATGAAATACATGAACGGAATGTATAAAAGCTAGAAATATATGAAAATATGAATGGTTCGGTTTAGTTAATATTGGTTAAATGGGGGAAAAATCGATAACCTTTTTTGGTTAATTCGGGTTTCAGTTAATCAGTTTTCAGTTAACTCAATTTTTGGTTGATTTCGGTTTGGTTCGGTTTCGGTTAACGATTCAGTTATTAATCACTTCTAGGCACTGTTATAATCATGTAACATATAAATATTTTTAATAAAAAAAAACTATAGCAATACCATATTCAAATTAAAGAGAATAAAATACTAATTTATATGGTGTAATTTAAAAGAAAATATTAACGTGACAGAAAGTTATGACCGTTTAAAAATCATTTTGGGGGGGGGGTAAGTTTTTTTATAAAGGGATACAGTGTAACTACTAACCAATTATCTATAATTTTGTTAAAGATGAGGGTTTAATCACTTGACATTCTCTAGCTATTAAACAATCCAGGATAATGACTAAGTATGTTAGGCTTTAATCACTTGTACACTAAGGCATCATCTACTTGTACCTTTTAATCCACACGCCAATACTAACCAAGACAATTATCGAAACGTCGATAAAAATGAGTAGTTCATCACGGTACTTTTGGATTTTTTTTTAAACATTATAGTTTAGAAGACATGTCAAGAATACATAAAAGAATTATAAGTTTATTGTGGAGAGAGAAAAAACGTAATTAATTACACATATTTATATTAAAACTTAGGGATTTAAGTGTAATAAGATAGGGGTAAAATATAATTATTGTTTAAAAGGCTAATTTACCCTCATTTTGAGGTATATTTATAAATTAAAAGGAAAAAAGTTCTTTTTTTAATCTTAAAATACCCTTTCCTCATACATTATAATATAGTATAGACTAGATAGTCCAATATAATGTGCAATGGGTGATGGTCCTAAGGTTTTATTTAGGCAACATAGTCTCCAATGGGTGCTAAGGTTTTGTTTATGTATTGCCCAATTTAATGTTAGTGGGTCCTATGCATTATTGAAGTATAGCCTTGTCTAATGGGTCTTGAGGTACTTCTATTTATGTATCACAATATATACACAATTGGTCCTAAGATATTATTTAGGGCCGGTCTATCCGTACATTGAGATATTATTCGTACACTTTGCTTTTTCAATACGAATCTTATAGGGCTATACAATCTGTATAGGGTTAACTTTTAGACATGATAGATTGACAGGTTTTTTTAGTTTAAAGTTTGGTGTTTTGGGTGTGGTTGTTGGTGTTTATTGTTGGTCATATTGTTTTTATGTGTTTATAATTTGTATTATATTTTTATCGTGACTTGTCATATGATATTGTATCGTATCGTATTTGTATCTATATCATATTTGTATCTATATTGTATCGTGTCGTATCGTATTATATCGTATCGTACTTGTATTGTATCATGACGTATTGTATTTGTATTTTGTATTATATTTTGTCGTGACGTATCATAGTTATATTTTATCTTGACACGTCGTATCGTATCGTGACATTACGTATCGTATCGCTTCGTATCATATCCTATCGTGACGTGTCATATCATATTATACATCATACGTAACCAACCAACTAATCTAAACATTGTAAATAAACAGTTACAAATATAAATAAACTGAAACTGTAAATTTAACTATATAATAAATTTGTATATACATGACATAATCCAAATGCATAAACAGTCAAAATACAAAAAAAGGTACAACAACCTACCTAAACCACCTGATTCGGATCCTGAGTGGTACCTGACGGCCCCAAATCCTGAGCGATGCCAGACGGCTGCGATCATGTCTAGGGCGAGGTGGCAACGATAACATGGTAAGGGGGTCCGACCACGCTCAATAGACGCCTGGATATCGCCCTGGATCGTCCGCATCAGAAGGGTTTCAGTACTAGCGTGGTAGGCGTCAATTCGCACATGTAACCGACCCTCCATCTGCTTTTTAAATGAATGTATAAATAAAATAAAAACTTACGTCCACGTTGGTCACTGACAAGGTATCTATGAAGGCTGGTGACGCTATAGTTTTATAGTTCCTCGCTCGGAGAATCACACACTGTTTTCCATGAACAAGTAAAGATCTCCCATTCTAATTTAGTAAAGGAATTTTTGCAGTATTTTACGATATTATGTAAAATGTGGAACCTGCAAAGATATATGTGTGCGTTCAGGAATATTTATTGACACGTGATTAGCGGGGCTTGGTCTCTGTCCATAAGAATTACACGTGGCTCCATACACTTGTGCAACATAGACCTGATCCTCCCCAGGACCGAGAGAAACGTTGTCTGGTTTGTCTACGTCACACCTGTCACACCCCGACCCGCAGCGGAAAAGGTGATCGGGGCATGATTGGGTTATCATCAAAGCTCATGACATTTATTTTAACGTTTCATATTCATTAGTACACTTTAATGGAAAATTACAATCAATATTACATCATGTCCTAAATATCAATCTAGGCTTTATTGTTTTCTTCTAAGGCATTTCCTATGTTTTCCTTGCTTCATCCTGTCCACCTGTATCATGTGTAAAAAGGGTTTTTGGATCAACAAAAAGTTGGCGAGTGAATCCTATGGAAAACATTTGAACAAGTTTATTTAATTGATTATAAAATAAAGTGCACAACCACACATGAGTAAAAATAGATGTAAACTTATTCATCAATCAATTTAATATTAAACAATACACACATGAACAATAATGGATCGTTTAGAGGCACGTGTTGCTCAACTCGTCTCTCACGAGGAACTGATGGGCCTAATGAATGAATTGCATAAACTTGACAATATGAAATACATAACTACAAACAATATAAACTCAATAATACACACACGAACAATAATGGATTTGTTTTGAGGCACGTGTTGCTCAACTCGTCTCACACGAGGAACTGATGGGCCTAATGAATGAATTGCATATAAATAGACAAAATGAAATACATAACTACAAGCAATGTATACAATCTAAGTTTAGATCACAATATGGTATGGCACAAGTTTAAATAAACGAGTTAATTTTATGACACATGACACACCCCAAAACGTGTAATTAAAAAGGGGAGTTGTAAGATTCACTCACCTTGGGTGCGTTCGATTGATAATGTTGAATGCACGCGAAGTTGGTTTTAACCACGAGTGAAACTAACCTAGATAAATAGCATTATGGTTCGGTAAGTAAACGGATTTTATTAATCCATTTTACTAGGATTGTTGGGTGTATTTTTGTGAGTTTAAGGCTATTTTATAACCTTAAAAATGTTATTTTTAAGTATTTTTAATTGATTTTTTTAATAAAATAAATAAATAAAAATAAAAAAAATATGTTGACTTTTTGACCGTTGACCGTTGACCATTGACCATTGACTTTGACCGGTTCGTATGTGTGTATGTGTGCGCTGGGTGAGGCTCGAACCCGAGATCTCCCGTACGCGTGCACACAGCTCTACCAACTGAGCTACGTGTCTAACCCGAAATATTTCTGTTTTTAATTATATTTATATACTAATTAGATTAAACTGAAAATCATTTATTTTTAAAAATGATTTAATGCGTCGGACCGGTGCGCTCCACAGGTCTCGAACCCGGGACCTGTGGGTTGAGTTAACACACAGTCCACCGCTGGACTGTGTGTCTAACTTGTTAAATAAACCGATTTTTATTATACTTATATACAAACTAAATATTTTCATTTCTGTCTTAAATAAAAAGTTTAATAATTGTCCGGACCGGTGCGGTAGCCCGGACTCGAACTCGTGTCCTGTGATTAAACATTCACACAGTCCACCACTGGACTGTGTGTATATCTTGGTTATTATTCCGGTTTTTTATTATACTTAACAACTATATGAAATGAATCCGGTTCAGTAATAAAAAGGGACATTTTTATTAAAGCGAGGGAGCGTGGGACATGATTCGAACTCGAGATGTAAGCGTTTTTAATGTGCACACAGTCCACCACTGGACTGTGTGTCTAACCCGAGTTATTTCTTGATTTAAATTAAACTTATATACTACCGAAACTTCGTCTTCTTCGTTGATCTTAACCAGAAACGATGACTGACTGATTCAACGATTTTAATCATGTTCTTTAGTGTGTTTCAGTTAATTACTGGTGAGATAAATAAAAGAATGAAAAATTAAGTGTTAGATATACCGAAACTGGACTCCTCTGTTTCTCCGGCGAAACTCCGGTGACAACAGAAACTTCCGGCGACGTGTGTCCTACAGCAGAGAGTCTTCAGCAAGCTTGAAATGGATGTGGGTGACTTCGGTATAAGCTCTGGGGGTTCAGTAAGGCACAGAGGTGAAGGGTTCGGTTTTCCGGCGATGTGCAGAACTTTTCCGGCAAGTGGAATTACGTCGGGTAAAGGTGCGGTTTTGAGCGAAAAGGCTTGTAGAGGTTCGAGGAGGTATTTATAGGGCAGGTCATCGATGAATTTGGTCTGATTTCCGTCTTGATTCGTCGGTCATTACGTTTTCCGGCGGTTATAACTTGTGTCGCGGGTTCAGTCGTCGGTTATAACTGATGTAGGTTTAATGTTTACGTTAAGACTTGAAGAAACCGTCCAATCTCGCGAGATCGCCTGGATTTCCGACGACTGCAATTGGGCGCGTCGTTATTTCAATTTGAGATTTATGATATGAATTATTTGTCTCCAATAATTAACAAGAAATACAAGTGGCGCAGTGGTTGAGTGTGTGCGCGATAAAGCTTTGCTGAAATGCTGGCTGACTGACCCGGGTTCGAAACCCGGCAGTACCATTTTATTTTTATTTCATTATTTTTAACAGTTTTTCAAAAACAAATTATATATCCCCATATACTTATTAATTATGTATCGTTTAAAATTATTTTGGGCATTAAATAAGCAACGAAATTTTTAACTGATTGTTCGGTTAATAAACAGAGCGGGTTTGGTAAATCCTTTTTTTTACGGATGTTACAGTATCCCCTGCTTTTTAGAAATTTCGTCCCGAAATTTAAGTAGTGATATATTTGACTAAAAATGATGGTGTTTAGTTTGACAGTTACATACTTAGAAAAAGTGTAAGAGTTTAAATTTTGTTTGAGGCGGTAACGTCCCTTGTAAGGGTTAAGTACCCTATTACAGGAATCGCTTTTTGTTGCTTACTGTAAAAATATTGATAAGCAGAGTTGATTCGCTAAATATGATATCATGCGTAAGAGTTTTGATATGTTTGGAAGGATATGGTTATATCCTAAAGCAAAACTTCTAATACTACAACCTACATGGAACTTCTCATAACCATCTAACAATACCTCTGATCCTTTGACAAGAATACTTATATATAGGAAGTACCAGCGGCGTATCCACCATATTCTTATCAAATTTTCATTGGTTTTATCAGTGAGTTATGATTGGTTCTATGATATGACTATAGAACATAAATAAACACAACAACTAATGTACCAAGAAATTACTAAATCCTACATAGAACTTTCTCATAACCGTCTGACAATGCCTCTGATCCTTTGACAAGAATACTTATATATAGGAAGTACCAGCGGCGTATCCACCATATTCTTGTCAAATTTTCATTGGTTTTATCAGTAAGTTATGATTGGTCCTATGATGTAACTCTAGAACATAAATAACACAACAACCAATATTTGAATCCACATTCTGATAGCATATAGGTTTGAATGGTGACAGTTCCTCTCTCGTTTGTTATGATGGAGAGGTTAGTTTATGTAGAAATAGAACACAGTCCAATTTCTTTAAATGGCGAGATGATATGAATGTAACACAAATTTCAACCAAGGCAATACTAAATCCTACATGGAACTTCTCATAACCGCCTGATAATGCCTCTGATCCTTTGGCAAGAATACTTATATATAGGAAGTACCAGCGGCGTATCCACCATATTCTTGTCAAATTTTCGTTGGTTTTATCCGCAAGTTATGATTAGTTACCAAGAAACCACTAAATCCTACATAGAACTTTCTCATAACCGTCTGACAATGACTCTGATCCTTTGACAAGAATACTTATATATAGGAAGTACCAGCGGCGTATCCACCATATTCTTGTCAAATTTTCATTGGTTTTATCAGTGAATTATGATTAGTCCTATGTGACTCTACAACCAATACAACAAACACAAAATACTGAAAATGAAAAATGCCTGTGCGATCAAGGCTCAATCAAACGGAGCCGATCGTATTGCATGTACTGAAAATGAAAATGTCTGTGCGATCAAGGCTCAATCAAACGCAGCCGATCGTATTGCATGTACTGAAAATAATAAACAATAATCACTCAAACAGCTTATACATGGAACCTCTCATAACCGCCTGATAATGCCTCCGATCCTTTGACAAGAATACTTATATATAGGAAGTACCAGCGGCGTATCCACCATATTCTCGTCAAATTTTCATTGACTTCATCCGCAAGTTATGATTAGTTCTATGTGACTCTACAACAAACACAACAACCACAAGATACTGATAATGAAAATGTCTGTGCGATCAAGGCTCAATCAAACGGAGCCGATCGTATTGCATGTACTGAAAATGAAAATGTCTGTGCGATCAAGGCTCAATCAAACGGAGCCGATCGTATTGCATGTATTGAAAATAATAAACAATAATCACTCAAACAGTTTATACATGGAACCTCTCATAACCGCCTGATAATGCCTCCGATCCTTTGACAAGAATACTTATATATAGGAAGTACCAGCGGCGTATCCACCATATTCTCGTCAAATTCTCATTGACTTTATCCGCAAGTTATGATTAGTTCTATGTGACTCAACAACAAACATAACAACCACAAGATACTGATAATGAAAATGTATGTGCGATCAAGGCTCAATCAAACGGAGCCGATCGTATTGCATGTACTGAAAATGAAAAATGTCTGTGCGATCAAGGCTCAATCAAACGGAGCCGATCGTATGTGGGCACGCCGGGTTCACGCTCATAATGAAATGGGGAACATGCTCAACGCTCATAATGTAATGGGGAGCGGCGGCCTATGAAATTGCATGTACTGAAAATAATAAATAATAATTACTCAAACAGTTTACACATGGAACCTCTCATAACCGCCAGATAATGCCTCCGATCCTTTGGCAAAAATACTTATATATAGGAAGTACCAGCGGCGTATCCACCATATTCTTGTCAAATTCCCATTGGCTTTATCCTTAAGTTATGATTGGTTCTATGTGATAAAGAAAAACATAAAACTAAACTATTGGAGTTGATTCTGGATTTTCGGTGAAGAGGACTAGTTGGGTATCTTCGTTTGGGCCGTCATTATCTTCGACAGGATTGGCGTTGATGTTGAAAACTCTTCTCCTTGCTGGTGGCCTAGTGATTGGATTTTCTTGATTTACTTGGTTAACTAGGTTTGACTGAGCTTGAGTGTTGATGATGTTAACCAATCAAGGGCACGTGTTTCTAAAGTGGGTAGGGTCGCCACAATTGAAACAAGCTCGAACATATGGGAACATGGGGTATTGGGGTTGATAGGTTTGGATCATGTTTTGAGTAGGGGGAGAGATTTGGTTTTGAAAGGTGCGGAAAACCTTGCTCAAATGACCATAGCGTCCACAAGTTGCACATAGTCGACAAGGTAAGGTAAGGGGATGGTGATAAAAACAGTTGTTGCATCGAGGGTGAGGTCCAAGATATGGTTTCTTATTTTGGTAAGTTGAGTTGGGTGCCACTTGAGTGATTGGGATAGCTTGGATGGGTATGGCGTGTGAAATTGGTTGATTTCGTTGGATAGTAGCGAAAAGTTGCCCGTCTCTTTTTCTCTTAGAATTGGGTTGAGAAGGGGATTCGGTTTGGGTGTAGTCGGAGGTTTCAGTCGATGCTTTATCCTTCTTCTTCTCCTCCTTGAAGTCTTTGTTCCGGATTCGGTTTTCGGTGAGCTCTGTAGCTAACTCCATTGCCGCTTCCAAGGTTGCAGGCGTGGTACTTATTACAGAGTCTTGGATTTTTGACGGAAGACCTTGAATGTAGTGCTCGATCAAACGGTAGAGGGGAGTGAACAAGTTGGGAACCATTTGATGTAACTCGAGGAATCTTTTGTTGTACGTGGTGTGATCGCCTTCCTTTTGCTTCAACGAATAGAACTCATCTTCTAATTTCTTGATTTCGCTCCTTGGGCAAAATCGTCTGGTCATGATTTCCTTCAATTCATCCCAAGTTAAAGTCATAGCATCGTCAACGCCTCGTTTGACCTTCTCTGTATTCCACCAAGTAAGTGCTATCCCATATAATCGACCGGTAGCATATCGCACTTTGCGATCATCGGGGCAATCGCAATTCAGAAAAATGTTCTCCATTTCTTCAAACCAATGGAGGAGAGCGGTGACACCTTCAGTCCCTTCGTATTTTGGAGGGTCGCATGATTTGAAATGCTTGTAGGTGCATTTAGTGGTATTTGAGGGAGGGTTGATAACGTGTTGATCTTCTTGATTGACAGGATTAGCGGTAAGTGCTTGTTGGACTTGGATTATAATGTTGGGTATTACGGCAGCCATTTGTTGAGCGATTAGGGCAGCCATGCGCTCGCGGGCTTTTCCTGCTCTCATCTTCCTACGGGCGAGATTAGAAGACATCTACAAGGAATACATGTCAAGAGTATGAGTTGGATGTTTTTGGGTTCATGGGTCGCACTAGGAATGAACATTCATAAAATAAATATAGAAAAATAAATCTACTACATCCATGGGATGTCTTGGGCTTTGCTCGTCATTAGGCCCTACATGCCGCCATACTTCACCTTCGTAATCATGTGGGCCCCCATGAATACCGGGTTTTTCATATGGTTCGCATGTGTTAGCCTGGTTACGTACACTAAAACCCGGAGAAAATCGAGAAATATGTATATAACGTATGAGATTCGGAATGTGTCCAGGTGTAGACACGGTGACACCTCAAAGTGGGGTTAGTTCGAACGACGTTTGGTGTGGCATGCTTTGGCCTAATAGGTCCTTCGTACTCTCATCGTTAGTCCCCAGGTAGGCAAACTGGTCCGTTATATTGGATTTATACGAATGCCAACCTAGACAGGACGTTCCGACTACCGGTACTTGTACCCTTCCAGTTACTACATGCCCGTCGCAGAACTTACTTTGATGAGATTTGAAAATTGCAACAAAATCTTTGAATAACAAAAGTATGAAGATGAATTGAATATATGAACATTGAAATATGTATGATGAATATGTATATAAGTATGTATGTTTGACTGTACGTATAAACAAATATGAAACAAATAAATATCATAAGTTTGTATGTAACCACCTAAACAATTAAAATTTAGGCAAACTATAGTATAGGCTCTAAGGGTCTAATAACCTATCCTATATCCCTATAGTCATGGCTCTGATACCAATCTGTCACACCTCGACCCGTAGCGGAAAAGGTGATCGGGGCATGATTGGGTTATCATCAAAGCTCATGATATTTATTTTAACGTTTCATATTCATTAATACACTTTAATGGAAAATTACAATCAATATTACTTCATGTCCTAAATATCAATCTAGGCTTCATTGTTTTCTTCTAAGGCATTTCCTATGTTTTCCTTGCTTCATCCTGTCCACCTGTATCATGTGTAAAAAGGGTTTTTGGATCAACAAAAAGTTGGCGAGTGAATCCTATGGAAAACATTTGAACAAGTTTATTTAATTGATTATAAAATAAAGTGCACAACCACACATGAGTAAAAATAGATGTAAACTTATTCATCAATCAATTTAATATTAAACAATACACACATGAACAATAATGGATCGTTTAGAGGCACGCGTTGCTCAACTCGTCTCTCACGAGGAACTGATGGGCCTAATGAATGAATTGCATAAACTTGACAATATGAAATACATAACTACAAACAATATAAACTCAATAATACACACACGAACAATAATGGATTTGTTTTGAGGCACGTGTTGCTCAACTCGTCTCACACGAGGAACTGATGGGCCTAATGAATGAATTGCATATAAATAGACAAAATGAAATACATAACTACAAGCAATGTATACAATCTAAGTTTAGATCACAATATGGTATGGCACAAGTGTAAATAAACGAGTTAATTTTTTGACACATGACACACCCCAAAACGTGTAATTAAAAAGGGGAGTTGTAAGATTCACTCACCTTGGGTGCGTTCGGTTGATAATGTTGAATGCACGCGAAGTTGGTTTAACCACGAGTGAAACTAACCTAGATAAATAGCATTATGGTTCGGTAAGTAAATGGATTTTATTAATCCATTTTAGTAAGATTGTTGGGTGTATTTTTGTGAGTTTAAGGCTATTTTCTAACCTTAAAAATGTTATTTTTAAGTATTTTTAATTGATTTTTTAATAAAATAAATAAATAAAAATAATAAAAAAAATGTTTACTTTTTGACCGTTGACCGTTGACCATTGACCATTGACTTTGACCGGTTCGTATGTGTGTATGTGTGCGCTGGGTGAGGCTCGAACCCGAGACCTCCCGTACGCGTGCACGCAGCTCTACCAACTGAGCTACGTGTCTAACCCGAAATATTTCTGTTTTTAATTATATTTATATACTAATTAGATTAAACTGAAAATCATTTATTTTTAAAAACGATTAATGCGTCGGACCGGTGCGCTCCACAGGTCTCGAACCCAGGACCTGTGGGTTGAGTTAACACACAGTCCACCGCTGGACTGTGTGTCTAACTTGTTAAATAAACCGATTTTTATTATACTTATATACAAACTAAATATTTTCATTTCTGTCTTAAATAAAAAGTTTAATAATTGTCCGGACCGGTGCGGTAGCCCGGACTCGAACTCGTGTCCTGTGATTAAACATTCACACAGTCCACCACTGGACTGTGTGTCTATCTTGGTTATTATTCCGGTTTTTATTATACTTAACAACTATATGAAATGAATCCGGTTCAGTAATAAAAAGGAACATTTTTATTAAAGCGAGGGAGCGTGGGACATGATTCGAACTCGAGACGTAAGCGTTTTTAATGTGCACACAGTCCACCACTGGACTGTGTGTCTAACCCGAGTTATTTCTTGATTTAAATTAAACTTATATACTACCGAAACTTCGTCTTCTTCGTTGATCTTAACCAGAAACGATGACTGACTGATTCAACGATTTTAATCATGTTCTTTAGTGTGTTTCAGTTAATTACAGGTGAGATAAATAAAAGAATGAAAAATTAAGTGTTAGATATACCGAAACTGGACTCCTCTGTTTCTCCGGCGAAACTCCGGTGACAGCAGAAACTTCCGGCGACGTGTGTCCTGCGGCAGAGAGTCTTCAGCAAGCTTGAAATGGATGTGGGTGACTTCGGTATAAGCTCTGGGGGTTCAGTAAGGCACAGAGGTGAAGGGTTCGGTTTTCCGGCGATGTGCAGAACTTTTCCGGCGAGTGGAATTACGTCGGGTAAAGGTGCGGTTTTGAGCGAAAAGGCTTGTAGAGGTTCGAGGAGGTATTTATAGGGCTGGTCATCGATGAATTTGGTCCGATTTCCGTCTTGATTCGTCGGTCATTACGTTTTCCGGCGGTTATAACTTGTGTCGCGGGTTCAGTCGTCGATTATAACCGATGTAGGTTTAATGTTTACGTTAAGACTTGAAGAAACCGTCCAATCTCGCGAGATCGCATGGATTTCCGACGACTGCAATTGGGCGCGTCGTTATTTCAATTTGAGATTTATGATATGAATTATTTGTCTCCAATAATTAACAAGAAATACAAGTGGCGCAGTGGTTGAGTGTGTGCGCGATAAAGCTTTGCTGAAATGCTGGCTGACTGACCCGGGTTCGAAACCCGGCAGTACCATTTTATTTTTATTTCATTATTTTTAACAGTTTTTCAAAAACAAATTATATATATCCCCATATACTTATTAATTATGTATCGTTTAAAATTATTTTGGGCATTAAATAAGCAACGAAATTTTTAACTGATTGTTCGGTTAATAAACGGAGCGGGTTTGGTAAATCCGTTTTTTTGACGGATGTTACAATACCCACAACTTGCAAAAATGAAAGATTGTACATGTTAGTTTTGTAGGCGCATCTATCATAAGCACATGAGGAATGCCTGTCACATTACAAAGGACTTTTCATGACAAAAAAATATGTTCTCAATAGCTTTTGTGGAAGTATCCTCTTGTATGTAATAGGTCATCTTTTTCTCCTGGAGGATTTGTTCCAGTCTCTGCATTTTTTATCGAACTTAAGGATCCTAACTTTTGGCGAGCGTCGTTGATGTATTTCAAAATACATACATTCATCGTGTAAAGTTTGTATAGTTTTCATTTCGTTTATTTCGGTTTTTAGGTAGAATTAGTTTCTTTTGATAGTTTGGTTATACGTAGGTCTTGGTTGCTGAAAAGATGAAAAAAAAACGCAGGAAATATGCTGAAAAAGAGCTAGCAACGAGGAACCGGCCGTGACGTAGCTGAACGGGAACGAAAATCGAGAAAATCAGGAAAAAGGAGCTTGTTGGTCATGCGACCGTAAAGAGGAGGAGCCTTCGCGCAACATGAAGGCAATTAAATAATATTTGTGCTTTTTGACACGTCGCGCTACGCGAGCGTGAAAAGGGAAGCCCAACGCGTAACGCAACAGGGTTGAATTTCGCGACAGAATTGTTGTTGGAACTGGATACTTCTTTGAATCATATATAAACATCTTTAATCAACTCTAGAACCGATACTCAAAATATGATCTATAAAATCTAACCTAATCTAGACACCCTAGTTCTAAATTTATAAACTAGGACTCTTTAAATGCTAGATCATTGACATGCAAGTGTATCTATCGTACGTAGTAAAGCCTAATGAAGTCCGAGTATCGAACCCACGAGACACTATCGACGCTAACTAGACTCTGACTCAACTAACACTTAGCTGGTTTATTTGGTTTTTTGAGGGTTTTAATTAACTAATATCCTAATTTAAACTAAGAGAACTAAACTATCAAGACGCAACTAGGATACGTAGGGTGAAATCAAGGATGAGGAAGTACTACCTAGGTTTGGAATCCTATTCGTGACTCTCGATTTTCTCTCCGCTATGGTAATTATGATGGAACCAGGTTCTAAGGATACGACACTCTAAGACTAAAGATAAGCTGAATCTCCTCCCGGTCTCATCAACTCCTCCTAAGGATCCTAAAGGTCAAACAAAGCTCACTAGTATGGGTTGGATCACCTCTCGGTCTCTCCAGCAATACTAAAGTACCCAAAAACTAGATCTCCTCCCGATGTCACTAATCATAATACACCCTAGAGCGTATAGGGTAACCTAAAAACACTTGACTAGACTTAGGAAAACAAATAATATATGCAACTTAGACAGATCTCCTCACGGTCTCACTGCACCTAAATACCTAGCATCAAAGACAATCCCAACTATGTATCACCTTCCGGTCTCAAGAATAGGAAGAACACTAAGCTCCTCTAAATTATCAAACAATGTTCCTATGGAATTCTAGCTAGGAAAACCATAAACTAGTTACAAACACATAGTAAGTAACCTAACATGCATCTATACATGAAAGACATTCACAAAGACACAAGAGTAACAATTATAAGATAATAAACTAGAATAAAGTATGCACACACATCTAGCCAAAAATAATTAGGTCTCTTACTTTAATATTAATCCATCAATAAAATTACCAAAACCGAGAAATTACTAATTAACAACGAATAATCATCACAAACCCGGGTAGAAAATACGAACTAGCCAAGAAACATAATTAATAACATAAAACAAGTCTGAAACATTAAGTAATCCATAGTATCAAATCTGAAAAACACAAAGTTATTCAAAAACGAAACTAACTAGTTGCTAACCGAACCCGACTCCTCGATACTAACTTTGAAACTTGAATCTTGATTTCGTCCTTTCGGCAAAATACTCTTACCCCACTAAAACGAACCTTCCCGACACCATGGTGGTGTCCATTTTCGAAGATTCTCAGCCGTTTAGGCTTGGGATCCGGCAAAACTCCGGTCAAATTCCGGCGAACCCGTTTTGAATTTTTTGTTTTGTGCATGCTTAGATCGGGTTCTTGGAAGCCTCTATGCAAGTTTACAAGACTTTTTATTTTCCGGCGAAGTTAGTCCACTCCGGTAAGAACACCATTCTTCTTCGATTATCAGACCGGTAAAACTTGTTTCTTTAAAAGTTTCCTCTCATGTTTTCCTTTCTTTTAGCGGTGTTTAGTGAGGTTGACGAAGATGTTGGGTTGGTGAAGGTGGTAACGGCGGTCATCGGCAAGAATAAAAGAAGCCGTCGCGCGGCGGCAGTGGTGGTGGCGGCCGGGAAAAGGCAGTGGAGGTGGTTATTTTCAGGTTTCGGGTTTGGGTCAAATCATGTTCGGGTAAGATTTGTTTCGGTCCGGGTTGGTGGTACGGGTCGGCTCGCGTCAACTTTGGGTGTGTCTCGGGTCTTGGTTCGGGTTCGGTCAACTGTGGTCAACATCAGATTTGGTTCGGTTCAGGTTCGGTTAACCATGGTCAACATCAGATCGGTTCGGGTCAAACCCGGTCAACGCGAGTCTTGGTAAAATAATATTAACGTAAATTTACCAAATAATTATTTAGTTTTTCGTCTTAACACGACATCGAACTCTAACCCGAACAACTAACAAATTCGTTAAGAAAATAACATTTTGGACTTATACGTGACTTGATAATATAACTTTCATACGTACATAGTATATATATGTAAAAACCCAACCGAAATCGTGACATAACATATATATAAATTAGACTTGTATTCGATGAAAATTATGTTTTAAATATATGATAGAAAATTTTATATATTGTAATTTCACAGATTCTTGCGTTTTGAAAATATATCGACAACTTGTTTTATCGGGTTTTGTTATAAAAAACAGAGGAAACTCTGCTCGTTTTTTCGTAAAATCCGTAATACGAAACATATTTATATTCAAAAAATGACACCTTTCGAGATTCAAGTATTTTTATAAAATAAATATAAACGTATATTTGTTTTGGCGACACTTTATAACTTACAAAACGAGTTTATAACATTTCAACGAACACGATTTACAAGTTAACGAAACTCGGGAATTTATATAAAATAAATATAATTATTTATATTCATATCGAAATTCGGAAAATTTTATAAAATAGAAATAGTTATGTATATTTATTTCAAACGTTTGAAAATTCGACAATTATAAAATAAATATAATCATATATATTTATTTCAAACGTCCAAAACTCGAAAAGTTTATAAAATAAATATAACTTAAATTCGAATGACTATTATTCGACGATTATTTACAATAAATATAATTAGTTATATTTATTTACAACGCCTACGACTCGAAAACTTTATATAATAAATATAATTATTTATATTTATTTCAAACGTCTAAACGTATTTCGGCGCGTCACTGTACGATCTTCACATACCGTATTTTCCGAATCCTTTTGATGACCACTAAATGAGAGTCGATTACAACAAGCATACAACTATATAAATTTATTTCGATAAGACGCAAGATTACTATTTCGGCTACGCAACGTTTATATACATATATATTTACGTTTGCATATATGTATATATATCACCTTATGAAACACTATGACGAGTCGTATTATTATCCGTCAACGTATATGACGACTATTCGGAAAAATTTGTTAATATATTTTACGAGTTATAGCGACTTATATTTCATATACATATTTGATGCATATATGTATGGTGTGCGTTAAGCATGATATGATTTTATTAATATTTTAAGTCTGTTTTACGCATTAGTCAAGTTTTAAATTTATAAAACATGATATACTAACACTAAACACACATTTGGGCAAGTGCATCCATCGCGGGTGGTAAAATACCGAGGTCGTCCAAGGACACAAAAGCTTTTAATACCAGTCTATCGTCAACGTCTAATCAATCTAAATTTTGATAAAAGTTTTAAAAATAAATCTAGGAATGAAAAGATAAATAAAATAAAATAAAATACAAATAGACAAGATAGAATCACTTGGATCCAACTCCTCTTTAATATACCCTTTGATGATTTTCGCACTTTCGGACTTGTTAAGAGATTATCTTAGTTATAGTAGTAGGCCCCTCTTTTGAAGGTGACGTTACCCTCAACCCTGTGGTTTGAGTCAGCAAGAATACAATCACAAAAGGTCAGAATATTGAAAGATAATTAAACAAGTTATTAATGCAAAAAGTGGTACGCCCCTCTTTTGAAGGTGACGTTACCCTCGGCTAAGTGGTTTGAGTCAGCAAGGATACAATCCCAAGAAGTCGGTTTAATGTTTTAATAGTAGTTGACATATGAGGGGTTCAAGCTATTCGCACCCCCGCCATCCAATACCTTTGGGGTATTGAAGGAGGTCCTAGTAAGGTTGAACCAAGTCCTCGCATGATCTATACACTGAACGAGATAAGAACTTTACCAAACCACCCTTCTAACCCCCTTCCAAGTAGTTAACGCGCTTTATATAGACCGTAAAGACACGAATGAGCAAATCAATGACATCATGAAGAAATGATTAGGAAAATTCACTTTCAACATAAGAAACTATTTATTAAAGTCATTAATACATATCTAATTAAAAAGTGCCGAAAGATTAAAAATAAAAAATAATACATTAAAAACTTGTCTTCACAAGTGATGTAGGAGGTTAGCCAAGCATGGCCTTTGTTTGATAAGAACTCTTACAATCAATCTTGGATCCCGAGACTACTACACACTCTAGAGATGATGATGGTGGTGGGTGTTGGTGTTGTAGTGGTGGTGGAATGGTGGAAAAATGAGAGATAATTGGTTTGCCAATAGATGCCTTTGAAGTGAACCAAGCACCCCCATTTATAGTCAGAACAGTACCCCCGCCACGCCGTGTCCATTGGGCACGACCCGTGGCCAGCTCCTTCTCTTCCTTTATTAATTGCAATTGTCAGCGGGCCCCAACGCCCCCGTGGCTTCTGGACACGGCCTCGTGGTCAACTCTTTGTTGTACTATAAATATTCTGCAAATCCGATAGTTGACCACGCCCCATGGTGAGGTGGCCACGGCCTCGTGGTGGGCGTAGAAGCTTCTGTTTGTTTTGTCTGCACATGTGAGGTCTGACCATGGCCCATGCCTGGCTAGGCACGGCCCCGTGGTCAGCTTCTGTTATTCTTGTTTTTGTCTCTAGGGTGCTACTGAGGGGTCGGGCATACCACGTTATTCCTTCTTTTTGTATTTATGTTGGTTTTGGCTGCTTATTTGCTTCTTTTGTTCTTTTAAGCTCATTTGATCCTGTAAATTCAAAAGGAACAAAGAAACGCGCTTTTTCCAACATTAGTATTGAAAAAGGGTTGGTTTTATGCCTTATTTGATGTAATTTATATGTTGCATTTTGTACACATCAATGTACGATCATCCGAGACGACTAACACGATCTTATAAAAATATTTATATTTTTATATATATTCTAAATCCCCCGCACACTAAGTATTCCTAAGAAGTAGTATTCATCACCGATCATAAATGGGAATAAATAAGTATATCATTAACGTTTCCATACATTTAACAACACTTTCCCGTCGAATCGTGGATTGACGATTCGGTAGAGCTCGGTGACACGTAGATTACCTACGTTTTTAGTGGGAACTTATAAGTTTATTCCTTGATAGGAATTTTATAGATTGCATACTAGCGAATTACTTCTTGGAAACGACATTATGGAATCTTTTTAAGCTAGCTTTGCACTGGACATCGAGGTGAGTTCATAACCCCCACCTTTTACAGTTTTACATTTTTATAAAGGGTAAATTACACTTTTCATCCTTTATGTTTGTATCGGATTACAATGGATAGACTTTAACTTCAATAATTACAGTCACAATCCTTTATTTGTAAAACTCATTACACATTACGTCCTTTAGCACTAACCATGTTAAAATTTTCAATCAAATCTATTCATATAAGGGCAGTTTAGTCTTTTTACTTAATTATTTATAGTATTTAATAACTTATTTTGAAAACAAAATTTGAATACCCTCTCTTTCCTCTCTCTCTCTCTATACAAAAGCTCACAATCAGATCAAATTCTTTGCTAATTCCACCATCAATTCCACCAATTTCTTCACTAATTCCAAAAAAAAACAGGCGAAGATAATTACAAAGCAAAATATCTCAAAGATATGTAATAAAAAGTAATGGCAGACCAGGTAAAATCAAATGAATAACCAACTATAATACAATCACAAATGTTAATACCCCCAATCAAAAATGAGTGAACAGAGAGATGGAGAACGGCTGTCACTGATGGAACCTATTTTCAGATCAGATTAGGGCGTCATGGCTCAGATCTATCAGGTGACAACGATCCAACATCTTCAGAATCCGATATCTTCGATGTCGTCGCTGTAGGAATCGATGTCGGTGGTCTGGCGAGTAGAACCAACGATGGTCCATAGGTGGCAGTAGAGGTGCCAGATGTCTGGTGGCACATCAGATGCTTGTTTTCAAGTGAAATGGTTGGATTAGGGTGTGTGGTGGCGGTGGTCCGCAAGTGGCACTGGAGGTTGTTTTGAAGGGTAGAGACTAGAGAGTGAAGAAAGATGGTAGGTGTAGAGAGAGGGTTTTATGTGTTATATAATTTTTTTATTTTTTTAACATATGAGTAAAATTACTGATTTATCCTCATGTGCAAGTCACATGACTAAATTTAACTGAAAATTTTAACTTAGTTTGTGTTAAAGGACGTAATGTGTAATAGGTTTTATAAATAATGGATTGTGACTGTAATTATTGAACTTAAAGGCTATCCATTGCAATCGATACAAACATAAAGGACGAGAAGTGTATTTACCTTTTTATAAATGTTTTCGGAGGTGGAAAGACATGCAAGTTTTGCGAACGCACGCAATATTTCGATAAACAAAAAACAACAGATTTCTAATCCATGTTACAAATGAATTCCAACTAACTCAAATGGTTTACGAAAGATTTAAGCTAAACACACCGGTTTTACAAAACACGCGCGTATTTTTGAAACATGCATGAGTTTCATGACTAGTGACGGGGTTGTCCTAGTTACATTTAGGGACTGGGTTGTCTTACATTTAAACATAGGGATGAGGTTGCCCTAAATCTAAACATAGGGATCAGGTTGCCATACATCTAAGCATAGATCAAGATTGTCCTACATACAACTAATGGGACTGGGTTGTCCTACGTACAAACACAAGGACTGGGTTGTCCTCTACTCAACCGTAAGGTTCATAGTGTCCTTAAAACTGTACAGTGAAGTCCTCACTACATATCGGAATTATAACTGCCCCGCTAGTCTACCGTCTTGAGTAAACGGTTTGGCGAGGCACTCTCTTGCACGGGTTGGTTATAGGCACATGCGGGCATGTTGTCTTTGTCGTACGCAGACATTGACGGTTATTCAAATATTACAAAAACAAGGTTTTCAAGTGACATGCCGAGAAAAATGGTTTTATTACGTTTTCTCAACAATATTTAAATTGGTTACTTGAAAGATTTATTTCAAATATTTTTCAAACAAACTATGAACTCGCCAACATTATGTTGATTTTTCGCATATTTTTTTCTCAGGTTACATTTTCAAACTATGGCACGGTTGAATAGGAGAACCCATGGGAATTTGAGTACTTAGTGGGCGTTCATTTTCTAGAAGTCTTAGAAATATTAACTTCCGTTGTGCAATGAAGATACCAGTCAGATCACGCCCGACTCTGATGTAATCGATTTATCGGGATGTGACATAATAGTGCACAGCATGATTATAGAAAACGAAGGACAAGTCATTGAGATTGGTCGGATGATGAGAATGAAGACGTGCCACAACCAAGCTATAGACCAAGAAACGATCTTACCTAAGCTTACAACAGGGTAGGAATTTATGTAACAGTGAAGCTCATCATACTAGGAGTGTTCATAATTCGATTCGGATTTGAAAATTTTAAATTTGACTCGATTTGAATTCTATTATCGAGGTTCGAATTCTAGTTTCGTATTCGAGTCCAGTAATCGAATACGGATTTATGATTTTCAATTCAAAATTCGAATTCAACTTATATATATATATATATATATATATATATATATATATATAGGGTAGGGTTCTAGAGTGAACACTAGTGTATTTGTGAACTGAGTGAACAAATCCCGGCCATTGATCTACACGCGTGTATGGCTAGGATTTCATCATCAAATCATAAAATACACTAGTGTATTTCATCATTCAATCCTGGTCATTGATCTACACACGTGTATGGCCAGGATTAGTTCGCACAGTTCGCAAATACATTAGTGTTCACTCTTGAACCTAATCCTATATATATAGACACACACACACATATTTAACTTCTAAACTTGGCCAAAATATGAATTACATCCATAAATGATAAGTTTATAATTCATAACATTACCAAACCTAATGACAAATAGTCCATACTACTTATATCTAAATTTTTACCTAACTTAAATCGCTACCAGTAACCAACCTATCTTCTAATTTTTGTGTTTTGACATATTGATAGTTAATTTATTTTGCAGATAAATAAATTTTATGTTAAATATAAGAGTAATGTGTGGTTTTGGTCCCTGTGGTTCATAGCTCATTGCAATATTTTACAAAATCCAAATGTCTTGCAATTTACATATCAATGTTTCTATTTTATTGCAATTTCACTCCATCTGAATAACTCCATCCACCTTCTAGTTAAATCCTAGTTACATGAAAGACATATGATGGGCAAATACTTTTCTTTCATCCTGCACATAGCAAAATAAACACACACTCCAAGACCTTAACTTAATAGTATGCTAAAAACAAACACAATAAATCATTATCGGGTAAACCAGGTAAATTGTAAGAAAGACAACTAAGATAAATGTAAGATTAACTTAGCTATTTCTAACCTTCAACGACTCACTATGTATTTCAAATTTATTCTTTTAATTCTCAATAATGACTTTGAAATTGCTGATCCAAGTACCCACTTAGAGCCCGAATTTGAGCTCGTATCAGAGACAAATTAGGCTATAACTAAATTTCCCATGATATTAATTCAAATTCACAACAATGAGTACAACGAAGGTTGATGACTTGAATATTCTGATATATTTTACTTCAACTTTCAATTTGAATCTCACATATTCAATGCAACTCTTGGAAATTAACTGATGACTTCCTATAAAAATAGAGATGAGTTTCATCATGAAATTCAACTCTTTAGAAAAACTTAGAGATGAGTTCATCATGAAATTTAATTCTTTAGAATATAACCTAAATTATCCAGCAAATAAAAATTCAAATGAATTGTGATTTAATAGAGGTATGTTCAGCCGTTTAAGTCTTATCTGTATAGTTCTTAAATCCTTTTTATTTGTAATTTACAACATGTGTTTTATTTCCATGGGAAGGATCAACACATGCCTCTCATGTGACTAGGATTTAACTAAAAGGTGGATGAGTTAGTCTGATGGAGTAAAATTGCAATAAAATAAAAACCTTAGTATGTAAACGGCAAGATATTTGAATTTTGTAATATATTGCAATAGGCTATAAATCACAAGGACCAAAACCACAAATTACTCTAAATATAATTAGTTTGTTGTGGTTTAAAAAATAAATGTAAAATAATTTATTGTTTAGGGTAAATTTGAATTAAATCAAATTTATTTGAATTCGAGTTTAAAATACAAATCGAATATGAACACATGTAAAAAATAAATATTCAAAAAATCCGATTCGATTAATTTGAAAATTCGTTATTCGATTTGATAAACACTCCTACGCTTTGACAAAATTTAGTCAAGTATCTTTAGTCACTTAAATATCAAAAGCAAATTACTTGTTTTTTTAATTAAATTTTGTATGCTTTTTAATTTTGATATTATGTGTGTTTTCTAATTATTTGTTGTATGTTTTTTAATTTACATTCGAGGTGTGTTTTTTATTAAGTGTTGTATGTTTTTATTTTATTTTATTTTATGTGTTTTTTTGTTTTATAAATATTTAGTTTTAATTTATTTTATCTAATATAATTTAAATATATACGAAATATAGAAAGAAACAATTTATTATACAAGAAAGAAATAAATTATATTTTTTGTTTGTATCAGATTATGATGTTCTTAAACTTCAATAATTACAATCGCAATCCTTTATCTGTAAACCCATTAAACCCTACATCATTTAGCACTAACCTTGTTAATTTTTTCAGTTAAATATGACATGTGCCTTACACATGAGGGTAGATTTGTAATTTTATTTATGGGTGGGGTTCTAGAGTGAACAATATAGTTTGTGTGAACCAAGCGAAAAATCTTGTCCATTAATTAAGAAGATCTATAGTTTTGTACCAATGATAAGATTGTAATTAAATGCTCGTAACTTCCCTGCAAAATAAACATAGGAGGGTATATCTAAAATTTTGATTTTTTCCATCTTTCAAACCAAGGAATTCTAATCATTCCTTTATAGAAAACAATTCAAATCCCCAGAAACTCGCATTTATTAGTTTATTGAAGATCGTTGCTTCACTTTATAAAATTCGATACTCTCTCTCTATACACAGCAAGCCGACGCCGGTGAACACCATCTTTCTACCGTATTCCCTGCTTCTGTTGACTAATCAAGGTATAAAATAATGAACATAGAGGTTTAGTTTCTTTGTATTACGTCCGGTGGTGTATAGAAATCTTTGTTTTCCTCTTTTTGAAAAATGTAGAATGTTAGGGGTTCGAAGTTCATAGTTTGTATAAAATCTTGAATTGTTCACTAAATGTGTGTATTAGTTGTTGGATTTATGTTTGATCAAGTAGTTTTTTGGTGATATGTTTCTGATTTAGTCAGATTTGGTTTTATTGTTATGCTTCATCTGATTAAATGTATATATATACTATGTTTTTACACATGTATATTCCGTGATGTTCTTAGGATTCAACCTAGTTGAGTGATTATTGATATTTGATGTGGTCGTTTTTGCTTGGACTATAGATAGATGTGATGTTCTTTTTTTTTTAATCTAAATCCATAGGGTTTAACCTAGTTGAGTTATATGTATAATAAATTAATACACATGTGTAAGCTAAGTCAGTTTATGTTTTTTTTGTTGTGTCTTTTATAGAAAAAAAATGGGTATGGGATGTGCAATCAACAGGTGAATTTGGTTGTTATTGGGGTTTTTTTAATGGTAGGCTAAAGTTATACACATATGTATTAACAATGTTGAAGGCTATTATAATGTTTAGCGAAATGATATCTGGTAAAGCAGCATGTAGATTTAAAAATACAAAAAAATGACCCGATTGAGTGTTAAGATAGTGAAGGAACAAAAAAAATAGGTGACTTTGTTTGTCTATACAATCTGATATCGTGTGATAGTTCAATACAGTACAACTGATAAGGCTATAAGTGTTAAATTATCTGTACTTAACTATTCGTAATTGATGATAAGATGGCACATGAAAAAACAGATTGTAACGTTACATTTTGTGATGAGCAGAATTGAAGACGTAAATATTAATAAAGGTACAATTTTGTACACAGTTCAATTTTTGTGTACTAGATTATTGTACACAAGTGTAAAGGCTATTGCAATTATTCTTTACAGTTTTGAATGTCTGTGTAATACGTTGTTGTATACAGGTGTACAAAATGTTGTACACCAATGGACATACCCTTGTACACCGTAGTACAAACTGTATTACCCATAAGTATTATTGTCACTGTACAATTATGTAATTTGTGGAGCATGTGCAGGCAAATGGTGTTTGGGTTACATTTGATGCAGGCCGAGGATGTTTTACGGGATTGTGGGTTTCCTTTTACTTACACGGATAAGAAGGCATGTTTGACAAGGCTGTGGGAAATATGTTGTGAAGTTAGTGTGTTCAAATGCAAACAAGCACCAGATCGATAATGGCCGAAGCGGTTGCACGTGACAAGGTGAATAAGAGTTATGTTTAGTAGACTTCATGGTAGACAATAATATGCATACATACACGGGTTTTTAACACATCGTTGGTTACTTTGTTTAAAAGCCATTAGACATTTGTTAATGCTTCGTATTTTGTTCTTTTGAGGAAGTAATCTTATATGTTTTTGGGGTTTTTTTTGTCCGTGTGTTGCACATTGTGGAGCCTTTGTATGATGTTTAACCTTTAAGTGATAACTCGTAATGTTGATTGTCTAGGCAAGTTGATCTCTTCAGCTACACATCTTATAGTATATGTATTGATAAAAATACATCAGTGTAATAAACTAGTACATTGATGTACAGAGTTCAATTTCGAAGACTAATGCTTTTGGAATATATGTGTACACAATGTAGTGAAAATTATACTTCAGTTTGTTGATTCAAAACATTGGTGTAGTTACACTATAATTATGATTATACTTAAATGTAATGAAGCAAATGTCATTTAAAATACTAGATATACTTCATTTTCAATTATTGTCCAGAAATACTAGATACATAACAAACTCTATGATTCAAAATGTCGGTGTAGTTACACTGCAGTAATACACGAGTACTTCTCTTATACGCACATGTAATTATGATTATACTTAATTGTATCAGTTTTGAGAAAGAAAATTAAAGAACCACCGGGTACGAATTTTAAAAACAAAAGAAACATTTGGCATAAAATAATGTATTTTTTAAAGAGATTCTATATTTTGTTTCCGTTGTCTTCGCTTTCCGAATCTTCAATTCCGCACTCTGTATTTTCCCCGTATTCTTCTTCATTCGATGAGTTGGCTCACCTTTTTTGCGTGGACAATTCCTAGTATCATGTCGCCTTATCCTGTTGCCACAAAAATTACATGTCCTTCTAGACATTTATAGTATTGATTAAATTAAATAATGGCATGTAACGTTTTAATTTAGGTATGCTAGAGAAAACTTTGATATATACGCATAAAACAGTTAGGGATAGACTAAAAGCAAGTTGCATTGTACACATGTGTATATGCAATATGCATAAACTACGTTAAATAAACATGGTCTATACATATGTGTACCACGGGGGAAACACAAAACCACACACTTTAAGAAATATTTTATCATAAATACAAACACATCTGTGCATATACACATAGCTTACTAGGAAACCGAGATCTTAAAATAATATACACATGTGTATAAAGATGTTATCTACTTATTTTATCTACTGAACGACAACATCATGATACAGATAAACCTAAACCTAAGACAAAACTTAATCTATACAACTACAACAGCATCATCATGAATAAAACCAAACAACAAACATTGATCTTTAAAACGAAAACAACATGATAATGAAAAAACCAATCAACAAACATTATTATATACACCGACAACATCATTACACATGAAAAATAGAACCCAAAACATTAATCTATACACGAACCCACTTTTTATATGAAGTGAAAGAAAACGACACAAGTTTCATATAAGAAATTAACTACAAGTAAAACATTCTATTGAACAAAGATTATACCTGATGACGTGATGTCGAAGTCTCACGTAAATTTAATCCAATTACAACTAATTAGCTAGCGGTAAGTGGGTATCGAACTCAGGGAGTTTGTGGAAAATGTGTTTACTACGTAGCTTTCTAATTAACTAAGTTAAACGAAACTGCAGAAAAGTAAATTCAGAGATTTGGAATGTTTGGTTTTTAAAACTAAGATTAACTAACTAATTTGCACGAGAAAGATTTGGTTTGTAAACAATTTAGAGACAAATGACCATCTTAGGTTCCGGTTTCCATTAACAATTGTGCAAAATCCAACTAGAAAGAGTTACATAGACATAACTCATGCATAAACGGTAGTTGTGATAAAAGGGAACGAAGTACTCGGATTAGATAAACGCGAGGTTGTTACTCGATGACCAATCAATCAATATCCAATCCTAACCCCTCCCGTGATATCTCGATTGTCAACGGCACCAAGAACGTACGGTTTAGACTAAGATCAAAATATTAATCAACAACTTACAATCAACCATTCATACACCATAATAAACATAGCAAATAACCAAGTTCATTATTCTAGAAATACGATTCAACACACAAAAGTCATAAAGAAACCTTCACCTAAGATGATCACCGATGAGTTTAGCCGCTCATGACTTGGTGAATCATCATAACATTCAAACAAGTGTTCATAGAAATCAAAATACAAACCGAAATGTTTAGAATTGTTCACAAGCCAAGAAAAAACACCCAAATTCGCCCCCACACTGCTGCAAAACGTCTCCAATGATAAGATATCCCAAAAGTCACCATAAAACTGATTAATATGGCAGTTACAAGATTTCTCGTCAGCTCCGAGCCGTAACCTACGGCCCTAGCCGTAGGCTACGGCCCCAACTTGGGGTCCTATGGCCCTTGGAATATGTCTTACGGTTGAAATTATATGCAATGAGGGCCGTAACCTACGGCCCTGCCGTAGGCTACGGCTGTGCATGGAAAACCCTTTTTTGCCCTTATCATCAAACGTTTCTTTCTCACTTTGATCCCGTAAGGTACAATCTCCCATCCAAGCATCATAAAACCGCACGTTAATGCCCGTTTTCACCTGAAACACCAAACATACCGTAGTTACCATATTCTGGCGAATAAACCGAGTAAAGCATGAGATGTTGATCATTTTATAACATTTAAGGGTTGTCCTGTAGACCACCCGTCACATCCCCACACTTGACCGTTGCTTGCCCTCAAGCAATACACTTAACTAATTCCGACTCACAAAACAATTTCAATTCAAACCAAGCAATAATGCATCAACCTTTTACTAACTTACATCATACCATATAACACACCCCTCACAATCAACTCTCTTCTCGGCGACAACAAAAGAACTAGCAAAATTCATGCTAGTACCCTCAATGCAAATGTGCTAATGTGTGACAATATGCTTGTGTGTAGATCAAATCTTCGCCTAAAATATGCCTAGCTTGCTTGTAAATCAAAAGGACTTAATGGTTGTAACTGGGCTAGGCGAAAGGTAAGAATGGGGGAATATATGCAAGTAGCTCGTTGATTTGATTCGGTGATCCTATTATAATAAAGATAAACATAACAAACACTATCTATATAAACAACTACCTTCCATCTTTCTTTTCTTTTCTATTTCTTCCACTAACTAGCATCTTTATTCCATCTTTTTGGATTTTTTGAATTTTTTTTACAAATAAACATAGACGACGTTGCGATAAGGCACTACTAAATAACACTACTACACCGAATCAAATCAATTGGGTAAATATAATGAATTAGGCGTGGGTTGCAAACGAATGGCTAAAAGCTCAAACATGGTTACTACAGACTAAAACCCCCGCCCTTCACATTACCAAGCTCATATATATGATGTATGAGGACCAACCCCCCAAATACCACACTCCACCAACTCAGTCCCTACAGACGAGCACCTAATGCCTTATACATCTCTAAAGCAAACAAGCTAAGCTTAAAATGCATCTACCAACAAGTTCTATTAACACAATAAGCACATCGTCACTCAATCACAAAGAAATTTTCTAATTCATGTATGTGTGTGGCACAAAACTTACCAAGAAAGAAGGTACAATGGGTTACCGATGTGTAATATGGATAGATGAAAAGTTTTCAAATTTTTGACACTCTTATGCTTGGTTGAAAATTTTCAAAAACTTCAAAATTTTCCTCCCATCCCCACACTTGGGATACATTGTCCCAATGTATTGTTTTTGGAGATCTCCTCATTCAACAACCACAATTCACATTTGGCTTTCCCCTCAAATCCCAATTTTTTTATAACAAATAAACTCCACCAACTATGACAACCCATCAACATAAACTCAACACCACCGTTCCACCCAACCAACAACATAAACATAAATACAAATATATACATAAATGTACAACAAAGAAAGAATACCACCTGATCAATAATAGCGAGGTTGGGCGGCCCAAAGATTGATGTCATCATTTCCGAAAACTCACCGAACCCAGAAAGCTCCACCACTACTCCCGCTTTCCTCCCCTCCTTGCTGCGGTTGCATGTTCTCTCTAGGATCTAACCATTGCGAATGATGCAATGGTGGCGTGGGATATGAAATACTACCGTCATAAGGAGGCAACACCGAATAATTAACCGGTGACGGGTCAACAACAACCGGTCGCCCTGCATGCCAATCGGGATGTAGACGATGGTTTTAGTCGTCAACATATCGGTTTATTTCTTGCTCGCGAGCATAAGCGTGAGTGCGGTTCCACGACTCTTGTCTATCAAAATTATGTTTAAGAGCTCGCTCCATGCTTGCACCCATCCAAGTTTGATGATCAAAGAATGTCCTTTCGGACCCGGACCAACTGTCAAATATGGATGGTAATGGACGCTGATTTTGAATTACTTCTTGCATTGTTCCTTGATGAGCCCAATCTGGTTCATAAGAACGCTCCGTATAATCGAAAAATCCGCCCCCATGCGTATGACTTCCACTCGCACCTCCTTGATCCACATCCATTGGGCCCGCATATTAGTCATCATGTAGTCCTCATCACCACTTGAAACTTCCTCCTCACTTTCGGGATCATCCGCTTCTCCCGGACGCAACGGCCTTGCATCCGCCTTTAGAACCCTCCACTTTTGTCCTTCACTCTTAAGCTTATGGTACCGTACAGATCAGAATACTTCCATCCACTACCTAGCTGCTTTATATTGAATGGTGTGAATTTTTTATACGACCCTTTATCTTCAGCACCGATTGCCCCATACATCTTTAATAGAGTAGTGATAAGTCGGCAGTGCGGAATGATCTTTCTTTCAAAACTGTTTCTACTTATCCAAGTGTTGTTTAGGACCAAGAAACGGTATGGAATCAACGGTGAACCATTAAGCAAGGAGTACAAAATCGGCACTTCCGGATGTCGAACTTCAACCTTGTCACCCCGACGTGGAATGACATTCTGTGTCACAATTATCAACATAAGTTTCGCCTCAATTCGTAAATTCTTTCGGAAGAGCCTCCCACTTGTTGTTCCAGGAAAGAACAAATAGCTTAACATATCATTCCATCTAGGATGCTTTTCTGGTTCCAGGTATAAATCCTTCAAGCTTGGAATCATATACTGATTGTTGGGCTTGCTGTCAAACTTGGCGATTCGCTTCAAGGTCTTGAATGACATTTCCACCTCAATGCCATTTACCGTCCCGATTAACTTCATCTCGGAAGCTTTAGTGAATGGTAGACATTTCAATGTTGCCATCCACTCCTGTATTTCCTGATCATACAAATTCCTTCCCATTCCATCATAACACTTAAGGGCGGCTTCCCAACCTAAAGCTTTGAATTTATCCGTAATCCCAAATGGTCCAAAATCAACTTCTCTTATCTCTTTTTCACAAATAAACGCTTCCTTTCGTTGAGCCAACGCGTTCATCTGATCATGAAAAAGATCTGCTCTCCATTCTTCCGGTTGGTCTAGTAAAGAACCGTTGTCCACTTCGGTTTTGGACCCCTTTGTGGAGCATCTTCTTCCGAGTCCGGGTCACCCACCCGAACCAATCTTCTCTTCTTTTGTTGTGCCTCTTGTTTACTTGATGACCCTTCTACCTCTTTACCTTTACTCCTTCCCATTCTACACACATCAAACAAAAATCACACAAAAGTCCATAAGCTCATATTCAACACTTTTCCCACACTTGCTTGACACTATGGATGGAGGTGCAACTAACACAAGTTTATTTTTATTTTTTATTTTTTTTCATAAATTTTAGGCATGATGTCCCTATATTCTTAAAATTTCTCGACAAATCAATAATTTTTAACATCATCTTAACACATACAACCATAGCAACCTTGAGGATAACAATCTCATATCATCTAACATTGACAAGCAAGTGTATGTAAAAATAAATAAAAGCAATTAAGAACATCAACCTTCAATTCACAATGCATCATTAACATAGTTGAGAGTTACATACCTTTAGTTTGTAGATGCAAGGAATACTAAAAACCCTCAAGAACAAGAAACCCCCAAAATTTTCGACCTATAGCTTGAAAATCGATCCAGAAAACAATGTTTTTCCTTAAATACCAACCCAAAAACAGAAAGCTTGTGAAATTCTAGTCAAAATGGACCCAAAAATCACTTGATTTGGACAAGAGATGAGAAAGATATGAAAGATTGAAGGTTGTAAGTTAGGGTTTATGGTTTGGGATGAATGAAGATGAAGAAAGTGATATGTGATGAAGAATGGTGAAAATCCGTACGTGTGGTTGTGATAAAAAGGTTAATTTCCATTTTTTTTAACATGCTGCATAAATAACCTGCGAACCATAGCCTACGGCCAGGGCCGTAGGCTACGGCCTTGAGTTTTTTTTATTTTCGCCGTAAAGCAGAGACTCTGAACACTGTAAGACTTTTGATGGGGTCCGTAGCTTACGGCCAGAGCCGTAGGCTACGCCCCTATCTGGGCATTGAGAAACAATTTTTTTTATAACATATTTCAAAAAATCATGAAAAATTACCCTACCCCCATGAAAAACCCGTGTTTTCCTCAACACTATGTTAGAGAAATTCGGAAGAAAATCCCCACACTTGTTTCAAACAATGGTTCAACATAAGAACGGTAAAATAACTTAAGCTAAACTAAACTACATATTTACACTACCAAACCTGGGCCTCTTGATCATTCCTCACATACCGGGCGTAGAATGTAGCCCACCTTATCAAGCTCGAGCTTGTTAATGTCGTTCCCTTCCAAATACGGTTTTAGTCGATGCCCGTTTACCGTTTGCTGTTTGTTAGTGCCAACATCCAAAATGTCAATATCACCGAAACAACCCACTCGCGTAATCTCATATGGACCATCCATTTACTCTTCAACTTGCCTGCAAACATCTTCAAACGCGAGTTGTACAACCAAACCTTTTGACCCACTTCAAAGGTTCGCTTCATAATCTTCCATCATGAACCTTCTTTAATTTATCCTTGTAAGCGGATGCAAATTCATATGCTTCATCACGGATTTCCTCAATCTCACTCAATTGTAACTTTCTAATTCGACCCGCTTCGTCATAATCCGCATTCACCGTTTTGATTGCCAATGCGCCTGATGGGCTAACTCCATCGGTAGATGACATCCCTTCCCATACACCATCCGGTAGGGTGTTGTACCAATTGGAGTTTTGTAGGCCGTCTGATACGCCCACAATGCATCGTCTAGTTTGCTTGACCAATTTCCTATCCGTTCGCACCGTCTTCATAAGAATTTCTTTGATTTGGCGGTTAGAAACTTCAACTTGTCCGCTTGTTTGCGGATGATAAGGCGTAGCGAGTCGATGATTGACATTGTATCGTTTCAAAAGCTTCCCAAAATTAAAATTCTTCAAGTGCGAACCACCATCACTAATTATAACTCTTGGAATCCCGAAACGAGCGAAGATGTTGATTGAACATATTTACAAACTACCGAATGGTCGTTTGTCCTTGTAGGTATGGCTTCAATCCACTTCGAAACATAATCCACCGCCACCAAAATGTACAAGAACCCATTTGAACTTGGGAAGGGCCCATAAAATCTATCCCCCATACATCAAATATCTCCACCACCAAAATGGGATTCAAAGGATTTCATCCCGCTTCGAGATACTTCCCATTTGTTACATCTTGTACATTGACGAGCATATTCGATGCATCCTTAAAAATCGTAGGCCAATAGAAACCACATGTGAGTACCCGGTAACCCGTCTTGTGTCCGCTAAAATGACCCCCACAAGCGGATGAATGAGCGTGGGTCAAAATTTCTAACACCTCCGTCTCGGGAACACATCTTCGAATAACTTGATCCGGCCCAATCTTGAAAAGATCCGGTTCATCCCATATATATTGCTTAACTTGGACCATAAATTGTTGTCGTCGTTTCTTGGTCCAATGATCCGGAATAGCACCCGTGGCCAAATAGTTCACATAATGGGCATACCACGGTGCGACAAAAGTAGAAACGGCCAAAAGATGCTCATCGGCAAACCGTTCATTGATCTCGCTCATATCATCAACACCTTCTAATGGGATCCGAGACAAATGCATTTTCACATCCATTTTTGTCCCGAATATCCAAATCAAACTATTGTCATAATAATACCCAACGGATCAATCGGAGTTTCACGTCTTTTTTCTCCATCAAATATCGAACCGCGCTATGGTCCGAGTACACAACCACTTTGCTTCCCCAAATATATGAGCGAAACTTGTCCAAAGCATACACCACCACAAGCAACTCCTTTTTGGTTGTGGTGTAATTCAGTTGCGCCTCAGACAAAGTTTTGCTAGCATAATAGATTACCACCGGCTTTTTATCAACCCGTTGACCCAAAACTGCCCCAATTGTCGTGTCACTTGCATCACACATTATCTCGAACGGCTTTGACCAATCCGGCGGTTGCAAAATAGGATCTTTGACCAACTGTTCCGTCAAAACATTGAAAGCTTGCAAACATTCATTAGTAAACTCAAATGGGACAACTTTTAACAACAATTACATAAAGGTTTAGTAATAACACTAAAACCTTTAATAAACATCAATAAAAGCCCGCATGTCCCAAAAATGATCTCACCCCTTTTACATTTTTAGGCGGAGGCAAAGATGATATTACCCGAATTTTTGCCTTATCCACCTCCATCCCTTTTTCCGAAATCACATGACCCAACACAATCCCCTCTTGGACCATGAAATGACTTTTTTCCCAACTTAGCACTAAATTTTTCTCGACACATCTTTTTAAAAATTTTTGCAACTCATCAAGACAAGACTCAAAACTAGTTCCGAAAATGGAAAAATCATCCATAAACACCTCAAGCGACTCTCCAACCATGTCCGAGAAAATTACTCATCATACATCGTTGAAAAGTTGTCGGGGCGTTACACAAGCCAAAGGGCATTCGCCTAAAGGCAAAAGTGCCATAAGGACAAGTAAAAGTGGTTTTTTGTTGATCATCGGGATGAATGGCGATTTGGTTATAACCCGAATACCCGTCCAAAACGCAATAATATTTTTGACCCGATAATTTTTCAATAATTTGGTCAATGAAAGGCAACGGGAAATGGTCCTTAGAAGTGGCGGCATTCAATTTTCGGTAATCAATACAACTCGCCACCCAGTGACCGGTCGGGTGGCTATTTGTTCACCGTTTTCATTTTTTAAAACTTGAATACCGGCCTTCTTAGGCACAACTTGGGTAGGACTTACCCAAGCACTATCCGAAATCGGATAGATAATTCCCGCATCTAACCATTTAATTACCTCCTTTTTACTACCTCTCGAAGATTCGGATTCAATGCCTTTGAGCATCTATTGTTGGTTTTACATCTTCAGTTGTGATAATTTTGTGCATAACAATCGATGGGCTAATTCCTTTCAAATCGGCAATCGTCCATCCAATGGCTGCTTTATTTGCCTTCAACACCTCCAACAAGCTTGCTCTTGAACTTTTTCCAAATTAGAGGCAATAATGCCGGTAAGGTGTCACTATCCCCTAAAAATGCATATTTCAAATGACTCGGACAAGTCCTTCAACTCCAGTGTTGGTGGTTCTTCCAACGACAGTTTTGTACTTGAATTAATTTCATCGGTAAATTCTCAAACTGGTGGTCCATGGCGGTCGACCCTCTTTATCCCGAGCATCCAATTTTTGCTCCTCTATCCTCAACGCACAAGCATGTACCTGTTCAGAAAAATCACAAACACAAGTTTCCATGCTATCTTCCTCATACTCGTGCGGGTCGCACCCATCGACTAAATCTGCCATAAAACACTCATCAACACCAACAGAATTAGATATGTTAGTAAAAACATTTAATCTCATTTTCCTATTACCGAACGTCATGTCAACCGTACCAAATCGACAATTAATAACGGCATGTGCGGTGCTAAAAAATGGCCGACCCAAAATGACGTTTTGTTGTTGTTTAGGGTCTGCGGATGAGTAGTCTAAGACCGAAAAGTCAACAGGATAGTAAAATTCACCAACTTTTACTATAACATCTTGTACCATCCCCCGTGGCAATTTATGAGACAAATCGGCCAACACCACCGTTGTCTCAACCCGCGCTAATGGACCAAAATCATATTGGTCGTATAATCCCCCCGGTAAAATGCTTACTCCGGCTCCAAGATCTAATAGCGCCCTCGACAATGGAAAATTTCCAACTTGAATGTTTATCAATGGCGTTCCCGGATCTTGGAGCTTAGGAGGAAGATCCCCTTTAAGCACCGTGCTTACTTGACCGGTTAAATCGACCTGCTTGGGCATCTTTTTCTTTTGTTGCCTCTTTTGTGTGCATAATTCTTTTAAAAATTTTGCATAAGCGGGGACTTGCTTAATCGCATCAAGTAACGGAAGATTGACCTTAACCTGTTTGAACACATCGAATAATTCTTCTTTTTGAGGACCCCTTGTTGAAATAATTTTTTTCTTACTCGGGTCAAGTAAAGCCGACGAAAATGGAACTTGGCTAGTTCCCCCTTCTTTATTTTTGTTCTCTAAAACTTCACCCAACCCCGGTTTCTTAATTACCTTTTCAACACTAGGGTCCTTAGACACAATTGAAGGTGACCCCTCATTCTCATCACTTTCATTACCCGTAATATCCTCAACCTCCCCATCAACCAAACCCAGTGATAAATTTGCTTTAAATTCTTTACCACTTCTCAAGACACTAACATGGTTAATAGGAATATTACGTGAATTATTATGAGAGGGATTTACCTTGGTGTCACTAGGAAGTTGCCCTTTACCCTTTTTTATTTCGCTACCTCGGATGCAAGTTGACCTTTTGAGTAGTCAACGTTTGGATGCTTTTATCACGAACCTCATCTTTTTGCATCCGGACCTCGTCGAGTTGGTTCCTCTTTTGCATGTCTTGTTGCATCATCCTAAGCATCTCCATAACTTTGTTTCCACTCGACGAAGTTTGACCCGAAGAACCACTTTGACCACCACCAGCTTGTTGATATTGACTTTGGTAGCCTTGATTGTTCCCGCTTCTAAAATTACCTTGATTGTATTGTTGGCGCGGAACAAAATTTCCTTGAACTCCTTGGAAATTTGGGTTAGTTTGGTTCGCCGGGTTCCCGTAGCGAAGATTTGGATGGTTCCTCAAACCGGGGTGGTATGTGTTCGAATTCATACCAAAATTTCTACCACCCCCTTGAATAGCGTTCACTTCCTCCACTTGACCTTCAACACATGGCGCCACACAAACATCCGCCGCATGCCCTATTTCATTACAATTAGTGCACACATTAAAAACTTGGTTAGTTGAATGTACCTCTACATCCTCCACGGCGTTCACTTGTGGTCTCGTAACCACATACTTTTTATCTCTTGATGCTTGTGCTTGTCGCTTGGAATTGAATGACATTTGTTCCAAGAAGGCCCAATCGTCTTTTTCATAATTTGTACCAAATGTACCATTAGAGACCGACACTAAATCGTGAGCATCACCATCACTCAACCCTTCACGAAAAGCATGTAAAAGTTCCCAAAGAGCAATCCCATGATGTAGACAACTTTTAAGCATCATGTTGAACCTATCGAATGCTTCATGAAACATCTCACCCACTTGTTGTCGAAATTCCCGAATACCTTTTCGAGCATCATTAGTCCTTTGAGCGGTGAAGAATTCTTCTAAAAACCTTTGTTGCATTTCCGCCCATGTATAGATCGATGCAGAAGGTAATGTATAAAACCACCTCTTTGCCTTGTCTTCCTACGAAAATTGGAAAAGGACTAACTTAACTTCATCGGATGAGAATCCTTGACCTCCAATGGTGTTGCAAATGGAATCATAAGCTTCCAAATGGAAATAAGGTTCTTCCGATGCTGAACCTTTGTATTTAGGCAAACTTTGGGCGCATTAGTTCTCACCTCAAAAGTTCTTCCATCCGGATGATGAGGAATTATCACTGGTGAAGGATTGTTTG
Organism: Scalesia atractyloides; assembly: GCA_947069175.1. Taxonomy (NCBI): domain Eukaryota; kingdom Viridiplantae; phylum Streptophyta; class Magnoliopsida; order Asterales; family Asteraceae; genus Scalesia; species Scalesia atractyloides. The sequence continues at coordinate 22,400,947 of CAMTDV010000021.1, read as the reverse complement.
TGACAACCGGTCGGAAATGAGCTTCAATTCCCCTCACAACTTCTCTATGGTATCTTCGTGGAGTGGCTAACGGTACTCTTGGGCGACCCATTTGAGGTGCAAAGTGTTGATATGGAGGTTGTTGCATCACCGGTTGTTGTACCGGTCGTTGAACTTGTAGAGGTTGTTGAAACGGTGGTTGTTGATATTGAGGACGCACTTGTTGCAAAGGCATGGGCCGTTGAAACTGTGGCCCATGCGGACGAATTTGTTGTACCCCCGTTGGTTGCCTAACCACCTCTTGAATTTGTTCAACTTGTTGCCCTTGGTACATCATACCTCCTTGAGGCCCCAAATTACCTTCTTCTCCCCATAATAATACCCTTCTTCATCGTATCCTCTAAACTCATCATCATACCCATCATAAAAACCTTCTCCTCCAACACCCGAAGATTGTACGTATTGAGACAATGGTTGATAAAAACCCGTTTGGTGTGAAGGCTGCAAATTGGATGTAGTATGGACGATAGTTGAACTGGGTTGGAATTGGTTTGGTGGTATTTGTTGAGTAGAAGAGGATTGACCGGCTGATGGGAAAAACGATGAAAATGGTGGAACCATTGTTGTTGTGGTGAAAGTGAGAGTGGGTCCGGTTTGAGTGATTGCGGGTGATGTGGTGTTAGTTGGTTGTACTTCCAATGTGGAAGTAGGATTGGGAGTAGGATTAGGTGAAGGTGTGGATGGTGATGTTTGACCCGCGGTGGGAGTTGGTAAATCCATGATGACTTTGTTCTCTCGAAGTAAAACTCGATTTTTCGTAAAGTTCGCTCAATTTCGGGATCAGATGCTAGCGGAGATGACTTGTGAGAGCCTCTAGTATGCATACACCTGTAAAAAGTACCTGCACACTAAACACAACCAGCGTAAATCCGAAAATAACAAACAAAAAGCTACTAAATGAACACACGTTGCGCACTACTCCCCGGCAACGGCGCCAAAATTTGACGTGATGTCGAAGTCTCACGTAAATTTAATCCAATTACAACTAATGCTAGCGGTAAGTGGGTATCGAACTCAGGGAGTTTGTGGAAAATGTGTTTACTATGTAGCTTTCTAATTAACTAAGTTAAACTAAACTGCAGGAAAGTAAATTCAGAGATTTGGAATGTTTGGTTTTTAAAACTAAGATTAACTAACTAATTTGCACGAGAAAGATTTGGTTTGTAAACAATTTAGAGATAAATGACCATCTTAGGTTCCGGTTTCCATTAACAATTGTGCAAAATCCAACTAGAAAGAGTTACAAAGACATAACTCATGCATAAACGGTAGTTGTGATAAAAGGGAACGAAGTACTCGGATTAGATAAACGCGAGGTTGTTACTCGATGACCAATCAATCAATATCCAACCCTAACCCCTCCCGTGATATCTCGATTGTCAACGACACCAAGAACGTACGGTTTAGACTAAGATCAAAATATTAATCAACAACTTACAATCAACCATTCATACACCATAATAAACATAGCAAATAACCAAGTTCATTATTCCCAGAAATATGATTCAACACACAAAAGTCATAAAGAAACCTTCACCTAAGATGATCACCGATGAGTTTAGCCGCTCATGACTTGGTGAATCATCATAACATTCAAACAAGTGTTCATAGAAATCAAAATACAAACCGAAATGTTTAGAATTGTTCACAAGCCAAGAAAAAACACCCAAATTCGCCCCCACACTGCTGCAAACGTCTCCAATGATAAGATATCCCAAAAGTCACCATAAAACTGATTAATATGGCAGTTACAAGATTTCTCGCAGCTCCGAGCCGTAACCTACGGCCCTAGCCGTAGGCTACGGTCCCAACTTGGGGTCCTACGGCCCTTGGAATCTGTCTTACGGTTGAAATTATATGCAATGAGGGCCGTAACCTACGGCCCTGGCCGTAGGCTACGGCTGCGCCTGGAAAACCCTCTTTTGCCCTTATCATCAAACGTTTCTTTCTCACTTTGATCCCGCAAGGTACAATCTCCCATCCAAGCATCATAAAACGCACGTTAATGCCCGTTTTCACCTGAAACACCAAACATACCGTAGTTACCATATTCTGGCGAATAAACCGAGTAAAGCATGAGATGTTGATCATTTTATAACATTTAAGGGTTGTCCTATAGACCACCCGTCACCTGACAATAAAAATACCGGACGATTCATTGTTGTAACATAGACATGATTGTTATCTGGACTACGCTGATGATTGTTATCTAGGCTACGCTAATCATTGCTATTTGATTCGGCCATAAAATTACGTGAATATGAGATATAAGTCAATCAAGAAAAAAAGAATACAAAGAATGAAGAAGAAACATAAGCGATATGGGAACAGGTGAATAAAATAAATTGTCGATCTAGAGTTGTTTAACATGAATTGTGATTGGGATATTGTTAAAATTTAAAAGATATTTTGAAATCACAAGAATATAGGTTGGTGTAACTGATTTTAATTAATAACAATAATGAATTAATATTAATTAAAATGTACAAATTACAATCCTATCCTTTTCAATAAAAAGTAGATCAAGGGCTAGATTAGTTCACTAAGTTCAGAAGCAAGGGGTTGTTCACAAATAAATCTAACCCTTTTACTCATTATATATTAACATATATATATATATATCTAACCTAAAATCTCACTCTAAACATCCTCTTTCTCTCAGATCTGAAACCCTTGTAGATCTAGAAAATTATACCTAAACCTGCCTTGGGTTTGTGGCGGTGGCGGTGGTGGTTTGAGAGAGAAAGTGTGTTAAGAGAGACTAAGTTTTGGTTTTTATATAAATAAATGAATAAAAATACAAGGTGTGAAAAGACATAAATGCCCTCATATGAGGTGCACTTAACAGAAAATAATAATCAAGTTAGTGTTAAAAAACATAGGGTGTAATGAGTTTTACATATATAGGACTATGACTTTAATTATTGAAGTTAAAGTGCATCATTGCAATTCGATACAAACATAAAGGACGAAAAACGTAATTTACGCTAAAGGTAAAAGTATGTGTTGATATGGATGCTAAGGTGGAGGTTTGGAAAGATTTGGTGTTGAAATAAAAATAAAAGTTTTTGAGTTTGATATGAAATCTGATGTGGCATGCTGAGGTGAGGATTTTTCATGATTTAGAATTTCTAGCATTGTAGATGATCTTAATTTAGGAGGGCCAACCGCAACTTCTCTTTTGGTCTCGGCAAGGCAAGCAAGTACTTGCCCCTCCTTGCTAGTTGCAACACTCCATGATGTGTTCATGTTGCTCTTGCTACAATGATTATATCATGTCACATCCTACTTACCACAACCATACCACTACCGCCCACCTAATTATTATACGCATTTACAATTCTATTGATCATTTTAACATTATAATGCCCATTGGTTTGATAAAAAAAATCAATGTTCACAGTCTAGTCACCATTTAAATCCGACAAACAATTGTTATACTAATCCATATCTTCTTTATCATATTAATCACTAAGGGTGAGGTTCCTTTATAAAGTGTGTTTTTTCTACCAAGTATAGGAAGTCATCTTGACCATTGGATGAGTGTGTTTGATGGTTGAGATCATCTTCGTGACATTTTAGTAATATATGTGTCTTAAAAATAGGCTAATTTAATTGATTGGGGGTAAATGTGTCATTTAACTTGTTTTAAATAACTGTCATACCATAACTTCCCCACATTTCTCACGAGTTCTTTCTCTCTCTACCTTCTCTCCTCCAAAACTACTGTATTTTAAATAAGAAAGTAAGTGTATCAGAACCCGGTGTGTTTTATATTGTGTATTATAGACGCCAGTGTGTCTACATCGAATCAGACACTGTTGTGTTTTATATTATGTATTTCTGACACTGGTGTGTTTTATTAGTAAGGGGTGTATTTAATTGTGAAAACTGATATAACACAACGTGAAGAGCCCATAAACTGATTGTACTGTGTTTTACTACACTTGACATTGGATACTAGATGTGTTCATAGTGTGTTTTAGTGATAAAACACAATGTGACGAACTAGTTACTGATAAAACACAATGTGACGAACCAATTACTGATAAAACACAATGTTGCAGCGATAGTATTATATAATTGATAACCGTCCATTTGAATCAAAGAGATATTCAATTTCCTTAAAAATCTCGTTAGTTAGTTTAGGAGATTATACATTCCATAATTAAATTAATTATCAAATTACAATCATGCCCTTTTAGTTACTACTTGCCACATGTCACAAAAAGATAGATTTCTACACTGTGTAGCCAACTCATACCCTAATCACCAATATAAAAGTTTTTCTATTAGGTATGTGTTCACGAGATCATTTAGCCACTGAAGGTCTTCACCAGTCACCGGGTTTCACCACCGACTACCACCATCGTTGTACTTAGCCCTTTCAGGCACCTGATGGCTTCTCATACCTTAAAGTAGCGTTCGTTTTATCGAATATAATAGAATTGAAACTGGGATTAGAATTCGCATAGCAATTGAAATTTGATTTGGAATTTAAGTATGTTTGTTTCACATAATAAAATGGTATCTTATTGGAAATGGAAGGTAGATTTTGTTTTTGTTTTTTTTTAATTATTCAATTCTTACTCTTTTTTTATTGAAACAAACAAAATAAAAACAAAATCTACATTCTAGTTTCATTCAGATTTTATTCCATTTTATAAAACGTAAACTACCAAAATACCAAAATAGCTTTTAGCGTATCCCTTTCCTCTATGTATCATATAAGGATCTTATTCATTAGGACACACTAAAAGTGGGTTAAAATTAAAACAAAATGTTATCCTTTATCAAAATTTATAATTCTCAATAATCTAATAGCACCTAACATTCATTCCATTGTCCTAATTTAATATACGCCGATAATCCACAACAATCCAAATCACACTCATAATCGTCATCTTTCTTGATTCATCATCCCCTTACGTGTTGCTTCTGTACTCATCTCATTTCTCTCACAAGGTAATCCCTACAAATCTTCCACAGTTATGCTTAATTTTAAACCTTACTCTGTTTTCCTACGTAATTATCTTCATCACTTTTAGTATCGTTGCGTTTAATCAAGAAATTTGTTGGGTGTTCTTTTTTTTTATTTTTTTTAACAGATAGCTCTCGATTACACCATCTGCTTGTGTTCAATTTTGTTAACTGTGTTTTGCAGAAGTTTAGCTGTTGACGTGTATTATAAGTTTTGTAGAATATATCTATATGATTGAATTTTAGGTTATAAATTTAGGTTTAATATGATTGAATATATAGAAAGTTACTTTTTTAAACATTTAAGAGTGAAATTCTGCATTTCTGGTTACTTGTTTAGTCCCAATTATTGTGTTGTGAGTTGTGAAGTTTGTTTTAAGCTGCATCATCTGATTGTGCATCGTTCACAGGTTTTAAGAGGTTTTAGTTGGTTTAATCGCCACGGATACGTATTTAACAAATATGATGAAAGTTGGGAGAAGAGGGGTTCATTATTTACAAACATTGAATAATGTTCCAAAGAATTTGATAGAGAAGGGGCAGAGTCGAGTCGTTGAGGCATCTCTTACTCTCATTCGTGAGCGCGCCAAACTTAAGGTATATCCAGATTTCGTTTGCCATGATTGAATATTCGACTCCTTAAGTAATTTGTTTATTAAATGGAAGTTGATCGAACTAGTTTAGCAAAAAAAAAAAAGGAATGCGGAAATGTTTATCAGAAGTCACAACTTTTCGCATAATCAAATCTTGTGGCTGATCATTCTTAATGCTCTTATACTACCAAACTGGTTATATTTTAGATTTTATGATCAAGATAAATCCAATCTTTAATTGAAAGCGGCATAATCTTTAGCTTCCATAGTGATTTCTTTTTTTTAATTATTATATATATATATATTTTATAAAGGGAGAGCTAGTGCGGGCATTGGGTGGAGCTAAAGCTTCATCATCTCTTCTTGGAGTACCTCTTGGGCATAATTCATCATTTCTTCAAGGTCCAGCGTTTGCTCCACCAAGGATACGAGAGGCCATATGGTGTGGAAGCACTAATGCTACTACAGAGGAAGGTATTAGATAACCCGTGGTCTTTTTTTTGGAGATAAATATATTACTTGTTTGTTGCATATACTTTATCCTAATACTTTTTGCTATTTACCTTGCCGTTGCCTACAACTCCAAGGAGATATGTTTTAAATAATTAGTATTAAGCCGTTTGTTTTAAACTTGATAGCATTGCAACATTCTGTAGATCTATAAATAAGTATAATGTTCATTCCTTTGAGCTTTAGGCTACCAGCCAGCGGTATTACAATAGTTTGTAGCGGTGCATTTTCAGCCCATTTAGGATTCATGGGTCGACTTGAGTTATGTTTTATTTTATCTTTAGCGGAATCGCCCAAAGTTACTTGCAGATAACATTGTAAATCACTTTATGCAAGCCTTACATTAACATTGTGATAATATTGTTTTTGTAATAATTTTTGACACACTAACTCTTTATAAACAAATTTGACTCAGCCTGACCTGTTTTGACCCGTATGAAATAAATCAAATTATTTATCAAGTTGTTGAATGCAGGTAAGGAGTTAGATGACCCCAGAGTATTAACAGACGTTGGCGATGTTCCTGTTCAAGAGCTTCGAGACTGCGGAATAGACGACGACAGATTAATGAATATCATTAGTGAGTCTGTCAAACTAGTGATGGAAGAAGTAAGTTACCTCTAAATTGCAAAACGATAATGCTGATTTTCACATGGACCTAAACTTATATTTGTATTATGTTTCTAAAAAAACTATTCCAAATTTGTGTATAGGATCCATTGAGGCCGTTAGTTTTAGGGGGTGATCATTCGATATCATATCCTGTAGTACGAGCTGTGTCGGAGAAGCTTGGAGGACCTGTGGATGTACTACACCTTGATGCACATCCTGATATCTATGATTGTTTTGAAGGAAACAAGTATTCACATGCATCTTCTTTTGCCCGAATTATGGAGGGTGGTTATGCTCGCCGTCTGCTGCAGGTACTACCTTATAATTGTGCATTTTTTTCTGTATTATTTGACCCAGATTTTTATGAAAAATGATAGGTGGCAGTTTGATGCCATTTACTTATGAGTGAGTTAATTGGTGTTATGTTATATCTGTAACGGATCAAATCTGTAAATATAAAAATTAGCTAAACAAGGAACTGGGTCAAAAGTTGCCTAAAGTGTAGGTTTATTGTGTAAAACCTTCTAAATCATTTTATTAAAAAAATTCGAGTGATACTGATATAAAATAGCATTTGTAGTCATATTTTAGTCGCTAATTGTTGATAAAAGATGTTGATTTTTTTTAACAAAAGGTGTTGCGGGTCATGTTGACCCGACCTGTACCAAAATAACCCATTTTGACCCGTTACCCACTCCTTTCGACGTGCCCAAATTTACCACCAACACAAAGGATGATAGCTAACCAAAATGAGGTTAGCAAGATTAGAAAGTAATCAACTGTGCCATTTGTCTAAAGTTACTCTTGGCAAAATGGCCGGGTCGGGTCAGGTGGGCTAATGGGTCATACCAGGTTCGGGTCGTTTTGGGTTCTGACCAAATGGGTGCAGGTGGAATCAGGTCGTTTTAAAACGTGGTCAATTTGGTTCTAAACCTGCCATTTTGCCACCTTTATTACAAACATACTGGCATAATAATGATTAAAAAATAGTAAAACCAGTAAGATGAAATTCCTGAACCATAAATATTATAATTTTTATTGTCACGAGAAACAGGATTCACCAACCCAGTGCAATCCAAATCAGAAGGCAACGGTAATCTCAAAAAAATCTCTAGAAGCAAAGATAAACAAGACTATCAGAAACCAACATCCCCTTCCTGTCAACATCACCCAAATCTTCGAAGAAAATAAACAATGCAGAATGTATCCCAACCATAGTTGTCGATAGCGAGCGTAGCGGTCGCTATAGCGCACTACGTAGCATATGGGTCTAGGCTCACTATTAGGGTTGTAGCGATAGATAGCAATAACAGCGACAATTTATTCTTTTTTTGTTTTTTTTAATATAAATAGCAATTAAAATAGCTATAAAATGGCTGGATTTTAGGTTTTTGTTAAATATACATGTAAAATAGCATATATACCACAGGGTTTTTTGATATAATATACATATATAATTTTTTAAATTTTTTTCTAGTGTATCGCTATTTATAAAATAGTCGCCCGCTATTTATCGCTATTCGCTGTGTAGCATATAGGTACCTTATCGCTATTTGTCGCTATTCGCAATTAACAACTATGATCCCAACCAAGAAATCAGAATAGAAAAAATCAAACGTGTACGGATCATTGATGATGATATGGTATAACATCAAACTAACTGGTAAAGTTCCCCAAATCAACGAAGAAACTTAACCCGGAAATAAACTATTTGTGAACCAATACGATGCTCCGGCCCAGAAATAAACTTAACTTGCTCCTCTTTTTCAGTTCAGTCCATATAGACCCGCTGAATAATTACTTGTCACCCCAAACAGCCCACCATGAGGACCCAAAATGGATTGTTTGGGTTTATTTTGTCAGGCCTAAAGTATAACGTCTAGCTTGTAGATTACTATATAAGTTTGTTCGTTTTCACTTGTTTCCGTTTTAACAAACTGAAACAATTAAGTGGTATTTTCTGATCATTATTCGTATATCTTCTGGATTGCATTTTATGCTATTCGATAACATGGAGTTTATTAATTCTCCTTTCCTTCAGGTTGGCATTCGATCAATAACAAGCGAAGGACGTGAACAAGGAAAAAGATTCGGAGTTGAACAATATGAAATGCGCACGTTTTCTAAAGATCGCCACTTTCTGGAGGATCTGGTACTCTTCTCCCTCATCTCTTATATGCAATTAATAATCACGCGATTCAGATTTGTATATTGTTATTATTCCAGAAACTTGGAGAGGGTGTTAAGGGAGTGTATATATCAATAGACGTTGACTGTCTTGACCCTGCATTTGCTCCTGGTGTTTCCCATATCGAGCCAGGTGGTCTCTCGTTCAGAGACGTTCTCAACATTCTCCACAATCTTCAAGCTGATGTGGTTGCTGCTGATGTGGTCGAGTTTAATCCACAGCGTGATACCGTTGATGGTATGACTGCCATGGTTGCTGCTAAATTGGTAAGAGAGCTGACCGCTAAAATATCAAAATAAAAATATTTTAAACCCGTGGAACATCTGATGAGCCGGTTTTGTTGGTGTGTCATTGAATTGATTCACCAAAAGTCTTGTAGTCAAGATGTTGTTCAATAAACATGTATGTAATTTGAACCGGATTGTTCTGTCGGTTTATTTCTTGATTGAAAGATATCTGAAGAACTCAGGTTAATAGTTATAGTGCAAAGTATGTTTTACTTTTTATGATTGTTTGACTGATTTGGTTATGAATGATCTCTAACAGGGTCAAAGAGGTCTTTACAAAAAATTGATTAGTTATAAAGAAAACAGATCTGAAGTGAATACCATCTCATATATGTAAAAGCAACCCATAAAGTAGACAAGATTACACAAATCAACCATTATGTTTCACCCTACCTTTCGCTTTAAAATCGGCCAAAAACAACCTTTATGTTCATGTTTTGTTACAGGGGTCAACCTTTAAAACAAACGTCGTTTGTTTTTCCTGTTAACCTCCCTCGCATGCATGTGAGGTGACTTAACCAAGAAATTTAACGGTGTAAGTGTTAAAGGTTGACCCCTGTATCAAAACATGAACTTAAACTCTCGGGCTTGCGCAATCCGATTTTTGCTTTGGACTGTTGTCGACATTGATTGCAACAACGGTGACAAGGTCTGGATACGATTGGTATTACCGGTTTCTAGCTTAATTGCAACTAAAAATCGTTTTGACGATAAAGTTAACTTCGTTGATTAATTTCAAACACTCGAAAATATGGATCGGACACTCAAAAATTTCTTTCCAATAGGTTAACGCTAAAAAAATTAAACTTGATCAAACACAAGGCATCATATATATAATAAAACTTATATATTTCTGTCACTTTTGTTGCTTACTGCATAAAGTACCATAACCACTTAACTCATATCCCTAGCTTCATCTCTTCTCTCCACAACTATATTCTTATACTTCTTAGCACAAGAAACAAAAAACACAAGATTAAGAGCAGTCAATGCTGCACACAGAAAGAAAAACCGATCCAAATGCCCGTCATTCAAGTTTGCTGGGACCCACCCGGGCTTCCCGTTTTTCGATGTAATCTTCATAACGACTGACAGTATAATACTGCTGGTGTAACTCCCCATAGCTGAAGAACACATAGACAATCCAAGCCCAATACTTTTCAACTTATCCGGAACTTGGGCCGCGAAAAACTCCCATTGGGCCACATAAGTAAAAGCTTCAGCTATTCCCACCAACACATACTGAGGTGTTTGCCAAAATATGCTTAAAGAGCTTGTTTCTTTTGGGCCTTCACTTGCATATTTTAGCCGGTGATGTTCCACTACACCCGCTGTGATGATCGCTGCTGTCGCAATAGCAAGCCCGATCCCCATTCGTTGCAGCTCGCTTGGCGGGTTGGGCTTTGTTTTGGTTATTTTGACGTATAGTTGGAGAATGAGTTTGTCATAGCAGATGATGAAAACTGATGTGCTTATTATGTCGAAAACCGTCATGCTTGCGGGTGGGATGTGGAAGTTCGAGATTTTTCGGTTCATGGCGGCACCTTGCTCCACGAAAAGTGATATCATTTGGATAAATACTACTGATGATAATATGGTGCATAACCATATTGGGAGTAGTCTCAGGACACATTTTACTTCTTCGACTTGAGTGACGGTACATAGTCTCCACGGGTGTGGATTTTCGCTGTCATCTGGGTCATGATCGATGCACGATCAAAAAACCTGTAATAACACAAGCGTCATGTGGGTCAAAGTAGGTTCGGATTAAAATGGATCTGGGCCGTACTTTAAGTACGAGTCAAAACAGTTGGATGGGGCTGGGTTGACCACTTGAGCCCATTTTGGTACGAGTCAAAACAAGTTATATTTAGCTTAAAATATGTTACACGTTAAATTTAAGGTTAAAACCTGTTATGTAATAATATGAAGTTAAAAGATGACCATATATGAAAACTTGAAGTTAAAAAAAGAGTAAATTACTTTTTGAATCCCTGGTTTTAGTGGTTTTAACCATTTGAGTCCAAAATAAAAAAGTTTAACGCTCCGAGTCCCTAACCGCTCATTTTGTAACGTTTTGAGTCCCTGTGTTTTAGTAGTTTTAACCATTTGAGTCCAAAATCAAAAGTATAAGTGTTAAAAATTGGACTCGATATGTTATTAAATGTACGGTTAGGGACTCAAGGCGTTAAACTTTTTGATCTTGGATTCAAATGGTTAAAACCACTAAAATACAAGGATTAAAAGAGTAATTTACTCTTAAAAAAATAAGGGTATATTTGATATTTTATCTACTTTGTAAACGCATATATGATATTTTTAGTTTTGGTTAGGTATATATGAAAATTTTCACGTTCGTAAAGGTATATATGAAATTAATTTTTTTTTTTTCAAATTTGACCCGTTTGAGATTAAAAAAACCCCAATATTACCATTTTGCCCTTACTACTATATCTTTTACAAAAGTATAGGTGAAGTACAACTTACTTGAAGTCATTAGTGTGATATATCCTCCTTGTTCCACTATCAATTCTTGTATAATCTTCATATAACCCATCTCCATTTGAGGGTAACTGAAGCTTAATTTTCCTCACAGAAGCCACAAGAACTTGAGAAAACCGCGAGATAGGATTACCCGAAGGCTTAAAATGTCGGTATCTATAACTCCCACTCACTATCGCGATCAATGCAATAAAACCACATAAACTAGATATCCAAAAAGCTAACACATACTCTCCCATTGTTTCAAGATAAACTAATATTGTCTCTGAGATCAAAGAACCAAGGTTTAACGCGACGTAGAAGTAGCTCAAGAACGTTGTTTTTGCTTGTTTTTCTTGAGGATCTTCTTCATCAAACTGGTCAGCACCAAATGTGGCTAGTGCAGGCTCAGCACCACCGTTTCCAAGGGCGATTAAGTAAATAGATACATAGAATATTGCTATTTCGATCGGTGAATGAGCATCACATAACTCTCCTATTCTACCACAACCTTTGGATTTTAACATAAAAGTTTGAGTTGTTAGTGACAATGCAACCAAACCCTGTCATCAAAAGATAGAAAAAAATAAGTTAGAAATATGGTTTTGAGTTGAGTAAGCCCCTATACGTGTTTCGGTTGAAACGGGCCTTTTCTAGAAATGGCTAAAATGGGCCGGGTTGGGTTGAGCCTTAAGCACTTTTTAGTTCAGTGTGTAGCGAGCAGGGCCGTTCCAACGTTTTTGGAGGCCCTAAACGAACTATAAAGTCGGGGTCCTATTGTATAAAGAAAATCATCAATTGGGGTTGAGATTTAGGACATTTAATAACCATAGTGACGATTTTTCCTAATATCGACCCTAATGTCGCCCAATTCGCAATCAGATTCACCTTGGTTACTCAAAAGATGCCACAAGTAACCAGGGTTGGTGTGCTGTGGCGTTGTTTTTGGATTTTGGAATGAAGCGTGTGCGGACAATGTGGACTCCTGGAGTAAAATCCTAAATCTTGGGCCTGGAAATATTGTTTAAATGGGCCAAAAACAAGTCTAATATATGAAAAGAAAAAAAGTTGGAGGCCTTTGTTTCCGGGTGGCCCTAAGCCCTAGCATAGGTTGATAAGCCTAAGGTGCCGGCCCTGGTAGCGAGTGATATAAAAATAATACTATAAATCTTTGCGTAAAACGATCTAGAATATTGTATGCATTAAACTACTCTTTTTGTGTTCCCATTTTAGCCATATTTGTTTATATGAGCCGTTTGATATAAAACACAACCCAAATGGACTTATTTATAAGTAAACGTGTCAAAATTGCCAGTTTACCACCTCTAAAGAATGGTAAGGAAAAATCGGGCCGGAAAAGGGTTGACTTACCATGGTCAAAATAACCTGAAAGACCACACAAGTGAGATATCTTCCCAAATATGAGTCACTAATAAAGGCACCCAAAAGAGAGAACAAGTAAACACTGCCCATCCAAGTGCTAAACATGTTGGCTGCTTCTGCATTTGACTGTCTCAACACAGATTTTGAAAACAAAACCATATTCACTTCTACTCCTGTGAATGCAAGTGTTGCTAATCCTTCATTCACTGCATTTTTAAACCAAACACCATAATCATGCATAACGAATTTACCAATTCGTGTTTGCGGTTATATACACGTTTTTTTAACCAAAAGACATGCACAAACATACCAAGCAAGAGCATGCCGGATTTCCATCCTCCGGTTTTTCTCTTCACCGCTGGTTTTCCATGCCAATCTAACGAGCCGTCTCTAGTGCATTCGTCTAAAAGCATGTTTTTAACGTTCTACACAGTATAATTCATCGATTATAAATAATAAACGCTACTCAGAAACAAGCCAAGAAACCGAATATTTGATCAAGGTTATGTCATGCTTGACTTAAGAGGTGTTCATGGTCTAGTTAACCATGTCTTAAAGAAAATTTTAGGCTGAACAGCTAGCTACGGTTTCCAAAAATGACTTTCAGTGGTTCATTAATATATACAATACACACACAATATATATATATATATATATATATATATATATATATATATATATATATATATATATATATAGTGTAAGTGTAATTTACAATATTGCCTTATCGTACGAGCGTACGAGATTTGAAGGTCGCACGTTATAAACTTCAATCGTATGTTATGAAAAAAAATCGCATGTTGTATGAAAAAACAAATCGCTTGATGTATCACAAAAAAAATCGCATGTTTTGATAATGTTAAAACCGCATGTTATGTAAAAAATCACACGTTATAAAGAAAAACTCGCATGTTGTAACTCATTTTCGTACGAATCGTACGTTAACCTAAATTGTCCGTTAACCAGCCCCCTCTCTCACTTTGATGTGATATTATTGATAGAAATAGAAATGAGAAAAAGATTGCAATAGCATAATTCCTGTTCATCATGTGAATAATTTTGTATGATTGCTTTTGAAAGCCGTGAACCATTTAATTAAAATATATTTTATTTCAAAGAAATCTTGAAATTATTTAAAAACTAGAAACGAGGATGATGGTGTTGGTTGAAAGTATATATCTTTTCTGGTGTGAGACTCGAGAAATAATTTGAGTTCACTTTTCCTCTTACTTTTCTTGGGTCAAATTCAATCGACTAGTAATTAGTATTACCAAACGTTAACGAATAATTACCATTAGATTTTTTAAGGATACAATAAATTTTATTAATAAACAATTCCTTTTTATCATACACTTATTATTCCTTTTGTGAAATAAGTACATTTATATATTAAAAAAAGTTTTTTTTTTCTTTTTGTTTCACCGGCTGATCATCTATAAAGCTAAATTAAAAAAAAAGTTAACTTTTTTTTTACTTTAACTATTAAATAGATAACTTATATCATAATATCAGTTATCTATTTTATTCAAGTGAAAATAATGATGTGGGTAGAATTAGGCATCACTTGGATATGTTAATATATAATCAATCAAATCCAAAGCTAACTTTTTAGGATAATATTTAAAAGTGTTTCCAAATAATTATAATTATAACTACGTTTCATCTTGGGTATACAAAATAATTAAGACTTGCAAATCTTCATCATGTTTCATGCATGCCAAAGAAGACTTGATCGAGCTAATATGTTTATTTGTGGACTCTTATTACTTTGTAGGTAACAAGGGGTTTTAAAAATATATTAATCGTATATATAGTTTACATATGTTTTCATGTAATAAGTGATTGAACTAGAAATTAGCATAAAACTCCATAAGTTATAGTCGGGTAGGGTTGACGATACAACAATAACAATAATATTAATAAACATTTTATTTCAAAAAGTTGATTTATAAAATATTTAAGTTTGTATAAACATGTGATACTCATGTCATTCACCACAAGTAACTCATTTATGTTTAGCTAAAACTTAAAGTATATATTTCATCTATCGGATCTTTGAGTATTAGACATGTATAACCGGGTCCTATAACTAACTTAATATTTTCACACACAAAAAAAGTTACTATAGCAAACTCAATATTTTCACAAAAAAGAATATTAGTAGTTCAGCTAAGTAATTATAGCCTAATGGTATATTGGAAGTGGTTAAGGCTTTAGAATAATTATGTTATGGGTTCGATTCCCACAAAGGAGTTTTTGTTGTTAAAAAAAGGGAAATCACCAAATAAGCCAAGTTGACTACAAAGATTACCAAATTAGCCATCAAATTTGTTAAAAAAGGAGGACAATAACGCAACAGATGGTGTGGCGCAGGAGAAGGCTGGTGCAATGAAGGTGGAAGCAAGCTGGAATTTTTGAATGGCGCATGAGATTAAGGGGTGGCGCAGGAGCAGGCTATGGCACAGTAGAAGAAATTTCATTTGCAGGAAGTTTATGATGATTGGTGCAGGAAGAAATGGTTTTGACGCAGGATGACTATTTTGGTAATTCTAAAAAGTCAAGAATATTATCTTAATTATCTTAGGAAAAAAGGTTAATTTGGTGATTAAAAAGCATAGCAGTGTGGTCAACATGTTTAACTATTGTAGTTAATAAATAAGTTTGCTCTGAACATTAGTTCATAAAAGTAAATAATTTTACCCATTGATTTTATTTTTTGCATGAATATCTTTTCCTATTAAGCCAAGGAACAAAATCATGAATATTTTTTATTCAAAGATGCTTAATAAGATTATCTTACCTTTCTATCACTAAACAACAATTAAAGCTTGTTTCAATGGCTATAACTTTCTAGATACACTCAATGTGTTCCATAAAGAATTATAGTAATAAAGTAAGCATGTTATTTAGTTGATAATTGTCATCTTTTACTATTTAAATATCTAAAACACATGACAACAATAAAACTATATAGAAATAAAATATTACAAAAAAATGTAACAGTAAATATGCAAATAGACTTGAAATTCACAGTCATGTTATTTAGTTGATAATTATCATCTTTTACAATTTAAATATCTAAAACACATGACCATAATAATACTATATAAAAATACAATATTGCAAAAAGGAAATATAATAGTAAATATGCAAATAGACTTGAAATTCACAATAATTTAAGAAAACCTTTAGACCACATAATGTTTGTAAAGAAATTAATATTCCTTAAAGGAATTAAAATTTGAAGTAAATAGAGTTTAATAAACGAAAATAAAATAAATAAAAATGACAAACAAAACTACAAACATTTTTTCAAATGGTAATATTTTCATTAAAAGTTTCTTAATTGGTAATTTTATTTTCTTCTGTGAAAAAAAAACAAGAAACACAAAGTTTCTTCAATGGCATTTGCAAAAGTCACACAGAAATGTATAACAACATACTTGTAAACAACACAAGACACAATATGAAACATATCAAAATTACACACTATATATGTGTGTGTGGTTTATCTATCTATATATATATATATATATTATATATATATTATATATATATATATATATTGTTGAAATATAAGCTGATAGAGGTACCTGCAAATTATCATTGTTGCATAAGACTGGAAGATGATCTGTTGTTGAAGGTTGACTGGATTCTTTTCTTGACTCCATTTTAGTGTGAAAGAAGACCCAAAGGGTTTACAGGGACTCACTCCATATATATGCATGGTGGATGCATATTGTATATATTATATAATATATATATAATAATATAATATAATATATAATATATAATATAATAATTTATTATAATAAACAATTTTAAAGTGATCTGAAACATTCTATTGATTTACATCATTTATGTGACGACTGACGAATAAAGATGTTCTCACATTGATATATTATATCTCTTATAATATTTGTCTTGTATGGCTGATCACCGTACAAAATATATGTACAATAGTTGAATTGTATGTATAGTGTAATTTTGAGATATCATTTGGTTATTTAATCATATATATACATACATACTACACAAACTATTGATGCATTTGATCAACTATTATATACATCTTTTTTCCTTGAAATTTTTGAATTTGGCTAGTTTCAACTAATTCCATACCTTTTTCCTAACAATTAAAACAAAAACTTTCGATTGACGAAGTGAGTGACAATCCCATGACTTTTTGTTGTTGAGAGGAGATTAGAAGGCTTAACTAAAATGTTATGAGGGCAATCAGGATTCCAGTTTATAAATAACATTAATTTTTTTATAAAGAACGGTTGACACCCATAATTATATCATGGGTCCGCCCCTAATTGACGTAACAAATTTAATTTGTTACTTTGTGTGACAAATACAATATTCTAAACCAATTTAAACTTATGTTTGATTTTATGCTGGACACACAATTAAAAAATATCTAATCTACAAATAAAACCTAGCTAATTATAAAAACATAACAGATGTTTCAATTAAAACTTTTATAATATTAGTATTTTTTTTCATAACACGTTAGCCTAAACCATCTTATCATTTAACCATTTATTATTAAGCACATACAAAATATAACAAATGTATACATCAAATTCTTAGGACATGTGTAGTCATAAAGCCCCTTTGAGGGCGTTATGCAACACATGTTGCGCCACGTCATACAGGGGCTTTATATGGGCGTTATATCACTAAAGTCGTAGTCGAAACGTCCTTGCATACATACATATGTATGTGTATATATTGTGTGAGTGATGACTTATATATATGTATATATATATATATATGTATATATATATATATGTATGTATGTATGTATGTATGGATATGTGTGTAAGTGGGGAAGAAATTGGTAACCCACATAGCGCCGCTATGGAGGTCACGCCCCAACCAAAAATCTCCCTCATAACACCCCCGTAGTGGTGTTGGGGGCGCTATGGGGCGCCTTCGGCCTCCTCCCCCACCACAAAAACGCCCCACTACGTATGTACTTAAGGTTCACTGATGAATTGTTTTATTTTTCTTTGGTATATTTACTCTTTTTCTTCATAAACAAAAAAGGCATTTAAAACTCACCCAAATCTTTAAATACAGTTAAAATTCACTGGATTTATCGATTATTTTTAGGTATGTCATGATTAATTGTTAATAATTCCATTGCGCTGCAAGGCTAATGAAACATTAAATTTACTTTCATACAAAAAGAATGTTAATTATGCTTACAATATCGGTTATTATTAGGACCAAGATACCATTGAGTATCATGATTCACTACCACCATACATTGTCTATGCGTATATACATCCATATAACTTTTGGCTTTGACATATATATATATATATATATATATATATATATATATATATATATATATATATATGATTTGTACCTACCTATAGCATACTTTGATGATAAGTGTCTCTAAAGTGTTATAAAATTATTACTCGATCAAACGTGAATCTTTTATTAATAAGAAACACTTATAATTTTAATTGATATTTAAGTTATAGTACACAAATACATATTATAGATTTATAGTACTACATACGGTGAGACCTTAGAACTCTACATAAGTTTGATATCTACACAGATAATAGTCTTCAACCCAATGCCAACTTAACGTATACGGGATTTTAATACGCAATTGTCCTATTTCACATAATGACCTTATACGTGTGTAATTAAGTCCATGGATAATGTGTATTATCATTTGAATTTTAGTTTTTTCAATAAGTGAATTACAATAACATAATTACTGGTTTGAAAATTATAATTACTTTTAAGCGTTTCAACATCTATCGGGAATGGGTACACAATATTATTATAAAACTATAGCTAAAATACAACACTTAAAAAATAAATAAAATGATTTTATATGTATTATCTAATTAGAAAGAATATACTAATATTATAAAATTATAGCTAAAATTCAATACTTAAAAATGTAAATAAAATGATTATATATTTATTATCTAATTGAAAAGATATACTAATAGTTGTATTTAACCTCAAAAAACATAATTGTAATTTGTAAGCAAACAAAGTGGGACCCATATAAAACAATGTTAGGTGAAGGATACAAAATGAAGGTGTTTAAAATACAGGTAAAATGTTGTTGTTAATTATATATTGCATGCACATTGAGACAAACAATGTTTTATGCCTTTCAATTATTTTGTAGAAAATAATTTAGCTAAAATGATTAAAAATATCACACTAATGTAAACAATTCGATTAAATTAAATTTGTTGTTTATTAAATATCATCTATTTTTTTCCTTGTTCGTAAATTTTAAATACCATCTATTTTTTTCCTTGTTCGTAAATTAGTAGACACGTGAACACAATAAAATTTACCTAAATTATACCCTTTAATCTTTTATCACCCTCCTTGAATTATAAAAGGTGACTATGTATGGATTATCGGTGTTCTATAATTAAGTTGATGATATTTTTGTCGACCAATTAAAATCTCTTTGATGTGTGACCCTATCTTAAAGTTGAAATTTACGTGGAGTAAACAAGCACCAATCCATTTATATTTAAGTTTTAACCACTCATATTATAAAAAAAAAACATTTTTGGATGAGATGGTATAATAGTTTTCTTCAAATTCAAATTATGAAAGATCAATTCTACCTTAAATTTTAACATAAATAAATATCATTACTAATTCGTCATGATCAAATCACCATAAAATACTATGTTTTACTTGTGAACGTCCTCTACAGCGAACTTTATTATTAATTTGTTAAAATTAAACTCAACCCGACTCTTTTGTCAATATAAGTATTTTTAAGTATATCATTTATAAAAAAAAATAGAATTAAATATGAATTATTATATATTAG
Organism: Scalesia atractyloides; assembly: GCA_947069175.1. Lineage (NCBI taxonomy): Eukaryota > Viridiplantae > Streptophyta > Magnoliopsida > Asterales > Asteraceae > Scalesia > Scalesia atractyloides. Next base: position 22,381,030 of record CAMTDV010000021.1, on the reverse strand, counting down.
AGTGGTGCTTGCATGATATTGGAAACACAACACTTCGGTTGGTAATTTTAAGAGTGTGCACAGGACAGATAGATTCGTTTTGAGCCAAACCATAACCAAAACCAAATTTTTTTGTTAAGAGCTTTGATCGGCCTATACACCAATAAAAAATTAAAACTAAACAGGCCAAAGGCCCATTGGCACAGCTAACAAAGCCGCTAAGGAATTTTGTTGAATTACTCTTCTCTATTTATAAGGGTTTTCTTTGACAATGTTTCTTTATGCAAGCGACGTGGGACATAATGTGTTTGAGAGTTCCAACTTTATAAACTCTTATATATAGGTTTTTTATATATAGGTTAAGTAGAATGATAGAAAGGTGATTTCACCATATTTTAAGATACTATACTCCCTTAAGTGTCTTAAATCATGGTAAAATTACATTATTGTTCCAAAGAGTTATATATTAAGATAGTATAAATATATTAAAAGGCTATTTCATCAACATCAACCAAGTTTGGCCTCTTAATGACATGTTTAGCTCCTTAACTTTATTACTTTTTAAAAACTTCATTATTTACCCTTACATTTTATTATAATTACTATCTAGTCCATTAGTTTTTCACTTTTACGTACTTTAATTTAATTTTTATTTAGACCTTGAACTTTTAGTATTTTTTTCTTTAACTAATCTTTTGTCGTTTCTTTTTAGTTGTTTCTTAACGTAGTGTTTTTATAAATTCCCTGTGTATCGTCGTAAGTATGTTATTTTATTAGCGTTCCAAACCCACCATAAGTATTCGACTATTCATTTCTATGTTTATAACAAGTGCCGATACTGTAACAAACCGAACCAATAACTTATATGTGACTTTCGAATATACAGCCGCAATATGGTTTTTTATCGTCATAGAGAATGTTTTATCACAATTTACTTATTTTTATCTACGTTTCAAACCTAAAGGGGTATGGTCCCAAATCCCGCGCTGACCATACGAGTTAACTCAGGTCGCGCACGGGGCCATACCCAAAGTAAACCAAAGAGTTAACTTCCTTGACCATACGACAACTACACAGGTCTACCCTAAGTCGCGCGCGGGGTCAGATTCAGGATAGAATCTATTCTGATACTTAGCTCCTTTGGCAAAAAACCTAGCTTCGTTGACCTCGCGTCGACTACACGGGTATATCCCAGGTCACGCGGGGATAAGGAGTGCAGGACAACCTCGGACAATACAGAAAGTACGAATGGCAGAGAAGTGAACCAAAAGGCGCTCGACAGGCTGTATTCTATCGTGCTGCATGATGAGCAATTGTGCAGGGACAAGAAGTACATAAGGACACATACGTGGCACTAACCAGCTTGCGTCGACTACTGCTCAACGATCTCCACCTAACTGTTGATGACAGACCAGACAACAAAGACAACCGTCAGGGCACGTGGATCCATTCAGCGTACGCTAGCTACCCTCTCGCCTGGAATCACTAACGGTCGTGACAGGGGAGACAGAACATATATTCCTTGTTGTCGGTCTTAAGCCCAAGACCATCAGCCCATCTCCTTCACAATTCACCTCGGCTATAAATAGAGAACTTCACCTCTAGGTTTAAGGATCGCTCTCTTGCTCTCTCACTTAATACACACATTATATCCTCAAAGCACATACTTATTCTCACGCCGGAGGGTGGTTACGAGGAGAACCCTCTATTCTCCTCCTCGTAACGAGCTTATGTTGTTTGATTGTTTTGAAAGATCATCACGGTTGATTGGACGAGATGAAAGAAGATTAACCTTATTTTGTCGAGACACATTATTTGCTCAAAAGTGGCAGTGTTTCAAAAGTTTCTTATTTGAGCCCGATTTATTTATTAAATGGGCCGGCCCATTTATAGCCATCTAATAATTTAGCAAAATACAGTCTCTTCTCTCTCTCTACACCACACAGACGAAAATGGCGTTGTTGGGACTTACCCTTTCCTGTACAATTTTCCGCTTAAATCTTATCTCTGAATTATCACATAATCTCCCTACAATCAGAGTTTTCAAAGCATTATCATCTAAATTAACACCACAAAAACCCTTACATCATCATAGATTGTTCAAATCCTCATTATCTACTCTTAATTGTTCGAAAACCCTAGGTTCGAATCTCGTTTTCAACGACAATTTGGTTGTTCTTGGAATCGAAACAAGCTGCGATGACACTGCCGCAGCTGTTGTAAGTAAATTGATTATATATATAGCATGTACCAGCTGGTTTTATCATTTATGCTGTTGGAATACCTAATTGATTAATATTGTTGTTATTGTTTTGTGTTTGGTGTGGTTTTTAGGTCAGAGGTGATGGTGAAATCCTTAGCCAAGTTGTATCTTCTCAGGTAAAATGTTTATAAAATGTTTTAGTTGTAATTTATGTGTTTATTTACATCGCCTTCGACACCTTTGGCTCCCTAGCTCCAGAAGCTATCCGTTTGTTGACTAGGGTCCAAAAGGTTGTCCACAGCAGTTGCTCTTCAGGGGGGGGCAGGGGTGGGTTTGTCTTTAATAGACCAGGGTTTGCTTTTCAGAAAGGGATAGCGGCGCAGCTTGTTGCTCGCTTACCTGCGATTTTGATGTAACTCGGCCAGTTTTTATTTGAATCGAAATGATAAGGAATTTAAGGATTCACTTTAGGTTTTTGTTTAGTTGTGAATTAGTGTGAATTAAATTTGTTGTTCTGTTCCAGTTTCGTATTGCTAGGTTAGTTTTAAGGCTGATAAATCTGTTCTTGTTGAAAGAAAAAATGCTGGCTTCATTTGACTAGTAGTAGCAATTTCGATATCAAAAGATGACTTGTTTTAACTCAGAGATGGCCACGAAAGGAGGGGTAGGTATAACGTATAAGGAACTAAGGGGATCGCAGTGGTGTTGATATTGGGAATGATCGGTGATGAGTTTTCGTCTTAACTAATTTATGCGTTCTGTTACCTGTATGGAACAGGAAACACTGAGCCAAAATTTTCATCTTGTAAAAATTGATTTAAATTGGGAAAGTTGTGTTGGATTATAGTTAGTAGGTTGGATGTGAAGAATATTAGACTATTAGTAGCTGATAAGGCTTACCTACATCTCACCCTCCCCAGACCCTACGAGTAGCCTGGTACGAGTGGGATTATACTGGAGATGATTGATTGATTGATTGATATAGTAGCTGATGAGATAGTTATCCTTATTTTTTAAACTTCATGAGGAGATTTGTTAAGTTTAATGAAGGGTAGGGGGTAGGGCATAATAATTTAGTTTTATACAATGGAACCTAAGAAGTAGGCTATGCTCTATGCCCTATGGGTGCTAATATATATATGCTTTTATAAATGCCAATTGTTCTAAGATGTTACTGAATAAAAGAATAGTAAAGAAAGAAAATAACCAAACATGAACTCAAGTGTACATGGAAATCCCAATGCTTAAACATTAAGAAATCATCCCACTGTTACCTAGGTGTGTGTCATTACCCTAATTCACTTTCTTGGTCCTTTTATACCACATATGCAACAAGTTTCTTTTACTTATCATGAAATGCAAAGTGCTTTAGTTTTTCACCTACTTATGTTATTCTATTGTATGTTCATTAAGGCAGATCTGCTTGCACAATATGGAGGAGTAGCTCCTAAAATGGCAGAAGAAGCTCATTTCCAGGTTATTGATCAGGTATGACATCTACTACTTGACCCATGTATTGTTTTCTAAGTTTTCATTTGCTGAAATAAATCAAGATGTCTGCATCATTAAACTTTTATCTGTATGACGTAATGATTTGCTAATAAGGTGCATCACACAAATGCCAAATGCAGTTTAACAGAAGCAAAGAGTCATTATCAATAGCCTTAACCTGCTGTTTTATTCTTCAAAAATCAATTTTTACCAAAGTAAATGGTAAATGATTTTAACTCATGTTCTTTTATGCTATGCTTTAAGGTAGTACAAGATGCACTTGATAAGGCTAACTTAACAGAGGCAGATCTCTCTGCAGTTGCAGTTACCATTGGTCCTGGGCTAAGCCTGTGTCTAAGAGGTACGGCTGATTTTATATCTTTTCTAGCTAGTTATTCATCGTCGAATTCTTGTTTTCACCGCATCCATCTCTTCTATCCCTTTTTCTAGTTTGTTTGACTATGTTTTATGGAATGTTATCGGTAGTTGGTGTGCAAAAAGCTCGGAAAATCGCTGCTACTTACCAGTTGCCTATTGTCGGTGTGCATCACATGGAAGCTCATGCTTTAGTAGCCAGGTACAATTTATCAATAAATTTTCAAATATTGGATATCAAGAACATTAACTTACAAATTTATTTCCGTACAATCAAATGAATCGAAATAAGTCCAAGGGATCAATTACACAGAATCTGGTCTGTAGAGAAAAGTCAAAGCAGACAAGTTTGTATTACGAAGTTGACCCGAGAATCTTAACAATTTTGAGCCTATTTATAGTATGTGAATCGGTGCAAACAAGGAGATAACACCACGCCGTTTGGTGTAACAGAAACTGTCAATAACCGTCGATAACGGCCGTTTGACTTTTTCAGCGTTTGACCTTTGGTTTCTAACTTGTGACCAGTTTTACACATAATTATATCTAATCTAATCTGTTCAATCCTACTACATATACACATAAGTTAAATAAACCTAAGTTAGTTTATAATCTAATACAACTGATCAAGTAGTTATAATCTGATCCTTGTAATTATTGACTGGATTTGTTTATCTGCTTGGTTTTGACTGGTTACGTTCGTTTATTTCAAGTTTCTTATAAGTTACCAATATACAAGTGTGTCGCTTTGTATCCTTTCAGTCTCCAGTACTCCACTATGATATTTGCAACTTTTTGGTGAAGTACGTCTGCAATAAGATTATCATAGTTTAAGAGGGTAACTGGATCCACCTGCAACAGAAAGTAAAACAGGAAAACATGCTGACCCGTATTGTCTTTCTTTATAATAATTACGTGTTTCCTACTTTTGAAGCAATCTAACTTTATGATTCTGGATGCTCCACTTTCACCACTAGGAACTTACACATAGTTTAGACTTTAGTCAACTTTTTGGAGATTGTTTAATTAAATAATTTTGATCTTTTACAAGTGAAACATCCTCATCATGTTCTTGAAAGGCGGCAGTCCAGTCTCCTTAAAGTTGACCACTAACAGGCCCCATCAAATACTGATGTTTCCATATTGTCTGATCCAATCATGTTTCGGTAAGAATCATGAACTTTGACATGCCTGTGCTTCTTGAACATTCTTGTGGCGTGTTCCGTGTTCAAAAGGTACGTCAAATGATGGTTTCTTCTTCTTTTTTATTTCAGGTTATGCGATAGAGATTTGCAGTTTCCTTTCATGGCTCTTCTTATATCAGGTATACTAATACTAATTCATGTACTAACAACCATTTCAGTTGAGTTAATACAAATTACTGTAGAATTTCCCAGTTAAAGGCTATAAACATAAAGGAATATCGTGTAAATAGTAACCCAGCAAGATGAAATGGAAGATTTCTTCGTTGCATCCAACTTTGTACTTCTACTTATTAAAAATTTGAATTTTGGATATCTACTATGGTGGTATTATAAGCAGTTTGGAACTTAGCTCTTGCATATATTTCAGATTTCAATGCTACTTTCTATCACTTCACGTAAAGCATACACAAATAAATATTAAATAATAAATAATTCAGAAATCTCTTCTGTTGCTCTTATATTATTGAGAGTGCAGAGAGTAGGCGGGTGATGGCTCAGTGAAATAAGAGAAAGTCATAGATAAGATTAAAATATTTCACTGAATTATATATATATATGCATATATATAGTGTGAGGTTCATTGGGGAACACTAAAAAAGTGGGGAACCGACTCAAACGAACTCCGATTGGACTCATTCTAGCGGCGTTGGAACCGGCTCGTCGAACCCTAACTAGGATCTCTTAACCCTAAACCTTAAATCCTAACCCATAAACTCTAAATATATTAGGGTTTGGATTTAGGGTCTTAGCCTTAGGGTTTAGTTTTAGGGTTAATCATTAGTATTTAGGGTTTAGGGTTTTAGGGTTTAGCTTTAGGGTTTAGCCTTTAGGCTTTAGCTTTTAGGGTTTATAGCTTAGATTTTGCGATTTAGCTTAGGTTTTAGCCTTATTTTTTAGCTTTAGGGTTTAGGTCTAGGGGTTAGGATTCAGGGTTTAGGGTTAAGAGATCCTAGTTAGGGAAATAAGGCTAAAACCTAAGCTAAATCGTAAAATCTAAGCTATAAAACCCTAAAGCTAAACCCTAATGCTAAACCCTAACCCTAAAGCTAAACCCTAAATACTAATGATTAACCCTAAAACTAAACTCTAAAGCTAAACCCTAATATAAGACCCTAAATCCAAACCCTAATATATTTAGGGTTCGGGTTTAAGGTTTAGGGTTAAGAGATCATAGTTAGGGTTCGACGAGCCGGTTCCAACGCCGCTAGAATGAGTCCAATCGGAGTTCGTTTGAGTCGGTTCCCCACTGTTCCCCACTTTTTTTGTGTTCCCCAATGAACCTCACACAAATATATATATATATATATATATTATATATATATATATATATATATATATATATACACACATATACATACACATATACATACTGTATGATGTCTTCATAGATTGTCTTCTAGGTCTCGGTTTTGTGACTTTGTGTATGTTCAGTTCTACATGTACTTTTTTATGTATTTATGAGGTTATTCAAGTTTTTTAATAAGTCAACTGTTTTCTTTTTCTTTACATAATTAGGTTTCAGACAGTTGAAATAAGAATCTTTTAAGTTTTGTGACTAATCATCTGGATAAGTTAAAAATGTTGATGTAAAAGCCACTTGACTTTCTTATTAGAGGTATGTAGATGTATGGTATTGGACCCGACCCGAGCGGTCGGACATTCCCGTTACTTATTGCTTTTATATTAGTTATTTATTATTGTTGCTTACTAACCCAACCGCGAGGCCTAATGCGATGTAGTTGACACTACATTGGGTCGGGGACTTGTAGAGATAACCCCTAATTGGGCCTGGCCGTCTTCTCCATTGCAGATCTAGGTTCAAGAGGAAGAACAAGGTGTGATTCTCCATCCTCTCAGAGAAAGCGGTTCTAATCACCCCAATGAAGAAACACGGAAGCACCCGGAGGGTGATTAGAACCGCTTTCTCTGAGAGGATGGAGAATCACACCTTGTTCTTCCTCTTGAACCTAGATCTGCAATGGAGAAGACAGGAAAGTGGGGACGTAGAGATTGCCGGTAGGAGAAGAATCTCCTATTTCCAGCTACAAAAGTGTGGCGGCTTCATGTCTTCTGCCCTAATAATGAGGTGAACACCTCTTTATATAGGAGACATGGGCCTCCCCTAACCTCAATGGGCCAGGCCCAGTTAGGGGTTATCTCTACAAGCCCCGACCCAATGTAGTGTCAACTACATCGCATTGGGCCTCGCGGTTGGGTTAGTAAGCAACAATAATAAATAACTAATATAAAAGCAATAAGTAACGGGAATGTCCGACCGCTCGGGTCGGGTCCAATACCATACCTCTACAAGGTAGATGTGGAAATGTCTATTAGGTTACTTTTGAATGAGTCAATACAGTTAAAAAAGTGGTTAATATTACTTTTATATAAAGGAGGGAGTAGCGGGCTGAAACAGGTTTAATGGGCCGAATCCACTTAAGAGACTAAGACCAGCCCCGAATGTTGAGCCCAATGAACATACAACATACATCATCACCGCTAAAAGTGAATTTTAATGCGTAAATAATTATTATTGAAATAATAAAGTTTTTTTAACCATATATATTTCTGCCTTGTTTTGCTCCTAAGGAGGACATAATCTTCTAGTTCTTGCACGTGATCTTGGCCATTACTTACAGCTCGGGACCACTATAGATGATGCAATTGGTGAGGCATATGACAAGTCAGCAAAGTGGCTCGGTCTTGATTTGAGGAGGAGTGGTGGGCCCGCTATAGAGGAGCTTGCTCGACAGGGTGATGCTCAATCTGTAAAGTTTTCTGTAAGTTGTGTTTGAGACTTGAGAGAAGCATGTAGAGTATCTGAGTATGCACATAACTTTATTTAGGATTTATATGCAAAGTTGTGATTTTGCTTTCCTTGGTTCAGGTTCCAATGAAACAACATAAAGATTGCAACTTCTCGTATGCTGGTCTAAAGACTCAAGTGAAGCTTGCAATCGAATCCAAAAATATGTATGCAGTCATTTAAAAAAAATTATTTTTTATAAACGTGCCGTCAATCATTCTTGAGGAAAAAACTTAATAGAGTAAAATGCATTTTTGTCCCTAAGGTTTGGCCAGTTTTGCGACTTTCATCCGAAGGTTTGTTTTTCAGCATATGGATCCAAAAGGTTTGAAATCTTGCCATTTTCATTCGGCTCGTCTAACTCCATCCATTTTCTCTGTTAAGTCAGGGGTATTTTCGTCCTTTTTGTTAACTTAAAGGGCAATTTGGTCTTTTTCACTTAGGTACAAGCATTTAAAATATTCCTGACCGAATCCGTTAGACCGAATTGCTCTTTAAGTGAACAAAAAAGACGGAAATACCCCTGACTTGACGAAGAAAAATGGATGGAGTTAATGAGCCGGACGAAAATGGCAAGATTTTAAACCTTTTGGATCCAGATGCGCGAAAAACAAACCTTTGGACGAAATTCGCAAAACTGACCAAACCTCAGGGACGAAAATGGCATTTTACTCAACTTAATATTATTAACCAATTGTTCATAAAATATGATTCACGTAATCTTTCTTGAAGTGATGCTGGGATCCCCTTCTCTTCTGCAAGTATTGAAGATCAACGCCTACGAGCTGATATTGCTGCCTCATTTCAGGTGACAAAAGAAGATGGATACATCAATTTACATTACATCTGGCAATTTTGAGCCATTATGTTATTACTTCGAACATTTACCTTTCATGCAGAGGGTTGCAGTATTGCATCTAGAAGAGAAGTGTGAACGGGCTATTCAATGGGCATTAGAGATTGAGCCATCGATTAAACATTTGGTATTGTTCTGTATAGTTTTCCCACATTATTCTCATGCAGCTGGCATTCTGACAATATGCTTAGTTTGAATCATTTCATTAGTCCTGCTTTCTGTAGGTTGTTTCAGGGGGTGTTGCGTCGAATCAGTATGTGAGGGCCCGCCTTCACGAGGTTGTTGCTAGGAACTCCCTTCAACTCGTCTGCCCTCCTCCAAGTCTCTGCACCGACAATGGTACCCTTTTTTCCCCCGACATGTCCCATGAAAAGATATAAATCCATTGTTTTTTTTTTCCGATATCTTTGTTTCATATTGTACCATAAACATGATCCATAAACTGAAAAATGTTAAATTATTAAAAGGTCTTTGTTTCACATTAAGACCTGGTTGCTAATGTTATTTCGTCTTTTAGGTGTAATGATTGCCTGGACCGGTATTGAGAATTTTCGGTTAGGAAGATTTGATCCTCCACCACCTGCCATCGAACCTGAGGATTGTGAGGTTTGCAATATTCCTTTTTCTATATCTAGTTATATTGTGTTTTTAAATTTGTTAAATCATACAAATGATTGCCTGGACCGGTATGGGCTTTGTCAAAAATCATTCATGCAAGAAGAGATATGAATGAGGAAGGTTCCTTGTATGAAACCCTTGTAATCCTCCACTCCTATAAATGTTTATATTCTACATGAAATGATCTCTCTCTGGTTTATAATTGTTTGTGTTATGTTTGAAATGTAGCTTGATTTGAGGCCGAGGTGGCCGTTGGGGGAGGAATACGAGAGAGGTAGAAGTATAGCTCGGTCGATGAGGACGGCTCGGATCCATCCATCTCTTACTGCACTTACCCAAGCTTCTCAATACCAAAAATCATAATTTTGTCTTCATATTCTTGCACCATTTGGTTTCTGTACCATAAACCTGCCGTTGGGCTGATATAGAAATATAATTATATCTTTTAAAGTCACTTTAGAATTGATGACGGGGTAGCTCAAACCTCAATAAAATGGTTTTTGCACGTTAACGCTTGAAAGGTTAAAGGGTTAAAGGGTTCGTATCCCGCCAACTCGGGTGAACAGTATGTGAACAGCAAAAAGCATGTAAACAGTGGCCCATCAACTCACTGGTTACTTGTCCAAGTCTCTCAGCCGAAAAGAAGAAACATGTGCACAGAGAGCATCCCATTAACCGCTGGTCAAAAGCCTTCCACTCCTAAACGGGTCAGTCCCCTACTGCAGCAATGGTTCACCAGTCAAAGGTTTTCCTTTTGAGAAGATCCTTCTCCTATATAAGACACAACAAGCAGCCATGAAAGGACACACCAGATCAGTGGAGACTAGACCATACTCTCTGATCTTCTCTTCTCTCCCTTAGAGAACTTGCTTCTTGCATGTCTCTTTCTTACATCCTAAACAACACGGCTCCACTAAGCATCAACATCCTTGAGTGAATTCTCTTCGGTCTTGGATCCTTAGTGAACAACAACAACAAAAGAACTAGTGAACCTCTCTCTACGTCTCGCAAGGGGACCCAACGACCTGCGTTAGGCTAATCTGAACCCTCGAAGCCTTTTAGCCTAACCAGTCTATCCACTATCCTTGGTCTTGTATTTGTTGTAGCAACAAGTTGGCGCCCACCGTGGGGTAACGCCGCTTATTCTTCTAAAAAGACCAGTAGTGTAGCTCCATCTTTCTTCAAGATCAGCATGTCAGGAAACGAATCTCCGGGAGAAGTTAATCAAGTACCACGTACTTTAACGTCCACTGTTAGTCCAACCTCACCGGTTGTGACAACCCCACTCTCCACCCCTGGAGATACTTCTGCCGGAATCTCTTTCCCTGAGTTCTTCCAAACGCCAACTCCTTCCCGTTCTGGGGTTCCTTCCCCACAAATTGGCACCTCGAGTGCCCCAGAACGTGTCGACTTAACCCTTGAAGGAGTGGCAAGAAATTTCTTGCGGTTGAGGACTCTCCTCAACCAGCACGTAAGTCAAGAACGAGAAAAAGGGGTCAGAATAAGGTTGGATTATGATGAGCCAGAACCGTCTTTATCGCCGGGACCACCACCTCCACCTTTCAGCAATTCACAACCCATGGCCTCTGGCCATGAAGCCGGTCCAGGCACAGTACACCAACCTTTTAACCCTACCCCTTATTCTTATGGAAGGCCTAACCCGGCAGCCTTCCCCATATTCACCTCTCAACCGGTCATGACTAGTGCACCAGTTGGGCATGAGACCACCTTCGAGCAGCTATGGCAGTCTCCAGTAACAAGTGTTCCCCCTCCGGTAGCCTCCACATGGGAACAAGCATTGGCTACTTTGCCTCTGGCACGAGGCGCTGTTATAAATGCCTCCATGGGAATGCCTTGTGCTGCACAGCCAGAAAGCCTTCAAGGCTTTAACCTCATGCCCCAGATGATGGCTCAAATGATGGCATATTTTCCTTGGTCTCAGCTCATCAACCAAGTATTGAGTACTCACCAAGGAACGACAAGTCAGAGTCTTGCTACCAGGGCAGAAGAAGACCTTGCAAAACCTTACAAGCCCAGCAACCTGTCGTGCTTTTCCCAGCAAATCGCCAACTACGACTTCCAAACAAAGATCAAAATGCCATCTCATATAAAGACATATGACGGAACCGAGGATCCAGAAGATCACCTACAGATCTTCACCAGCGCGGCCAGAATCGAAAAATGGTCCAACGCTGAGGGTTGCTTCATGTTCATGCAAACTCTCGTTGGATCCGCCAGGATATGGTTCAACGACCTACCCGCCAAAAGCGTTGAGTTTCGATGACCTTAGCAAAGGGTTCTTGGCCAATTTTTCACAGCAAAGGAGATACGTCAAAGCCGCCACTGTGATTTTCCAAATCAAACAAAGACGATGAAAGTCTTCGAGAATTTATTGAGAGATACAAAAAAGAATGTCTCACCTACGTGGGTGCAGACGAAAAAATGAGGGTAGCTGGTTTTATGAACGCTATCACCTCCAAATATCTCACAAGGGACTTCAACAAAGCCTACCCAAGACTCTTGCAGAAGCTCTTGAAAAGCTGAAGCACATATACGAGGAGAGGAAGCCGTGGATATTAAGGAACAAAGGAAACGGGGACCTAGCTGGCGATGGCAACAGCCCAAACAGAAAAAGAGGAAATTTTGGTCACTACGATAAACGGTTCAAGGGTTCAACTCCGAAACCTGAACCTCGGAACCCTCCTAGCAGAGAAAGGACTGTCGATTTCACAACCCTGACCAAAACCCATCAAGAAATCCTAGCGACTGAGGAAATCAAGCACAACTTCCGACCCCCAAGACCTTTACCCAAAAGCAAGAAAAACGAAAACTCCACTCAATACTGCAAGTTTCACCAGGAAAAAGGTCACCACACAAACGATTGTTTTCAACTCAAGAAAAGAATCGAAGAAGCCGTTAAGTCCGGGGAATTGGCTAATCTAGTGAAAGGAGACAGGGACAAAATGGCTGAGGAAAAACCAAAGAAGTAAACATGGTAAATATCAATCAGAAGTTTCTCGCAAAAAGCAACGCTTGGAGGCTTGGGAGCTTAATGTGTCTGCTTCCCACCACCTCAGGGAAACCTACTTGCAAACCCCCTGGTTGTCGAAGCAATTGTGGGAACAAGTAAGACAAGCAAAGCCTACATTGACACAGGGGCGGCCACCGAGATCATGTTTGAAAAGTTCTTCAAATGTCTCACTGAGGAGGAACGTTCAAGGCTTCAACCTCTGGGTCATCTATAAAAGGTATCGCTGACATACCCCTCAAGCCTTTAGGCCAGCTAACCCTTGATGTCTGTTTCAGTGAAGGCCAGATGGAAAGAACCAGGCCACTTACCTTTGTGGTTATCGACATCCCTTCCAACTATGATGTTATCATAGGAAGGCCAGGTCAATGTGCATTTGGTATGGCCGTCTCAGTCGGCCAAGGCACTGTTAAGTTTCCCACCGAAAGAGGCATTGCAACCCTTCAACCAACTCAGGAAGCTTACATGGTTGTAGGGGAAAGTTCAAGAAATGAAGATAACGAAGGATTGATCATAAACCCCAAGTATCCTGAACAAAGGATAAGGGTTAACATGAACTTATCCCAAGAAACTTTATCATACCTTGAAAAGTTGCTCATACACTATAGCGATGTCTTCGCTTGGTGCCCGGAAGACATGACGGAGTTGAGAATACCACCATTGTCAAGCCTGTGGTCCAAAAGAAACGGAGTCTAGCTCCTAAACGAAGCCTGGCAGCATGCCAAGAAGTTGAAAAGCTTGTTCTCGCTGGAATCCTTCGAGAAGTAAAGCACCAATCATGGATTGCCAACCCTGTTATTGTTCGAAAGCCTGACAAGTCTTGGAGGATGTGTATCGACTTCAAAGATTTGAATAAAGCATGTCCAAAGATTGTTATCCTTTGCTAGAAATTGACCTCAAAGTCGACTCTCTTACTGGTTATCCTTTTAAGTGCTTCCTCGATGCTTACAAAGGATATCACCAAATCCTCATGAAAGAAGAAGATGAAGAAAAAACCGCGTTTTACACAGACAAGGGTATTTTTTGCTATCAAAAGATGCCTTTTGGCCTAAGAAATGCTGGTGCAACCTACCAACGCCTAATTGACAAAGCATTCGCCATCAAATTGGAAAAAACATGGAAGCTTACGTCGATGATTTAGTGATTAAAAGAAAAAAAAAAGTATCAAATGCTCGACGACGTTCAAGAAAGCTTCCAAAATCTGAGAAAAATCAACATGAAGCTCAACCCGGTAAAATATTGTGGGGAAACAAAGTATAAAAGCCAATCCAAACAAGGTCAGGGCTGTTTTGGAAACAAAATCCCCACAAAGCAAAAAAGAAGTTGAGAGTCTAAACGGAAGGCTTGCAGCCCTGAAGCGTTTTACCTCCAAGCTAGCTGAGAAGTCTCTCCCATTTTTCAAAACACTCAAGGGGTGTGCAGACAAAAAAGACTTTAGATGGACGGAAGAAGCAGAAGAAGCTTTTAACCAGATGAAGCAACACTTAGCTTCACTCCTGACCATAGCAGCCCCAGAAACGGGAGAAACAATCTCTGTCTACCTCTCAGCTGCTGAAGAAGCCATAAGCGAGGTCTTAACTATCAAACGGGACAAAGTTCAGGTACCATGTTTATTTCTTCAGTGAAACGCCTAAAACTGGCTGAGATCAAATATCCTCCTTTGGAAAAACTTACTTTAGCCCTAGTCCAAACGGCTAGAAGGCTTAGAAGGTACTTTCAAGCACACCCAATACAAGTGGTCACCGACCAACCCATCAAAAGTGTGCTTGAAAAACCAGAAAATTCAGGACGATTAGACAAATGGGTTGTGGAACTAGGTGAACATAACATCACCTATGTCCCCAGAAAAGCTATCAAAGCCCAAGTCCTGGCAGATTTTATCGTAGAAATACCAAAGCAAGAAATCACTGAAGTTAATGTCACAGCCACTGAACCCTCTGACCCTGAAGCATGGAAGCTTTTTACATGGGGCTTCCAGCATTGAAGGGTCAGGGGTTGGGCTCATTTTAATCAGCCTTGAAGGTTTAGAGTTTACATACGCTCTTGACTTGAATTTCAGACCACTAACAACGAAGCTGAATACGAGGCGCTAATCGCTGGTTTAAAGATAGCCAAAGAAATGAAGGTTCAAAGGCTTCAAGTCTTCACGGACTCGTTGCTCGTTTCAAGTCAAGTCAACGATAGCTATGTAGCAAAAGAACCCAACATGAAAAAGTATCGGGAAAAGTCAAAAGAGTTGATGAACACATTTCAAGCATGTACCATCAAGCAAGTCCCCAGATCCCAAAACAAAAGAGCCGACGCTTTGAGCAAACTTGCATCCCTCACATTTGCTCATCTTACCAAAAAAGTGTTGGTTGAAGTGTTAGAAAACCCCTTCCATCCAAGAATTGGAGGTTCAAGACGTGATCACTGAAGAAGGCCCTAATTGGATGACTCCTGTTGAAAATTTTCTCAAACATGGTGAATTACCCATTGATCCGATAGAGGCCGAAAGGGTTCGAGTAAAGTCCAGACAATACGTGTTGCAAGGGGAAACCCTTTTCAAGAAAGGATACCTTGCACCATTGCTGAGATGTGTTGGTCCTGAGCAAAGCCAATATTTAGTCAAAGAGGTTCACGAGGGAATATGTGGAGCTCATTTTGGACCAAGATCAGCGGTTGCTAAATTGATGAATCTCGGGTATTTTTGGCCCTCTATGCATCGAGATGCCGCCGAGCAACTAAGAAAGTGTGAAGCTTGTCAAATACATGCACCGGTTCCCAAGAGCCCCAAGCACGATCTTGTTCCCATCACTTCAGCCTGGCCATTCCACAAATGGGGAATGGATATCGTTGGACCATTCCCACAGGCCAAGGGTGGAGTGAAGTTTTTATTAGTAGCTGTGGACTACTTTACCAAGTGGCCCGAAGTCAAGCCACTCGCAAAGATAACAGGGAAACAAGTTATCGACTTTGTTTGGGAAAACATCATATGTCGCTTCGGATTGCCAGGAGTCCTGCTCACAGATAACGGGAAGCAATTCGCTGAAAAGCCTTTCAGCACATGGTGCAAGGAATTCAGAATAACCCAAGTCTTTAGCTCGGTCGCATACCCACAATCCAATGGTCAAGTCGAAAGAACCAATCGCAGCATAGTTGAAGGTATCAAGAATCGACTAGGAAAACACGAAAGCAATTGGCTCGAAAAACTCCCAAACGTTCTATGGGCGATAAGAACAACTGAAAAAACATGCCATAAAAGAACACCATACAGCTTGGTATTTGGCTCAGAAGCTGTAATTCCAGCGGAGATTGGAGTTGTGACTCAAAGAACACTCAACATGGACCTCGAAACAAACAATAAGAGAGCCATGTTGAACTTACAACTCCTCGAAGAAATTCTTGATTTAGGCCGCCATTCAGGAAGCCAAATACAAACAAAAAATGGAAGCCTACTACAATGCAAGAGTAAAACATGAACGTTTCAAACCAGGGGATCTCGTGCTTCGAAATAACGAGGCTAGCAAAAAGGAAAACCAAGGAAAACTTGGCCCGAAATGGGAGGGGCCATACACAATCCTTGAGGCCCACAAAGGAGGATCCTACAAGTTGGCCGACGCAGAAGGCAAAAAGCTTCCCAGGCACTGGAACGGCCAAACCCTTAAAAGGTTCCATGTCTAGACAAAAATTTAGAATGTATTCAGGAGTTGTATAATCTCTCCTTTTGTAAACGAAAAACCTCTTGAATGAATGATGAAGCTTTTATCATAACTTGTCTTAACTATCCTGTAATCAGGTTGAGAACATTGCAAAAAACTCCATGGCAAGGGCCATGTAAGGGGATAAGCTCCCAGGCCACATCGCTCAATAGGTTCAAGGGTTAAATGAACCTATATAAGGGGTGAGTTCCTATATCAATTCAACTCCATGAGACTTAGAAATTTTTTCAACAAACTAGTCTATAGACGGGTCTGAACAACCTACATCAACTGTTCCTTAAACTTTAGAAGAAAGTTTACGAAATACACATCCACTAAGTAGTAATATAAAGGATAGACAACATGTGCTTTTTACCTAATGAAGCCTTGAAGCCAAAGTGACTGTAGCACTAAATCTTCTTAAGGAAATTAGATAAGACACATCAAACAAACAAGACAAGTATCATTGTAACACGAACGACAAAGATACGAAACATCAAGTAAAACGATGCATAAACATAAAAGGCCTTAAGGGCCATAACCTAAATATTGTTCATACAGCCACCAAGGCTAATAAGGAAACCACAAGGGTTCCCATCAAATTGTTCAAACGGCCACCAAGGCCAACCACAACCACAAAGCAGAAACCTTAAGGGTTTCTGCAAAACCTAAAATTATTCAAAAAAAGACATAAATAACATAACATTGTTTAAGATGCTAAGAAAGCTACGAATGAGTTTTAAAGTTTTCACTTGGCATCACTAACCACAGACTTTGAGGCACCGGCTTCATCGCCTTTTGTCTTCTTGGTCTTCCTCTTCTTCTTTTTACCCTCTTCAGCTGCCGTCCCCGAGGCTTCAAGGCTTGGATCCTTCAAGCCTTCATCAGCACCAGAAAAGGTCTCCTCACTATCCCCAGAGCATGAGCACTTCTTCGACAAAGACTTGAACACCTCTTTGCATGCAGCCTCATCAAGACCACGAGGCTTCAGACTTTGCAAAACAGATATTGGCTTGCCAAAGCACTTAGAAACCTCACCAACATAGGAATAGCTCAAACGCTCCATCTCTCGGACTGAATCTTGGAAGACTTTGAGAGCTTCAGGCTGATAAAGGGAGGACTTCTCCTGAGAATCGCCGAATTCACAAGCCTAGTAACCAGCGACATAACCCTGATGCCTTCCATGGGTTAAAAGTTTGCCATACACACCACCCAAGACGTTGTTAAATTCGGCAGAATGAAGAAGATAAGTAACCACCTGCTGAAAACCCTGCTCAATAAGCCACTTGTTATCGTCATTCGCCTGAGCAAGGGAGGCTGCCATCTTATCTTTCTCCCCCATTGAAGCCTCCAACTGCTTCTTCAAGTCACCAACCTCTGCCTCATGCTTTTGTGTAAGCTCACCAACCTTCTTAACCCATGCCTCCTCCTTCTTAGCAAAACTCTCACTCTCCTTTTTCAACTCATCAATGGAAGCCTTCATCTTGTCTCTATTCTTTGAAAGATGCTTCATACTCATGCATCCGTTTACGAAAACGGGCAATCCCTTGAGGAAGAATAGCAGTAAAGTTGCAAGCGCTCAACATCAGACGAGATAACATCATGTCATCCTCCATCTCAGCAATGGAACCACGAACCATTGGAGGAGCAAAATGATTCAGCACATCTTCACAAACAGCCGCATCCTTAAAACTGGCACTAACCTTGACACTCCAGTTGGGCACATAAACAGCATCTGCATCCAACCCTTCAGACTCACTAACACTTTTGGCAGAAGAGCCTGCCACGGATACACCCTTCTTAGCAACACCTCTCTTTTTCCCAACTAACACAGATAAACCTTCCTTTTCACCCTCAGCAGAAGTAACCAAGTCATCTGAAACCTCCACCTCACCACTCGGATCAAGGAGACCAGAACTTGAAGGTTGGTCAACACCTTTGATCAAACGGCGATTTGAACGCCAGGTAGCACCCTTCACAACAGACTTAGAAAACCCCTTCACATTTGGCACATTCACATAACCGGATCCCTCAAACCTATGTTCCATCCCTTTCATAACAGTATCCTCCCCCTTTGTGGCTTCAGCATCGTCAAACGATGTGTCATCACTTTTGATAAAATCAAGAGCAGACATAACTGCAAAAAACCAACACAAAGGTTTTAAAACATAAGTGACGATAAAACAAAATCCAAATACACAAAAATAAAACGCATACCCTGTCCATCCCTCATTAGAATAGGATCTCGATCCTTTTTATCCCACGGTTTGCTAACACCCAACAAAACCAACAAATGTTCAGGAACGGCGAACCCTTGAAGGACAAGCCCAAGGGCATCAAGAAAACAACTGTTAACCTCATATTCTAAGGGTTCTGGCTCATTGAGAACAGCATCGGATGCCTCCACACCATCTTAAAAGGAACTATAGTCTCAGATACCCAAAAGAAATGATTTTTCCGAACACCAAGACTGGTAACCATAGATGAAACCAAACAAGTATCAACCTTAGCAGTTTCAAATATATGCCAGTCACCATTTTTTGCAAGACGAAAATATCGCCGAAAGGCCAAAAGAATTGGGTCATACCCATTAGCACGACACAAAAGTTCAAAATGCAAAACCCTAGACATCCCCTGTGGATGAATCTGACCAAATGAAACACGATAATACTCCAGAATATTCAAAACAAACATCGAAAACGGATGACGGAGGTTAGAAAACTCGAAGTGGCGACAATATAAAGCAATCGACCCAGGAGGACATCGATCAATCGAAACATCACAACCTGGTGCAACCGGTTTAAAATCCAAACCGATACCCCATTCGATACAAAAAGCCTCTACTTCTTCTTGGGTCAAACGGGAATATGTACTCGACAGATCCTTCTTAGCACCCATCGGAAATAGTAAAAAGAAAGCAACAAAGAGGAAAAAACACTAACCTGATGAAGGATATGAGGGAAACTTGAGAGAAAATGATAAAGTTTGTGTTTATCTATTAAAGAGAAAATGAATAATAAAAGGGCAATAGGAGTTATCATTGCACAGCAGTCAATAGGAAACTGCTCCCTGCAGAAACCGCCCTTGTCAAATCAACTGTCTCGTCAACATTTCAAATTTCAAAAAATCTCAACTGCAACGGAATCGGAATTCAAGCCTTGAAGCCAAAATAAAAATAATGTGTAAAAGTCAGAAGTGTTTGAGCCTACTTCCAAAAACCTCTGACTTGGGGGCTGATGACGGGGGTAGCTCAAACCTCAATAAAATGGTTTTTGCACGTTAACGCTTGAAAGGTTAAAGGGTTCGTATCCCGCCAACTGGGTGAACAGTATGTGAACAGCAAAAAGCATGTAAACAGTGGCCCATCAACTCACTGGTTACTTGTCCAAGTCTCTAGCCGAAAAAAAGAAACATGTGCACAGAGAGCATCCCATTAACCCAAGTCAAAAGCCTTCCACTCTTAAAGGGTAAGTCCCCTGCTGCAGCAATGGTTCACCAGGCAAAGGTTTCCCTTTTGGGAAGATCCTTCTCCTATATAAGACACAACAAGCAGCCATGAAAGAACACACCAGATCAGTGGAGACTAGACCATACTCGCTGATCTTCTCTTCTCTCCCTTAGAGAACTTGCTTCTTGAATGTCTCTTTTCTTACATCCTAAACAATACGACTCCACTAAGCATCAACATCCTTGACTGATTTTCTTCGGTCTTGGATCCTTAGTGAACAACAACAACAAAAGAATAGTGAACCTCTCTCTACGTCTCGCAAACGTAGGGGGACCCCACGACCTGCTTAGGCTAATCTGAACACTCGAAGCCCTTTTAGCCTAACCAGTCTATCCACTATCCTTTGGTCTTGTATTTGTTGTAGCAACAAGAATTAAAAGTAATTTTAGTAAAAGCCGGTTGGGTTGACAAAAGGTTAAGTATGACGATAATAATGTTAACTTTAATACAGGGGCTATAAATATTTAAATACTTAAAAAGGGTTTAAACGAATAATTAGTAAATAATATTTGACTAAACTACACGGTTCAATGTAGAACAAGTTTTTTTATTTTATTATTATTAACGGTATACACACTACAACACTTATCTACACAATAGAAACGTTTGCTAGGCAAATCAATGCCTCTGATCTCTATTGTAAGAAAAAATAAAATCAGCTACAAGCCTCTGATCTCTATTGTAAGAGAAAGTAAAAAAGAAAAACCCCAATAAAGCTTCACTTTCTCCGTCACATATCCAACATCCTCTCCCACTACAAACCAATCACCATCACTTACATTTTACGACACAAGTCAAACTAACCATCATCGGTCTGCTGAAAGCTCGAATGAATGAATCGACGCCGAACTTTATATATTGAGTTTGAATAGACTAGCAAGCTTAAATAAACCAATTATTATTTATACAAATGTAACAATTTTTAAATTATTAAATATACACACATATATATCCAGATACATATATGATATAATTAGGTTAGAGCCCACGTGTACACGTGGTTTAACAAATAAAAATACTTTGAATTTGTTTGGTTTTAATTAAAATAATAAAAATAATTTTAATATAAGTAAAATAAACTTAAAAACCCATATGATAGGTAAAAAGATACAACGAATAATTCAGATTTGACTAAAAAATTTCCTTGTACACCACATTGGTTGTCTTATTTATAATATTCTCATCGTCATCTAATTCGAATTTTTAATGATTTTCATTGAAACTAAAATTAAACGTGCATAAAATAAAGTTGAATATACATACTACATAAGTCAAATGACAAAGTGAAAGCAATCTCAGCTCGTTTGTCGCTCATTTGTTGCATCCCCTTACCATATGGAAGTATACGGTCTCGCCAATAAAAATAACCAATTAAAAATGATTAATTTATAAAAATAACTAAAATAAAAAAATTCAAAAAAGTTCTAAACACATACTAGCTATAGTTCTTATTTATTTATTTTATTATTACTTGTATTTTTATTTATAATTTTACATTAAAAGTCTAAAACGTTAGTAAAGCCATTAGTTATTTATGCTTATTTTATTATAATTTAATTTTATTAATCTCTGTTATAAAGAAAAGACATGATAAATATTAATCTAAAAATAATTAAAGATAAAGTTCATAGATTAAAATAATATATTTTTTATTTGAATCTTCTTAAAACATTATCTATATCTATTTAATTAGGGTAAAGGATAAAAGATAAACTTCATAGATTAAAATAATATATTTTTATATTTTATTTAGGCGGGAAAAACAAATTGAGATTAACCTATGGAGTGACATGTGTCCCTCGTATTTTACTTTATTATATGTATAGATATAGTTGCACAAGTTAACGATTAATTAGTGAGTCAAGCTCAAGCTTTGAATATAGTTTGAAATGATCCAAACTCGAGCTCTCTAGATATAAGTTAATCAAGCTCGAACTTAGCTCATTTACACTATTATCCTCATTACCAACTAGATTATATTTTCCTAGATATGATTCAAATGAATGAATAAATAGTAAATAACTTAATACTAATTTTAGACATTAGAAGTAAATGTAATATATTGTAATAGACATAGAATAAAGTAATAATATATATATTATATATATATATATATTTTGTAATAGATCACGGCTTTGGTCACTTCCGCCCAGGCATCGGTTTTGGTAAATGGCTCGCCAACCAAGAGTTCGTGTGCGGTAGGGGGCTTAGGCAAGGTGACCCGATATCGCCTTTTCTTTTCATCATTGCAATGGAGGCCTTGTCGGGTGTGATAAAAGAAGCATGTTCACTTGGTATTTTCAAAAGGCTTTCATGGGGTACCCATGGGCCGGTGTTATCCCACTTTCTTTATGCTGATGACGTGGTGTTCTTGGGGGAGTGGTCGGAGGAGAATGCGTGTAACATAAGTCATATATTGAGATGTTTTTATCTTGCTTCTGGCCTCTGGGTCAACCTAGCAAAAAGTAGTGTGTATGAGGTGGGTGTAAATGATTCACAATTACGCGTGTTGGCTAGTATTTTGAGATGTAGGGTCGGCTCGTTTCCTTTTAAATATTTAGGTTGCAAGTGGGTGCTAATATGAATTTGGTTAAGCATTGAAACCCATGATCGATATGTTTAAAAGAGACTTTCGGTGTTAGGATTTGAGTTTGACCTGATTGTGTTGTTTTAAATAAATTGAACACAAAACCAGATACAATAGATAAAACTTTGTAGCAGAATACAATTTGAAACTTTGTAACATAATCAAATGGAAGATTAGCTTTCATCACACAATGTTTTCATTACTCAAATGATTCAAAAGATTACAAGTAATTTACATGCATGAATCACTAACTCCCCCAGCCCGAGCTTCACACAGATTAGATCGTATAGGAAAAGTGTGTGTGTGTGAGCTCAATAGAACAGTACATGCATTGTCTATTTTATACTACAAGATTTGTGACATAATGACATCTAACTAACCTAACAACCTCTAACCACTGCTAAGGCTATCATCTAATACATTTACAAAACACTGATGGTTATTCAAATAAGATGCTAACCACTGATGAGCCAACCACTGATGAAGTTTTATCTTATGTTCTTCAAAGGGTGATCAGACCTTTGACTTCCATCAGAATTTTGACTTCAAGCAGAGGTTTGGTCTTCAACAGTCTTTACACTAGCAGAGCATTACCACAGAGCAGATGTTAGGGCTATCAGATGTTTGGTGCCATGTCATTGAGGGAAGTTTTGAACCAAAGCACTGTTTATTCTGGACCATTTAGCAGAGACCTGTTTTGGCATTTTATCATCTGTTCTTTTGTAGAGGTCAATCCCAACAATCTCCCCCTAGAACAGATGATGCCAAAACTCTTTTTTATTCATGATCTGTATTCTCTCATCAGTTTTTCCCTGATTTGTTTCTTGAACTGTAGTTCAAAATTCAGGGAATTTTCATCATCTTCATCCCTACACAGTTGAAGTTCCAAGAGATCCTGAAGGTCAGCTACACCCAAGCCTAGTGCATCCTTCCTTGTAATATAATCAACTTTCCCATTGGACTTGAGCAAGGTCAATACATGGGTCTGTTTATCAGACATCCACTTTAGTATTTTTGAGTTCAATGGGTTTCTTGGGAGAAGCTTTATTTGTGATGAGTTTGGTGAGATTGGTATGCTTGATAAGGATGTGGCAGTGATAGTAGGTGGATCCTGATGATCTGATGAAGTAGCATCCATTTTAGATTCTTTCATGTTTTCATCTTCCTTCTTTTCATGTATTTTAACCATTTGATGCTCTTTTGTTTGATTAAAGGCTTGGATGTATTCATCTAAGGCAAGATCTGCATGTGATTTAGTTTTCTTAAACTTGTTCCAGTTTGGTGCAATCTTCCTTATTTGAGGATCATCCTTCATTTTTTCACACCTGATTGCTTCTTGTTGAAGAGCTTTGAGAGGCCATTCTTCAAATTGACGTCTTCTGCTTGATATGGTTTGTCTCTCATGATAATTTCTATGAAGTCTCTTCTTAGTTTCTTTTGAATATCAACATCAGGTGATTGAGTTGATCTTTTCTTGTTCAAGCCATTTGCATATTCTTCCAGTTTTTTAACTTTACTAAGTACATGCTGCATTTGACTTGACAAGTAAAATTCACCTTTCCCTTTACTCTCTTCTTTTGCAATGTTTTTGGCTTGTTTCACTTTTAAGTTCAGATACTCCTCAATGTTCCTTGGAGCTCTGTAGCAAAAAAGAGATGGGAATGTTCTTTTAGATGGATTATCCTCCGTGAAGAATTGCAGCATTTCATCTTTAACTGCAAGCAGTTCCAGAGGATAATTTACTGCCAAAGGTATTTCTCTTTAGGATTTCGGCAGCAGGTGATTGAGTAAGTGGGTTTGATGTTGGTGATGATGGAGGGATAAAAGGTTCTGGATTGGTTAGAACAAGTGGTGTGGATGTGGGTGTATCATCAGTCACTTTGAATTTTCTTTTTCTTGTGTAGACTGAGCTTGGTGACTGAGTTGTTGTGGAAGTATGTGTTGCAGGGGTTTGGATTTGAGAAGATAAGTTAACAGTGGTTTGGCTAACAGCTGATGAAGGAACTGTTGTCTCAACCACTGTTTCGTTAACATCTGTTGTAACTTTTGTAGTCACAACATCTGTTGCACTGAAAGTTTGTGAAGAAGGTGGTGCCATTGTTTTCTGCTTTTTGGCAGGTGATTTGTGGGTTGGGGTTGTTGGTGTTGGTTTAGGTGCAGCAGAGGATATAGTACCAGCAATGGTTTTGAGACCAACAATGATTTGCTTTATTGGTTCTTGTGGTGGTGATTTCTTTCTTTTTGAAATGCCAAGATCCTTTTTAGAAGTCCTTTTTCTTGTATCTTCATCATCTGCTTGAATTTCTAGGGTTTCATCAACTCCCTTGTTCTTTTCTTTGGCAGGCGTTTTCAGCAGAAGTTACTAAGGATTCTTTTTCAGGTTCTGGCTTTTGCTTTGACACATTTTCCACAGACTCAGTTTTCTCCCCCTTTTTGGCATCATCTTTTTCTAAGATAGGTGTCGAGGAAGTGCCAGACTTCTTTGTAAGGAATTCTTTGATGCCCTAGAGGTCGACCTGAGTTTTTCTATATTTTTCATCAACCAAATCTTTAAGCATTTTCACACGTGTTTCATGTTGGTTATCAGCAAGTTTGCATTGTTGTTCAAACAGGGATATACTTGTTTGATTATATCAGCAGTTTGAAGAGCAGAGGATTGAGCAGTGCTTTGAGACTTTGAAGCTTCTAACATCTGTTGCAGCATATTTTTGATATCTGCCACAGATGTCTCTATTTTAGTAACTCTCTCCGTCAAATCTTTATATTTTAGATCATCACCTAACTTAATAGGATCATCTGGACTCCTACCAGAAGTGGTAGTTATATCTATGTTATCATGAACAGGGGTTTCAATCCTTGTTTCAAACACAGATGCCCCTTTTTCTTGGTACTAGGGACTTCTTTCTACAGCAGAGGTTTCCTTGGTAATTCCAGCAGTGGTTTTAACACCAATAGTGGATACCTTGGTAGCCTCAGTAGAAATTGCCTTCAAGGGAGACTTACTTATGTAACCACTGTCCAGATGTAAATTAGTGGATTCAACATCTGTAGTAGCTGCTCCACTTGAACTACCAACAAGAATTTCATGAAATTCAAGTGCTGTAACCTCCTCAACTGTTTGTGGGTTAGTCAATGAAATTTTATCAGACACAACCATGGTAGAGGATGTATTCTCAGTAATGTGTTGATGAGAGAGGCTGTTTTGTGTCCGACTTCCAATGACTTCAAACATATACTTCATGGTTGATTTTATTTGAGATGTGGGAAGTGATGTGGAAGGAGAATTTGCCCTGGGAGAAGGGCAGTTCAACATACTCTCAAGTGAGGGTAATGTTTCAAGTTGTGGTGTCCTTGTGCTTACAACATGTTCCTTTTGTGAGGAATCATGAGGAGATGAAGTTTTGGGTGGAGATCTTTCCAGTTGTTGTGAGGAAGTAGCAACAGTGGTTTCTTGTGACTTTTGTGCTGTCACTGGGTTAACTTCTAGGCTCTCATCTTCCAGAAGACCCTTTTTATTGGGTTTGGTGGTCTTTGTGGATTTCTTTTTGGTCTTTTTGGTGGTTTTTGGTGGGGGTTGCACAACAGTGGTTGTGCTGTTGTGGTCACCAAGAGCAGTGGGCTCAGTAGCAGGTGGTTAGTTTGGGCAGGTTGTTCTGGTAAATCTTCCTCTACCACCTCTACTTGGGTTTTGAAACTTTATCTTGATTAGAAATGCATGTAAAAGTTTCATGACCCATAGCTCCTGCCCTTGCTAACTGGGCCAAGTTTAGAATCATCTTTAGGTAATTGATTTTGAAGATATATGCTTAAAAACCTGGGATGTATCAGAAAAGCCTTTTCTTTTGCAATTATAGTAGTTATTAACAATGTCATTGAACACGACTTGAGAAAAATTGAAATCTGAATCAGTCAAAATAGCATATCCCAAATATTGCATGTTCAATGGTATTTCATTAAAACCAGTTGTTTTTGCTGAGAGACATGTCAAAATAGTATGAAAGAAAAATCTCATCTCAGCAAGGAAATTTGGTTTGTATATAGTCATACCTTTGAATTCACTAGCATACCCTCTTCTTATAAACTCTGCTTGAATCTCACCCAGTGGAAATGTCACAGGATATGACATGTCATTTAATTTAAAAACCTGTGAGATCATTGTGGGGTAATTTGCATCAAAGTTTTGCCCGCTCTTGAGATTATTGCATAAGGTACTCCCTATGTTGAGTGAACCTCAACATTTGCCAAAATTGGCGGAGTGAACCTTCATAAATTGGAGTTTTTGCTGTTAGCATCTCCTTGAATTTGGACTCTTTTAGTAGCCGAATCATTGGATGGTATCTCGTATTTGACTCAGTT
Organism: Scalesia atractyloides; assembly: GCA_947069175.1. NCBI lineage: Eukaryota > Viridiplantae > Streptophyta > Magnoliopsida > Asterales > Asteraceae > Scalesia > Scalesia atractyloides. The sequence goes on along the minus strand of CAMTDV010000021.1, from coordinate 22,354,338 downwards.
TCCTCCACAATAGCAGTGTAGTTATGAGGAGTTTTGATGATTAATGTGAATGTTGATGATACATGTTTAGATTTTGCTTTTGATTTTGCCTTGGATTTTGTTTGGGGAGCCATGATTTTGAGTGAAAAATTGTTTTGAGATTTTGAAATCGACATAGTTTGGTGAACCCTCTATTATTGATAGAACAGGTTTTTATAGGGTTTATGAAAAAGTGATGATGACATGGCATCTAATAAACAATTGTCGAATAACATCTGTCCACGTGTAACCTCTGTTCTGTAAATGGAAGACAGTTGTTTGGCTAACCACTGATGAAAGTATGATCAGTGGATAAGAACAGTGGTTGCAACTATCAGAGGATACACTTTTTGTCAATGGATAGATTTTTTTTAAACGAACAATGTTTTTGTGCTATCAGTGCTTTGAACAGACTTTGAGAGTTTATTGAAAAATTCAATTTTAAACTATTTTTAAGGATGAATTTTGATTTTCTAAAAACATTTTTTTGCTATATACACACGGATCACAAAGAGATTTTGTTTTTAATCCATGTTTAGCATTCCAAGCCTAGAAATCAATTTGTCAAACGTGTGAGCATCAAGTGCTTTTGTCAACACATCTGCCAATTGATCTTTGGTATGGACATGTAAGTAAAGAAATCAAACATTTTTCATAGCAATCCCTCATAAATGATGTCTGATGTCATCAGTGTTTGGATATCATATGATGGCAATGATTTTGATGCTATTTTGATCAAACACTGTTGAACCAGCAGAGGATGAGCTTTGGCAATTGTTTTGAACATCTGCTGTTCTAGTGATAAGATATGTGAATATCTGCAGATTCAATCTAGACAAGCAAATTATGAGATAACCTTGACCATCAACAATTTCTTTTGATTGATTATCAACAAGAAGTAACTCCCTTCTTTTCAAAAATAGAAAGGTTTTGCTCCCTAATAGGAAATTTAGCTTTGACTATCTAAAACAAGTAAAAGCTCATCATGTATTCCTTTTAAAAAAATGCAAGGTTTAATACATGTCCTGATATGTATACTGTTAAAAGAATTTAGTAAAAACTTTGCTGATAATAAGTCAATTCCATCTGATTGATGTTCTTAGTTCTTTTGAAACAATTGCTAACTTGAGATATATCATTTACCTGAATCTACCTGTAAACAGTGGTTGCACTCAATCTGTTTAGTAGCAGTGTGTATGAGCAGAGATGTGAACCCTTAAGTGTTTTATGTTTATACTCTTTTCTTTTGTTACTAAAAGTTTTGAGATAAACACACTTTCAGAATTGTGTGATTTTTCTTCAATTCCTCTTTTAAACCTTTCCAAAGGTAAATGACCTTCACTGGAAGGTTTTTAAGGAAGGAATAATAGATCCAGAATCATTTACAGTAATATTTTGAGAACCTCAGACATTTTTGCAGAAATGCTTATGCTAAAATTCACATTACTTTTGATCCGGTTTTCTGAACATCAACTCATAACCTTTCAACATTTTCTCATAACTTTGGTTCATCATATCGATCTTGTTCCTAAGACTTAGGTTCACCTTCGTCCTTTTAAAGACATTAGATGAATTCTTAGCAACCATCAATCATAGAATCATCACAAATTTTAGCATAAATACTCGAAAACGTATTAAACATGATTTGGCCCTTTTGTTTTCCAAGCAATTACGAACAACACAATATCACAAACTTGAGCTGATCTTTTTACGTCAAATCGAATTGTTAGATCAAATTTTGACTGATCTAGCTCTGATACCAATTGTTAGGATCTGAGTTTGACCTGATTGTGTTGTTTTAAATAAATTGAACACAAAACGAGATACAATAGATAAAACTTTGCAGCGGAATACAATTTGAAACTTTGTAACACAATCAAATGGAAGATTAGTTTTCATCACACAATGTTTTCATTACTCAAATGACTTAAAAGATTACAAGTAATTTACATGCATGAATCACTAACTCCCCCTCAGCCCGAGCTTCACACAGATTAGATCGTACAGTAAAAGTGTGTGTGTGTGTGAGCTCAATAGAACAGTACATGCACTGTCTATTTATAGTACAGATCCTAACCTCTGAAGCATCTTTGCTGACATCACCAAGACAATGACATCTAACTAACCTAACAACCTCTAACCACTGCTAAGGCTATCATCTGATACATTTACAAAACACTGATGGTTATTCAAATAAGATGCTAACCACTGATGAGCCAACCACTATGAAGCTTTATCTTATGTTCTTCAAAGGGTGATCAGACCTTTGACTTCCATCAGAATTTTGACTTCAAGCAGAGGTTTGGTCTTCAATAGTCTTTACACCAGCAGAGCATTACCACAGAGCAAATGTTAGGGCTATCAGATGTTTGGTGTCATGTCATTGATGGAAGTTTTGAACCAAAGCACTGTTTATTCTGGACCATTTAGCAGAGACCTATTTTGGCATTTTATCATCTGTTCTTTTGTAGAAGTCAATCCCAACATTCGGTTTGGAAGGCGAATACGCTATCTTTTGGAGGTCGTTCGACTCTAATCAAATCGGTCCTTAATTCTCTTCCAACTTTTTATTTCTCCTTATACAAGGCTCCGTTACAAGTTATAAAGTCCTTAGAACGGTTGAGGAGGGATTTCCTTTGGGGCCGGGCGTCGGGTCAATCCAAGATGTGTTGTGTTGCTTGGAATGACATTGTGGCTCCTAAAGAAATGGGCGGACTCGAAATTGGTTCGCTACGGGAAACAAACGTCGCTATGCTTGCTAAATGGTGGTGGAGGTTCAAATGGATTACAACGGGCTTTGGAGGAGGGTTATTTGGTGTTTACATAGCAACTCGAGGTATTGGAGCTTTGTTCCATCTAAATTATCACAAGCGGGTCCGTGGAAGCAAGTATCCAGAATTGATAATGACCTGCAGGTCATGAACATTAACCTTGCTGGCCTCTTTCGGAGCTGAACTGGGGATGGTCGACACACGACTTTCTGGAATGAATGTTGGTTAACGGATATTCCGTTGGCAGAAAAGTTTCCTCTTCTTTTTAGCTTGGAGAGACATAAGGGTGTCACTGTGGCTGAACGAATAAAATTTAATAATGCCGGAGTAATTTATGATTTCCACTGGAGGCGACAATTTAACATTCAAGATGAAGTTAATGAATCAAACCAACTTATAGCCTTCTAAACTCAGCAGCTTATGGCACGGGCAACGATCGCTGGTCCTGGGGGTACTCGACCCATCCGGAATATTTTCGGTCAGGAGTCTTAGGAGTTAGGACTTATATGCAGGAAAAAAATTTCACAGATTCAGGTCTGAATTTTTACTGGAATAGTTGGTCACCATTAAAAGTCAACTTCATATCCTGGCGGGTCCTGATGGGCCGTCTCCTGACGCTGGTGGAATTGAGGAAACATAATATTCAGGTTCAGTGCATTTGGTGCCCGATTTGTGGGACAAAAGATGAGACGGTAGAACATGATTTCATCTCGTGTCATTTTGCACAACAGGTATGGGACTTTGTGGCGAGATGGTGTAAACTCTCATCCTTCCACCTATACGACAGAAAAGATCTTATAAACTTCCACCAGACCACTCGGGGTTCTGTAAAGTGACGTAAGGTGATATATACGGTTGTACAAACGGGGATATGGTGCTTATGGAGATCAAGGAATGATACCGTTTTCAATCAGATACAACCGAGGCTTAGGAGAACCATTGAGGAGATAAAAATTATGGTGTACCTATGGATGCGAAATCGGACAAAAACCTCAGCCTTATCATGGGAGTTATAGTGTGAATTCGACTTATCTTGTATGAGAGTTTAATTGGTTTTGATGAATGTTGTAATATGGCTGGAAATGTAAGATGTGTTGCTGGGTTAACAAACTGTTGACCTGGCTTTTGTTTAATAGAATCGTTTTTGTTTGCCGTTCAATATATATATATATATATATATATATTTTATATATATATATATATATATATATTGTAATAGATACTATCAACTCTATGTGATTTACGAAGGATGATGAATAATTCTTTGTTGTGATTGGTCTCTCGGACTGTCACACCCCGACCCGCAGCGGAAAAGGTGACCGGGGCATGATTGGGTTATCATCAAAGCTCATGACATTTATTATGCGTTTCATATTCATTAAATACAATTTAATGGAAATTTACAATAAATATTACAACATGTTCTAACTATCAATCTAAGCTTCTTTGTTCTCTTCTAAGGCATTTCCTATGTTTTTCCTTGCTTCAACCTGTTCACCTGTATCATGTGTAAAAGGGTTTTTGGATCAACATAAAGTTGGCGAGTGAATCCTATGGAAAACATTTGAACAAGTTTATTTAGTTGATTATGAAATGAGTGCACAACCACACATGAGTAAAAATAGATGTAAACTTATTCAACAATCATTAGATATTAAATAAAGCAAACATGAACAATAATGGAACGTTTAGAGGCACGCGTTGCTCTACTCGTCTCTCACGAGGAACTGATGGGCCTAATGGATGAATTGCATAAACATGATAATATGAAAGACATAACTATAAACAATATAAACTCAATGATACACACATGAACAATAATGGATTGGTTTTGAGGCACGCGTTGTTCAACTCGTCTCCCACGAGGAACTGATGGGCTTAATGAATGAATTTCATATAATTTGACAAAATGAAATAAGTAATCACAACAATATAAACAATCTAAGTTTAGGTCACGATATGGTATGGCACAAGTTTAAATAAACTAGTTAATTATTTTGTGACACATGACACACCCCAAAACGTGTAATAAAAAAAAGGGGGAAGTTGTAAGATTCACTCACAGTGGGTGCGTTCGGTTGATGATGTTGAATGCACGCGAAGTGGTTTTAACCACGAGTGAGATTAACCTAGATAAATCGCATTATGGTTTGGTAAGTAAACGGATTTTATTAATCCATTTTAGTAGAATTGTTGGGTGTATTTTTGTGAGTTTAAGGCTATTTTCTAACCTTAAAAATATTATTTTTAAGTATTTTTAATTGATTTTTAATTAAAATAAATAAATAAAAATAATAAAAAAAATTGATTTTTTTTTGCTACAGTGTCCGTTGACTTTGACCGTTGACCGTTGACTTTGACCGGTTCGAATCGTGTAATTGTGCGCTGAGTGAGGCTCGAACCCGAGACCTTCCGTACGCGTGCACGCAGCTCTACCAACTGAGCTACGTGTCTAACCCGAAATATTTATGTTTTTAATTATATTTATATATTAATTATGTTAAATAGAAAATCCTTTATTTTCTAAAAACGATTTAATCCAAGACTCGGTGCGCTCCACAGGTCTCGAACCCGGGACCTGTGGCTTGTACTAACACACAGTCCACCGCTGGACTGTGTGTCCAACTTGTTAACTTAACTGATTTTTATTATACTTAAACACAAACTAATTATTTTTATTTCTGACTTATTCAAAAAGGTAAATAATTGTCCGGGTCGATGCAGAAGACCGGACTCGAACTCGTGCGCTTTGATTAAACATACACACAGTCCACCACTGGACTGTGTGTCTAACCTTGTTATTTTTCCGGTTATTAATATACTTAACATATAACAGTGTGACTCCGGTTCGATTAACAAAAAAATCATTTTTATTAAGGCAGCGTGTGTGGAACAGGATTCGAACTCGAGACGTTTGTATGGTTAATGTGCACACAGTCCACCGCTGGACTGTGTGTCTAACCCGAGTAATTTCTTGATTTAAATTATACTTATATGTTACTGCAACATCGTCTTCTTCGTTAGATTTTAACCAGGAACGATGACGATCTGGTTCGAAGTTTTAGTCAGGATTCTTTAGCGTTTTTAGGTTAATTACAGATGAGATATAAGTAAAAAGAAAGGAAATTAGGCGTGAGGTATACCGACTGGCTTCCTCTATTTTTCCGGCGTAACTCCGGCGACAGCAACAGGCTCCGGCGTCGGGTGTCTTGCAGCAGCGAGTCTTCAGAAAGCTTACAAAGGATGTGGGTAACTTCGGTATAAGCTCAGGGGGTTTAGTAAGGCTTAGAAGTGAAGAACCCGGTTTTCCGGTGATGAGCAGAAATATTCCGGCGAGTGATTTTTTGCCGAGAAAGGGTGCGGTTTTGAGCGAAAATGTTTGCAGAGGTTCGATGGGGTATTTATAGTGCAGGTTATCGATGAACTTGGTCTGATTTTCAACTTGATTCGTTGGTTTGAATTTCTCCGGCGGTTATAGATGGTGTCGCGGACTCAGACGTCAGTTATAACCGATATAGGTTTAAAGTTTACGTTATAACGGAAGGATTCGTTAAATTATTGGCGAGATCGCCGGGATTTCCGACGCTTGCATTTGGGCGCCGGTTTTGAATTCGGAAAGTCATGATATGAATTTAATGATCTTAATAATTAACAGAGAACATCAGTGGCGCAGTGGTTTATGTGTTGAGTGTTAAGACTTTGCTGACCGGTACTGACCCGGGTTCGAAACCCGGCAGAACAAAACTATTTTTATTTTCTTATTTTTGACAGATTTTCAAAAACTAATTATATATTCCCATATAATAATTAATTATGTATCGTTTAAAATTATTTTGGGCATTTAATTCGCAACGAAATTTTTAACTGATTATTCGGTTAATAAACGGAGCGGGTTTGGTAAATCCGTTTTTGACGGATGTTACAGTATCCCCTGCTTTTTAGAAATTTCGTCCCGAAATTTAAATAGTGATATATTTGACTAAAAGAATGATGGTGTTTAGTTTTGACAGTTACATACTTAGAAAAAGTAAGAGTTTTTAATTTTTTTGCTTGAGGCGGTAGCGTCCCTTGTAAGGGTTAAGTACCCTATTACAGGAATCGCTTTTTGTTGCCTACTGTAAAAGTATTGATAAGCAGAATTGTTTCGCTAACTATGATATCATGCATAAGAGTTTGGATATGTTTGGAAGGGTATGGTTATATCCTAAGGCAAAACTTCTAATACTATAACCTACATGGAACATAAATAAAACACAACAGCTAATATTTGAACATAAATAAACACAACAGCTAATATTTGAATCCACATTCTGATAGCATATATGTTTGGATGGTGACAGTTCCTCTCTCGTTTGTTATGATGGAGAGGTTAGTTTATGTAGAAATGGAACACAATCAAATCTCTTTAAATAGCAAGATGATATAAATGTAACACAATTTTCAACCAAAGCAATACTAAATCCTACATGGAACTTCTCATAACCGCCTGATAATGCCTCTGATCCTTTGGCAAGAATACTTATATATAGGAAGTACCAGCGGCGTATCCACCATATTCTTGCCAAATTTTCATTGGTTTTATCCACAAGTTATGATTAGTTACCAAGAAACTAATAAATCCTACATAGAACTTCTCATAACCGTCTGACAATGCCTCTGATCCTTTGACAAGAATACTTATATATAGGAAGTACCAGCGGCGTATCCACCATATTCTTGTCAAATTTTCATTGGTTTTATCAGTGAATTATGATTAGTCCTATATAACTCTACAACCAATACAACAAACATAAAATACTGAAATGAAAAATGTCTGTGCGATCAAGGCTCAATCAAACGGAGCCGATCGTATTGCATGTACTGAAAATGAAATTGTCTGTGCGCTCAAGGCTCAATCAAACGGAGCCGAGCGTATTGCATGTACTGAAAATGAATAACTTAATCTAAACAACAATCACACAAACAGCCTATGTATGGAACCTCTCATAACCGCCTGATAATGCCTCCGATCATTTGACAAGAATACTTATATATAGGAAGTACCAGCGGCGTATCCACCATATTCTTGTCAAATTCTCATTGACTTTATCCGCAAGTTATGATTAGTTATATGCGACTCTACAACAAACACAACAACCACCAGATACTGATAATGTAAATGTCTGTGCGATCAAGGCTCAATCAAACGGAGCTGATCGTATTGAAAATGAAAATGTCTGTGCACTCAAGGCTCAATCGAACGGAGCCGAGCGTATTGCATGTACTGAAAATGAATAACTTAATCTAAACAACAATCACACAAACAGCCTATGCATGGAACCTCTCATAACCGCCTGATAATGCCTCTGATCCTTTGACAAGAATACTTATATATAGGAAGTACCAGCGGCGTATCCACCATATTCTTGTCAAATTCTCATTGACTTTATCCGCAAGTTATGATTAGTTCTATGCGACTCTACAACAAACACAACAACCACAAGATACTGATAATGAAAATGTCTGTGCGATCAAGGCTCAATCAAACGGAGCCGATCGTATTGCATGTACTGAAAATGTAAAATGAACTGTGCGCTCAAGGCTCAATCAAACGGAGCCGAGCGTATTGCTTGTAATGAAAATGTAAAATGAACTGTGCGATCAAGGCTCAATCAAACGGAGCCGATCGTATGCGGGCACGCCAGGTTCAACCGCATAATAAAATGGGGAACAGGCTCAACGCTCATAAATGGGGAGCAGGCGGCCTCGGCAATTGCATATACTGAAAATAATAAACAATAATTACTCATACAGTCTACATATGGAACCTCTCATAACCGCCAGATAATGCTTCTGATTCTTTGACAAGAATACTTATATATAGGAAGTACCAGCGGCGTATCCACCGTGTTCTCGTCAAAGTTTCATTGGCTTTATCCTTAAGTTATGATTAGTTCGATGTGATAAAGAAAAACATAAAACTAAACGATAGAAGTTGAATCTGGATCTTCGGTGAAAAGGACTAGTTGGGTATCTTCGTTTGGGCCGTCATTATCTTCGACAGGATTGGTGTTGATATTGAAGACTCTTCCTCTTGCTGGTGGCCTAGTGGTTGGGTTTTCTTGGTTTACTTGGTTAACTGGGTTTGATTGGGCTTGAGCGTTGATGACGTTAACCAATTGAGGGCATGTGTTTCTAAAGTGGGTAGGGTCGCCACAATTGAAACAAGCTCGAACATATGGAAACATGGGGTATTGGGGTTGTTGATAGGTTTGGTTCATGGTTTGAGTAGGGGAAGAGGTTTGGTTTTGGAAGGTGCGGCAAACCTTGCTCAAATGACCATAGCGTCCACAAGTTGCACATAGTCGACAAGGTAAAGTAAGGGGATGGTGATAAAACAGTTGTTGCATCGAGGGTGAGGTCCAAGATATGGTTTCTTATTTGGGTAGGTTGAGTTGGGTGCCACTTGAGTGATTGGGATAGCTTGGATTGGTATGGCTTGTAAAACTGGTTGATTACGTTGAGTAGCAGCGAAAAGTTGCCCGTCTCTTTTTCTCTTAGGATTGGGTTGAGAAGGGGATTCGGTTTGGGTGGAGTCGGAGGTTTCAGTCGATTCTTTATCCTTCTTCTTCTCCTCCTTGAAGTCTTTGTTTCGGATTCGGTTCTCGGTAAGCTCTGTTGCTAACTCCATTGCCGCTTCCAAAGTTGCAGGCGAGGTACTTATTACAGGGTCTTGAATCTTTGACGGAAGACCACGAATGTAGTGCTAGATCAAACGGTAAAGGGGAGTGAACATGTTGGGAACCATTTGATGTAACTCGAGAAATCTTTTGTTGTATGTGGTGTGGTCTCCTTCCTTTTGCTTCAACGAATAAAATTCATCTTCTAATTTCTTGATTTCGCTCCTTGGGCAAAATCGTCTGGTCATGATTTCCTTCAATTCGTTCCAAGTTAAGGTTATAGCATCTTCCACACCTCATTTGGCCTTCTCTGTATTCCACCAAGTGAGTGCTATTCCATATAAACGACCAGTAGCATAACGCACTTTGCGATCATCGGGGCAATCGCAATTTAGAAAGGTGTTCTCCATTTCTTCAAACCAATGGAGGAGAGCGGTGACGCCTTCAGTCCCTTTGTATTTTGGAGGGTCGCATGATTTGAAATGCTTGTAGGTGCATTTAGTGGTATTTGGGGAAAAGTTGATAACGTTTTGGTTTCCTTGATTGGTAGGATTAGCGGTGAGTGCTTGTTGTACTTGGATTACAATGTTGGGTATTACGACAGCCATTTGTTGAGCGATTAGGGCAGCCATGCGTTCGCGGGCTTTTCCTGCTCTTGTCTTCCTACGGGTGTGGTTAGAAGACATCTACAAGGAATACATGTCAAGAGTATGAGTTGGATGCTTTTGGGATCATGGGTCGCATTAGGAATGAACATTCATAAAATAATTATAGAAAAATAAATCTACTACATCCATAGGATGTCTTGGGCTTTGCTCGCCATTAGGCCCTACATGCCGCCATACTTTACCTTTGTAATCATGTGGGCCCCCATGAATACCGGTTTTTCATATGGTTCGCACGGGTTTGCCTGGTTGCGTACACTAAAACCCGGAGAAAATCGAGAAATATGTATACAACGTGTGATATTCGGAATGTGTCCAGGTGTAGACACGGTGACACCTCAAAGTGGGGTTAGTTCGAACGATGTTTGGTGTGGCATGCTTTGGCCTAATAGGTCCTTCGTACTCTCATCGTTAGTCCCCAGGTAGGCAAACTGGTCCGTTATATTGGATTTATACGAATGCCAACCTAGACAGGACGTTCCGACTACCGGTACTTGTACCCTTCCAGTTACTACATGCCCGTCGCAGAACTTACTTTGATGAGATTTGAAAATTGCAACAAAATCTTTGAATAATGAGAGTATGAAAATAAATTGAATACATGAACATCGATATATGTATAATGAATATGTATATAAGTATGTATGTTTGACTGTAAGTATACACAAATATGAAACAAATAAATATCACAAGTTTGTATGTAACCACCTAATCAATTAAAATTTAGGCAGACTATAGTATAGGCTCTAAGGGTCTAATAACCTATCCTATATCCCTATAGTCATGGCTCTGATACCAATCTGTCACACCCCGACCCGCAGCGGAAAAGGTGACCGGGGCATGATTGGGTTATCATCAAAGCTCATGACATTTATTATGCGTTTCATATTCATTAAATACAATTTAATGGAAATTTACAATAAATATTACAACATGTTCTAACTATCAATCTAAGCTTCTTTGTTCTCTTCTAAGGCATTTCCTATGTTTTTCCTTGCTTCAACCTGTTCACCTGTATCATGTGTAAAAGGGTTTTTGGATCAACATAAAGTTGGCGAGTGAATCCTATGGAAAACATTTGAACAAGTTTATTTAGTTGATTATGAAATGAGTGCACAACCACACATGAGTAAAAATAGATGTAAACTTATTCAACAATCATTAGATATTAAATAAAGCAAACATGAACAATAATGGAACGTTTAGAGGCACGCGTTGCTCTACTCGTCTCTCACGAGGAACTGATGGGCCTAATGGATGAATTGCATAAACATGATAATATGAAAGACATAACTATAAACAATATAAACTCAAAGATACACACATGAACAATAATGGATTGGTTTTGAGGCACGCGTTGTTCAACTCGTCTCCCACGAGGAACTGATGGGCTTAATGAATGAATTTCATATAATTTGACAAAATGAAATAAGTAATCACAACAATATAAACAATCTAAGTTTAGGTCACGATATGGTATGGCACAAGTTTAAATAAACTAGTTAATTATTTTGTGACACATGACACACCCCAAAACGTGTAATAAAAAAAAGGGGGAAGTTGTAAGATTCACTCACAGTGGGTGCGTTCGGTTGATGATGTTGAATGCACGCGAAGTGGTTTTAACCACGAGTGAGATTAACCTAGATAAATCGCATTATGGTTTGGTAAGTAAACGGATTTTATTAATCCATTTTAGTAGAATTGTTGGGTGTATTTTTGTGAGTTTAAGGCTATTTTCTAACCTTAAAAATATTATTTTTAAGTATTTTTAATTGATTTTTAATTAAAATAAATAAATAAAAATAATAAAAAAATTTGATTTTTTTTTGCTACAGTTGACCGTTGACCGTTGACTTTGACCGGTTCGAATCGTGTAATTGTGCGCTGAGTGAGGCTCGAACCCGAGACCTTCCGTACGCGTGCACGCAGCTCTACCAACTGAGCTACGTGTCTAACCCGAAATATTTCTGTTTTTAATTATATTTATATATTAATTGTGTTAAACAGAAAATCCTTTATTTTCTTAAAACGATTTAATCCAAGACTCGGTGCGCTCCACAGGTCTCGAACCCGGGACCTGTGTCTTGTACTAACACACAGTCCACCGCTGGACTGTGTGTCCAACTTGTTAACTTAACTGATTTTTATTATACTTAAACACAAACTAATTATTTTTATTTCTGACTTATTCAAAAAGGTAAATAATTGTCCGGGTCGATGCAGAAGACCGGACTCGAACTCGTGCGCTTTGATTAAACATACACACAGTCACCACTGGACTGTGTGTCTAACTTGGTTATTTTTCCGGTTATTAATATACTTAACATATAACAGTGTGACTCCGGTTCGGTTAACAAAAAAATCATTTTTATTAAGGCAGCGTGTGTGGAACAGGATTCGAACTCGAGACGTTTGTATGTTTAATGTGCACACAGTCCACCGCTGGACTGTGTGTCTAACCCGAGTAATTTCTTGATTTAAATTATACTTATATGTTACTGCAACATCGTCTTCTTCGTTAGATTTTAACCAGGAACGATGACGATCTGGTTCGAAGTTTTAATCAGGATTCTTTAGCGTTTTTAGGTTAATTACAGATGAGATATAAGTAAAAAGAAAGGAAATTAGGCGTGAGGTATACCGACTGACTTCCTCTGTTTTTCTGCGTAACTCCGGCGACAGCAACAGGCTCCGGCGTCGGGTGTCTTGCAGCAGCGAGTCTTCAGAAAGCTTACAAAGGATGTGGGTAACTTCGGTATAAGCTCAGGGGGTTTAGTAAGGCTTAGAAGTGAAGAACCCGGTTTTCCGGTGATGAGCAGAAATATTCCGGCGAGTGATTTTTCGCCGAGAAAGGGTGCGGTTTTGAGCGAAAATGTTTGCAGAGGTTCGATGGGGTATTTATAGTGCAGGTTATCGATGAACTTGGTCTGATTTTCAACTTGATTCGTTGGTTTGAATTTCTCCGGCGGTTATAGATGGTGTCGCGGACTCAGACGTCAGTTATAACCGATATAGGTTTAAAGTTTACGTTATAACGGAAGGATTCGTTAAATTATTGGCGAGATCGCCGGGATTTCCGACGCTTGCATTTGGGCGCCGGTTTTGAATTCGGAAAGTCATGATATGAATTTAATGATCTTAATAATTAACAGAGAACATCAGTGGCGCAGTGGTTTATGTGTTGAGTGTTAAGACTTTGCTGACCGGTACTGACCCGGGTTCGAAACCCGGCAGAACCAAACTATTTTTATTTTCTTATTTTTGACAGATTTTCAAAAACTAATTATATATTCCCATATAATAATTAATTATGTATCGTTTAAAATTATTTTGGGCATTTAATTTGCAACGAAATTTTTAAGTGATTGTTCGGTTAATAAACGGAGCGGGTTTGGTAAATCCGTTTTTGACGGATGTTACACGGACAAGTGTCTCTCATGTGTCACGATTGGACCACGTGCCACATGTCTCTGGGTTGCTTCGTGGCTTTGTTTGGTGTTTCGTGGCGTTGTCTGCTCAATTGTGTCAAAACTGACATCGTATCTCTCTTTGCCAAATTTTTTTCTCTCAATATTAGTATTTTTACTAAGAACTTAAATTTTTATTTTTGATAATAATCTATAAATTTAAAATGACAAAAACACAAAAAGCGAAGTTAACATATTTTTTTAAATCTTTTAGTGATTAGGTCCATCTCATTCCGGTACCAACCCCCAAATTGGTAGGTAGGTTGTGACTTTGTGTGGTATCAGATCAAGTATATACCAATACCATCACTCTCTTCCCATATCCACCACAAGATCCATCACCATCCAATCATTTTGCCATTTTAGTCTTCATTTTAGAATTGCTAACAAGTTATAAATTTCTTCTTATCTTAAACCTCATTAATTATTAGTCTTATAAAACACATTTATATAAACCATGTATTTTTTACCTTTAAGAATGATTTTCAGAAACTGTTAGTGACAAGCGAATTGTAATGCTACCACCTTAAACAAATTAAGGGGAAAAGCGTGAAGTATGCATGTTTTATGGTTTAAATAAATTTTCGCTTCATAAATTACATAGTTACTTGTTATTGTTAAATGTAACACATTTAATCCATTTCAATAAAAAAAAACAAAAACATAAATATTTTCAACAACTTTTGCATATCAATCTTTGTATTTTGCGTCACCGTCTGTTAAATTGGTTGGTTCAGTTTCACGCTAGTATGAGCTCGAGATCAACCGTGAGCTATCCTTATTGAGCTTACGAAGGTTAGATTCCAATGGACGGTGGCAAGTATGGCTATTACCATGTATGGGTCTAGCAATAAAATGTGGGGTTTTTGGGAATGATGACATGGACAATGATGATGAGCAACAAAGAGAGGGATCGCGGAGCCATCGACTCATCATGTGATATTTCTTGTCATTGCTTATAGGAGTTTACATTTTTAGACTATTATGATGAGGGTTGGCGGGACAACGTAAGAAGTCATTCCATGTGTATTTAACAAATTTTCTAACACAATTTGGTGATAAGAACCAGAACATATTATGTTTTGTTAAACAATGAAGTCAAATATGTAATTTATAAAAGAACGAGTCAAACCCACAAAGCATGTATACTTAAAAGATCGTCAACACGACTTACTCATAATTTTACTTTTTCAATTTTTATCACTCAAATACATGTTCAGTTTAATTAGGTAAGAGTCAATGTGATTAAAATCCAAATTAATGATTAAAATAATTATTTGTTGTGTCGTTACTCTATTGTAAAAACTATTAACTAAATTAAAATTATAAATATTATTATACCATGATATAAACTAACTCAGAGAAATAATTAAATAAAGCTAGTAGATGAGGTATCAGCTAATGTGGGGTTAGCTTACTTGGTAGAGACATTGCTTCTTAGATGAGAGGTTCTAGGTTCAAATATGAGCATAGGCGATTAGTTTATGATTATTGGTGTAATAGGATAGGAGTAAGCGTTACCATAAAATAAAAAGATGATGTATGAGATGAGTATTAATAATCATAGTTTCTTCATACATGTGGGGTACATGTTTCACAATATACATTAGGTTCACGATTATCCAGTATACTCGTATACTCATTGGTGATCTTATATAGTTAAAAACGTCAGCGTAAACCCGATATCAACATCACAAAACGGATTTGAGATATAAAGATTATTCAAATACATTTATAACAACTTAGGAACGGGCAAGAACCCGTTAGTCACCGAATCACTGTTGACAGCTCACCAACTCTACTTGAACCCATCAGAACCCGCATTCACCAGCTTTGGTGTTTCCGTGAACCCACCCACCTACGCCATCTTCCAACTTCAACATGTAGCTCTTTTTTTCTCTATCTCATCATATCTTTCAACGGGTACTCATCAGGATTCTTTTACTCGCTTGAAGTGACCAAAGAGCTAACAACGGTATAGCCGCAATACCGGTTGTTGTTACAACAGATATGAGACCAAGGGTAGTGGACGTCTGGTTAGGCTAAAAGGCTTCAAGGGTTTCTATTAGCCTAACGCAGGTCGTGGGGTCCTTCCACGTTTGTAGTACGTGGGGTGGATCACTTGATTATTGATCGCTTTTGATTCCAGTTTGAAGGTAATTCGAACCGGGATGATGTTGTAAGCAAAGCAATGTTGTTTGTAGTGAAGAAGAGAAGCAAGTGTGTAACTTGTTCTCAAGAGAGGGAAGAAGATCAGAGAGTGTATGTTAGCTCTCCTGATTCGGTATCCTGATGAGTGGCTTAGAGCTGGTTCTTATAGGTGGGATACACACCATAAGAGGAAGCTCGTAACCTGTGATCCGAGACTACAGTGGGGGAATTACCCGTTTAGGGGTTGAAGGCTTGTGACCTGCGGGTAGTAGCATGTTCTCTGTGCCCATGTCTCTTTTTCGGCTGTGGGAGAGTTGGTCAAGCAATCAGGTGAGTTGACTGGTTACTATTCACATGCTTTTTGCTGTTCACCTGTGTTCGCGGGTTATGAACCCTTTAACCTTTCAAGCGTTAATGTGTAAAACCGATTTTATTGAGGTTTGAGCTACCCCGTCATCAGCCCCCCAAGTCAGAGGTTTTGGGAAGTAAGCTCAAACACTTCTGACTTTTGCACATTTTTTCTTTGCTTAAAGGCTTCAAGGCTTGAAGGCTTGAAGGGTTTATTGTAGTTGAGATTTTGAGATTTGAATTTTGACAAGACGGTTGACATGACAGGAGCAGTTTTTGCAGGAGAGCGGTTCCCAAGTAACTGCTGGGTAATTATAACATTGATAACTTTTTTTTATTTTCGTTTTTCTTAAAGATAAACATAGTCTTTACTGATTTCTCCCAAGTTTTCTTCCTTATTTCCTTCCAGGTTAGTATTTTCTTCTACTATTTTCTTTTGTCGATTATTTCTCATGGGTGCCAAAAAGGATTTGTCGAGTACGTATTCCTGTTTGACCCAAGAAGAAAGTAGAGGCTTTTTGTATCTAATGGGGTATCAGTTTAGATTTTAAACCAGTTGCATCAGGTTGCGATGTTTCAATCGATCGTTGTCCTCCTGGGTCGATTGCTTTGTATTGTCGTCACTTCGAGTTTTCTAACCTTCGCCATCCGTTTTCAATGTTTGTATTGAACATTCTGGAGTATTATCATGTTTCATTTGGTCAGATTCATCCACAGGGGATGTCTAGGGTTTTGAATTTTGAACTTTGTGTCGTGCTAATGGTATGACCCTACTCTTTTGGCCTTTCGGCGGTTCTTTCATCTTGCAAAAAATGGTGACTGGTATACGTTTGAAACCGCTAAGGTTGATACTTGTTTGGTTTTGTCTATGGTTACCAGTCTTGGTGTTTGGAAAAACCGTTTCTTTTGGGTGTCTGAGACTATAGTTCCTTTTAAAATGGTGTGGAGGCATCCGGATGCTGTTCTCAATGAGCCAGAACCTTTAGAATCTGAGGTTAACAGTTGTTTCCTTGATGCCCTTAGGGCTTGTCCTTCGAGGGTTCGTCCGTTCCCTGAACGTTTGTTAGTTTTGTTGGGTGTTAGCAAACTATGGGATAAAAATGATCGAGATCCTGTTCTAATGAAGGATGGACAGGGTATGCGTTTTATTTTTGTGTATTTGAATTTTGTGTTTTTGTCACTTATGTTTTAAAACCTTTGTGTTGGTTTTTTGCAGTTATGTCTGCTCTTGATTTTATCAAAAGTGATGATACATCGGATGTTGGTTTGACGATGCTGAAGCCACGAAGGGGGAGGATGATGTTGTTCGTGGTTCAGGGGGTCGATTTGAGGGTAAAGGCTATGTTAATGTGCCAAATATGAAAGGTTTGCTAAGACCCCTATTGTGAAACCTACAACTCATCGTTCTGGCCGTCGTTTGATAAAGAATGTTGATCAGCCCTCTGATTCTGGTCCTGTTGGTGACATAGAAACTTCAGATAATTGGAAGTTGTAGGTGAGAAGAAGGAAGTTGTCCGTGTTGATTGGCAAGAGAGAGTCTGGGGCTAAAAAGTTACTGTTGTAGGGGGTTCTTCTGTGAAAAGTGTTAGCGATTCTGAAGGTTTTGATGTAGATGCTGTAGGGATGAGATTTTTTATCGAAATATACCTGGTACCGTACCATTACCTACCGATTCCGGTATAAACGGTACGGGTATCGGTAATAGATTTTTCAATTTCGGTATCGGTAAATAACCGGTACCGGTATTTTTCGGTAAAAACGGTATTAATACCGAATTTTAATAAGGAATTTTAAGGAGTATTTTGACAAATATAAATCATAATCTCCTAGCATTACTAGAAACAATTTATAAAAGCAATAAGGACGAACCCATGTATCAGTTATAAAATTATGATGTTTTTTTAGACATGTTGGAATTTGGATGTTAAAAGTCGAACCCATGTTTGTTTTCCTTTTGACATTTTTATTTTTACTACATACATTTGTCTAGTTTCCAACTGTATATTATGCCAATTCAGTTAATAACGGATGGATGGATTTATACGATTTTTTTAGGTAAACCAATGGAAAACACCAAAGCGGTACCAATGCGGTAAAATACCGAAATACAGGTACCGATACCGATATCGTTACCAAACTGAGAAATTCGGTACGGTATTCGGTATCCACTTTTCCTCAATTTGGTAACGGTATTTGCGGTATCGGTACCGGTACGGTACCGGTATGATACCGATCTCATCCCTAAGATGCTGTGTATGTTCCGGACTGGGGTGTTAAGATTGGTGATAGTTTTAAAGATCCCGCTGTTTGTGAGGATGTGTCTGAACCATATTGCTCCTCCTCTGGTTCGTGGCACTATTTCTGAGATGGATGATGATTCCATGCTGTCCCGTTTGATGTTGAGTGCCTGCAATTTTTCTGCCATGCTTCCTCAAGGAGTGGCTCGCTTTCGTAAGTTGACGCATGAGTATAAGGAGTTTTCCAAGAAAAAGGACAAAATGAAGGCTTCTATTGAAGCTTTGAAGAAGGAAAATGCAGATTTGGTGAAGAAGGGGGAAGCTTTAGCAAAACAGTTTGAAGAGATTACTCAGAAACACGAGATAGAGGTAAATGGGCTGAAGGAACAGGTGGGAGCCTTGGAAGCTTCAAAGGTTCAACTTGCTGATGACAACAAGTGGTTGATAGAGCATGGGTTTCAACAAGTTGTTACTTACATTCTTCATTCGGCTGAGTTTAATAGCGTTTTGGGTGATGTCTATGGTAAACTCTTGGAGCACGGGAGGCATCAAGGTTTTGTTGCTGGATATAAGGCTTGCCATCTGGTGGAATTCTCAACTCATGTTCAGCAATGCTTCGAGGGATACCCGTCATGTCTTCCGGGCACCAAGCGAAGACATCGCTATAGTGTATGAGTAACCTTTCAAGGTATGACAAAGTTTCTTGGGATAAGTTCATGTTAACCCTTATCCTTTGTTCAGGATACTTGGGGTTTATGATCAATCCTTCGTTGTCTTCATTTTGTGAACTTTCCCCTTCAACCATGTAAGCCTCCTGAGTTGGTTGAAGGGTTGCAATCCCTCTTTCAGTAGGAAACTTGACAGTGCCTTGGCCAACTGAGACAGCCATGCCGAATGCACACTGTCCTGGCCTTCCTATGATAACATCATAGTTGGAAGGGATGTTTATAACCACAAAGGTAAGTGACCCGGTTCTTTCCATCTGGCCTTCACTAAAACATACATCAAGGGTTAGCTGGCATAAAGGCTTAAGGGGTATATCAGCGATACTTTTTATAGATGACCATGAGGGTTGAAGCCTTGAACGTTCCTCTTCAGTGAGGCATTTGAAGAATTTTTCAAACATGATCTCTGTGGCCGCCCCTGTGTCAATGTAGGCTTTGGTTGTCTTACTTGTCCCCACCATTGCTTCGACCACTAGGGGGTTTGAAAGTAGGTTTCCCTGGGGTAGTGAGAAGCAGACACATTGAAGCTCTCAAGCCTCCAAGCGTTGCTTTTTGCGAGAAACTTCTTGATTGATATTTACCATGTTTACTTCTTTGTTTTTTCCTTCAGCCATTTTGTCCCTGACTCCTTTCACTAAATGAGCCAATTCCCCGGACTTAACGGCTTCTTCAAATCTTTTCTTGAGTTGAAAACAATCGTTTGTATGGTAACCTTTTTCCTCGGGGAACTCGCAGTATTGAGTGGAGTTTTCGTTTTTCTTGCTTTTGGACAAAGGTCTTGGGGGTCGGAAGTTGTGCTTGATTTCCTCAGTCGCTAGGATTTCTTGAGGGGTTTTGGTCAGGGTTGTGAAATCGACAGTCCTTTCTCTGCTAGGAGGGTTCCGAGGTTCAGGTTTCCGGGAGTCTGAACCCTTGAACCGTTTATCGTAGTGACCAAAATTTCCTCTTTTTCTGCTTGGGCTGTTGCCTCGCCAGCTAGGTGCCCGTTTCCTTTGTTCCTTAATATCCACGGCTTCCTCTCCTCGTATATGTGCTTCAGCCTTTTCAAGGGCTTCTGCAAGAGTCTTGGGTAGGCTCTTGTTGAAGTCCCTTGTGAGATATTTGGAGGTGATAGCGTTCATAAAACCAGCTACCCTCATTTTTTCGTCTGCACCCACGTAGGTGAGACATTCTTTTTTGTATCTCTCAATAAATTCTCGAAGACTTTCATCGTCTCTCTGTTTGATTTGGAAAATCACAATGGCGTCTTTGTTCCTTCTTTGTTGTGAAAAATTGGCTAGGAACCCTTTGCTCAGATCATCGACGCTTCGAACGCTTTTGCGCGTAGGTCGTTGAACCAGATCCTGGCGGATCCAACGAGAGTTTGCATGAACATGAGGCAACACTCAGCGTTGGACCATTTTTCAATTCTAGCTGCACGTGAAGATCTGTAGGTGATCTTCTGGATCCTCGGTTCCATTATATGTTTTTATGTGAGAGGGCATTTTGATCTTTGTTTGGAAGTCGTAGTCGGCGATTTGCTGTGAAAAGCACGACAGGTTGCTGGGCTTGTAAGGTTTTGCAAGGTCTTCTTCTGCCCTTGTAGCAGGATTCTGACTTGTCGCTCCTTGGTGAGTACTCAACACTTGGTTGATGAGCTGATACCAAGGAAAATACGCCATCATTTGAGCCATCATCTGGGGCATGAGGTTAAATCCTTGAAGGCTTTCTGGCTGTGCAACGCAAGGCACTCCCATGGAGGTATTCATAACAACGCCTCGTGCCAGAGGCAAAGTAGCCAATGCTTGTTCCCATGTGGATGCAACCGAAAGGGGAACACTTGTTACTGGAGACTGCCATAGCTGCTCAAGGGTGGTCTCATGCCCAACTGGTGCACTAGTCATGATGGGTTGAGAGGTGAATATGGGGAAGGCTGTTGGGTTAGGCCTTCCATAAGAATAAGGGGTATGGTTGAAAGGTTGGTATACTGTGCTTGGACCAGCTTCATGGCCTGAGGCCATGGGTTGTGAATTGCTGAAGGGTGGAGGTGGTGGTCCCGACGATAAAGACGGTTCTGGCTCGTCATAATCCAACCTTATTCTGACCCCTTTTTCTCGTTCTTGGCTCACGTGTTGGTTGAGGAGAGTCCTCAACCGCAAGAAATTTCTGGAAACTCCTTAAGGTGTCAAATCGACGCGTTCTGGGGCACTTGAGGTGCCGATCTGTGGGAAAGGAACCCTAGAACGGGAAGGAGTTGGCGTTTGAAAAAACTCAGGAAATGAGATTCCAGCAGAAGTGTCTCCAGGGGTGGAGAGTGGGGTTGTCACAACCGGTGAGGCTGGACTAACGGTGGACGTTAAAGTACGTGGTACTTGATTAACTTCCCCCGAGAAACCGTTTTCTGACATGCTGATTTTGAAGAAAAATGGAGCTACACTACTGGTCTTTCAAGAAGAATAAGTGGCGTAGCCCCACGGTGGGCGCCAACTTGTTGTTACAACAGATATGAGACCAAGGGTAGGAACCGTCTGGTTAGCCTAAAAGGCTTCAAGGGTTTCGATTAGCCTAACGCAGGTCGTGGGGTCCTCCCATGTTTGTAGTACGTGGGGTGGATCACTTGATTATTGATCGCTTTTGATTCCAGTTCGAAGGGAATTCGAACCGGTATGATGTTGTAAGCGAAGCAATGTTGTTTGTAGTGAAGAAGAGAAGCAAGTGTGTAACTTGTTCTCAAGAGAGGGAAGAAGATCAGAGAGTGTATGTTAGCTCTCCTGATCCGGTATCCTGATGAGTGGCTTAGAGCTGGTTCTTATAGGTGTGATACACTCCATAAGAGGAAGCTCGTAGCCTGTGATCCGAGACTACAGTGGGGGAATTACCCGTTTAGGGGTTGAAGGCTTGTGACCTGCGGGTAGTAGCATGTTCTCTGTGCACATGTCTCCTTTTCGGCTGTGGGAGAGTTGGTCAATCAATCAGGTGAGTTGACTGGTTACTGTTCACATGCTTTTTGTTGTTCACCTGTGTTCGCGGGTTATGAACCCTTTAACCCTTTAACCTTTCAAGCGTTAATGTGTAAAACCCATCTTATTGAGGTTTGAGCTACCCCGTTATCACCGGTAATACTTAAATGGAGTACCGAGGATGACTCGTCCACTCTTATACACAACATTATTTTAGTTTTTATTAAGATATTAATAATTAATAATTTATTCGGTTTCAAACATGACAAAGAATAATATTATGTTTGGGTTGGTAAGATGTAGGGGGGTTGGTGAAGGAAATGACACTCTAAAAGCCGCCACCAAACATCCCCCCACAACCACCACCATATCTACCCTCTTCCATCACCATTTCAAAATCTTGAATCTCTGCCCAAAAAACTCACTTCAACCCACCAAAAATCTTTCATCTTTTTGTCTGAAAACCGCAAAGAAACAAACACAATGGCGATTCACCTCAACAACATATCCAATTTCACTTCCAATCTAACCAACACCCACAATCCAAACCCCTCTTCCAAATCACTCCCATCGTCTTTCTTATCATTTGGGTCCAATTTCAACAACCCCATGATGAATCTTGCATCTGTTTCTTGCAAACAAAATGATCAAAAAAGATCACTTGCTGTTGCAGCCTCTGTTGCTACAACCCAGAAGACCTCCACTGCACCTGAGAAGATTGTGTTGAAACCCATTAAAGAGATTTCTGGAACTGTTAATTTACCCGGATCCAAGTCTCTTTCTAATCGGATCCTTCTTCTTGCTGCTCTTGCTGAGGTATTGTTATGATCCCTAAGAAGGGTCATGTTAAAGATTTAATTTTGATTAGTTTTTGAATAAATTATGGTTGGTTAGAATGATTGTTTTTGAATTGGGTTATGATATTATATTATATTATTATTATTATGCAACAGTTCTGATGTATGTGTTAATTGGCAACATAAAAATTGAACCTTTTTTGGTGTGACAGAAAGAAGATGCATTTTTGGTGTCTTGGTTTTAGTTTTTAGATGTGTTTCTATCATGGGTATTTGGTAGTTGAGGATAAAGTTTTGAGCTTTTTGGATAATTTGTTATTTGGTGTTGATCTGTTTGATATAAGAAAGAAGTTTTGTGTTTCTTTTGTGTTCAAATAAAGGGGTTGTTGAGTTTTTGACCATTGACTTTTTCAGTCAGACAAACCATAGATCTTGTAAAAATATGTAAAACAATAGTATATTCAGTAAGGATTAAGAATTTAGGACAAAAAGTGCTTAGTCAATGGGCATCTAGAGTTTAATCATTTGTTATAGTAGGAATTTGTAAAACTATAAATTCATCTGGACCACTTCAGCAAACTATTTCGTTGACGTTTTCTAGCCTTTATTTATATTTAACAAATCCAAGTGAATTTTGTTATTTGCAGGGGACTACTGTTGTAGACAACTTATTGAATAGTGATGATGTTCATTATATGCTTGGGGCATTGAGAGCTCTAGGGTTGAATGTCGAAGAAAATGGTGAGATTAAAAGAGCAACGGTGGAAGGGTGTGGTGGTGTGTTTCCGGTGGGTAAAGAAGCTAAGGATGAAATCCAGCTTTTTTCTGGAAATGCAGGAACTGCTATGCGTCCGTTGACTGCTGCAGTTACCGCCGCTGGTGGAAATTCAAGGTAATTTAAATTATATTTTTTTATTTCACTTGTTAGTTCAAATGCACTACTCCCTATGCAGTTAATGCGGTAAAAAATCGGATATCGGTCAAGGAACGATATTTGAGATATAGGTTATCGCGGTCGGATATCGGTAATTTTAATATCATGCAGAATACTTTAACACTAACAATTCAGTATACTCTCCTACCATTAACAGAGTAACCTTTTGCAACTTGCAAAACACTAACAATTGTAGCAAGTAGGAAGTCATTAAGACTTAAAAAACTAATAGCAGCAATAAGAAGAAAGACGAATGGTAGAACTAAGAAGAAAGGTACCGATATCGGGAAAAATCGGTCAATATCGTCGATAATTTGACATCAGTATTTTACGCGGAGACCGATAACCAATATATCACCGATATTAACTGCATAGCTACTACCTGATTTTCAATCGTAGGGTGTAAGATTATTATAAATTGCATTTTGAAACAATCTTGAAACTACATTGTTAAACTAATAACCTATATTTTAAAAAGCGATATCGAAGATTTAAAGCATTTAAGAACACTATGTCCGATTCTTTTACCTGTTTTCTTTTTATCTAAGCTGTAAACTTTTAGCGGTTTCACTCATTGGAGATTTGTATATTCGACTTCAGATTTTGTCTTTCTATAATACACATATTGATACCTAATATCTTAATATTTATGATTTGCAGCTACATACTAGACGGTGTTCCCCGAATGAGAGAGAGACCAATTGGTGATTTAGTCACAGGTCTTAAACAACTTGGTGCAGATGTTGATTGCTTTCTTGGTACAAATTGTCCGCCCGTTCGTGTAGCTGCCAATGGAGGCCTTCCTGGTGGAAAGGTAACAATTAACAAACATTTCACCGTTAATTACCTTTTTTTTTTGCCATGAAGATAAATTTCCGTGATAATCTAATTAAGAGTAAAATGTCATTTTTGTCCATGAGGTTTGGCCAGTTTTGCGACTTTTGTCCAAAGGTTTGAAATCGTGCCATTTTTATCCGGCTCGATAACTCCGTCCATTTTTCTCCGTTTAGTCAAGGGTCCAAATAGCCCTTTAAGTTAGCAAAAAAGACGGAAATAGCCCTGATTTAACGGAGAAAATGGACGGAGTTAACGAGCCATATGAAAATTGCCAGACTTCAAACCTTTCGGATGATGTGGAAAAAAAACCTTAGGACAAAAGTCGCAAAACTGGCCAACTTTAAGGACGAAAATGGCATTTTACCCTCTAATTAATGAAGATTCATTTTTCTCATCTTTCTGTAACATTTCTTTGGCGTTAAATTGCAGGTCAAACTATCGGGATCTATTAGTAGTCAATATTTGACTGCTCTGCTTATGGCGGCTCCCCTTGCACTAGGAGATGTAGAGATTGAAATTATAGATAAATTAATATCCGTACCTTACGTAGAGATGACATTGAAACTGATGGAACGGTTCGGTGTTTCCGTAGAACATAGTGATAGTTGGGATAAGTTTTATGTCCGAGGTGGCCAAAAGTACAAGTAAGTCTATTTTTATATGAAAGTCAAGTTTTTTTTTTTTTTTTTTTTTTTTTTTTACAGATTAGTCAACGGGTTTGTATGGTAAATAATATTTTTTCAGGTCACCTGGAAATGCTTACGTAGAAGGTGATGCTTCAAGTGCAAGTTACTTCTTAGCTGGTGCCGCCATCACCGGCGGTACCGTTACGGTGGAAGGTTGTGGGACAAGCAGTTTACAGGTATGACTTATGTAAACACCCCAAGGTATACCTACATACATCTATGCATACGTCATATGATCTTACTCTTTCGTTTCATTGTTTCTTAAAACAAGGGGGATGTAAAGTTTGCTGAGGTTCTTGGACAAATGGGTTCAGAAGTAACCTGGACCGAGAACTCGGTGACGGTGAAGGGCCCGCCAAGGAACGCTTCCGGAAGGGGACACTTGCGTCCAGTAGACGTTAACATGAACAAAATGCCAGATGTTGCCATGACTCTTGCTGTCGTTGCCCTTTATGCTGACGGTCCCACAGCCATTAGAGACGGTATAATTCAGCATTACATCTTTTTTTAAAATATTTCTTTGCTTCCCCAATTGGAATTTACCACATGTTCTTAATTTAAAAGATAGTTGTTTTAGGTTAAATATAAGACGTAGGCCTGTGAATGAACCGAACGAACACGAATAGAGGCATGCTCGTGTTCGTTCATTTTACATTAACCAAACATGAACACGAACACGAACATTTAATCGAACACATTTTTTTTGTTCGTGTTCGTTTATTAAGAAAATGGGCATGTTCATGTTCGTTTGTTTAAAATCTAAACGAATAGTTCACGAACGTAAATGCACATAAACAAACATAAACAAACAAACTTAAAAAAACATAATTTTTTACTAGACAAAAACAACACAAATGAACATAATTTACAAAAAATAAACAAACATATAGTAATTTTTTATATAAATTAGTGATTAATTATGATAAATTTCTTTGGAAACCCCATTTTTATTACAAGAAAGCCCAATTACCAATTAATCATATTTATATAAGTAGTTAGAAAGTTCCTTTATGTTTAGTATTTATATAAATATAACTACTTATGCATTTAAATTGAAACGAACAAACATAAATAAATGAACATAAACAAATGTATACAAGGGAACATAAATGAACAAACAAAACGTGTGTTCATGTTCGTTAAAAACATAAACGCACTCCCCGCCGAACAAGTTCTCGAACAGTTCATGAACGTTTGGTTCGTTTACAGGCCTAATAAGATGGGTTAGTTTATAATATCACTTCCCCCCATATTTGGCAGTGGCTAGCTGGAGAGTAAAAGAAACCGAAAGGATGATTGCCATTTGCACAGAACTAGAAAGGTACGAGTCCCTATAACCATATTACTCATAAACAGCCTTCAACAAGTTATTGTTTAATGCTAAAAGACTCTTTTGCCCTTGGAACCTTTTCAGTTAGGAGCAACAGTCGAAGAAGGGCCAGATTATTGTGTGATCACTCCACCAGAGAAGTTGAAAGTGACAGCCATCGACACGTATGATGATCACAGAATGGCCATGGCGTTCTCTCTTGCTGCATGCGCAGACGTTCCTGTCACTATCAAGGACCCCGGCTGCACCCGTAAGACCTTCCCAGATTACTTTGAAGTTCTTGAAAGATTCACCAAGCATTAAACAAGGGTTGAAATGTTAGATTGACGATTTTACCCTTACCCGTTGTCTTTCACTTATAATTGGTATTTTTTTATTTTAAGGTTGTAGCTTTCTCTGAGATGGATCTGAGTGTAATCTTGAATCTTTTGCAAAAAAAATATGTTTGCAATGTAAGATTTTTGATGCATATTGTATGTGCTATTATAATAAAAGTGTTTTTGACTTTTGAATATAACCAAGATTTGTAAAGGAGACATGAAGGTGTGTAACCTAACCTTGATGCTCAAATTAGCATATAGTTAATAGGTGACACATTGTTAAGCTTTTGAATCCCTCTAGTGTGTTTGAATCCAGCTTATACTGGTTTTTTGTGTCTAGCGTAAGTTGCACCTGATCCCATTAGTTAGCATGGTATTGGTGAGGTCCTGTGAGTTTTCCGGTAACATGTTCTGAATGTTTAAAAAAATAGCACATGGAGGGTTCATATTATTGAACTTTTTGTGATGAATAAATTATATGTTGCTAAAAGAAGTAGCAATGAGTTGTATAAATCTTAAAAAAGATTAGAATGGCATAAAAGTGGGCATGAACTCATGTTTCTCTTGAACCTTTATTATGCTTCTTACAAGTTAAGATTAGTGGGGTCTAAAAGGCACCTTTAGACAATTAGAGGTATAAACGAAGTCATGATTCATCAAGATGCTTTTCTTTTCTATTTTTGAATTGTGGGTTTGAATGTTTTGAAGGATAAAATGTTAATATGAGATGGTTATTTTTCATGCTTGTTCATTTCATCATATGTTTTTTTTTTACAAATTATTACAGTCATGAGTTGATCTAAAGAGATATAAGATATTACAAGTTCATATTTTGTAAAAGTCCTAGTCACAATACTATGACCCAAGTAAAAAGAACATTTCTTTAAGAGTACAAGTTCATATTTTGTAAAAGTCCTAGTCACAATACTACTTTTGTCACTTTAGTTCAAAAATGGAACTTTTTGTATGTGCGTCCCTAAGGTTTCATTTTTTGTTGTCATTTTCATCTAATTGGGAAACTGGATTAGAATTTTCGGTTAACTTTTCCTTTTTTTTTTCGTTTTCCTCATTTAAATGAAGGGTATATCATCATTTTATGCCATAATATATTTAATTAAATGAGGAAAACGACAAAAAAGTGGAGAAATTAGCAGAAAATTTTAACCCAGTTTACAAATTGGATGAAACGACAACAAAAATGAAACTTTAAGGACTCAGGTACAAAAAGTTCCATTTTTGAACTGAAGTGGCCAAAGTGGTCTAAACTCAGGGCCTTTTTTAGCATTTTACTCTTTATTAAATTCATGGTTCAGAGTATTAACATAATAATAACTCATGATCTAGTGGTCTAGTGGTGCGTTGTTTCTCCCTCATGTAAGTTTTGTGTGTTCAAATCCTTGCAAATGAAAGGTTATATGGTTTTTAGGTGTAAAAACTAGTAAAACAAAATAATAATAAGTTAATACTTCTGAGTTATTTAAATTGAAAAACTTACAAAAATGTATTTTTGGATAATGCGCCTTTTAAAAAAAACATTGTTAAATGGATCTACTTTGGGAAATCAGGGAACGACCCTACAATATATTACAAACATTATATTATGTGTAAAAGTTACGCCCCGCTTGCGGTATGCGCATATAATGTATATATGTGTGGGTTATCGGGGGACAAAAGTGAAAGTACACTAATTTAACGTTATTTTATTAATTTCGTGAAAATAACGTTAAAAGAGAGGGACGGTTAATCATGCATCATGTGGTGGCGCTGATAGCCAAAAGACAAGGGGGTACATGCACTAATCGGCTTTTGTCCTAATTGCTGAGTGTTATGTGCCTTATATCCAAGGCTTGATGCAAAACTACTATTGAGCCTGGGGTCTCACTGGAAGCAGCCTCTCTATTCCTACGGGTAGAGGTAAGCTGTCTACATCTTACCCTCCTCAGACCCCACCTTAGTGTTGCTATTGGTGGGATTTATGAGTATGATGATGATGATAGTATGTGTAAAAGTAAATAAAAATTGTAACCGTGGGTAAATGTTGGCCAAAGCTACATGAAAATGTGATCTCTGCAAAAACTATTTTATGATAAGTTAATTTCTAGAAGAAAATGTAAGAAAGATGTAAAATATGTGGGGTCTAACTTAGGAATTTATGATACTTGAAAATTACTCTCTACTCAATTAAGTGTGCAATAAGTTGAAGTTTGGTGGCGTAGCCTTTTTTTTTAAACATACAAACTCACATGATGTAGGTGTTACCCAACCAATAAAGTTAGGAAATTTTGACCAAAAAGTTCCAAGGCCTTACCTAATTGCAATCAAAATCCAAACCTAAGTTTAAACCCCAAGTAAATGGTTTTAAATCCGGTTAAACTGCCAGTGAGTGATCAGGTGGTTCTGTTGGTGACACGATAATACTCAGGTGGTTCTGTCAGTGATATAAATTTTGCCGTTAAAAAAATGGAGGCGTTATTACATGTTGATGTTTAATCAATACTTAATGACCAAGTAGAATGCTAAGAGTTGTCTCAATGTTGTTTAACAATTCACAACCTCTGTCAAGGACATTAAGTGTAAAATGGGGAAATCATCTAAAGGGTTATGATGATAGTAACACCAAACACAATATTAGGGTATCCTTTCATTTTCAAGGTTTCTGTGCTTTCCATGTCACTAAACATGACTCATCCCATGCTCACATGACATGTCTCATAGCCTCCTTTTCAGTTATTATTTTCTTCCACACCTCTCTTTCATGTATTCATTTAATGATCAAAGAATATACATATATATATACACATGATTTTAATTGTATCAGATATTTTATTTGTAAGAGATTACATAAGACTAAAGATATTTTTAGTTAAGAGATATGAGGTGACACAATCTTATAAGTTGATCTAAATTCAAACCCAACGGATGTTACGAATCAAAGTGTTTCTCTAGAAGGTTATGATTTATACTTAGCTAGTTTTTTCTGTTGAAGTTGACTATCCATCGGTTAGCTTTGATAATTTTCACTAAATCGTCACATGAAGTTGGTCAACGTAGACACTTACAAATTCTTAAGTTATTCTAAACCAGATTTCATGTAACTCAAGCAAACGGACGACCAAAATAACACGTTTAAAACGTTTCATAAACACAATCTACTTATACCCAACATTCCATTAACCATCAACAACCAAGAAACATAATAAGTAATGTTCTGATAAATAACTTTTTACATTATATGCTTACCTTTTAACCTGTTTTAGTATGAGCCAATATTAGTATTTGTTTTCCCCTGCATACAAAATTGTTTTGAAGAAAAACAATAAGAAAACCTACTTTATGAGAAATGTGGAGTTCATAATTCATAGGGTGACTTAAAGTTACCTTATCCCACTTTTCATATTAAATTAAAGAGTTAATTACTGTTTTCGTCCCTGTGGTTTGTCAAAAATCACTATTTCAGTCCATTAGTTTAAAAATTACGATTTCAGTCCCTGTGGTTTCACTTTCGTAACCATTTCAGTCTCTGTGGTTTCACTTTCGTAACCACTTCAATCCATTTATTCTGTAAGTACATGGACTGAAATGGTTACGAAAGTGAAACCACAAGGACTGAAATCGTAATTTTTAAACTAATGGACTGAAATAATGATTTTTGACAAACCACAGGAACGAAAACAGTAACTAACTCTAACTTAAACTTATCAAGCAAATTGATCAATGGAGTGAGCCTGAATCAACCAAAGTGCCACCCACCAAAAACTAGAGTACCCCTTTTTTATGGCTTCTTAAGTATATTTAGTTATATTTTTGCATTAAAAATACGGTTAAGTTATTCTACAAATACTCCTAAAAAAAGAAGTGTACAAAAACAGAATTAATCGCACAAGATGACACAATGTCGTGCAAAATATAACATAATGCCGAAAATAATAATACAATGTCGAGGAAAAAAGACACAGGGAGTTGCAAAAAAGACACAATGACGTAAATATAGAAAAGACACAATAATAAATAAAAGACATGATGACAAATAAACAAAAATTCTAAAATCTACAACCTATAAATCCAAAAGTGAAAACCTAAAATCTCACATCATTAAGTTTGATGAGACGGTTCCAATACCGCTTGAATCAGGTCAATCCGAGTCCGTTTGATACTCTTTGTACGACTTCTTATTTTTAAAAGTATTTTTATTTGATCCTAAACCTAAGAAAATAATCGTACTTCTAATAAACAACAAATATCGTTGAATTATATAAGCAATAATATATCATTTCTAAACTATATATATAAAAAATTACCCTCTTTTGGATCTAACGTTTGCAAGCCCCCATAGATCTCACACAATCCAATGGTATAAAAACTAAGAACACTCCTTAGAATTAGCATCTAAGATCTCAAAGACTTCATCTCTCAACAAATCCCCACACTTATTTCAAATTCCAACAAATTGTCAAATTAAGTAACACAAAATTGAGGCCACTGAATTCTATGGCTTCAATTCATAATTAAGAACCCTAAAAAAACCCTAAAGTTCAATTTTTATATATGTTATATCTTCTCCCATAAATTAAAACCAATTTTAAGAAATTAAGAACGTGTTTAGATAAACTTATTAAATAGCTTATTATGCTATCAATACACACCAACCCTTCCCTTACACCTAAACACTTGTCAATTTGTTAGTTTATTAGTCTGAAAATAGTTTTTTAATAGTATTCAAACATAAACTTTACAAATAAGAAAAGTTTTACCGGATCCGTTAAGTAATTTATCATTAAAGTGTGTTGAAAATTTGGACGTTGATAAAGACTTTATATACGCGTCAACCACGAATCAGCGACAACTTATTCACACATATATATATATATCATTGACGACTGTTGGTGATAGTTATTTTCATACAGAAATAAATAAAATAATATTATGATACTTGTAAATAAAAAATAAAATACGTAATAATAAAAATTAACATGTCTCGAAAGGCCGATGCGAAGCTTTTTGAAAAACTCGTACTGGATCTATACGTCGATAAAGCTCTGTTTTTTTAAAAACATAATATTTTATTTTAGAAATAGATGAATATTCGTTAAATTAAACGGGTTTTACTGGTAATTTCATCGTCGTGTCTACGGGCGGATGAATTACTGGGTTTTCCCCGAAATTGGTGGTGGACTCGGGGCACCATCGGAGTACTTCGTTTGGTCCAGTGAATACACTGAGAATGCTTAGGATTGATTATGCTGGCAGTGAAAAAAAAAGAACTATTCCAATAACAACATAAGATAAGCAATATAATAAAAAAAAGCAATATAATTTTTTTTATGAAATGTAATATTATATATAATATAAAAGAAGAGAAGATAAATAGTGTTGTACTACATTTAATGTATATTTTATAAGTTCATCAACTTTTTGTCTTTTATTCTATTTCGTCATTTAATGTAAACATTTTCATTTACAACCCATGTAGTTTAACTGTTTTATTTTTTTTCTTTTACTTTAACCAAATTACTTTTCTACCCCTAAATATTTTTTTAACGAACACGGTAATACCGTTTTAGACATATTTCTAAAATTTTCTTTTTCTTTGCTATAACGAGTGTGGCAAAGGTTTTTTTAGTTTAATATTTTTTAGCGAACACGCCGATACTCTTTTGAACATATTTTTTTAATTTTTTTTCTTTGCTATAACGAGCGCGCCGAACCGACCAAGTTTCTATCATTTTCGTTTACCTTATTTTTACCTTTGTTATTTACTATATCGTTTTACCTTTTGTTATTATCTTGATTTTCGGAGCCGAGTTACGACGCAAACACCCATTAATATACCATTTTAATTAATTTTACAAATTTATTTATCGATTGATGGTGTGCTACAAGTTCTGAATTCCAACCGTGTCCCTACGCAGCGCTCGGGTGACTACTACCCTAGTTTATATTAAGAGATGAAACTATAAAAATAGTATTAGTTATTAAAAATAACTTAACAAAGAGATCGACTTTTTTGGTAAAAAGCTACAAAAAGTTTTACCTAAAAACAAACCCAAACACCCCCTTTAACCTTCATTACACATCACTGTTGACTTTGACTACACACAATTAGTTTAGTCCACTCTAAATCTCCATTAACATTCACTCACCCTCAAGATCCTTCCAGCTCTTTTCTCTCTGTCATCATCACCCATTTTCACAATTAATCTCACACTTCTTCCTGTAGAACCAAGAAAACCCTCAAAACCAAACAATCACTCTCCAAGAAACCATAAGATACCCCTTTTGCAAAAAACAACAAAAAAAAAGATAAAAAAAAAAACTTCACCCCCAACACAAACACAAACACAAACACAAACACAAACAACCCTTTTCTTCTTCCCCCAAATTGTTCAAGATTTCATCAAGATTCATTCAAGATTTCCATAAAGATTTGAACTTTATCACTTCTTGATGAACATGAAGCTATCTTCATCTCATCTGGATAATATCCCATCAACCCCTGGTAAATTCAAGATGGAAAAAGCTTCATACTTTAACAGATTCAGGTGGCACTATTCATCTCTAGCAAAACTCACATTTTGGAGCTTTGTTTTCATGGGATTAATACTTGTTTTCTTGATCAAATCACCACCCACTTCACCAACAACCTCTATACCCTCAGATCTCTCTCGTAGATCCTTAAAAACCAAATCTTGGGGCGGACTCGGATGGGAAAAACGGGTCAAATCATCCGCCAAGATCCGATCCCCAAATGGGTTATCGGTTTTGGTCACCGGAGCAGCTGGGTTCGTCGGAACACATGTCAGCGCCGCCTTGAAACGCCGTGGGGATGGTGTTTTAGGGCTTGATAATTTCAACAATTATTATGATCCATCGTTGAAAAGGGCTAGACAAGCTTTGCTTGAAAGAAGTGGGATTTTTATTGTGGAAGGTGACATAAACGACGCCGTTTTGCTCAAGAAACTTTTTGAGGTAGTCCCTTTTACTCATGTGATGCATTTAGCAGCCCAGGCTGGTGTTAGGTATGCAATGGAGAACCCTAGTTCATATGTTCATAGTAATATTGCTGGTTTGGTTAATGTTCTTGAAGTTTGTAAAGAGGCTAATCCACAGCCTGCTATAGTTTGGGCATCATCTAGTTCTGTTTATGGGTTGAATACGAAGATACCCTTTTCGGAAAAAGATCGAACGGATCAACCCGCGAGTCTGTATGCCGCTACAAAGAAAGCCGGTGAAGAGATTGCACATACTTATAATCATATCTATGGTTTGTCATTAACTGGTTTGAGGTTCTTTACGGTTTACGGACCATGGGGGAGACCGGATATGGCATATTTCTTTTTTACTAGAGATATTTTGAAAGGGAAGTCGATTCCGATCTTTGAGGGTGCGAATCATGGAACTGTGGCGCGTGATTTTACGTACATTGATGATATTGTGAAAGGTTGTTTGGGTGCGTTGGATACTGCGGAAAAGAGTACTGGAAGTGGTGGGAAGAAGAAAGGGAACGCTCAACTACGGGTGTTTAATTTGGGGAATACGTCGCCGGTTCCTGTATCGGATCTTGTGAGTATTTTGGAACGGTTGTTGAAAGTGAAAGCGAAACGGAAGGTGATGACGTTGCCGAGAAATGGTGACGTGCAGTTTACACATGCGAATATTAGTTATGCTCAAAGGGAGTTTGGTTATAAGCCGACGACAGATCTTCAAACAGGGTTGAAGAAGTTTGTGAGGTGGTACGTTAGCTATTATGGTTCGGGGAAGAAGAACGATCACTGAGTGTTGTTACGCGTGGATGGAATATTCGAAAGATTTGGTAAAGTTATTCTCAAATTCTTGTTCATTTTGTTATTCACATTATTGTTTATGTTCATCTGGTGCATGATCTTTGTTTTTATATATCGTAATGATGATAAGGACGGTTGAAAAAAAGAAAGAAATCCCGCGATGAAGAATAGATTTTTGTGATATGTACCGAAAGATATTAAGATTATGTGTTGTTTTGTACTTGTGGGAATGTAATTGTTGTAGTTTCATTATTGTAGAATTCATGACCTGAGAAGAAATTTGCTTTATTTGGTTGGATTTGTATCATTTTATGGAATTCAAATAAATATATCACAATAGTTGACTTTTTTCGCTTCAAATTTGACTTCAATCTATGGATGGTTCATGGGTGCTAATGTTATCTCTTTCTCTTGCATAAAACTCTTGATTGTTATCAGTTTCTTGATTGAAGTTACAATGAAATTCTTGTTCATCTTGATGATGCATGTAAATGTGCTTTGAATATAGGCTTTTTAGTTGAATTCAAATTGGTTATACCACAATATGCTTGAATTATAAGTTTCTCGGTTTAGGTTTTACTTTCATGTATTTTCAAATTCATCTGATTTGGGCTGTTTGGCAACCTTGTGCTGAGCTGAGCCATTAAGAGGCCTGACTGATTAAGAGGTAGCCTCTGAATCAGTTAACATGTTTCTAAAACTTACATGTTAAGAGACTCTATGAACCATTAAGAGATGTCTTTCAAGTGAACCAGACATACTCTACTGCTGACCGATTTAGAGGTAGCCTCTAAATTTTCTTACCTTTGACTTCAGTGTGTCCAATAGTTTTGGATGTTATGAGTTTCTTGATTGTGTGTTTGCTGAACTCACCATTTGGCTAGACATTTGTGCATCATGGCAATGATGCTACCATATTGGCGATTTAGTGCGTAACGATTGGGAGTTAACATACACACCGAGACAAACGTCAAAACAAATGACATAATCAAAGGTAAACATGAGTAGCCTGCAAATCGACAAAATCGTTTGTCATATATTTAATTACGTCTATTTTTAGGTCTCCCAATCATTTTCCCATTCAGGACAATCCGATCTTTAGCCGCTTGTTTATCGTGGGTCCCACGTACAAAATAACATCTACTAAATTTGGAGGGGGTAACAAACCAACAATATTGTTTGTTTGGTGTGTTTTTTGTTTCAAGGATGGTACTTGGACCCATTCTTTTTACTGGGTTTGAAAGTAACCTAGCTTTTGACTTTTATGGCCATCTTTCATCTCAACTGCAAATATTCTTGGATACAAAGTTACCTTCATATACTATGTATCATCTTATCTTTTGATATTTTGACTTTTTTCGACATCATCTGAAGATACTTTCAGATACAGTTATGTTTGTGAAACAAATTGGGTTAAAACTTGCAACCAACTTTCTTACCAATATAAGATGTACCCACAAATATAACCGGCCCGGCCTTAGGTTTTTTCGAATACATAAGTTACCATTTTATGCCGTAAACTTTTAACTCATAGATGATCTGGTAAGTTTATATTCTTTGAATTGCTAATAGCATGTGCGACACTTTAAACAAGACAATATATGTATGTATGTATGTATTTGGGTTAAATTGGATGATTGAAAACTGATGGCATTCTCATCTCATTCCCCATAATGAGGATCAAATTTAGGGACCTACTTTTCATTCCTCATATTTAGGGACTCATTGTTCACTAATGTTTGTATGGTGTTGGAAGAAACAGATAAAAAATGAGTGTTCTAAATTATGAACAAAATATAAATATAAAGATGATTTTGAAGTAAATTATACGATGAGGACAAAGAAGTTAATGTGTATTAGTTAATTTAAACTCACTTTAGTTATTAATAGCCTGATAGTAATCAAAATATAAGCTAATAAAACTTTCAAACTTACCAAAGGCAAGTTTAAATTTTATAACTTTTGTAACAAGGCTAGCTATAACAAACCAATTATTAAAAACACCATCTACAACTCATAACTAAGACCATGGTACTATGTACAACTTCGCAATCCGTTGGCATTCGTGAACCAACACAACTTCATAACTAAAAGCTTCACCTGTGTTGGTACCAATAGACAACTTTACAATCCGTTGACATCCGTGAAACAACACGAATGGCAGCTGATAGCCCAATACGCAAAAGAGCAGAAAAGAAAGCAGTCATCGACAAGGGCATTATTCATGAAAACTCTGTTAGACAAGATAAAAAGAGTACTTAGTGATGCTCAAACCATCACTTTTTTTATTTTGTTTGGGTTAACTTCTAGCTGTGATTGTGATTAGCTTAACTGCTTTTAATACACGCTTAATGTAGAATTCATTTTTAGCAATTTTGTTCAAAAAAGATGTGTAATGATGAACTTAAAACTCGTAACAGACAAAGGTACAAAAAGTGCATAAAATGATGCTACATTTCTAACAAGTTGTTCAAACAACACAATCTTTCCATGTCCCAAACAAAGACCAATATTTCAACTAAAAACATAACATAAACTCAAAAATCGACTCCTTTCCTCCAGATAACACTTCTCTAGGCCACCAAGGTGCTAGCGGTGGTTGATTCGCTGCAAAACATAACAAACCTTTATTAGAAAAGCAATGTATAAAAACTTTCAAAACTGACTTTTTTAAAAATAGTCCAACTTGATTCTCAATGGATCTCAACGATGACAATATTAAATGATGCATACGAAATAGTATTGACAACTATTAATAATAAAATATTAGCAAAGAATAGTGTAACATACTATTTCCAGACAGGTGGAAGCTTCTTGGTCTTCTTGTAGTAACGAGCAAGACGATGAATCCTGCTCTCAACAAGAATCAACCTGAACTTGGAGTCCTTGTCCTTTCGGTTCCTCTCCAAATGCTTCCTGATCGCAACTGCCTTCTTGATCAAGTGGTACAAATCCTCGGGAATCTCAGGAGCGAGCCCTGAAATATTTATATTATAAAAACCAGAAACAGTTATAAAAATACAAACACTGCCAATATTAAAAAAATATGCATACCATGTGCTTTGAGAATTCTGAGAATTTTGCTTCCGGTTACACTGTTCACCTGAGCAATGCCGTGAGAATCACGAAGAATAACACCAATTTGTGATGGTGTTAGACCCTTCTTTGCAAACTTACAGATACTGTCCTGAACCTGAAATATTAACCACAAATGTTAATACAATAATACTTCGATTAACACATTAACAAAAAGCCAATGTATTCAATGTAACATCCAGAAGTAACAAAGAGTAACATAAAAAGATATGTCAATGTAGTTGAAGTAATATCCAAAAGTAATATTGTAATCAAAACTGGAATATCATAACCGGAAAATATTCAAAACATAATAAAAGAGATAAATATCATACATCCTGAGCAGAGATCTTCAACCAGCTCGGTGAAGTCCTCTTGTAAGGCTTGGCTGAGGCAGAAATACCTTTTCTGTTCGTCAAACAATAATCAAATCACCATCCACACTAATAAACATAAACATACACTAATAAAGCAACATACATTTATGTTTCAGCCCTCATCTGTATAATCTAGAAATTATTAAAAAAAAACCTATAATCAACTTATGTAACAAAAAATCATTAAAACAATTTTTGTATAAGATATAATTATATCAAATTTAAATACTTAAATATTAACATACCTAATGTTTTTCTTCCAAAAATTAAATAAGAACCATTAGAAATAATACAGTTTTAACATTTTCATCCCAATTAGCAATCAACTTCACCAACAACAAAACATTAAAACTTTTTTTCATTTTAAGCATAATTACATCAAATTTAAATATAAAATACAGATTGTTTTGCATCCAGAAATCCAAATCATCAAATAAAAAAAACTACAATCGTTAACAACAAATCACTCATTAACTTTTTTTTTATTTTAAACATATTTACATCTAATTCAAAAAAAAAAAAAAAATACAATCTTAAAATTTTCAACCTAATTTACAATCAGCTTCAATGACAACAAATCATTCAAACATTTTTTTTAATTTTAAACATAATTACATCAAATTCAAATATACAACAAGCTACAATCATAACATTTTCAACCTACTTAGCAATTAACTACAATAACAGCAAATCACTCAAACTTCTTACACTATATACATAACTACATCAAATTCAATAATCTAACATAGATTATTTTACAACCAGACATCAAAATCATAAGCCTTACAAAGACCAAATCTACACAATTCAACAAACATAATACACACATATGAAACATTACATTTTGAATGTAATAGATGAAGAAAATGAGAAAGATTACCCTTTGCTGTGCATTCGCCCCATGGTGACAGAGATGTGATGGTGTTCGCCGCTGCTACTTGCTGCCGCACCGGTTGAGTGATAACTGCTGCTTGGAAACCCTAGAATCAAATGTGGGTTGAGGATGATGGTATTTATAGTATGATTTTGGGGCTGTTTTTGACATGGGTCTGGGCTTTCTTTTGGTTCTTTCTTAATGGGCTTAAAATTTGTAAATAATTTCTCATCGAACTTGGTTTCAATGGGCTTAAAATTTGTAAATAATTTCTCATCGAACTTGGTTTTAAAGATTAGGTATTTGAGTATTTCTATTTCTAAGCCTAAACTTTTACTTCTGATTTTATTTTCTACCGTTCAAGAAGAAGTATAGATTTGAAGATGTATCTCGAAAACATGATGTATCTCGAAAACATCTGTATTAAGTAGTTCAACTAGGTTAGACACCTAGAACTCACGTGTACACGTGATTTAATAAATAAAAATATTTTGAATGTGTTTGATTTTAATTAAAATAATAAAAATAACTTTAATATAAATAAAATAAATTTAAAAACCCATATGATAGAAAAAAATACAACTAATAATATAGATTTCATTAAAAAGGTTTTTTTGTACACCATATTGGTTGTCTTATTTGTAATACTCTCATCACTATTTAATTTGAATGTTTAATAGTCTTGACTGGAACTAAAATTAAACTTGCATAAAAGAAAGTTGAATATGCATACATATAAGTCTAATGATAAAGTGAAACTATCTCAACTCGTTTGTCGCTTAGCTGCCGCATCCACTTACCATATGGAATATATACGGTCTCACCCATAAAAGCAACCAATTAAAACTGATTAATTTATAAAAATAACTAACAATTAAAAAAATTCAAAAAAGTTCTAAACAAAATAATCTAATGGGGATTACCTCACCAACTTTAGTTCTTATTTAGTATTTTATTTATATTTTACATTAAAAGTCAAACAATAGTAAAGCCAATAGTTATTTATGCTTATTAAACTCTACTATAAAGCAAATACTTGATAAATATAAATGGAAAACAAAATGGTAAAAAAATCAAGTTCACGAATTAAGATAATATGTTTTTTATTTAAATCTTATTAATAAATATTATCTATATCTATTTATTTAGTGTAAATGATAAAAAGATAAAATTTATGGATTAAAATAATATTTTTTATTTAAACCTTATTAAGAAATATTATCTATATATCTATTTATTTAGGCGGAAAAAAATAATTGAGATTAACTCATAGAACGCCATGTGTCCCTCATCTGATTTACTTTATTATATGTATAGAATAGATAAAAAATATATTAATCAAAAGTTAAATATTATAAAATAATATTTTTAAATTTACTAAAGTGCTTTAGCATTTTCATTGATCTTACATCACAACCTCATTTTTACCTTGAACTAAAGGAATTAGTAGCAAATTGTTTTTTTTTGTTGAAAATAAATTATACACTTAAAAACACAAATAAACTAAACTTTCATTTAAATTAAAAGATTAGATAATTCAAACTAAAAAACATCAAAATATGAAAAGATAAAAAATAAGTACGAAAACCTAAAGAAAAACGAACAAATTTGAAAATCACAAGCCTAATTATATTTTTTCGCTATTGCACACTTCGGCTAGCATTACATCAAACATCAGACTAGTAAGATGTTTGTGCGAATCCGTAAACATCTTTTGTCAGGTTATATAAAATCTGCTGATGATGAAAGCAAAAACCCAAAGAAACAATCTTCCTTAGCTTGTGGAATAAGGATTTTGTTGTCATCAAGTACGAGATTTTCCCCTTTGAAAGCTTCAACAAACAACTACCAAACAAATGGAAGAAAATACTACTGTACTTAAAAGACCTAGATTATCAAGAAAAGAGCTAAAGTATAAAAGGTGATGGCCAACAAGTCAACATCTGAAGACAAAAGTGTTAGAAACCAAAAGTTCTGAGTTTGGTTTCCCAACAGTTTCATATGCACTTTAGTAGTTTATGTTCTTCAGTTGTTTTAGCTTTTTGTCCAATAGTTTTGCAAAACTACTGACACTTACACTTCGTTAAGGTTGTTTAGGGTTGCTTTCGTGGTGACGTCACTAACAGTTCGCTCTCTTATAAATAGAACAGTATCGATGATGTAATAGTTAACTTTTACAGCTGAATATCCTGGATTTCACAATCTAGAGAGAGAAAATCTAAACAAGAGAGAGAATTCACCAGGTGAGGGGAGTGATTCATGTACTATGATGTATTCCTGAATTCAGTAATGAGAAATCATTAGACAATCATTCCTTATAAATCCAATAATTAGTATCAGAGTTATGGATCTCTGAATTGACTTAATCAATCAGAAGAAAAACTACGGCTCAAATTTATATTCTGGTTAAAGTAATCAGGACGTGAGAAGAATTAGACGATCAGAACTGTTGGTGCAGATTTTGTGTCCGTTGCTGTGCGAATAGATTAGATAGTGTTCTACGCTGATTATGTAATAGTTAGTGAAATGGTCAAACGAACGTGTATAGACCCGCTTGTTTGAAGTGGTTAAACGAAAGGGTTATTTTTTTGACCATGTGTGTTTGCAAGTGAAGGGGGTGTGGCTATAAATACCAACCCTTGGTCATTTGCAACATTTGAAGGTTTTAGACTTGGGGGAGAGATCACTACTTGGTCTCTCCCGGATGTATGCTCTTTCGGTATAGTTTGGCTAGCTAGTAATCGGGCCGATTTGTAATGTTATGCTACGAAATTTATACAAGAGAGTTTTGTTTATCCGTCTCTAATCCTCCCGTCTTGAGCTTAATCACACACTAATCACGGTTTCGGTCCGAAACGTGAACTTACAATTGGTATCAAAGCCATGGTATCCGACCTAGTGAATCTAACCATTTGCTAAGTCACATGAGCTCTTGATTTGCGATTTTTGTGGGTTTTTGTTCAAGATGTAAATGTGGTGTAAACAAGAAAACCCAGATCTGGACGGGTCTGAGATGAAACGGGCCATACAAGAGAGTTGGGTTTTATGTTTCACACCTAGAATATCAAGTTTTCATCTTTCCTTATCACTTTTGAGGTGTTGTTGGTCAGATCTGCAAATGTTTTCTTTGCTGTGTTCTTGAGGAGTGTGGCGGCTGTGTTAGAGAATCTAGGGTTTCTTCAGATCTGGACCCAAAAGTGAACAGCGAAGAACCTTCCTTTGACGAAAAACCAATGTGTCCGCCGAAGAACCTTCTTCGTCTGAATGGGTCTTGCCGAAGAACCTTCTTCGTTGTTTGAACTATCCACGAAGAACTCTTGTACGAAGAACCATCTCTTATGAAGAGTGACGAAGAATTCCATGGTTCGTAAGCTCCTTGTTGTTCGTAGTCGAGTGTTCACAAAGAACACTTCTTCGTGGATTGTGATTCTTCGTTGGTTGTAATTCTTCTTGACATTGGTTGTTCGCCGTTTGAAGTCCAGGAAACACCTTCTTCGTCGTTTGAAACCAAAACACGAAGAACCCAAGTGACTGAATATGATGACGGTATCCGATGGTCTTGGGTGGTGATACACGGGGTTGGCGACTGTAATGTTGATGCTGGTTGATGTTGTAGTATCTCAGAGACAGAGAGAGATGTAGAAGGATGATGACGGCTGGACAATGTTTTGTCTAGGGTTTGTTGGATTTCAACGTACGGTTCCATTGACTGGGCCATAAGTATTTTTATTGGGCTTTGTACTAGATTGTTTCATTACAATAGATTGGATGTTCACATCTCTAGGTATGTCAGAGACATGACTTAATATGGAGTATAGTTTTCTAGGCCTTGCATATAAAAATGTTGGGACCCACTAAATTTGATTCATATCATATAAAAGAAAAAATAATAATAATCCTTTTAAGTGCATGGATTATAAGTTTATGGGTCCCATATGAGTCATGATGGATGTTGACTTCCTTTTATGTGCATCAATTTTTTTTGGGCCACACACGTATTGAAATTCCAAGATGTTTGGAATGCATGCTTTGAGCTCATATGGATAAATTGTGTGGGACAAGATTTTTAGGTGATTTGGGATGATGAAAACAAATGATATTTTAAGAATGTGGGGTAGTCATAGTTACCGGTTTAAACGTCAAATTGGTGACTTGACTATTATGGGCCAAAAACGTTATAATTATTTCCGCACGTGAAATTTAATTGTTATCGGTGTTCTTAAATATTCGGAAGTGTTTTGTTAGTTGTCATATTCTCGCATTTGGTAACGATTGAAAGAACCTGGAGTGCCAAGAACGGTCCTAACGAGTCCACAAGGTCGAAGAGTTATGCCTATGATGGAAGTTTACTGGTAGGTGTTGGCAGAACTTTGGGGGATAATAGTTAGATCCTACGGGGCCAGGGGACTCTCTTTATCAACTAGAATATGCAAAGAAGAAAGCAGCTTTCATGAATTTTCGAAAAACCGAGAAAATTTAAACAAATTATGTTTTGTGAAGCGAATTTGTTTAAGTGAAAGTTGACGACAGTTCTGCTCAGAGGAGGGAATTTGTTAAGGTTTAGAGATTTTATCAAAGAAATGGGAGGATAAAAAATTTTCATTTTGTCGATTTCTTCGGTAAATTTCTAAACGCAATCATAGGTGGTAGAGTTTGTGATTTTCTGGTGCTATCAAATAGTCTGCGTGGAATGTTTTGCACAAACATATATTTGAGGATTTTAAATAATTCTCCAGCCAGCGTGAAGGGTTTTGCACGGAAACATACATGTATCTAAAGTAAACAGTAGTTTCAATACGTTGTTCACTGAAGACCTGAGGAATCTTTATGAGAGAGGATTGTTCAAGGCTGACAAGTATGGATTCCAACTCTATCAGTTGAGGGGGAATTTGCAGGATTCGGTTTTGAGTTTGATATTTTCTTTGGGATTTTACAGGGATCTGGGTGTAATTCAATTCGTTGAGTTTGCAAACGATGTACTTGGTCAAGCTGACTTCCTGAGTACTGATGCTGAAGATCCGTAGTGCATTACGTGGTCGACTTCACAAAGGCGAGACAATGAGATCTGGATGTAGTTCAACTAAGCGTGCTGGTTGAGCTTGCAAATGATATACTCGGTCTAGCTGACTTCCTGAGTGTTGATGCTGATGATCAAAGTGCATTACTTGGTCGATTCCACAAAGATGATTTACAGAAGATAGTTCACCAGAAGACTTTACCAATGTAGTATCCTTGAAATGGATTTGAGTTTTTCTTTATGACAAGGTCAAGACTTGAAGCAATTATTATAGAAT
Organism: Scalesia atractyloides; assembly: GCA_947069175.1. Classification (NCBI taxonomy): domain Eukaryota; kingdom Viridiplantae; phylum Streptophyta; class Magnoliopsida; order Asterales; family Asteraceae; genus Scalesia; species Scalesia atractyloides. The sequence continues at coordinate 22,310,050 of CAMTDV010000021.1, read as the reverse complement.
TGCAACCGTATCAAATGTCAGTTGTAGTGTTGGAAGATCAGTGGAAGATCAGTCAGTGTTGCCTTGCGAGGACATTGCACAGCACTCAACATGGATTGGATATGCGTATCTTGAGGGGGAAATGTGATACAAGAAGCTTCAAAGATCTTGGTTGAATGTGAAGACTCAAGTCAAGGATCTGCGTACCTGGATCATCGGTCAAGGGGGAATCTGCTCGAAGAAACTGTCTTCAACAGATACTTGATTGAAGATTGATTGCAGTTGCATTTTCAGCATTCAACAGCAACGGACAAGGGGGAATTTGTTGGTGCAGATTTTGTGTCCACTGCTGTGCGAACAGATTAGATAGTGTTCTACGCTAATTATGGAATAGTTAGTGAAATGGTCAAACGAACGTGTATAGACCCGCTTGTTTGAAGTGGTCAAACGAAAGGGTTATTTGTTTGACCATGTGTGTTTGCAAGTGAAGGGGGTGTGGCTATAAATACCAACCCTTGGTCATTTGCAACATTTGAAGGTTTTAGACTTGGGGGAGAGATCACCACTTGGTCACTCCCCGGATGTATGCTCTTTCGGTATAGTTTGGCTAGCTAGTAATCGGGCCGATTTGTAATGTTATGCTACCGAATTTATACAATAGAGTTTTGTTTATCCGTCTCTAATCCTCCCGTCTTGAGCTTAATCACACACTAATCACGGTTTCGGTCCGAAACGTGAACTTACAAGAATAGCAAGTCTGTTCCTGTAACACCCCAACCGACGACGGAAACGTCAGGGCATCACGTGTTGTAGATTGTTCAAAAGCACATGATAACTAAATTAAAGTTCAAATTTAATATTAAGTCAAATTCATGTTCAACAACCAAACCAAACAAACAACGAAACAACTTTTCCAAAATAAAGACACAATAATCGTTTTAAAGTTTAACTAAGGCAATAAGTTCCATGACCCTAAGTGATAGAAAGCTTGCAAATCATCATCAATTGTTACCACCTGAAACATATGTGAGAAAAACATGGGTCAACTAAAAGCTGGCGAGCAACATAGGTTTTATAATAAATCGTGTAACAAAATATTTTATTTACAATTCATATGGCACATATAGAACACTAAGCATATTGCATTTAACGAGTATGGGTCACGGGTGGCACATTCAAACCTTGAGTTGACAAATAACAATAGCTTGGATTCTATCATCCCACGAGGTCACATCCAACGTATCCACGAGCAAAACCAAAACTGCATGGGGGTGTTGGAGATGTTGTCTTCAGCCCAACCCATTAAGGGTAGTCGAAAATTAGAGAGAAGAAGGGAAAGGGTTCGGCCGGCCCTAACCCTGATGGGCTTTAAGTGTTTTAGGCCCAGTTGTTTAGTTACTTGTTTAGCAAGGGACTAACCCTAATTCTAGCCTATAAATATATCTCTTGTACTTGTAAACATTATCACTCAATAAAAATACAAACCCTAGTTGCCCCCGTGGACGTAGGTTACACAATGTGACCGAACCACGTAAATCTCATGTCTACTTTTCTTATTGCTTTCGTTTATTGATCGTGTGTGTGTGATCTAAATCCTAACAACTGGTATCAGAGCTCGGGCTCTTGATCAAGAACACACACCAGCCGCCTACCACCTCCTACCTCCAACCGCCGCCGCAAACCCTAATTAGGGTTTTGCCACCGTCACCTAGCCGCCGCTAGGGTTTTCCGTCGCCGACACCCACCGACTTGCTGCAGTTTCGCAGCTTTACTCTTGGGCAACCGGGTACCGCCGCCGCCACCTAACCCATATTAGGGTTTTGTTAGCCGCCGCCTACCACCTTGCCAGAACCGCATAATCGCCGCCGCCGCCAACCAGATTAGGGTTTCCAGCCGCCGTCGCTCAAACAGAATGGTTTTCTGTACCGATTTTCGCTGTTGCGTTTTTCGGGTTTTCTGCACGTTTTTCGAGGTCAGATTTCAGGGTTGTTTTTCAGTTTATTCTCTCACGTTCTCTGGTTAGTTTCTGTTATTCAGCAAAAAGATGACTGATGACGGAAAAGTCAGAATTGAGAAGTTTGATGGGAAGAATTTTGGATGGTGGAAGATGCAAATCAAGGATTTGCTGATACAGAAGGATCTGGATGCAGCCTTAGAGCCTCCTCCTTCACCTGTAACGGATAAGTGGACAGCCATTGACAAGAAGGCTATGTCAACTATCAGGCTCACTCTTTCAATGAATGTTGGTTACAATATTTCTGAACAAACCTCAGCACGAGGAATCATAGAGGCTTTGTTGAATATGTGAGAAGCCGTCTCCTGCCAACAAGGTGTTTCTGATACGGGCGTTAGTCAACACCCGCATGAAAGAGGGAAGTTCTGTTATTGAGCATATTAATTTATTTAATTCTCACTTGTCTCGTTTGAATTCAGTAAAATTCAAGATAGATGATGAATTGCAAGCATGCCTGCTCTTGTCCTCATTACCTGACAGCTGGTCAGGAACTATTACTGCAGTCACTGGGGCAGTTGAGACCCTCACTTTTGCTAAAGTTCGTGACTTGATATTGAATGAGGACCCAAGGAGGAGGAATTCTGGAGAGACAAGTTCGTAGCTCAGTACTGAAGGGAGAGGGAGAAGTAATAATAGAGGTGGAAATAGAGGAAGGTCAAAGTCAAAACGAAGAAGCAAGTCAAGACCAGCAAAACCAAGAAAAGACATACAGTGCTGGAACTGTGATGAGCATGTGCACTTTAGAAGTCAGTGTACTAAACCTCATAGAGATAAAAAGGAGGTGAATGCTACCACAGCCTCAGATTCAGAGGATGCCCTTATTTGTTATGTCGAAAATACTGTTGAAGATTGGATTATGGATTCAGGAGCATCGTTTCATGCTACTTCTAGCACAAAGAAGATGAAGAATCTACGAACAGGTAACTTTGGTAAAGTTCGTTTGGCTAATAATCACAGTCTTGATATTACAGGGGTTGGAGACATTGACTTAAAAACACCATTGGGAACCATTTGGACCTTGAAGAATGTCCGGGTTATTCCTGGTTTGAAGAGGATGTTGATATCCATTGGTCAGCTTGATGATCAGGGATATGATGTCCACTTTGGTAGAGGACAATGGAAAGTTGTGAAGGGCAGTATGGTCATTGCTAGAGGAAAGAAGAGTGGGTACTTTATACATGGTTGAGGTACCAACTGATGGGGTTAATGCAGTATCTGATGGGCTCGAGTCTATCAAAGTTATGGCATCAACGACTCAGCCACATGAGTGAAAAAGGGATGAACATGCTTGTTACCAAAGGAAAGCTTCCAGAACTGAAAAAGGTCGAGTCTGAGTTTTGTGAACCGTGCATCCTAGGCAAGAAAAAGAGGGTGACTTTTGTGAAGACAGGGAGAGCACCAAAAGCTCAGAAATTGGAGTTGATTCACTTAGACGTGTACGGGCCGACATCAGTTGCTTCACCTGAAGGATCTCGCTATTATGTAACCTTCATAGACGATTCAACACGAAAGGTATGGGTTTACTTTCTTAAACATAAATCTGAAGTTTTTGATAAATTTAAGAAATGGAAAGCTGTTGTTGAACTTGAAACTGATTTGAAGGTGAAATGCTTAGAGTCTGACAACGGAGGTGAATACATCTGCAACGAATTTACAGATTATTGTGCTGAGAGAGGGATCAAGATGATAAAGACTATTCCAGGAACACCGCAACAGAATGGGGTTGCAGAGAGGATGAACAGAACATTGAGTGAGAGAGCTAGAAGTATGAGACTAAATGCAGGGCTCCCAAAAATGTTCTGGGCTGATGCGGTTAACACCACAACCTATCTTATCAATCGTGGGCCTTATGTACCGTTGGGATTCAAGATTCCTCAGGAAGAATGGAAGGGTAAAGTAGTTGAGTATGATCACCTGAGAATCTTCAGGTGTAGTGCTTATGATATTGATCTTGAAGGTGACAAGTTAGATGCCAGAGCAAAGAAGTACACGCTCGTTGGATTTGGGTCCGATAAAATGGGCTACAGGCTTTGGGATCATGAAAGCAGAAAGCTAGTCAGAAGCAAACATGCCGAATTCAATGAAGCAGAGCTGTACAAAGACAGGAATACGGAGAAGTTAGAGGTTCAGAAAGAAGCGGTTGAGTTTGACACTGACGGTCAAAAGAATGAACCAGTTACAGAACCCGAATCAGATTCTGAAGATGACACAGGACCAGAGTTTGAAGGTGGATCTAATGAGACGGGGGAAGTCTCTAACAGTGGGAGCTCAGAACATGAAGAAGAACAGCCTCCACAGCAGCCTGACTCGTCAGAAAATTGGGTCAGGAGATCCACCAGAGTTAGCAAACCGCCTAATAAATATAATCCTTCAGTTAATTATATTCTCTTGACAGAAAACGATGAACCAGAAAGCTACTCTGAGGCAGTCAAGACGAGAGATTTTCTCTAGTGGGAGCATGCAATGAAGGATGAGATGAGCTCTTTAGATAAAAATAAGACTTGGGTCTTAGTTAAGCTTCCGCCAATAAAAGAGCTTTACAAAATAAATGGGTCTTCAGGTCAAAGAAGAACACGATGGTTCTAAACGGTACAAAGCCCGTTTAGTAGTCAAGGGGTTTCAGCAGAAAAAGGGAGTTGATTATGATGAGATTCTCTCCGGTGGTGAAGATGACTACCATCAGGTTGGTTCTTAGCATTGTGGCTGCTGAGAAGTTGCATCTAGAGCAACTAGATGTGAAAACAGCTTTTCTACATGGTGACCTAGATGAAGACATGGCACAACCTGAGGGATTCAAGGTTGCTAGGAAAGAGAACCGGGTCTGCAAGTTGAATAAGAGTTTGTATGGTCTTAAACAGGCACCTAGATAGTGGTACATAAAGTTTGATAACTTTATGGAGAGGTCAGGGTACAAGGGATGTTAGATGGACCATTGAAGAAGTTTAGCAACTCTTATATCATACTGTTACTTTACGTTGATGATATGTTAATTGCAGGTTCAGATATGAAAGAAATAAGCAAGTTAAAGAAGCAAATGTCCAAAGAATTCGAGATGAAGGATTTGGGTCCAGCCAAACAGATACTCGGGATGAGTATAACCAGAAGCAAGAAAGATGGCTCAGTGACACTATTCCAGGAGAAGTACATCGGGAAAGTGTTAGAGAGATTTGGTATGAACAGTGAGAAGACCAAGCCTAGAAACACGCCTTTAGGAAGTCACATCAAGCTTACTAAAGATCAGTGTCCTAGAACAGAAGAAGAAAAAGCTGATATGGCTAGAGTTCCCTATGCATCTGCTGTAGGAAGTCTAATGTATGCTATGGTATGCACAAGACCTAACATAGCACACGCAGTTGGAGTTGTGAGTCGCTTTATGTCAAATCTGGGAAGAGAACACTGGGAAGCAGTTAAATGGGTGCTTCGTTATTTGAAAGGTACGTCAAAATGGGGTTGTGTTTTAAAGGAAAAGATGTGGTTCTCAAGGGTTATACAGATGCCGACCTGGGTGGCTGTAAAGAGACATTTAAAAGCACTACAGGATATGTCTTTACAGTGGGAGGAACAGCAGTGAGTTGGATGTCTAGACTTCAGAAAAGTGTGGCTTTATCTACTAAGAAGCTGAATACATGGCAACAGCCGAGGCCAACAAAGAACTAGTATGGTTGAAAGCTTTTCTGAAAGAGTTAGGGAAGAATCAAGCTGACTACCCGTTGTATTGTGATAATGAAAGTGCAGTGAAACTTGCAAAGAATCCCGTTTATCATGGGAAGACGAAGCACAAAGGGATGAGGTATCATTTTGTCAGAGGATTGATTAGTGAAGGAACAATCAGTCTGAAGAATGTCCCAGGTGCTAAGAATCCAGCAGATATGTTTACCAAGGTTGTGGTGCTGGATAAGCTGAAGCATGCATAGCTTCAGCTGGCCTTCAGGAATAATGCTGAGAAGGCAGGGTAACTAGGGAGATTTGAAGATCAAGGGGGATTTTCATTTACAGAAGTAGAAGAGATGGTGCAGTTTGAGGTCCGAAGACACCAAGTGGGAGATTGTTGGAGACGTTGTCTTTAGCCCAACCCATTAAGGCTAGTCGAGAATTAGAGAGAAGAAGGGAAAGGGTTCGGCCGACCCTAACCCTAATGGGCTTTAAGTGTTTTAGGCCCAATTGTTTAGTTACTTGTTTAGCAAAGGGACTAACCCTAATTCTAGCCTATAAATATATCTCTTGTACTTGTAAACATTATCACTCAATAAAAATACAAACCCTAGTTGCCCCCGTGGACGTAGGTTACACAATGTGACCGAACCACGTAAATCTCGTGTCTACTTTTCCTATTGCTTTCGTTTATTGATCGTGTGTGTGTGATCTAAATCCTAACAGGGGGATGGGTCGTCACACCTATAGCGCTATAATATACTACCGGGCGGCTTGTACGGAGCTAATGAATGCACATGTTGAAGCAAACCAAACAAGTTTCATACAAAGCAAATAGTGATCACATAAGCCATAAAAATAATGAATTGTATAAATGTTTAAGCAAAATTTATGCAACATATGTATCATCCCAAAAAGAGGTAAAAAGGGAACTATGTACTCACCTTAGTAAGCAAATGATCACACCAAGTTGTTGAGGTTAATAAGTCATTTACACGAGCGCTTAATCACAAAACGTAATGCCTGTAATAAATCCTACGCCAGAGTCAAGATTCGTGGAACCTACAATGTTTTTGTTTTCCGAATTATAATAACCTCCCATTATATTATGTCCTTTATTTCTATTTTGACTATGCATCCGACAGGCGGGATATTAGACGATCTTTCGTAGTTTTATTAGTTTTAAACACAGGTGTGTGCGAGAATGAATGAATAATAATAATAATAATAATAATAATAATAATAATAATAATAATAATAATAATAATAATAATAATAATAATAAGAGTTAATTACTGTTTTCGTCCATGTGATTTGTCAAAAATCATTATTTCAGTCCATTAGTTTAAAAATTGCGATTTCAGTCCCTGTGATTTCACTTTCGTAACCATTCAGTCCTGTGGTTTCACTTTCGTATCCACTTCAATCCATTTATTCTGTAAGTACAGAGACTGAAATGGTTGCGAGGTGGACAGAAATGGTTACGAAAGTGAAACCATAGGGACTGAAATCGCAATTTTTAAACTAATGGACTGAAATAGTGATTTTTGATAAACCACAGGGACGAAAACAGTAATTAATAATAATAATAATAATAATAATAAGAAAATTAATTGATTAATGATAATAAATAAATAACTACCTCATTCGTAAAAAAAAAGAATTTGGGACATTCTATACTAAATAAAATACTTTACTTGTATTTAACAAAGCAAGTAAAGATTGTTTTCTTTTTCTTTTTTTTTATGAGGGAACTTAATTTTGAAAGTCATCAGCCAACACGAAACTTGCAAAATAATTTAATCAAGACATGGATCATTTATAGGATATTAAGAATATTAAATGTATTTGACAATAATATTATGGGTTAAATACATGTGTATATATATATGTATATATTGGAAAGAACGTCGGCTAATTTCGTCAAGACAAAATTGTAGGTCGCCGGAAGCCGGATTTAAACTCAAACCCATGTTCCCAACCTTAGCGACAAAACTGTTACATTTTCGTTTTAATTAATAAGATTAACTTCAACGATTACGTAAAATGTAAATGTAAATGTAGATCTCCTGTATGTATATTTTAAACAACCCACTGTTTCTATTCAATTATAAACAAAACTAGCTAAAACAAAATAATGGCTGAACATGTGTTCTGTTTATTAAAACAATTTGATTGATCTTACTTAAACCCATTACACCTTTATGAGTATAGCTTCTTCAGTAAGTATATGCAGATGGTTAATAATAATAATGAACTCTTTCAATAAAAACAATCGAACTCAATGTTTGAAAGTAGCGAGAAAGTGGGACAGAAACGTTACCGTAGATGATAAGTAGTATGATCAGAGATGTGTTGTTGAACTTAGTTCGAACCAGTGGCATCGGGTCTTGATGCGGGTAGTGGCGGCGGCCGACTAGGGGGGACCGAAGGCTGGTAGTTATGGGCGACTCAAAATTTAGAATCGCAACAAACGGTGGTGCGAGTGCGGATGCAGTGCCTTGCGAACGGCCTGTGAAGCCACTCGGCTACAGATCGTTGACGGGTGGTTTGATCCACATTGAACGGGAATGCATGCTTCGAGTCAAAACTTAAAACGACACAGAATAGCCGCCGTCTTAGCGATGAGTCGCTTGAGCGGATGGGATTGGCAGCCTCCCCGATGATGTCCGTTTTAGATAGAGAGCGAGAAGATTCGAATATGTGATGAGAATTCCGACGATGTGACCAAGCGGGCAAGGTTTTCAGCAAGCACAAATTGATGAAACAATATAGTTGAAAGTGAAAAAAAATAGTGTTGTGAAGGTTGGGAACGTTGTTCAGATCCTTGTATTTAAACTGGAATGGACCGACACTATAAAATTGGAATGACCCGTAAGTTAGGAAAGGGTGGTCCGAATTTTTTGGTATCAAAATTGATTCACAATATAGGTTGATATTGTCTGGTTTAATGAAATTAGAATTTGGAATGTCTTGCACAAGGAATACGAGATCACAGGAGAAAAAAAAACGCTGATTACGACTTATTTTTGGTTGATGCCAGATTAGATTATCGGAAGTTCGTCTGCGTTTGGTCGAAGGTATGACAGGTAAAGGGCTGGGCAATTTCTAAGGTTGAGTTTAAATGATGTTACACTTAGGTCCCTAAAGCTTGGTAAATAATTAGATTTAGTATGAAACTCTATAAACTATAAATAACCAAAGTATATATATAAGCCAAAAATGGTTCCTGTGGTAATGCCTAGTGTTTAATATTGGAACCCTAAAGAGGTTTGATTGTAAATAGTCCTCCAAATCTGTTTTGTCTAAAGAAAAAAAAATAGAACTTTTGAATGTCTAAAAATAATTATATTTCTAAACTCGCTTTGCAAACTTATAAATCATAAGTCTTTTAATAGTTTTTGAAGTTTAAATATGCATGACTTTTAGTACCAGTTATATATGTGTGTATATATATAATAAAAATTTCATGGAAAATAACAGGATGTTACAGCTCCGACACTTTGTTTTCTGAGAAAAACTCAATAGAATTCAGAGAAGATCCCCATCACTCATGATCCACATAATACTGGACCGACAAACAAACCTCTGATGCTCGTTCGCCATGAATTTAAAGTTTGGCAACGAAGGATGTGTCACCACTTATCTCAGCAGAACACCGGTTGCTGGAGGTTTGTGATTTATGGTTCGTTTGTTCCTTTTGTACCGAGTACCGAAAAACCAAACACAAATGTTCCAAAGAGGCCCTAGATTATGCCGAGCAGGATTTTCAAAAATTGGAGATCGATAAGGCATTCAGGATACTGCCATTGCCTTGCTGATCAAGCTTATACTATTGCTGCTCTAAGTCAAAGATTATTAAGATCTCTCCCGGATAAGTGGAAAACAATAGCTATTGTTTTGAGAAATTCAATTAGATTCAATGATATGACTCTAACACAACTACATTGTAAACTACTCACTTATGAGAGAGAGCTTGATCAAAAACATAAGTTGTTGTGTCATCTAGAAAGTCGGTTGATGATTACTATTGTGGTAATACAACTTTAATGAGTCATGATGGATCATCATCAACCAAAAATACGAGTGATTAGAATTATAATCATTTTGTTGATATAAGTTCTTGATTTAATAATCAAAATAACTCGTCATTTGTTGGAAACCAAAACCTTTCTCTTATGATGAATGATCAACAACCTATGGATCAATCTAATCAAGAGGAATGTTATCTTCTAGACCAGCTTGCCCTACTAAGCATCAAGTCTAACAAATTTTATAACAAAACTGGTAGGAGATGTTCTAGTTTAGATAGTAGGGTTAATTCGAAAAAAAGATAAATCTAGAGTTGAGTGTTATAAATGTCACAAGCTATGACACTTTGCTAGAGAATGTAGAAGTCCTACACAGAACTCCTCTTCCTATGTGACTTACCCTAATCAAATGAATCAATCTAATACAACTATTTCACTGAACTTAAACTTTCAAAATATGCCTTTGTATCCAAACACCCAATCCATTTCTCACTTTGTCCATGGACTAACTCAAATGCCATATCAATATGTTAATGGGCAACCACAGTACCAAATTGCTCATGTCAACATGCCACAAGCACCTGTCCAAACACCCACCTAGTCACATGTTCCATCTCAGACTCAAGCACCAGTAGTTTCCCAAACAAGTTTCCCAAACAACTGGATGTCCTACACCAGAAACTACTCAACAAAGTTTTTTTCACAAAAAGCTTTTAGACTGAAGTAGTTTGCTTGAGGATTTGAATGATGAGCACTTTGATATGATTGCTATGGATCAAGGAAACAAAAACCTTGCATTAATGGCATTTGAGATCCTAAGTGAAGCTTTAGATCAGAGCACCAATGAAGTTTCACCTGAAACTACTGGTTCATACACCGAATCACAATCCGAATCAGTGACTGACTGATGATCTCACTCAGAGTGTTGATATATCCCGTAAATATTAAAAGTACTTTGTTCCGAACAATGCATCAAGGCATTTGGAGATATCAAAATAGTTAACATGATATTTGTTTGGGCATATTTCGTATGTCCATAGTTTAGAATCTTGTACATGTATCGAGTTTGTATGTATTGGGATTGAGTTTTGGTAGGAATTAGAGTGTAATAGAGTAATTAGGAGGGTTTGACATGTGATAGTGAGCTAGGGGCGCATGACTCTATGGCAAGCGCATAAGTCATGCTTAGCGCATGACTCGTGCGCTATGACTCATGCGCAACTAGTTATGATGCACTCCAGACTTCTATAAATAACCCTAATGATGTGCATTATTAGTTAGTTCTTGCATTTGTCATATTTTGGAGAGCTTATGAAGGGAGTCTATGTGTAAACGAAACTCTGTCCAATTTGAATGAAATTCAAGCATAACGTTGCTATATTCATCATGTCCACGATTATGAGCTTTATTTTTGGACTCCACACTTAAACAAGGCTAAACGTAGAATTCGGTTGATAATAGATACTTTTTCATGGTCTTCCTAGTGGTATCAGAGCATAGTAGAGTTCTACAAGTTATCATGGGAAAAATTGGATAGTTTCATGGTGAATTTGATCAAAATAACATGAAAATGTTTGAAATTAGCATCATACAGTGCATCACGAGCCTGCATCACTCATGCGCTAGTCTTGACAACACATCATGTGATATGCGCGCATGAGTGATATACTCAAGTAGTTATACACTGATTTGTGAAAGAGAAAACATGAGAAGTGAAAGAAGGTTTAAAGTGTCAAACTCGAGGCTATGTCGACAGAGATTGTCCGTTGAGGTTGAGGAATGGATTATCACAGAGAGAGAAGAAAGAAAGCTATGAAGAAGGTGTTGAGAGAAGAAAATCCCAAAGAACGAAGTGTCAAATTGTCTAAAGGGCAGAAAGATAGGTTGCAAAAGAAGAGGAAGAAGGCAAGAGAATATGTTGAAAAGATTTTGTATTCAGATAGTACATTTAGATACAAGTTCTGAAGAATCATTTCACACCTCAAAAAGTTTTGATTTATCTAGTGAAATATGTTCATCAGATACAAATATGAAGAGAAAAGAGAGGACTGTGGAGAAGAAGGTGGTTCATCAAACAATTATGAAACCAAGACAATTTTTGGAAAACTAACGTTTCAAATGAAATTTCTGCCCCATTGGAAATTTCGGAAGTTGTTCAATGACAAAAGCGACTGTGAACGGAATGTAGTTTCTTTTGTAGATGAATTTGGTCAACTCAAATCCAAAATGGATTGGGTGCTAATTTTAAACTAACCCAATCTGTTTACTTGTGTAGGATAACCAGGTTGTGAAGAATTGTATATTCAAATGCAGTGGTTGTCCTTGCAGAGAATGATAAAGAGATGAAAAGTGAAGATGAGAAAATGTTTCTATTTCCACACAAACAAAATGGTAGTCTCGTATTCACATTCGTAAATTCGTTATCGACTTAAAATTAGAAGATTCTTATTTTTGTTTTTTAAAATATGTTTTAGATTTTAGGGGGGTAAAGATTTTTTAGTGAAAAAATCTGGTAAAATACAAAAAACAATATTTTCAAAATACCAAAAACAATAGAAAATTGTAAAAGTACAATAACATTGAAAATAAAAAATGAGTTTACGGTGAAAAAGAGAAAATGATAGTACTTCAGTGCATTCTAAGTAATGTCACGTTTAGAATATTTAAACAATCACACAAATGGTGTCGGTAGGCTCACTAAAATTAGTAGGTTTGCGAAAACGATGCAAACCAAAAGAAAAAAAAAGCCTAGTTCTGGTGGGAAACACGTCAAATGCATAATACTTAATTTTGTCATTCTTAATTGTGTGCCTTCTCGTTAGTCACTGATTGTTGAAAAGCATAAAAACCAGTTAGTTTGTGAACTTTAACAAACTATCTGAAAACGTCATTGTGATTGTGTTTTCATTTTCAAAGGATTTAAATTTGTTATATTTCTTTATTTGTTTAAGAATTGTATATCCTCTGCGTATTCATAAGCATCGAACTCGATGTTAGTGCTTATACATTTCGACTTATTATCTTGGTGTTTCGTTTAATTCTTGGATCACCTCTGCATATACATGAGTATCGAACTAGTGGTTAAGACCTAAACACTTTCAAATTGTTTTATTTCTTTGTTTTGCTTAAACACTGGACGTTGTCTATGTATACACGAGTATTGGCCTGATCGTTAGTGTTTAAGTGTTAAACTTCTTTTTTACACAAATCACAGTTGACAAAGTTTAAAGTCATTACTTGGGTAGGGGATATGCTGAGATTGTGAGGCCCACAGGAATTTAGTGCAAATTTATGCACCTTAACGTATCGGTAAGCATTACAAACTTGTTAGTATGAGTTTAAGTGGATAAACAATACCAATAATCAACGTGAATTGTTTAAACTAAGTGTTTCATAATAGAACAACAGTGCATCTGATAAATATGATCATTTGGCACGTATTCTTGCAAAAATTTAAACTATAAATATTTGATTTATGCATGTTTAATTTCTGAAAGTCAATATTCAAAATCCAAAAATATTTTCGGTCAAAATCTTTCATGGAACCAGATAATGTTGAATGTTGAACTGGACCAACGAGACTATTGAGTTTTTTTGGCATGTGGGAACAAATTAATGAGATTTGATGTAAATCATTTGATAATTGAAGGATGTAGTGAATTCGGAGCATCATTCAAGTGGGAGACATATAGTGCCTTGAAGATGGTTTCCTAAGTCCTAACAGTTCAAGACTAATGATCGAAGATTTCTAACTATGTCTAGGGGGACTGTTAGTACATATTTAGTGTGTCCATAGCTTAGAAATCTTGTACATGTATCTGGTCTTGAGTCTGTATGCATTGGGATAGAGTGTTCATAGGAATTAGAGTGTAATATAGTGATTAGGAGGGTTTGACAGGTGATTCAGTGAGCTAGGGCGCATGACTATGTGAAAAGCGCATGTGATGCGCCATGAGTTATGCGTAGCTAGTTGTGATGCGCTATGATGGTATGATGTACTCTAGACTTCTATAAATAGCCCTAGTGATGTGCATTATTAGTTTGTTCTTGCATTTATCATATTCTAAAGAGCTTGTTAGGGGAGTCTATGTGTGAACAAACACCTGTCCAATTTGAATGAAATTCGAGCATAACGTTGATAGTTACATCATAGATTCGTTTCATGGTATTTCAATGTTAAGAGAAAACTCTGAAAGATTAGAAAATATCTTGAGCCAAACCATGAGCTCTCATAAAGAAGCTCTCAAAGAAAAAGATCAAGTGATCTTGAAAAAAAAAAAAAATAAATCTGGATCACAACAATATGACATCAAGATGAACTTGTTTGAATGGCAAAAATAAACAAACAAGTTGATTCAATAAACATAAGCACGCGTACACGAAAATAATGAATGATGAACACCTAATAATGAACAAACTTGCATACGATTATAGCTTTCATCTGATACAAGTTGTCCTATAATGCCTTAGATGTTCAACCTAATAATGAGTTAGCAAACTTCATTATATATACGACACATACATCACTCTAATTGAACCCAAGCCCGCAATTACATGTTGAAAACCTAAAATGGCCCATCTCGTGACTTCTACATAGTTCTTGAGATCCACTAATCATCTAACACTAATTCGTATTATACATAAACCTCTAGGTCCTAATAATCCACCAAGGTTTATGCTATTATTTATTCTGATTGATGGATCTTGGTTGACATTTCCACCTGCCAATCTTGTTGCATCAGATCCTGATTCTCCTACACACAGTCTTGACTCCATAATGGAAGCCATTGCAGTAGTCCACATCTTCGCACATACCTCATATTTTTCTGAGGATTTGATTTGACTTCTAGACAAAATCTCTAAATCTTCTCTATGAAAGCTAATCAAATCATTTGGATCTACAATTCTATATGTTGCATCATCATAAACAAGCACAACCTCTGCCATATGCTCATCATACATCCAAAACTTGAACTTTTTCAAACAACCCTTCCGAAACTTCTTAGGCAATGGATTTTTTTCTCATTCCTTATTAGAGGCCACATCACTGTCTTAAGAGGTTTTCCGGTCTTTAGATGTCTAATTCCAGAGCTTTCTTCAGATATGGCATGACTAAGCAGTCTTCATAGTTGGAAACCAAATTTTAACTTCACATTTGAACTTTCTAAAGAATGGCCATCCTTTTCCGTCAGCTTCTTTGTCAACATATGGAGCTTGAATCAATTCTGTTAGATCTACTTGCGCAAATGACTCAAAAGTAGATAGTGTCTTGTAATACTCAAACTCTCCATTAGCTCTTGTAATCATCCACGTATTTTTATCATGATCAAACCCCCAACTTGCAATTCCAGTTCTATTTCCAATCTTATCATACAAACTCTTCCCAATATCCACCACAATCTCTCTGGAGCGTTGTTGGGATCTTGCGAATTCATGTTCTGATTCTTCATTATGATCACTTCTCTGGTTTTTTTGGGATCAAGCTTTCTTCTTCTTATTATGAGGAGTATCTAGATGATCCTGACGTTCAGCTTCTCTTTCAACATCAACACGAGCTCTTTCTTCAGGTGTAGCTTTTTTCCTAGCTTCATATCTTTCTTTGTCACCCTCATCAACAAATTCTTCTCCAAACTCCTTTTCTAGCTTTCCCTTCAAATCATATACCAAGGAGATTAACATTGTAACATCTCCTTCCAACTGCTCGATTCTTCTATCTTTATATTCCAAACTATCTTCAAGATTATTATTTTTTTTTGCATATTTCATAATTGAATCTTATTCGAGGATGGCAACCATTCTATTCAAACTTACAACATCAACATCATCTCATCATCACTGAAGTCATCAATGATAGGTATCTCTCTAATATCTCGTGAACGCTCATCTTTAGCTTCAGATGGAATTCTACTTGAACTTTATGGCATATCAACAGGAGTTCTACTGGAACTTTAAAGCGCATCATGAACATGTGATGTAGATGTTTCTTGCAAAATAGGTTTTGGCTGGCTTTGTGGTAACTGAGATGGTTCTTCAATTACATCCATCTCAGCAATTGATTAGTTTTCTAGTAATGTAATTTGGCTTGGTTCTGCAACAACACCTAGCCTTGGATCTCTTCGCTATATCTTTCTTGTAATTAGACTAGTGTCTTGCATATCTTCTTCTCTTTCTTGCTCTTCAGATGCAGAGGGAAATGTGAGAGGAGGATTCCCAACACTTCCTTGCAATGATTTTGGAATCTTAGCAAGTCTTTCAATGGATATCATGGGTAACTGTAGCTCTGGTTCTTCTCATTTTAAATTTCTTCTTCAGTAATTAATTGGCATACTGGTGTATGTTGGAGGAACCTTTTCATAATCTAACCCCATTCCTTTATTTTCCTTGTATTTAAGTTGACCATATATTACATATGTTTTGAACAGTTTTGCTAGATGTAGCAAATTTCTTCAAGTTTCGTTCATTCTTTTGGATTTTTTCTTTCAATCTCAGCTGTTAAGACACGAATACGTTCCTTTGCATCTTCATGTACACAACTCTTTTGATTGAGATCTCATTTTAATTGTAAAATATCTTGTTTTTGTGACTCAGTCTTTTCTTTTAAAATTTTGTCATTTTTCTTTAGGGTTAAGTCTTCTCTTTTAAGATCTTGGAGATCTTTAATCATGTTAAAGTTGTGTAATTTGTAATAGGCAACCTTAGCAATACATTCTTTAAGGCATAAAAATGAATTTACCTCATCAATTGATGGTTGAGCATCCTTCACTTGAGCCATGAAGGCTTGCTAATTTGGATCAGTGATGTTCAGTGCATTCATTTGGTCAATCTAGTAAAAAATGTTTTCATATTGCATCACCATTGCATTGTTTCCATTTGTTCCAGTTGATGTAGCTCCAACAACAGGTACTAGTGCCCTCTCAGCATTCCTCTCGACAGGAGCCTTCTTGCAATCTCTTGCTAATTGATTGGGCTCATGACATTTGAAGCACCTAAGTCAGTCTTTGCTTACTCCCAATTTCCTATCAGCAACATTTGTCCAATTGTTTCTCTAGTCTTTCTTAGGAGTTACTTAGGAAGTTTTTAGCTCTAAAAGCAGCCATTGTCATTTGCTATGAAAGTCCATCTTTTCAACATCGTCTGGATGAATTTGATCCAGGTCAGACATTAATAGTCCTGGAGATGTGAGTTCACCTGCTAGAAAGGCATTCAAACAGTTAATCATACTAGCAGCTAAAGCAAGAGTTTATTTTCATTTGTTTCATTATAAAGGTTGTGTTATGAGCAGGTGAAGCAACATGTCTGGAAGCAGGAGCAGTAGCAGGGGTAGGGGCAGGTGGAGGCACATAATAGGTAAGCGCTAGTGCAGACTGATTGGATGAGCTTCTAAACATTTGAAGGGTTGTCAAGACACTGGCTATTGGTACCCTAATGATAATAACTTGATTGGAATGTCTGAAGTGATTCTGTTTACAGTGCTGCAAAATCGACTTGAAATCCACAACGGGTGGATATCCAGTCTAGGAGAGGAAGTAGACGCATGACTACGGTTTTGAATTACTAATCTCTCCTTTCTTTTTTGAAATTTAAGTTGCTTTACGGATTACAAAATCCTGTACAATACTCCAAGATCAAACACATCGATCTCAAATATCACTTCACATGTGATTGTTTCAAAAAGAAACTCATCGATGTTGTTTAGTTCCACACGACTACCAACATGCCGACGCATTTGCCAAAGCTTTTGATAAGTCACATTTTGGTTAATTAAATTTTGGTAAATGATATTAAGGTAAAACAAGAGTAAAGCCACATCGGGAAATTGTTTTTGTAAATATTTATCTTGAGAAAATCCAAAAAGATGTTTTTTTAAAGTTTAAATTTACATTTTGAATTTTAGGGAGAGTAATTTCAAATCAAAACAATACAAAAACATTGAAAAACGTCAAAAGGACAAAAACAAGAGAAAAACAAAAATGACTTTCCTGGTGCGAAAAAGAGAAAATATAGTATATGAGTGGTCTGTCGAAACCTCTTTGAGTTTCCTGACGGGAAAAATAGAAAATGAGTTTCTTGCACAAAATCCACGTCATCAAAATCGTCATAAATCCATTGTTCCTCGTTGCTACACAAGGTTCAATAAGGTGGGTTTCGTATGGGCCGCAAATGGGTCAATGATAGTTGATTTTCTAAAGGGTAGTTGTATTGACCGGGTGCAACTTAAGTAGGTGTGGTTGACATTACCTAGAAAATATGGTTGCAACACTTGTAGTTTTTGTGTAAACATTGGTTGCAGATGACTTTGATTTCGACTCAATCTTGAACCACCTCTGCTCGAACTAGAACCGGCTCCTCACAATTTAGAGCTTTTCTTGCTTGCAACAACCTTTGATCTTTTGGATTCTATAGAGAAATATCGTGTGTGTGTGTGTGTTTGTAGAATTTTGGTGAAGTAAAATGGTAAAAGAGTGTGTATGTAAATAGTTAAAATATATGTGTATATATATATATATATATATATACAACAGGCTAGAAAGCCGTTCAATGGTTACATTGTTTACTTCTTTCATCTGTGACTTACACCCGTGCGGGTGGGTATCGGCAGGTGTTCTCGTAGTCACCCCTATACCCGGAAGGGGTACCCAAGCGGTGCCCCGCCTATGAAGGGATAACCGGTGTTTCACTCTATTTCAAAAAACTCAGCATTTTATCAAATGCTATAGAGCCTAAAATTTAAACTTGTATTTTTAAATTGGACAATACATTGATTTTTTAGGGAAAACTTCATAGAAAAGTAATCAAGTTTACCTCCTGTTCCACTAAAGTCATTCAATCTTTTTTTGTCTCTTAAAAGTCATTGAAGTTTAATTTACTGTTTCAATCATATGCAATTATCAAGTTACGAGGTTACCTACCATGATGATGTGTCAGGTTATAATGCTTATGTGGATTTTACAATTAGTGATATGGATTTATAATTAAAAAAATAAGAGTTAATTATATTAGAAACCCTAATTTAGTAATTTCGTATATGTTTTTCTTCTTCATCACTTTCTCAGCCCACCCTACTTCTTCATCTTCGGTTGAGTGCATTGTTCAAGAAGGGGAAGGGTAGTTATCTCTGGTTGTTTCATGTGCCGCTCCCCAACCACATTCTCCCCCCTTTGGCATTTGTCCTCACCTACATGTGAACTACACCATTTCACAGCAACACCTTACAACTCAACACTTATCAATCCCTCTAGAACACCCACCATAAGTTTCTACCGGTCCTAGTCGATCTGCCTCCGACCCGTTAGGGTTTGATTAGTGAGGAACAAAAAACCCAGAATTTGACATGATTATCGACTAATAGAATCCAGTTAAAATTAATTGATTTGGGTTTATGGCAAGCTTTGGAGAGGACGAATACATTTGACTCTCTACCAAGTAATTCATATGCCTACATAAAGTCATAAATACATTTAAATATTAAAAAGATGGTAAATATTCACACAAACATATGGATGATTCTACTTTTCAAAAAAAAAAAATATGGATGATCCTGATGTAAAGATAATAATTAATATATTCAGGAAGTAAAGAATTTAATGGACGATGATGACATTTTCTTGAAGTTTTGTTGAAGACGGATGGGCAAGAACCTAATAAATTTTGTAACCTGCCACATCATCATGGTAACCTAATAACCTAATAATTGCATACGATTGAAACCCTAAAGCAAACTTTAGTGACTTAAGAAACACAAAAAAAGATATAGTGACTTTATTGAGACATCTTAGAAACTTAGTTACTATTTTGTAAAGTTACCCTATTTTTTATCCATTAACTTATCCTATTTAGTTTAGGCCCATCGGATCATATAAACCCCATTCTCATTTAATTCATGGGACCCAAACAAAATATGGTTGTTTTGATAGAGTTGGCTGACAACCTGTTGAGTGTGATTTTGCATCCTTTGAGTGAAATCAAATCACACAATGAAGATGTCTAGAGCACTAAGTATGATTATATAACTTCTACATTACAACCACGACTTAACATGCCACACATATATAATCAAAGACAAAGAATCCGCAACGTCAATATAAACATGCTAAATCTTAAAAACTCATATGTTTAAAACATGGGTCCAAACACCCTTTACTCAAGAACAAAGAACCCAAGACCATAAAACTGCTAACTAGTCACCATCTTAAACTCACAACTAATCTTTCAAGTTCAATTAGCTCCCAAATTACAATTTACAACTCACCATTAACTCAGCCACCCACTTGTTGCTCTACTCTTCAAGAATATTCAGCAAAGCACCAGTTTGCATATCTGATGAAACAAACAAGATCCGTTGGTTGAACAGATAAAGAAAGTAGGAGCATTACCATTATTAGGTCGGATGCATGCAAAGTAAATGATCTGTTCTTTTTCATTCATGGTATTTGCTATATATGTTTGGTGACGGTCGAAAATCGATGGAATTTATTGGAATTACATAATTCGAGTTTGTTTCCTTTATGCGCAACCAATCAACCATCCCTCATGGAATGGAAATTATTTCCATGTACATCATATTGAAAATGACGAATAGTGTAAGATCATAATAATTTTAAAGAGGAGGAAACTGACCAGAGTCATTGTCAATCAAGCAATCATGAGGGAAATACCACATCTTGCTAGTTAAACACTTGCGCAATCTCTTACTTTTAAAGAAATTAATTTTCTCGTATCGTGTCCAAGGGTGGGTCCACGTATCTGGTTTAATAGCAGCATCACACTTGAAGTCACTTGCAAAAACTGCGTGTTCTCCTATCGTCCTTTCCTTTCCGAATTCACCCATTTCATTTCATCAAGATCAACTTCAGTAGCAATAAACGCATCTCCTCTCATATGCCTCAGATAGAGGTTTTCACCTGAACTTACAAATTCCAGTTCCCAAAAGTATGGCCATGGGTAATTCTTCATTATGTGTAGGGTCAAGGCAGTCTCTGGATCATGAAGTCTTAGTTCCCATAAATGATTGAAGCCGCTTATCATATATATCTTCCCCTTGAAAAAGTGCAAATCAGGATAGAGAAATGGGAAGATATCGATCTCCATATGGCTTGTTCACCAGCTAAAGGAAAGATTTTCTATGGGAATATTTTCTTGTGACTACAAGCACCCACCCAAACATTGATGGTGAAAACACAAGAATACACTTGACTTGTTTTAGAAACTTAGTTACATCAGACGGGAATGGGAAACCGGGGAAATGAAGTTCTTTCCTTGTGAAGGGATTCACAAGCCAGAAATCTCTGGCTTTCCTCCCGAAAAAAATCAAGTAACCACAAGTTATTCCAACACATCTCCTGCCCTCAGAATGGGAATGATGGTCTTCAACTTTCTTCTCCTATAGTCCTCTAAGTAGCAATCTTTTTTTATATAAACGAGTAGAGATGGATAATAACGTGGGTTGTTTGGACACCATAAACTTATTCCAGTTTGAGATTGCAACCGACCTCCATGACTTGCAGACACCACTGAAAGCTATGAAATCAAAAACTCCCATGTGCATCATTATTAACAACAACAGATCAGGGTTAAGGTTTGACCATGACTCCAAATCATCATTGCCAGAAGTGCTGAGTTTCTTCTGTTTTCCGTCATACTTCTTATATTGGTCATTCCTACACTTGCAAAACAACAACTATAATATGAGCTCTTAAATTACACATAAAATGATAAAAAATGTATACATGGAATGCGCTTTCTACGGATGCTACACTTCCCAAACGTATCCGAATCTTACAAAAGACACTTATTGGAAGTAAAAGTGAAAACAAGCAAACTACTAAATCTTCATGTGAGAATCCCGTGTGGATATTTATCATACATATCAGACTACGTGTTGTGGAGAAGGAGAGGGCGTGAGGGAACATGACACATCTGCAACAATGGGCGCAAACACCACAAGCTAGTGGGCGTGAGGACGGTGGTGGTTTAATTTTTTTTAAGTCATAAATAATGTGTTACCCAATGATATAAAGCCACCTCAACCCACCATCACATTTCCCCCTCTCCACAAGTACAACACGTGTTCTTGGGTGAAAAATTTGAAACCTCTCACAATAGCTAATTTTGCAAACTCTACTACAACTCACTGACTCTGACCTGCAAGTACTAGCTTTAAGTAACACATGAGCAGATCATTACTTTGAATCATGTAGTGTAAAAACTCAAATAAGGTCAGATTGTGTCACAAAAAAAAAATGACAAATGAGATTAGGGCAAAATTATCAGAATGCTACACTGAAAAACAACCAATAATCAGATTCAGAAACAAATTTAGAGGGTTAAATTGGGATGATTGAATGGTTACTATACCATGAAGTTATCATAGCATACAAATAATAAACTTTACATTAAAAATTGATACTTCATATCAGTAAAATCAATTGAAAATCATATATTACTAGAAAAGAAGATTAATGGACTAACTAGAGTTTGTAGAAAATCTTGATAACTAAAAATCAGCCAGCAGCAAAAGCCCCTAAATTACTCTCAAGATCGAAACATAAGTGTGAACAACACGATATCAACCAAAACTTTATCAAATTACTGAAGTAATGCAGAAGTCTTTTAATACAGTAATAATATGAAAAACGGCACAAGACACCGTGAGAAAACAACTCTCAGACAAGGCAGATTATCAACAAGATAATCTGCATATAAAAATTATCGAACAAACAAGGATCGAATCTGAATGTTCTAGAGAGAAACCCAGAAAGAAGTAGCAGAGAGCAAACAGAGAGTAATGTGTTGTGTGATATGGGATCCCAAGGCAGCAGAATATGTAGGGACAAATCCGTAGGGTTTACGCGTACAAGAGCAGCCCATCAACAACCAGACCTGAGCCCAACAACATATATGCCCAACCGAACACTAGTCCAGCAAGACTCAAAAGAAAAAAGAAAGGAAAAATGTTAGAAACGATAAAAGCACAATATAGAATTGTAATATTTTAACACCCCCCAATTCAATATTTGAAGCAATCAGAGATGTTGAGAAGTTGACAAACCTTTTTGTGAGGGCCAGGAGATAGACCTTTGGTAAGGACATCAGTAGCTTGATCCTCTGACTTAACACCAACGGTTCAAATAATTCCTTTAGCAATTTTTTCTCGTAAAATAAAAAGGTCAACCTCAAAGTGTTTGGTACGCTCATGAAAGACAGGGTTGGCGGCAAATGGCCGCCGTATTATCACAACACAGCTGGACTAGAAGCTTAGTATCAACTTTTAATTCCCTTAAAAGGTTTGAGATCCAAATAATCTCGCATGTAGCAGCACACATGGATCGGTATTCTGCCTCAGCAGAAGACCTTGAGACGGTGGGCTGCTTTTTACTTTTCCATAAAACAATATTACTTCCTAAAAACACACAAAAACCAGTAACAGATTTTCGAGAGCTTAGGCATTTAGCCCAGTCCGAATCAGAAAAAGCTTTTATATTTAAAGAATCTCCTTTTTTAAACAGAATTCCTTTTCCGGGAGCACCTTTTAAATATCTTAAAAGACATAAGGCAACTTTAAAATGAGCTTGCGTAGGCGAATGCATAAATTGGCTAAGATAATGCACAGAGTATGCTATATCTGGTCACGTGTGGGAGAGATAGATCAATTTTCCAACAAGTTTTTGATAAACTGTTATATTTGTTAAGGGTTGATTATCCTTCTCACACAAATGAGATAAAACATGATTTACCTCGATTGGACAACTGACTGGTTTACAACCAGTCATTACAAATTCAGCAAGCAAATCTAAGCAGCATTTCCTTTGGGTTAAACATAAGCCAGTTGAGTTTCTTACAACTTCAATACCCAGAAAATATTGTAATTTTCCCAAATCTTTTATAAAAAACTTTGATTTGAGTAAAATGTTGATGTCATTAACTTGTTCTGAACAATTACCGATTATAATAATATCATCCACATAGACAAGAAGGACAATAAAAACTGCGTGTTCTCCTATCGTTCTTTCCTTTCCGAATTCACCCATTTCATTTCATCAAGATCAACTTCAGTAGCAATAAACGCATCTCCTCTCATATGCCTCAGATAGAGGTTTTCACCTGAACTTACAAATTCCAGTTCCCAAAAGTATGGCCATGGGTAATTCTTCATTATGTGTAGGGTCAAGGCAGTCTCTGGATCATGAAGTCTTAGTTCCCATAAATGATTGAAGCCGCTTATCATATATATCTTCCCCTTGAAAAAGTGCAAATCAAGGATAGAGAAATGGGAAGATATCGATCTCCATATGGCTTGTTCACCAGCTAAAGGAAAGATTTTCTATGGGAATATTTTCTTGTGACTACAAGCACCCACCCAAACATTGATGGTGAAAACACAAGAATACACTTGACTTGTTTTAGAAACTTAGTTACATCAGACGGGAATGGGAAACCGGGGAAATGAAGTTCTTTCCTTGTGAAGGGATTCACAAGCCAGAAATCTCTGGCTTTCCTCCCGAAAAAAATCAAGTAACCACAAGTTATTCCAACACATCTCCTGCCCTCAGAATGGGGAATGATGGTCTTCAACTTTCTTCTCCTATAGTCCTCTAAGTAGCAATCTTTTTTTATATAAACGAGTAGAGATGGATAATAACGTGGGTTGTTTGGACACCATAAACTTATTCCAGTTTGAGATTGCAACCGACCTCCATGACTTGCAGACACCACTGAAAGCTATGAAATCAAAAACTCCCATGTGCATCATTATTAACAACAACAGATCAGGGTTAAGGTTTGACCATGACTCCAAATCATCATTGCCAGAAGTGCTGAGTTTCTTCTGTTTTCCGGTCATACTTCTTATATTGGTCATTCCTACACTTGCAAAACAACAACTATAATATGAGCTCTTAAATTACACATAAAATGATAAAAAATGTATACATGGAATGCGCTTTCTACGGATGCTACACTTCCCAAACGTATCCGAATCTTACAAAAGACACTTATTGGAAGTAAAAGTGAAAACAAGCAAACTACTAAATCTTCATGTGAGAATCCCGTGTGGATATTTATCATACATATCAGACTACGTGTTGTGGAGAAGGAGAGGGCGTGAGGGAGCATGACACATCTGCAACAATGGGCGCAAACACCACAAGCTAGTGGGCGTGAGGACGGTGGTGGTTTAATTTTTTTTAAGTCATAAATAATGTGTTACCCAATGATATAAAGCCACCTCAACCCACCATCACATTTCACCTCTCCACAAGTACAACACGTGTTCTTGGGTGAAAAATTTGAAACCTCTCACAATAGCTAATTTTGCAAACTCTACTACAACTCACTGACTCTGACCTGCAAGTACTAGCTTTAAGTAACACATGAGCAGATCATTACTTTGAATCATGTAGTGTAAAAACTCAAATAAGGTCAGATTGTGTCACAAAAAAAAAATGACAAATGAGATTAGGGCAAAATTATCAGAATGCTACACTGAAAAACAACCAATAATCAGATTCAGAAACAAATTTAGAGGGTTAAATTGGGATGATTGAATGGTTACTATACCATGAAGTTATCATAGCATACAAATAATAAACTTTACATTAAAAATTGATACTTCATATCAGTAAAATCAATTGAAAATCATATATTACTAGAAAAGAAGATTAATGGACTAACTAGAGTTTGTAGAAAATCTTGATAACTAAAAATCAGCCAGCAGCAAAAGCCCCTAAATTACTCTCAAGATCGAAACATAAGTGTGAACAACACGATATCAACCAAAACTTTATCAAATTACTGAAGTAATGCAGAAGTCTTTTAATACAGTAATAATATGAAAAACGGCACAAGACACCGTGAGAAAACAACTCTCAGACAAGGCAGATTATCAACAAGATAATCTGCATATAAAAATTATCGAACAAACAAGGATCGAATCTGAATGTTCTAGAGAGAAACCCAGAAAGAAGTAGCAGAGAGCAAACAGAGAGTAATGTGTTGTGTGATATGGGATCCCAAGGCAGCAGAATATGTAGGGACAAATCCGTAGGGTTTACGCGTACAAGAGCAGCCCATCAACAACCAGACCTGAGCCCAACAACATATATGCCCAACCGAACACTAGTCCAGCAAGACTCAAAAGAAAAAAGAAAGGAAAAATGTTAGAAACGATAAAAGCACAATATAGAATTGTAATATTTTAACACCCCCCAATTCAATATTTGAAGCAATCAGAGATGTTGAGAAGTTGACAAACCTTTTTGTGAGGGCCAGGAGATAGACCTTTGGTAAGGACATCAGTAGCTTGATCCTCTGACTTAACACCAACGGTTCAAATAATTCCTTTAGCAATTTTTTCTCGTAAAATAAAAAGGTCAACCTCAAAGTGTTTGGTACGCTCATGAAAGACAGGGTTGGCGGCAAATGGCCGCCGTATTATCACAACACAGCTGGACTAGAAGCTTAGTATCAACTTTTAATTCCCTTAAAAGGTTTGAGATCCAAATAATCTCGCATGTAGCAGCACACATGGATCGGTATTCTGCCTCAGCAGAAGACCTTGAGACGGTGGGCTGCTTTTTACTTTTCCATAAAACAATATTACTTCCTAAAAACACACAAAAACCAGTAACAGATTTTCGAGAGCTTAGGCATTTAGCCCAGTCCGAATCAGAAAAAGCTTTTATATTTAAAGAATCTCCTTTTTTAAACAGAATTCCTTTTCCGGGAGCACCTTTTAAATATCTTAAAAGACATAAGGCAACTTTAAAATGAGCTTGCGTAGGCGAATGCATAAATTGGCTAAGATAATGCACAGAGTATGCTATATCTGGTCACGTGTGGGAGAGATAGATCAATTTTCCAACAAGTTTTTGATAAACTGTTATATTTGTTAAGGGTTGATTATCCTTCTCACACAAATGAGATAAAACATGATTTACCTCGATTGGACAACTGACTGGTTTACAACCAGTCATTACAAATTCAGCAAGCAAATCTAAGCAGCATTTCCTTTGGGTTAAACATAAGCCAGTTGAGTTTCTTACAACTTCAATACCCAGAAAATATTGTAATTTTCCCAAAT
Organism: Scalesia atractyloides; assembly: GCA_947069175.1. Classification (NCBI taxonomy): domain Eukaryota; kingdom Viridiplantae; phylum Streptophyta; class Magnoliopsida; order Asterales; family Asteraceae; genus Scalesia; species Scalesia atractyloides. The sequence goes on along the minus strand of CAMTDV010000021.1, from coordinate 22,283,298 downwards.
CTTTTATAAAAAACTTTGATTTGAGTAAAATGTTGATGTCATTAACTTGTTCTGAACAATTACCGATTATAATAATATCATCCACATAGACAAGAAGGACAATAAAAACTGCGTGTTCTCCTATCGTTCTTTCCTTTCCGAATTCACCCATTTCATTTCATCAAGATCAACTTCAGTAGCAATAAACGCATCTCCTCTCATATGCCTCAGATAGAGGTTTTCACCTGAACTTACAAATTCCAGTTCCCAAAAGTATGGCCATGGGTAATTCTTCATTATGTGTAGGGTCAAGGCAGTCTCTGGATCATGAAGTCTTAGTTCCCATAAATGATTGAAGCCGCTTATCATATATATCTTCCCCTTGAAAAAGTGCAAATCAAGGATAGAGAAATGGGAAGATATCGATCTCCATATGGCTTGTTCACCAGCTAAAGGAAAGATTTTCTATGGGAATATTTTCTTGTGACTACAAGCACCCACCCAAACATTGATGGTGAAAACACAAGAATACACTTGACTTGTTTTAGAAACTTAGTTACATCAGACGGGAATGGGAAACCGGGGAAATGAAGTTCTTTCCTTGTGAAGGGATTCACAAGCCAGAAATCTCTGGCTTTCCTCCCGAAAAAAATCAAGTAACCACAAGTTATTCCAACACATCTCCTGCCCTCAGAATGGGGAATGATGGTCTTCAACTTTCTTCTCCTATAGTCCTCTAAGTAGCAATCTTTTTTTATATAAACGAGTAGAGATGGATAATAACGTGGGTTGTTTGGACACCATAAACTTATTCCAGTTTGAGATTGCAACCGACCTCCATGACTTGCAGACACCACTGAAAGCTATGAAATCAAAAACTCCCATGTGCATCATTATTAACAACAACAGATCAGGGTTAAGGTTTGACCATGACTCCAAATCATCATTGCCAGAAGTGCTGAGTTTCTTCTGTTTTCCGGTCATACTTCTTATATTGGTCATTCCTACACTTGCAAAACAACAACTATAATATGAGCTCTTAAATTACACATAAAATGATAAAAAATGTATACATGGAATGCGCTTTCTACGGATGCTACACTTCCCAAACGTATCCGAATCTTACAAAAGACACTTATTGGAAGTAAAAGTGAAAACAAGCAAACTACTAAATCTTCATGTGAGAATCCCGTGTGGATATTTATCATACATATCAGACTACGTGTTGTGGAGAAGGAGAGGGCGTGAGGGAGCATGACACATCTGCAACAATGGGCGCAAACACCACAAGCTAGTGGGCGTGAGGACGGTGGTGGTTTAATTTTTTTTAAGTCATAAATAATGTGTTACCCAATGATATAAAGCCACCTCAACCCACCATCACATTTCACCTCTCCACAAGTACAACACGTGTTCTTGGGTGAAAAATTTGAAACCTCTCACAATAGCTAATTTTGCAAACTCTACTACAACTCATTGACTCTGACCTGCAAGCACTAGCTTTAAGTAACACATGAGCAGATCATTACTTTGAATCATGTAGTGTAAAAACTCAAATAAGGTCACATTGTGTCACAAAAAAAAACGACAAATGAGATTAGGGCAAAATTATCAGAATGCTACACTGAAAAACAACCAATAATCAGATTTAGAAACAAATTTAGAGGGTTAAATTGGGATGATTGAATGGTTACTATACCATGAAGTTATCATAGCATACAAATAATAAACTTTACATTAAAAATTGATACTTCATATCAGTAAAATCAATTGAAAATCATATATTACTAGAAAAGAAGATTAATGGACTAACCAGAGTTTGTAGAAAATCTTGATAACTAAAAATCAGCAGCAGCAAAAGCGATCGAAACATAAGTGTGAACAACACGATATCAACCAAAACTTTATCAAATTACTGAAGTAATCAGAAGTCTTTTAATACAGGAATAATATGAAAAACGGCACAAGACACCGTGAGAAAACAACTCTCAGACAAGGCAGATTATCAACAAGATAATCTGCATATAAAAACTGTCGAACAGACAAGGATCGAATCTGAATGTTCTAGAGAGAAACCCAGAAAGAAGTAGGAGAGAGCAAACAGAGAGTAATGTGTTGTGTGATATGGGATCCCAAGGCAGCAGAATATATAGGGACAAATCCGTAGGGTTTACGCGTACAAGAACAGCCCATCAACAACCAGACCTGAGCCCAACAGCATATATTGCCCAACCGGACACTAGTCCAGCAAGACTCAAAAGAAAAAAGAAAGGAAAAATGTTAGAAACGATAAAAGCACAAAATATAGAATTGTAATATTTTAACACCCCCCAATTCAATATTTGAAGCAATCAGAGATGTTGAGAAGTTGACAAACCTTTTTGTGAGGGCCAGGAGATAGACCTTTGGTAAGGACATCAGTAGTTTGATCCTCTGACTTAACACCAACGGTTCAAATAATTCCCTTAGCAATTTTTTCTCGTAAAAAGAAAAGGTCAACCTCAAAGTGTTTGGTACGCTCATGAAAGACAGGGTTGGCGGCAATGGAAATGGCCGCCGTATTATCACAACACAGCTGGACTGGAAGCTTAGTATCAACTTTCAATTCCCTTAAAAGGTTTGAGATCCAAATAATCTCGCATGTAGCAGCACACATGGATCGGTATTCTGCCTCAGCAGAAGACCTTGAGACGGTGGGCTGCTTTTTACTTTTCCATGAAACAATATTACTTCCTAAAAACACACAAAAACCAGTAACAGATTTTCGAGAGCTTAGGCATTTAGCCCAGTCCGAATCAGAAAAAGCTTTTATATTTAAAGAATCTCCTTTTTTAAACAGAATTCCTTTTCCGGGAGCACCTTTTAAATATCTTAAAAGACATAAGGCAACTTTAAAATGAGCTTGCGTAGGCGAATGCATAAATTGGCTAAGATAATGCACAGAGTATGCTATATCTGGTCTCGTGTGGGAGAGATAGATCAATTTTCCAACAAGTTTTTGATAAACTGTTATATTTGTTAAGGGTTGATTATCCTTCTCACACAAATGAGATAAAACATGATTTACCTCGATTGGACAATTAACTGGTTTACAACCAGTCATTCCAAATTCAGCAAGCAAATCTAAGCAGTATTTCCTTTGGGTTAAACATAAGCCAGTTGAGTTTCTTACAACTTCAATACCCAGAAAATATTGTAATTTTCCCAAATCTTTTATAAAAAACTTTGATTTGAGTAAAAGGTTGATGTCATTAACTTGTTTTGAACAATTACCGATTATAATAATATCATCCACATAGACAAGAAGGACAATAAAAACGTGTCTTTTGTCATAACAAACCTGGAATGATCACACTTGCTTTGTTCAAAACCATGATAAACAAGAACGGACACAAGTTTCTCATTCCACATCCGAGGAGCTTGTTTCAATCCATACAAAGATTTTTTTAATTTACAAACTTTAGACTCGACGAAGAATTATAACCATCAGGCAAGCACATATAAATTTCTTCATTAAGGTCAACATATAAAAAAGCATTGTTAATGTCAAGTTGATATATTTCCCAATTAAAGTGAACAGCCATAGATAACACACACCTAACTGTAACCATTTTAACAACAGGAAAAACGTATCAAAAAAGTCAATGCCTTCCTTTTGACTAAACCCCTTAGCAACAAGCCTAGCCTTATACCTCTCTATTTCACCGTTAGATTTATATTTAATTTTATAAACCCACTTACACCCAATAGCTTTCCTATTAGGTGGTAGGTCCACAATCTCCCAAGTTTTATTGCTATGTAAGGCTTCAAGTTCTACGTTCATAGCATCAACCCAATTAGCATCATTTTTAGCTTCAAAATAATTTTTAGGTTCACAACTTTTATTTAACACAGAAGCAAAGCAAAAACTTTCAGGAGACAAATTAGCATAGTTTAAGACTTTTTCTAAACCATATTTGACTTTTCCCATCAACTATAAAATCATCAAGTTTAGAGGGAAATTTAATGTTTGAGAGGATCTCCGTAAAACCGTGTTAGTTTGTTCACCAATATCTCCCTCAGAATTAATATTGTCTTCATGTTTAGTGTCATGCTCAGCCCTGTCTGAATTTGATTCTATATTGCTTGGTTGCTGATTATCAGCCATGCCTAAAGCAATCTCTGAATCAGTTTCAGACTGCTCAGACCCATGACCTGTTGAAGTGTTTATTTGTGTATTCTCATCATCAGGAGTTGGGTCAACTTGGGGTCTTTGAGTGAAGTTTAAATCAGATAAATCAAAAAAATTAGGGTGTTAACTTCAGTAGGAATACCCAGATCTGAAAATGTTTTCTTTTCTTTAAAAGGGAACACAGTTTCATAAAACCTAACATCCCTAGAAAATAACATCATTTTTTGATCTAAACTCCAAAGTTTGTACCCTTTTTTTTCATTTGAATATCCAACCAAAACACATTTTTCTGCATGCATGGTAAATTATCAGAGTTATTTAACACATGCTGAAACAAAGACACCCTATAACCCTAAGTTGACCTAGAATAGGAGTAAAACCAAACACAAGTTCATATGGAGACTTTCCACTCAAAACAATGAAGGTGTCCTGTTAATTAAATAAGAAGCAGTTAGAATACACTCGGACAAAATTTAATGGGAAAACCACCTTGAAAGAGTAAAGTTCTAGCTACATTCAACAAATGCCTATGCTTTCTCTCAACTACCCCATTTTGCTGTGGAGTGTGAACACATGAAGTCTGATGTATAATCCCATTTTCATAACAAAAACTACTCATTTGTTTATTTATAAATCCAGAACCATTGTCACTCCTAAAGATCTTGATACATTTACTAAACTGAGTTTTAAGTAAATTATAAAAACCTTTAATATTGTAAAACACTTCATCCTTTGACTTCATGAGATATACCCACACAACTCTAGAGTAATCATCAACAACAGTAAGAAAGTACCCGAAAACATCCCTACTTTGGACTCTATACGGACCCCAAACATCAAGATGAACAAGATCTCCTAATGCTTTAGATTTTGGTCTCTTAAAGGGAAAGGTTCCCGATGCTGTTTAGCTCTATGACATGTTTCATAAGGATCCAATTTAGCACCAGTTTTAAAGTTTAGATCATTTTTAAGAATATGCAAGACAGGTTCAGCAGGATGACCTAACCTATCATGCCAAAGATTAATATCACAACTAGAGTTACAAACCTTATTTGAAACATAAGAACTACCACAGAAGTATAGACCATCAGACTGGCTACCAGTCACCTGGACTTTCTTCGTTTGAGAGTCCTGAATATAGCAAGTTTGTTCATCAAAAGAAACAATGAGCTTACATTCTCTAGCAAGTTTATGAACGGAAATTAAATTTACACAATAATCAGGCACGACAAACACATCATATAGAATGACCTTGTCACTTAATTTAATATCACCAATTTTAGTTACCATGGCACTCGTGCCATTGGGATGTTTAACTTTGATATTAAATTCAGTTACATCCTTTTGATTAATTAGATAATCATCCGTCATTACCATGTGTTGATTGGCACCAGAATCAACTATCCATCCTACCTTTTTTCTATTGTTGATAAAATTCGAAAAACAAAAAGCAGGTTTGAAATCACAAATAGGTTTCGAAGACAGATTCACAAAACTATTCAGACAAACAGGATTAGCGGCATACAAGCAAATCCACTATTCTGAGAATCACCCTTAGGTTTATCATTAAGAGACTTAGCAACTGGGCTATCTGATCATTGGACAAAGAACTCATAGCAGAAGTTGTATCAGTAGTAACGTTATTACTAACCTTGTTACCCTTGTTCCCACCAGGTTTTGACTTCATCCAAGAAGGATAGCCAACAAGTTCAAAACACTTCTCAATAGTGTGTCCAGTCTTATTACATAAGAACATTTGAGATTAGGTTAGGAGTTCTATTATAATTTTTTTTCTTGAATCCATAACTTGACTAGTTTTAACAGAAAAACCAACAGGGTTATTAGGAGTTTTGTCAAAAATATTTTTGGAGAGAAGGTGATATTCTTCTCTAGAGATGACTGAAAAAGCATCCTTCACAGAGGGAAGTGTTTCTCTAGTTAATAAATTTGTTCTTACAGACTGGTAGGAACTATCAAGACCCATTAAGAACTGCATAAGCTTAATAAGATGATTAAAGTCATTAAACTGTTTGGATGCATCACAAGAGCAGGCTGGTAAAGCAAGTAACTGGTCTAATTGCTTCCACATACAATTCAATTTATGATAGTATTCAGAAACAGGCATGCCATTTTGACTAAAGGAGTTAATCCTTTGATACATATTAAACACAACATACCCATCTATCTTATCATAAGTATCCTTTAAGTCTTTCCACACATCTGAAGCGGTTTTAGAATAAACAAGACCAAGATATAATTCCTCAGATACGGAGTTAAGAATCCAAGTAAGCACAATAGAGTTGCACCTATCCCATTGCCTACCCAAAACCTCATCAGATGTAGATCTAGAACAAGTACCATCAACAAAGCCTATTTTATTTTTAACCTGAAGAGCAAGATACATAGCATTTTGACCAAATTCTATAATTTTCGGATCCATTAAGTTTAACACTAACAATAGACAGATTTGCAGAATCACTAGGATGAAGAAACAATGGATCACCAACATCAATTTTACTAATCAAAGTAGCACTAGTCACATTATCAGTATTAACCACAGTACCACCAGACATAGCAAATAGTCAAAGAGTAACACTAGGTGATATAAATAAAAAACTGAATAAAGGGTCAGACAGGGAAACAACAGGTAATACACAATCAAAGACTCTGTGTCCCAATAATCAATCCGGTCTTTCTAAACCCGGTATCAATATGCCTAGACTCACAGACACTATGATGCAAATTAAAAATAAAGCAAGGAGAGAAAGAACAATCTCACAGTGGGTCGTATAACTACAGCAATCAGACTTGTAACCTTCACTTCGGGTTACAAGGAACTGATTATAAGAAAGAATACCAAAGGAATTATGTTGGTTTGCCGCGAATTCCAAGGAACCAAGGAGATGAACGGAATCGGCGGATGCAACTTGTACCACCAAGATCCCTAAATCCTCAGCACAATTACAGATCTACACAGACCTGTTCTTCGGCAGGGAACAGCAGCTGAAGGTATAAACCCAAAAGAGCCGATTATGGCTCTGATACCATGTGAACAACACGATATCAACCAAAACTTTATCAAATTACTGAAGTAATGTAGAAGTCTTTTAATACAGGAATAATATGAAAAACGATACAAGACACCGTGAGAAAACAACTCTTAGACAAGACAGATTATCAACAAGATAATCTGCATATAAAAACTGTCGAACAGACAAGGATCGAATCTGAATGTTCTAGAGAGAAACCCAGAAAGAAGTAGCAGAGAGCAAACAGAGAATAATGTGTTTTGTGATCTGGGATCCCAAGGCAGCAGAATATAAAGGGACAAATCCGTAGGGTTCACGCGTACAGGAACAGCCCATCACAACAAGACTTGAGCCCAACAACATTATGCCCAACCGAACACTAGTCCAGCAAGACTCAAAAGAAAAAAGAAAGGAAAAATATTAGAAAAGATAAAAGCACAAAATATAGAATTGTAATATTTTAACAATAAGGGTGTCTGGATTAGGGTGCAGTCATAGTAAGTGTTGAAAACGACATTGCGAACATATTTATACTCTTTACCCCTTCATCTAGAAGCAATAGTATTCTTATTATTTTCCTATTTGTTTAATGTTTAATTGAAACTAGTGTTATAGATAAAAGATGTTTATCATGATTTTATATTAACACATGTTATCGTCCGTGTATGTAACCAAAAGATAAAACCGAATGTAGCAGCAACAAAAAATCAACTTGTGTTCAGTGGCGGAACTTGATCAAAAGTTTTGTGGAGGCGGAAAGTCATGGACCCAAATCTACTTTTTTTATCACTATGTTTGGGGTTTTATGTGCGGATAAGCTATTCGATTCTGGTCGGGTCAGGTCAAACAATAATAGCTTCAAATAAAACTAAATAATCTTCATTCATTTAAACAACCGTTCTTACCATATAAAGAAACTAAAATTTAACCCTCAAGTTTCATTTATATAGAGATTACTTTCAAACTTTATTTAAACTCAATTCAAGTTTAAAAACAATTATAAAAATTACTAATAGCCTCATTATTCTTCACATTTTTTGAACTTAATACGAAAATATGTATAATTTTTTTGGACAATAAACTAAGCAGGGGCATATAATTTTTAGGCGAAATAATTGGCGGAGGCGGACCTATATAATTTTAAATTTCGAACAAAAAATCAAAAAAAAATTACACTACTAACTGATATATTGGTGAGGCGGATGCACCCCTTGCCCCTTAAAAGCTCCGCCCCTTGCTTGTGTTGAAACAAAAATCATTCAAACAAATCCTAAAACCCCAACTGTTTGTGTAACACCCAAACCCAGAACATGTTGCAATATCAAAATTAGGGGAGACTATAACATCCGTAAAAATAAATCCTAAAATGACATTTTATAGTTGTTTTAAAGGTTGAGAGGTGTATGTTTCAATGTTGAAATTTAAGGGGTGAGGTAAGAAAAACAAAGAACACAAAAAGACAAAAAAGAGAGAAAACTAAGTTACTGTTCCTAGAAATGCTTTGAATTAATATATACTAGAGGAACTGCTCACGTGTTGCGGTTTGATTGGTATTGGTTTGGTTTGTTATGGTGACGGTACGACACTGACACTCGGATAACAAAAAAAATGATATGACTAAGAGGATATTGACATATGTTTTCACATCGACAAAAGATCTTAAAAAAGAATACGTAAATGTCAGTACCGATGTTATTTAGTTGCAATCAGTTTGGTTCGTCACGAAAAAAGAACAAAAACAATCAAATTTTATGGAAAAAATATAAAAATAATCACGTTACACGGTTTACTCGAATTATACGACATAGTAGTGTATTATTAAAATAACAAAATGGTAAATGACGTTACTCTGTATAAGTAAACTAACATTAGACAACTTTGATAAAACTAGTGGGGAACGCGCGTGTTACAGCAGAGTCGACAATACGGGCCGAGAACATAATTCAAACCTAAAAATGTTAGAAATCATATATACGTTGTGTGTGTGTATATATATAAAATCACTCGCGCTTCGCGGCTACAACGCACGAGAAACCCTTTATGATAAACATTATATAGTATACCACAACTTTTTTTTTCTAGTGGGAAAGTTGCATGTTATGTTAAATCTAAATTTTTAACAAACTTCTCTAAAATTACAAAACACATTTTATGTTAAATTTGATAAAGTTTGGTTCACTGATTAGTCCTTTAGTCCAAATACAGAAATACAATAAAATGTATTTTTTGAATATATGTTTTTATGAATGTGATGAGTTTTATATCCATAATTTTTTTTATTATTTATAAATAATCTAATATATAGTATAGATTTATTAAACATAAAGATTGATTATGGGAAGAGAGGTATGAATGGAAGAAAATGACAAAAAGTTAGACATTTTAACTTGACTTTTCATATGCCATTATAAAGTTTGATGGAAATTTATCATTTTGTACATAGAAAATGTTTTTATATATATATATATATACATTATATAGATATATAAATGTATATTTGTGTTTCCATCTTTTACACATTACTATTCAGAACTGGTTTTAAGAAAAATTTGTAATTAAAATAAGCAAATTGTAAAGGCATACACAATATTTATATAAATTTTAGTTTAAAAGTTTTACTAAAAAAATAAAATATGCACAAATGTAATTATAATAATAAAAACAATATAGAAACTAAAACAAAATTAAAGAATATATAGATATATATTATCTCGGTTAGGAAACAAAATTTTGATAAATGTTACGTCTCAAAAATATTATTTTCCATTGAAAGATAATTTTTGTAATTTAATAAAATGAAAATTTTTCTATGAAATTTTTTGTAATTTAATAAAATGCCCATCTCTTGGAGAAAGCAATGTAAGCGGTCAAAATGAAAATTTACGTCTCAAAAATATTATTTTCCAAAAGATTTTAAAAGATAATTTTTGTAATTTAATAAAATGAAAATTTTTCTATGAAAATTTTTGTAATTTAATAAAATGCCCCTCTCTTGGAGAAAGCAATGTAAGTGGTCAAAATGAAAACAAAGAAAACTAAACTATTTCTTAGCACGTTATAATTTAACATATTAATTAATAATTAATAACAATTAACTAGTTTTGATGCCCCGCCTGCGTTGCGGGGCGATGACCGAATAATAAGCGAGTGTTATGCCGCTGATTGACACGGAAGACAATTAAATTGAGTCAACAAATTAAAAGAAAACACTTTTATAGTTTGCTAAAATGTATAACAATCGCAATACTGTAATTTTTAACTGACTGAAAGTTGTATTTTTTAGCTGTGGTAAAATCGTAATTTGCCAAAAGATAAAGTAATGACAGCACTGTAAATTTGAACCATGGGCAAAGTTGTAAATTTGCGCTAGGGCAAATTCGAATTTGAAATAAAGGCACAATTGTAATTTTAGGCTGGAGGCAAAACCATAATTTTTGAACTGAGGGCAAATCGGAGTTGGAGGCAAAAGCATAATATATTTTGAACTGAGGGAAAAAACGTAATTTTGAACTGAGGGCTAAATCATAATTTTTAAATGGGGAAAAATCATATTTTTGAACACAAGGCAAAATCATAATTTTATGCTGGGGCAAAAACATATTTTTTATTTTGCACTGGGTGAAAAACGTAATTTTGAGTGGAGGGCCAAATCGTAATTTTGAATGGAGGAAAGCATAATTTTATTTTGAGCAGGGGACAAGAACGTAATTTTTATACCAAAAAAATCATATTTTTGAACAGAGGGCAAAATCGTAATTTTATGCTAGGGAAAACATATTTTTTTCTGAACCGGGGCAAAAACGTAATTTTGAGCGGATGGCAAAATCGATTTTTAATCGAGGGGAAAATCGTAATTTCAAGCAAGGGCAATAACGTAATTTTAGGCTGGAGACAAAAGCGTAATTTTATTTTTATTAGGGGGCAAGAACGTAATTTTATGATGAGGGCAAAAACGTAAATTCAAAGCGTATAAAAAATAGTAAAGATTTTGGTCCAATGGAGAGTGCTGCCTGGCACTATTCCCTCATTTGTGTTTTGTAGTATAGTAAATAATAACAATTAATTAAAAATGAATTGAATAACAACTTTAAGGTGTTAATATTCACACGCTCTCTTTTCTATCTCTCTTTATATACATAGATATAGATATATATAATGAAAGAATGAAAAAGGGGTGTAACTGTGTAAGGATAAGATTTTAGGGTATAGAAGTAGAATAACCCTAACTTTAATGTATACGTGTGTGTATATATATAAATGAAGGAATGAAAAAGGGGTGTAACTGTGTAAGGATAAGATTTTGGGGTATGGAAGTAGAATAACCCTAACTTTAATGTATACGTGTGTGTATATATATAAATGTGTGATTATACACGTTTATATTATCATTTTAATTATTTTTATCTATAGGAAAAAATGAAAATTAAAAATTTAGTAAATAGAAAATAAAAGGGTAAATTGTCAAAATCATCTCTGAGTTAACGATACATTTTAATTGGGTTTTAGATTTGGATGAAAATGACAACAAAATCAAAATGTCAGGTTCAAAATAGAGAAAAATATATATATTTTAAATGTAGGGGAAAGTTATTGTACAAATAAAGTTAACGTACTAAACCTACGAATAGAATGAAAAAGCAAAAAGCAAAGGGTGACATTTTTGTAATTATCTGCTTGTAGGATAATTATCAAAATTACTCTACAAATGATAATATAGAGTCATTTGATCTTGTAGAGTAATTTTGTAAAATGTTCTTGTAGAGTAATTTTGACCTTGTAAAGTAATTTTGTAAAATAGTCTTGTAGAGTAATTTTGATCAAAAAACTATACCTAACCAAAAAAACCCCAAAAAAAACCTAACCCTCCACTCCCAAAAACCTAAAAAAAACCTAACCCCCCTCCCAAAACTAAAAGCTAAAAACTAAACCCCATAACTAAATGCTAACAAAATTACTCTACATGATCATTTTACAAAACTACTCTACAAAAGATCAAAATTACTCTACAGGATCATTTGTAGGGTAATTTTGATAGTTACTGATAATTACAAAAATACCACTGCGCCTTTTTGTCTTTTCCTTTAGTTTGTATGTTAAAATTATTTGTATTTGATCTTTACTCTTTAAATGTAAAAGATAAATTAATCCAAACATTAGGGACAGTTATAAAATTTTACATAAATTAAAAATAAGCCCAAAACCTTGGCCCGTTTGATATTTTGAATAACTTGAAATCCATCTTCATTTTCCCCCTCGTCGATTCTTCATTTGTTCCTGACAACACCTAACGAGAAGTGAAGAGGCTAACAGATCTGAACACTTGCACTTGCATCAAAATAAAAAGCAGCAAGTGAATCATGATATGCTTTCAGTCTGTACACCCCCATCCATATCCTTGATTTTATATGTTGTTCCTAATTCAATAGTTACATTTATATTGTGTAATCAGTTTGACTTTGTATCATCTGTGCTTGTAATTTAGGCTTTTCTTTTTCAAGTAATATGCTTTGATCTTGTATATGAAACATGAATAGATTTAACCGGTTAATGTGATATTATAGCCATCCCAATTGATACTCTCTAAACATTTCTGAGATACGCTTTGGTGAATTCTGTCTTGGCACTACTACAAAAATTCCTATTTTCAACGCCCTTTTTCGTCACAAATGCGTTGCAAATTCCGATTTGCTACGGATTTGCAACAAAACATTGATGTTGGAAAAAGCCCTGTTGCAAACTATTTATAACGCATTTACTACGAAATTTTCAACAGATTTCCATCGAAAATATGTGTCGGAAATTTGTGACGCATTTTCTACGCTATCTTGTTGTTTTATTAGTGAAGTTCTGTGACGCATTTGTGACGGATTATTTAAAAGAATTGCAACACTTTTGTAACGGAATAATTATTATAAGAACATAAGCAACGCATTTGTAACAGAATATTAAAATAAAAAAATAAACTGGAAAAATCCAGTTTCTTTTACTAAAAACTGCAGAAAAATAACCAAAAAATTACAAAATTATCAAGTTTCTTTATCCCATATCTGCATAAGATTGCTGCCACAAAAACACCCTTATTTATCCCAAAGAATTCGACTACTTCTCATATGAATCTACCTAAGCTAAATCTATACAAGCTCCAGGTACATCAAGGGCATGAATCCTACCAAAGATTAATCTATACGAGGCATAGCTTAGGATACATCGAGGGCATTATTCACTTTTCCTTTCTCTGATGTCTGCTGAATTACAGAAGTTGCATCAACTTCTGAGAGATCCGGTTGCATCTTTGTATTGCCCGCATTCTGAGGTAACTAAAATTCATCAATGTAAACAAAACGGAAATAACAAAACTAATGAAGACGCTGGGTATCAAACCCGCGTCTAAAACGAACGACGACATTAACACTGTCGCATGATTCACCTGTGATATAGCGATCTTAACGTAACTTTGAGGATTGTTTTAGTTTTAATCACCTGTTGAAACATACCCTGTATCCCAAATCATGAACATGAATCCTAATCTTGTATGGCCTTAAAACTTATGCCGATGCAACCGTTACACACGAATTCGATATGGGGTTTTAAACTAATAATAAAAACAAACATGACCATGCCAAATTTTGGCCTTATCTCAAAGTTATGTTAAGATCGCATTCTGAGATAAGGCCACAAATTTGTTTAGCCAGTCAACCTGTAACACACCAGGATGAAAGTTAAAGAAGAGAGAATTATACAAGAAATGTAGTTTTATTAAATGTTTTAGAGGAGCTAAATACACGATCATAATCAGGATTCTTCAACCACAGAGGAATCTCTCCTTTTCAAGCTCAAAAATCAGTCGTACAACTAGATCAATGAAGCTGCATAATTGTATATGCACCATGCACAAATTAGGGTGTTACTAAGTTTACAAATTACAGTAACTTAAATCTTCATATTAAATGATTTTGAAAGAAATAAAAAAAAACAACTTTGATGAGGTATCAACATGTGATTTATAGGTTGCAATTGTTGTCTTCTCAAAAGATTTAAGAGTATATTTGTCATCTCGTGTCCGAATTGGTACTCGAGTCTTTTCACCGCGGATCAAATCAAAAGTGTAACCAGTAACTCCAGGCAATGAAGTTGAGGTTTTTTATGCTTCAACTAGAACATCAGCAAAGTAGGTTGCAGCAAGAACATTAAGACCAGAGCAAGCTGGTTCTAGTTCAGAAGCCTTGGTGAAAAACTATAAACTATAAATCAACTGGAACATCATCAAAGACATAATAAAACTATAAAACTACAAGTCAACAAGATTCAAAAACCTTCGTATGAAACTTACTAGTTGGTATCAAACCACTTGGACCCTCTAATTCTAAATCAAAGAAACATATTTGTCATTCTTAGGGGTGCAAACGAGCCAAGCGGCTCGCGAGCTACTAGAGATCGGCTTGAGAAAAAGCTCGAAACGAGCTGAGCCTTATCGAGCCCGAGCCGAACTTAGCCTAAAATAAAGCTCGATAAACCTGAGCTCGAGCCTTGCATGTGAAGCTCGTTAGGCTCGTCGAGCCTTAGTGTAAACGAGCCAAATCGAGCTGAGTTTATTTAAACTTGTTTACAAGCCGACCTCGAACCTAAATATAAGCATATTTGGCAAACGAGCCCGAGCTTCACTTATCGAGCTCGCGAGCGTAAAAAATCTATTCTTTATATTATTTTTATCTAAAATATTAATTAATAGATAATAAACGAGCCGAGCTTGAGCTTGAGAAAATACCAAAGAGCCAAGCTCTCATAAGTTAATCGAGGTCGTGCTTGGGCTCGGCTCGTTTGCACCCCCTCATTCTATTTCACATATAGGCAGCAAAAATGACCATAATGTCCCTAATGTTTAAGCAACCATAGAAGTAATCTAATCCATCCTCTAGATATATAACTTCATCTAACTATAAACAGACATCACAGAAGTCCTATTAAGCTCTCTGGTTTATCTTTTGAATATTCGTATGGACACTTGAGGCTTGTAGCATTCTAAATATAACAACAAACATTTTCATATACAGAGGATCAGAAAACTCACCGGAATAAGACCTCAAAAAACTAAACAACCAGAAGCACTTAAACTTGCAATTGCAATTACAAAAACCGTACCTCATCAATTTTCACTTAAACAAGATCATCTGTGCTTGTAACTTAGGCTTTTCTTTTTCAAGTAATATGCTTTGATCTTGTATATGAAACATGAATAGATTTAACCGGTTAATATGATATTTATAGCCATCCCAATTGATACTCTCTAAACATTTCTGAGATACGCTTTGGTGAATTCTGTCTTGGCTATTCTTTAAATTTGTTCTTTAATACTGTATTTGAAGTATGGCATTGAAGATTTGAAGCTAGGGCCTATTGTCTCCACACTTCATTAATAAAAGAAGATGCGTTAAAATTCATGCCTTTAATAAAGATAACAACTTGGCTATTGCAATTTGCATCCAACAAAATAAAAAAAGTTAAACTTTGATGTAGCTTATTACCATTGGATCGCTGGATAGAAATCAGTTGTGTGTTCTGAAGAACATATTACTGTCTGTAAAAGCGCAGAAGCGCAGCTAGTTTGTATTCTCATGTTTGTTCTAATTGGGAGGTTTGAGGTTTTGGATACCCAAAGTTGCTTTTGGTTCTGTGTTAAGAAATTGATATATATGTGTGATTGCAACAGTGTAGTGTGCAGGCACATCCCTTTTGACTTTTGTATCTTTTGTGGATTTTGTATGTACCAAGAGCTCTATTGATATCTATTCTTTTGCAAGTTATAGGAATGGCCTGGATAAGTGGTATAACTATTAGCTAGAAACCAAATTTTTGATACATCTAGCAGCAAGACTTCTGACAATGTTGTTATAAATAATGATGCAACTTGGATTCATTAATTTTGTTTCATTCAGTTGTGTATTGAAAATCATGCAGGTCAGTTGCATTCTCTTAACATGAAGATGTTTATGGAATCATCTATACTCCAATGATCCCATTTACTTGTTTTCAAGGGAAATAAGTGTGTGTGTGACAGGGGCGGCCTTTATGGTGTGCGGGGAGGACCACCGGCCAGGGCCCGTGATTTCAAGGGGCACGTTAGTATTAGAAAAAATCCACTTACAAACAATTCATATGGTTTAGATTAGTTAGCCCATTGGCATTTGGTTTAGTGAGCCCAGACCCATTAGGTTTTAAAAAATAATAATAATTAAACAATACCGATGGGAATTGTTGGGCGGTAATCAGGAGACTCTCCCTTTGGATACTGAAACTACGCAGACGCAAAGAAAATCATTCCTGACTCCCTTCAACGAACAGGCCCTGAACGGAATTGGTGAACTGAAGCTTTTTCCGGGACAAGATCGACACACAGGCCTGTTGATCGGCCCTGACTCCCTTATCTGTTTTTTTTAATTATTATTTTTTAACGAATTCCACTATTCCAGGCCTGTTGTTGATTGTTGAAAGTTGCAACAGGTATGATTTATGATGAATATGTTGAATGTTGATTGACTGATTTTCGAAACTATTGATTGTGAATTCCAGGAAGGCCCTTATGCTGTTTTCATTGAATTTTTGATTGTCGAATATCCAAGATAGGCCCACTTACAAACAAGTATGATTTATGAATATGTCGTTAATTGTTCTTATTTAGGTGTTATTTGTATTTGGCATTTTGTCGATCATTTAAGCGTTAACTTAATTTGATAAAAACCTTGTCGATTATTTCGGCGTTAACTTAATTTGTCGATCATTTAGACGTTAACTTATTTGGCATTGTTTGTCGATCATTAAGGCAACATTTGTATAAAAAACTAGTTTACATTATATATTTCGTTTAAGGCATAAGGGAGAATTTTTTCGGGCTCGAACATGGTACATGAATTCTCAGAGACGCCCCTGGTGTGTGATATACATTTAAGATTATTAAATTGGAACTTGGAAGTGAGACTTATTTAGAGTCCACCTTGACGCTACTCAAAGCGAAGACTTCTTTGTGATGGGTTGCTTTCTAGAGTATCATTGCCATGTCGTCGAACATATAATTTTGTCATATGAAATGAGTATTGCCAGGAGGGGAATATGCAGTTTTCTCAAGGAAATTGAAGTGTGGTGCTAATGGATTGTGTATTCAGTTGGGGTAAATGTTATTGTTTGTATATATTTAGCCAAGCATTTTATGACTCATTTACCTCGATGGAGAGCTTGTGCTGTTTGTTTCCTGTAGTGATTTCGATCATATACCGCGGTACCGGGTATGTTTCTTTTTGTGTGATGTTGAATAATTTTCTTAATCCCCCTTTTCCACTTGCAATGTACACATCTGTTACAGGGTCCACATGGATGTTAGGATAAATTGCATATCATATGCATGAGTACTTGTTATAATAAAAAGTTTGACAGTTGATTGTTGAGTAAGTCACTTTGACAAACATAAACATGCATTCTGATTTGATAGTTCTTGAATACATCCACTTTAGATTCATTATAATTCAGTGACTCGATTATGAAGAGGAAATCGTAGCCATTACCCCACTAATTGGTTGTGGAAGGTTATATCTTGATCTTTTCTGGGAAATATACAAGTCCTGTAAATTTCTATGATGTGTATTGGAGCGTTTTGAATTTGATTGACCACTTCATTGTTTGATCACTTTTATATACTTATGCAAAATGCATACAGGATATTAAACACACATACTATCTAGATTATGCAGCGGTGGCACAATGATCACATGTGAAGTCACGCCTACTCAAAGTTCTTTTTATAAGGGGTATTATTGTAATTTGTAATTCAAATCTAACGCTACTTTTAGCTTTCATTTCTCATTTCACATTCACATTCATATTCTGCTGTGCCTCCTCGCTAGTCGCAATTGTCTCGACGACATCGCTCACCCCAACTCCATTCTCAATGCCGGTTTTGCAATCTCAGATCTGCAGGCTACTTTAATTGTTAACAAATCTGATTTTTTTTGTAAGATTTCAGTGTAGAAATCTGATCTTTTTGCCATTGCCCTAATTATTTTGACCTAATCTGACCTGATTTGAGTTTTTACACTTGATTGATTAAACATGTAATGATCTGTTAATTTGGTTATCAAAGTTGTAAATTTAGTTTGTAAAATTAGCGGCTGTGATTTGCACGATGAATCAATGGATTCAACACTTGGATCTCACATGAAAGATTTAGTATTTTACTTGTTTTTACTGAAAATTACATTTTATTTTGAGCTTTCTTTTTTTAGGTTAGTTAGAAATGAATATTTATCCTCAAAAAGAAAATTACAAATGTAGTCTTGATTGATGCCTTTTGTAAGATTGATTAGATTTGAGCAGTGTAGCATTCTTATATGCTTGTTCTGTTACATTTTCTTTTGCATATTAAGTGGAATTTTACATTTACCAAGAGCTTGAATTATAATTGTTATTTTGCAAGTGCAGGAATGGCCAATACTAGAAGCATAACCAGAAAACTAAACAAAGATGTTTCAGCATCATGGTCAGAACTTGACCATGATTTACTGCTTTTAATTATGATGCACTTGGGACTACTTGATTTTATTGCTTTCGGTGATGTCTATAAGTCATGGAGATCACTTGAGGTCTCTAACTGGAATAAGTTTATGTTGTCTAAACAACCCATGTATTTGTCCATCTCGTTTGAATGTCAAAGAGTGTTACATAGAGGATTACCAAAGGAGAAAGTTGAAAATCACCATTCCCCATTCTAATGGAACGATTTGTCTTGGGATAACTTGTGGTTACTTGATATTTTACAAGTGGGAAGCCCGTGATTTCTGGCTTGTGAATCCCTTCACAAAGAAAGAACTTCATTTCCAAGGTTTCCCCTTTGGTGTAACTCCTTTTCTAACACGTTTCAAGGGCATTCTTGTCTTTTCTCCATCAATGTCCGGGTGGGTGTTTGTGGTAATCACACACCCATTTGCCAATCAAATTGCTTTTTCTTTACCTGGTGAACAAAGCGGGTGGTATGATATCACATCCCCTCGCGGCATCCGTGATATACATTATT
Organism: Scalesia atractyloides; assembly: GCA_947069175.1. NCBI lineage: Eukaryota > Viridiplantae > Streptophyta > Magnoliopsida > Asterales > Asteraceae > Scalesia > Scalesia atractyloides. The sequence goes on along the minus strand of CAMTDV010000021.1, from coordinate 22,264,061 downwards.
TCAATGGAAAGATATATACCATAGACTGGGACAATCAGTTATGTGAACTTAGACTAAATCCAGAGCCCAACTTAACCCTACTGAAAATGAAGAATTTCCCATGGACATAAAATTATATGCTTGAATTTGTAAGTTCAAGTGAAAACCTTTTTTTGGTAAATGCAGTACGAGGTGTGTTTGAGGCATTTGAAGCTGATTTTAGTGAAATGAAATGGGTGAACTCAAACAGGACAATAGGTGAATAGCAGTTTTTCTAAGTAACTTCAAGTGTGCCGCTGCGATTAGACCAGATACGTGGGTCCACCCTTGGGCACTGTATGAAAGGCTTAATTTCTCTGATGGATAAATCATAGTAAGACAAGGAGATCCTGTTTAACTATAAACATGTGGTACTTCCCGCATGAGTGCTTGATTGATACTGACCCTGGTTAGTTCTCTCTTTATCTTTAACATTATTATGATGATATTGAGAAAGGTAACTTAGGTTGTTTTAGCAACTTCTTAGCTGTTTATTTGGAGTATTGTTAATTTGTAGACTCGGGTGAACTTTTTGCAAACAGACATAATAACTAATGCTACAGTATTTATGATATTTATGACAATGACTAATATGCATCTGGGACATGATTGCCATTATGCCAAATAGGTCTAATGGTGAGTAGATAAGAACCAAACCTATATAAATTATAATACAGTGATTAAAAACGAGTAGACCAAATACCTTGCATGCATCCGACCTAATAATTAGAATGCTTCTGCTTTGTTTGTTCAACCAATGGACTCTGTTTCATCAGATATGGAAAATGGCGCTTTGCTGAATATTATGGAAGCTTAGAGCAAGAAAGTGCGTGGATTTTCATGTTCTGGTTTAGGTTAGATTTCAAATGCAGAGGATGATGAAGAGAAATTGAATTAAGAGTTTATTGTAATGTGGAAAGTGGAAACTAGTTAAACATGAAAGCTGTAGTTGTGGGTTTATTCTCAAAGCGTATAAAAAATAATAAAGGTTTTGGTCCAATAGGGAGTGCTGCCTGGCACTATTCCCCATTTGTGTTTTGTAGCATAGTAAATAATAATAATTAATTAAAAATGAATTGAATAACAACTTTAAGGTGTTAATATTCACACGCTCTCTTTTCTATCTCTCTTTATATACATAGATATACATATATATATATAAGGAAAGAATGAAAAAGGGGTGTAACTGTGTAAGGATAAGATTTTAGGGTATGGAAGTAGAATAACCCTAACTTTAATGTAAACGTGTGTGTATATATATATAAATGAAAGAATGAAAAAGGGGTGTAACTGTGTAAGGATAAGATTTTGGGGTATGGAAGTAGAATAACCCTAACTTTAATCTATACGTGTGTGTATATATGTAAATGTGTGATTATACACGTTTATATTATCATTTTAATTATTTTTATCTATAGGAAAAAAATGAAAATTAAAAATTTAGTAAATAGAAAATAAACGGGTAAATTGTCAAAATTATCTCTGAGTTAACCATACATTTTAATTGGGTTTTTGATTTGGATGAAAATGACAACAAAATCAAAATGTCAGGTTCAAAATAAAAAAAATATATATATTTTAAATGTAGGGGAAAGTTATTATACAAATAAAGTTAACGTACTAAACCTACGAATAGAATGAAAAAGCAAAAAGCAAAGGGTGACATGTTTGGTGTGTTTATTGTGTTTAATGTTTACTAATGTTTAGTGAGTTTAGTAAATTTAATGTTTTTATTTAAGTGTGTTTAGATTTATACATTATTTTAGTAACGATTTTCATTGATAATAAATTAGTTACATAAAAACACTAATAATAAACTTATAATAGTATTCGGTTCCCGAAAATATAAAAAAAACCGGGTAAAAAATTCTAACAGTAACCGGTTCCTATAAATAAAAAATACAATGTTTCTCAGAACCGGTTCCAGACGGATTTATTTCCTTGAGCGTTTACTTGCGGCGGGTGCGACACTTTCCGATGCGTTACGCTTAGGTGCGGGTACTTTGGTACAATCGTCGTCCGAATCGTTAGTCTCTACTTCTTCGTCCCCCTCTTCGTTAATAATCTTGTGCTCTAACTCAACTTCATCTTCTAGACTAGATTTATGTTGAATACGGTCAATGGCATCCAAATGATCCTTTAGGCAAATTGCCATCTTTAGCGATTTCGGAGTTAGTCTTGTTCTTCGAATTGACAATACCCTGCCATTAAGAGAAAACACACTTTCCGAAGCTACCGTGGAAGCTTGGACCGTTAGTATATCATGTGCCATGGTGGCTAGAATCGGGTATTCGGATTCTTTTGATTTCCACCATGCCAAAATATCAAAATTCTTATATTCCTCGGCGGTCTTACTAAGTGAATATTTAGTTTTTTATATCTACCAAGTTCACTTGTTGGTTCACTACCTCTTTCTTGTCTAATCGTCTCTTCCCTAACGACATTCAACATGGTTATGATTGGGTCCCCAATTGTTTCAGAGGCCGTTGACTTAGACTCAGGCAAATTGGTATGATATTTTCCCCATATTTTTTTAAATAATGATCATAAAGCTTGGCCATACACTCGTTGAATGAATCTTTTGTTTTTGCTTTTAAAGTTAGATCATAAAGCTTGGCCATACACGGTAAGTAACCGGTTCCACGAATAGGAACCGGGTCCAACGGTCATATTTCGCATTAAATGTTGCTTGGAACCGGGTCCAACGATAATATTTCCAACGGCTAGAATCGGTCGGTAACTTTTTGACCGGGTATGGTGGAACCGGGTACGGAAAACCGGTACGGGTAGTTACCGGGTACGGGTTGGAACCGGGTACGACCCATTTAAAATTCTAAAATGTTGAACCGGGTAGGAACCATCCGGTATTTTGAACCTGGAATCGGTTCTACTATATGTCGGGTAGGAACTGGAACCAGTTCCAGGTTGATTCTAACGGGTTGGACATGAAACCGGTTATTATGCCCAACTCTACATCCATGTAAAGATGTGTTAAAAATATTGTAACTAAGGTCTAGTAGGGTTAAGTTTGTTAACCTTTAGCCCATTAAGGTTATGCATTGGGATAGTCTCAATTCTTTCTCTATATACTTTGTATATTGTTTATCAAAAAGACATAGATAATGTATAAACTTTTAGTGTATTAGAGCTACAAAGATTCAATAACTTCATTTTCTCCCTAAATCTTCCCATTTGTTCCTTTTTTCCCTAAACCTTTCTGGTGACTCTATTCTGGCAACTATTCACACCACGCCAGGGTCGTTCTAATCTTTTAGGAGGCTCAAAGCGAAATGAAATCTTGGGGCTCTTTTTCATTTTTTGATTATTATTAACATAAACGGTACCCCCTAATCAATGTTTGGAACCCAAAAAAAAAATCTAACACAACTATAACATATAGTGTTTGCTTGTATAAGAAATAAAACAAATCTAAAACAATAAATTTGCACTAATATTAATAATTAGCATATAAATTTCCTTTTAATTGGAGGCCATATTATTTGAAGACTCTAGGCCCAACCCTCATTTACTTATATACTATAGGTCCGGCGCTACACTTCAGTCTTGAAATTTGTATGTACTTTTTTTTATTTTATAAATATTGTTCAAAATCTTATCATTCACAGAAGATATAAAAATCATATACTACAGAGTACCCAAGGGTGTTATTGTGTTAAAAGATTAGCCCACAACCATGAAAGTTAATGTGTTAAGTTACTGCCCATGGCGTTATAGCCTATTGGCATATTTGGGGTGGGATAAAATTTAGGGACCGTCAAGTTTTTCTTCTGAATTGGTGTATGAGCATTATAGCCAAGTGAAGATGGATACGATCAGGTGGTTCCGTTGGTCGTTAGTGATCAAATTGGATGTTCAATAAAAATGTGTTAAGTTCCTAAAAAGGTAAGAAATAAAATATAAAAATAAATCAAGAAATTCAAACTTGCAAACATTACAATTTAAACATAAACACTATTTGTATTTCGGGCAAACTTGATTAAAAACAATGAATTTTTAATCAAGTCCGGGCGAACTTTATATCAAGTTCGGTCAACATGTGTTTGCAAAACATGGTTTTTTTTCAACTTTTTTACATTAATTCGTTTAAATTTGATGTTGAAACTCTAAGGGGTTTATCACCGGTGTATTTTACATGACATATTCTTTGCAACTTTTATCTGTAAATTCATTGTTTTTTTTTTTTGTAAAATTAAGAAAATGATAGAAATGAGAAGAATAAGAGTAGATCTTGCAATGATTTCACCAAATCAGGTATCCGTGACTCTGATACCACTTGTTAGATCGCTCATTGATTAGCACATGAACCTAATTTGGTATCTAACGTTCATATAGGCGGAAACTATGTGACGTGTTAATCAAATATGCAAAGATTACTCGTTTAACTGTTGTTTATTGATCACTAAGTTCAACTACATGTAAGATCCGGATCGGGTTGAGCTTCGCCTCTGTCGTGACAAAGTTGCAAAAGTTACAAATGACAAACTAAGGACCAGTATTTATAGTTGAACAAGTTCGCTGGGGATAGACAAGTTCGGGCGAACTTGTCTTGAACAAGTTCGGCCGAACTTGTTCTAACACGATGATTCCGGGCGAACTTGTTCTTCTATTTACATAAATATGACCTTTTCTCTCATCTATCCTAAACAGACTCGATCCAAGACTAAGACATAGACATAATGTACTAACAACTGAGATGGTTCTTCAATTACATCCATCTCCCTTGGTTTTCTAGTAATGTAATTTGGCTTGGTTCTGCAACAACACATGGCCTTGGATCTCTTCGCTTTCTCTTTCTTGTAATTAGACTAGTGTCTTGCATCTCTTCTTCTCTTTCATGCTCTTCAGATGCAGAGGGAAATGTGAGAGGAGGATCCCAACACTCCCTTGCAATAATTTTGGAATCTTAGCAAGTCTTTCAATGGATATCATGGGTAACTGTAACTCGGGTTCTTCTCATTTGCAAGTTCTTCTTTAGTAATTGGCATACTGGTGTATGTTGCAGGAACCTTTTCATAACCTAACCCCGTTCCTTTATTTTCCTTGTATTTAAGTTGAACATATATTACATATGTTTTGAACAGTTTTGCTAGATGTAGCAAATTTCTTCAAGTTTAGTTCATTCTTTTGGGTTTTTTCTTTCAATCTCAGCTGTTAAGACACGAATATGTTCCTTTGCATCTTCATGTACATAACTCTTTTGATTGAGATCTCATTTTAATTGTAAAATATCTTGTTTTTGTGACTCAGTCTTTTCGTTTAAAACTTTGTCATTTCTCTTTAGGGTTAAGTCTTTTTTTTAAGATCTTCGAGATAGGCAACCTTAGCAATACATTCTTTAAGGCACAAATATGAATTTACATCATCAATTGATGGTTGAGCATCCTTCACTTGAGCCATGAAGGCTTGCTAATTTGGATCAGTGATGTTCAGTGCATCCATTTGGTCAATCTAGTAAACAATGTTTTCATGTTGCATCACCATTGCATTGTTTCCATTTGTTCCAGCTGATGAAGTTGATCCAGTAGCTCCAGCAACAGGTACTAGTGCCCTCTCAGCATTCCTCTTGACACGAGCCTTCTTGCAATCTCTTGCTAATTGATTGGGCTCATGACATTTGAAGCACCTAAGTCGGTCTTTGCTTACTCACATTTTCCTATCAGCAACATTTGTCCAATTGTTTCTCCGGTCTTTCTTAGGAAGTTTTTAGCTCTAAAAGCAGCCATTGTCATTTGCTATGAAAGTCCATCTTTTCAACATCATCTGGATGAATTTGATCCAGGTCAGACATTAATAATCCTGGGGATGTGAGTTCACCTGCTAGAAAGGAATTCAAACAGTTAATCATGCTAACAGCTAAAGTAAGATTTTTTTTTTTCATTTTGTTTCATTATAAAGGTTGTGTTATGAGCAGGTGAATCAGCAGATCTGAAAGCAGGAGCAGTAGCAGGGGTAGGTGCCGGTGGAGGCACATAATAGGTAAGCTCTAGTGCAGACTGATTGGATGAGCTTCTAAACATTTGAAGGGTTGTCAAGACACTGGTTATTGGTACCCTAATGATAATAACTTCGATTGGAGTGTCTGTAGTGATAAGCGCTTATAGTAGCTGCAAAATCGACTTGAAATCCACAACGGGTGGATATCCAGTTTGGGAGAGCACTAAAACACCTGGCAATGCTCGAAGCAGGTACATGACTACGGTTTTTGAATTACTAATTTCTCCTTTCTTTTTCGATATTTAAGCTGCTTTACGGATTACCAAATTCATATACAATACTCCGAGATCAAACACATCAATCTCAAATATCACTTCACACGTGATTGTTTCAAAAAGAAACTCAACGATGTTGTTTAGGTTCACACCGACTACCAACATGCCGACACATTTACCAAAGCTTTTGATAAGTCACGCTTTGATTAATTAAATTTTGGTAAACGATATTAAGGTAAAACAAGAGTAAATCCACATCGGGAAATCGTTTTTTGTAAATATTTATCTTTAGAAAATCCAAAAAGATGTTTTTTTTAAATTTAAATTTACATTTTGAATTGAGTAAATTGCCAAAATCATCCCTGAGGTTTGGGCATATTTGCTATTTTCATCCAAAACAATTTTTTTGTACCATATAGTCCTTCACTTTTGGGATTTTTTTTGCTATTTTCATCCAAACGTTTGACTTTTTTGCCAAAATCGTCCCTGAGATTTGAGATTTTTTGCCATTTTCATCAAAATCTTTGATAGAAAAAGTAAAGCAAATTAGATGTTTGGATGAAAATGGTAAAAAATCTCAAAAGTGAAGGACTATTTTTACAAAAAAGTTATTTTGGATGAAAATGGCAAATATGTTCAAAGCTCAGGGACGATTTTGGCAATTTACTCTTTTGAATTTTAGGGAGAGTAATTTCAAATCAAAACAATACAAAAACATTGAAAAACGTCAAAAAGGACAAAAACAAAAGAAAAACAAAATTGACTTTCCTGACGAGAAAAAGAGAAAATATAGTATATCAGTGGTCTCTTGAAACCTCTTTGAGTTTCCTGACGGGAAAAATAGAAAATGAGTTTCTGGCACAGAATCCACATTATCAAAATCATCATAAATCCATGGATCCTCGTTGCTACGCAGGCATAGTTGATTTTCTAAAGAGTAGTTGTATTGATCGGGTGCAACTTGAGTAGGTGCGGTTGACATTACCTAGAAAATATGGTTGGTATGGAAACGCTTGTGGTTGTTGTGTAACATTGGTTGCAGTTGATTTTGATTTCGACTCGATCTTGAACCATCTCTGCTCGAACTAGAACCGGCTCCTCACAATTTAGAGCTTTTCTTGCTTGCAACAACCTTTGTTCTTTTGGATTCTATAGAGAAATATCGTTTGTCTGTTTGTAGAATTTTGGTGAAGTAAAATGGTAAAAGAGTGTATGTAAATAGTAAAAAAAATTTATATATTTTTTTTTTAATTTCCAACGGGCTAGAAAGCCGTTCAACGGCTACATTGTTTACTTCTTTCATCGGTGACTTATACCCGAGTGGGTGGGTGTCGGCAGGTGTTGTCGTAGTCACCACTATACCCGGAAGGGGTACCAAAGCGGTGCCCCGCCTATGAAGGGATAACTGGTGTTTCACTCCTCTATTTTAAAAACTCAGCATCTTCTCAAATGCTATAGAGTAGAGATGGGCATAATCGGGTTTTATTATTACCCGGAACCGGTTCCAACCCGGAACCGGTTCTGCTTGGATGTCATTGGAACCGGGTATGGTGTGGAACCGGGTCCGGTTCCTACCCGGGTTCACACCCAAGAATATGGAACCGTGTAGAACCGGGTACGGGTATTATGGAACCGGGTATGGTGCGGAACCGGTTCCTGACAGTAAAACCCGACTGTTTACTGTTCAGAACCGGTTCCTGGCAGTCGAAAACCTGACTTTTACTGTTCAGAACTGGTTCCTGGCAGTCGAAAACCTGACTTTTTACGGACTTTTACTGTTCAGAACCGGTTCCTGACAGTAAAACCTGACTTTTTACTGTTCAGAACCGGTTCCTGACAGTAAAACCTGACTTTTTACTGTTCAGAACCGGTTCCTGACAGTAAAACCTGACTTTTTTACTGTTCAGAACCGGTTCCTGATAAATGTTACTGTTGGGAACCGGTTCCTGGCAGTCGAAATCGGTTTTTTATATAAACCCTCCCTACTTACCATTTCAAAACTTAACACTCACCATCATCAACTTACAAACTCAATCATCTTCTAAAATCTTGCAAAATACCTATGGCATGCAACGAAGAAGTTGTTACGGTCTTAGAGACGAAAAGAAACCCAGCTATATGGAAGAATTTTGATCTCTGTTTAATGTCCGACAGCCACGAGATGGCTAGATGCAAAGCTTGCGGAAAATTTATGAAGGCCGTAGCCAACTCAACCCTTAAGAAACACACTGAGCGGCATTGCCCAGTGACGAAGGCAAAGAAAAATGAGACGGGAGAAGGTTCCGGCACCGGTTCTTCAAATGTTTGATGTAACCCGTTTGGTTTGGTGTTTTAATAAAGTTTGTGTAATGTTTCTTTCTATTGTGTTTGTTATTTTTGTGTTTCTTTCTATCGTTAGTCTCCACTTTTTCGGCTATAACCGGTTCCAACGGTAACATTTTAACGGTATAACCGGTTCCTTCTAGAACTGCATTTCCGGATACTGATGGAACCGGGTACTACTGAAACCGGGTACGGGTAGGAACCGGGTACGGTTAGGAACCGGTTACTACCCGATTCAAATGGTAAAATTGTGGAACCGGGTTGGAACCAACGGGTATTTTGAACCCGGAACCGGTTCTACTTAATGTCGGGTAGGAACTGGAACGGTTCCAGTTCGGTTCTACCGGTTCGGGTTCGGAACCGGTTTTTATGCCCATCTCTACTCTAGAGCCTAAAACTTTAACTTGTATTTTAAATTGAACACTACATTGATGTATTTTTTTATCCATTAACTTATTCTATTTAGTTTAGGCCCATCAGATCATATAAACCCCATTCTCATTTAACTCTTGGGACCCAAACAAAACATGGTTGTTTTGATAGATTTGGCTGACAACCTGTTGAGTGTGATTTTGCATCCTTTGAGTGAAATCAAATCACACAATGAAGATGTCTAGAGCACTAAGTATGATTATATAACTTCTACATTACAACCAGGACTAAAATGCCACACATATATAATCAAAGACAAAGAAGCTGCAATGGCAATATAACCACGCTAAATCTTCCAAACTCATATGTTTAAAACATGGGTCCAAACACCCTTTGCTCAAGAGCAAAGAACCCAAGACCATAAAACTGCTAACTCGTCACCATCTTAAACTCACAACAACTACATCTTTCAAGTTCAACTAGCTCCCACATTACAATTTACAACTCACCGTTAAATCAGCCACCCACTTGTTGCTCTACTCTTCAAGAATATTCAGCAAAGCAACATTCGCATATCTAATGAAACAAACCAGATCCGTTGGTTGAACAGATAAAGAAAGTAGGAGCATTACCATTATTGGGTCGGATGCATGCAAAGCAAATGATCTGTTTTTTTCATTCATGGTATTTGCTATATATGTTTGGTGACGGTCGAAAATCGATGGAATTTATTGGAATTACATAATTCGAGTTTGTTTCCTTTATGCGCAACCAATCAACCATCCCTCATGGAATGGAAATGATTTCCATGTACATCATATTGAAAATGATGAACAAGTGTAAGATCATAATAATTTTAAAGAGAAGGAGGAAACTGACCAGAGTCATTGTCAATCAAGCAATCATGAGGGAAATACTACATCTTGCTAGTTAAACACTTGCGCGATCTCTTACTTTTAAAGAAATTAATTTTCTCGTATCGTGTCCAAGGGTGGGTGTTTAATAGCAGCATCACACTTAAAGTCACTTGCAAAAACTGCGTGTTCTCCTATCGTCCTTTCCGAATTCACCCATTTCATTTCATCAAGATCAACTTCAGTAGCAATAAACGCGTCTCTTCTCATATGCCTCAGATAGAGGTTTTCACCTGAACTTACAAATTCCAGTTCCCAAAAGTATGGCCACGGGTAATTCTTCATTATGCGTAGGGTCAAGGCAGGCTCTGGATCATGAAGTCTTAGTTCCCATAAATGATTGAAGCCGCTTATCATATATATCTTCCCCTTGAAAAAGTGCAAATCAAGGATAGAGAAATGGGAAGATATCGATCTCCATATGGCTTGTTCACCAGCTAAAGAGAAAGATATTCTATGGGAATATTTTCTTGTGACTACAAGCACCCACTCAAACATTGATGGTGAAAACACAAGAATACACTTGACTTGTTTTAGAAACTTAGTTACATCAGACCGGAATGGGAAACCGGGGAAATGAAGTTCTTTCCTTGTGAAGGGATACACAAGCCAGAAATCTCTGGCTTTCCTCCCGAAAAAAATCAAGTAACCACAAGTTATTCCAACACATCTCCTGCCCTCAGAATGGGGAATGATGGTCTTCAACTTTCTTCTCCTATAGTCCTGTAAGTAGCAATCTTTTTTTATATAAACGAGTAGAGATGGATAATAACATGGGTTGTTTGGACACCATAAACTTATTCCAGTTTGAGATTGCAACCGACCTCCATGACTTGCAGACACCACTGAAAGCTATAAAATCAAAAACTCCCATGTGCATCATTATTAACAGCAACAGATCAGGGTTAAGGTTTGACCATGACTCCAAATCATCATGGCCAGAAGTGCTGAGTTTCTTCTGTTTTCCAGTCATACTTCTTATATTGGTCATTCCTACACTTGCAAAACAACTATAATATGAGCTCTTAAACTACACATAAAATGATAAAAAATGTATACATGGAATGCGCTTTCTACGGATGCTACACTTCCCAAACGTATCCGAATCTTACAAAAGACACTTATTGGAAGTAAAAGTGAAAACAAGCAAACTACTAAATCTTCATGTGAGAATCCCGTGTGGATATTTATCATACATATCAGACTACGTTTGTGGAGAAGGAGAGGGCGTGAGGGAGCATGACACATCTGCAACAATGGGCGCAAACACCACACGCTAGTGGGCGTGAGGACGGTGGTGGTTTAATTTTTTTAAGTCATAAATAATGTGTTACCAAATGATATAACGCTACCTCAACCCACCATCACATTTCACATTTCACCTCTCCACAAGTACAACACGTGTTCTTGGGTGAAAAATTTGAAGCCATATTGTCTCACAATAGCTAATTTTGCAAACTCGACTACAACCCACTGACTCTGACCTGCAAGCACTAGATTTAAGTAACACATAAGCAGATCATTACTTTGAATCATGTAGTGTAAAAACTCAACTAAGGTCAGATTGTGTCACAAAAAAAGGACAAATGAGATTAGGGCAAAATTATCAGAATGCTACACTGAAAAACAACCAATAATCAGATTTAGAAACAAATTTAGAGGGTTAAATTGGGATGATTGAATGGTTACTATACCATGAAGTTATCATAGCATACAAATAATAAACTTTACATTAAAAAAATTGATACTTCATATCAGTAAAATCAATTGAAAATCATATATTACTAGAAAAGAAGATTAATGGACTAACCAGAGTTTGTAGAAAATCTTGATAACTAAAAATCAGCCAGTAGCAAAAACCACTAAATTACTCTCAAGATCGAACATAAGGGTGTCTGGATTGGGGTGCCGTCAGTAGTAAGTGTTGAAAGCCGACATTGACATTGCGAACACATTTATACTCTTTACTCCTTCATCTAGAAGCAATAGTATTCTTATTATTTTCCTATTTGTTTAACGTTTAATTGAAACTAGTGTTATAAATAAAAAATGTTTATCATGATTTTATATTAACACATGTTATCGTCCGTGTATGTAACCAAAAGATAAAACCGAATGTAGCAGCAACAAAAAATCAACTTGTGTTCAGTGGCGGAACTTAATCAAAAGTTTTTTGGAGCGGAAAGTCATGGACCCAATCTACTTTCTTTTATCACTATGTTTGGGGTTATATGTGCGGATAAGCTATTCGATTCGGGTCGGGTCGGGTCAGGTCAAACAATAATAGCTCTAAATAAAACTAAATAATCTTCATTCATTTAAACAACCCGTTCTTACCATATAAAAGAAACTAAAATTTAACCCTCAAGTTTCATTTATATAGAGATTACTTTCAAACTTTATTTAAACTCAATTCAAGTTTAAAAACAATTATAAAAATTACTAATAGCCTCATTATTCTTCACATTTTTTGAACGTAATACGAAAATATGTATAATTTTTTTGGACAATAAACTAAGCAGGGGCATATAATTTTTAGGCGAAATAATTGGCGGAGGCGGAAGTATATAATTTTAAATTTTCAAACAAAAAATCCAAAAAATTACACTACTAACCGATATATTGGTGAGCGGATGCACCCCTTGCCCCTTAAAAGCTCCGCCCCTTGTGCTTGTGTTGAAACAAAAAATCATTCAAACAAATCCTAAAACCCCAACTGTTGGTGTGAACACCCAAACCAAGAAAATGTTGCCATATCAAATTAGGGGACACTATAACACCGTAAAAATAAATCCTAAAATGACATTTTATAGCTGTTTTAAAGGTTGAGAGGTGTAAGTTTCAATGTTGAAATTTAAGGGGGTGAGGTAAGAAAAACAAAGAACACAAAAAGACAAAAAAGTAAAAAAAGAGAGAAAACTAAGTTACTGTTCCTAGAAATGCTGTGAATTAATATATACTAGAGGAACTGATTCTACGTAGGTGTATGACGTCGATGCGGTTGATCGAATGATTTTGATTGTTAGGAATACTGACAATGTTACATCGACATAAACAAAAAAAAACGATATACTACGAGTATTATGACATTGTTTCACGAAAAAAACGACAAAACAATCTTAAAAACTTTAAAAACGAATACGTAAATGTCAGTACCGATGTTATTTAGTCGCAATCAGTTTGGTTCGTCACGAAAAAAAGAACAAAAACAATCAAATTTTATGGAAAAAATATAAAAATAAGCACGTTACACGGTTTACTCGGAATTATACGACATAGTAGTATATTATTAAAATAACAAAATGGTAAATGACTTTAGTTTGTATAAGTAAACTAACATTAGACAACTTTGATAAAACTAGTGGGGAATGCGCGTGTTACAGCAGAGTCGACAATACGGGCCGAGAACATAATTCAAACCTAAAAATGTTAGAAATCATATATACGTTGTGTGTGTATGTATATATAAAAGCACTCGCGCTTCAGCGGCTACAACGCACCAGAAACCCTTATGATAAACATTATATAGTATACCACAACTTTATTTTTCTAGTGGGAAAGCTGCATGTTATGTTAATTCTAAATTTTTAACAAACTTCTCTAAAATTTTCAAAACACATTTTATGTTAAATTTGATTAATTTTGGTTCACTGGTTAGTCCTTTAGTCCAAATACAGAAATACAATAAAATGTATTTTTTAATATATGTTTTTATGAATGTGATGAGTTTATTATCCATAATTTTTTTATTATTTATAAATAATCTAATATATAGTATAAATTTATTAAACATAAAGATTGATTATGGAAGAGGGGCATGAATGGAAGAAAATGACAAAAAGTTACACATTTTAACTTGACTTTTCATATGCCATTATAAAGTTTGATGGAAATTATCATTTTGTACATAAAAATATTTTGTATAGTTATATATATCTATAATATATATATATATATATATATATACATTATATAGATATATAAATGTATATTTGTGTTTCCATCTCTTACACATTACTCTTCAGAACTGGTTTTAAGAAAAATTTGTAATTAAAATAAGCAAATTGTAAAGGCATACACAATATTTATACAAATTTTAGTTTAAAAGTTTTACTGAAAAAATAAAATATGCACAAATGTAATTATAATAATAAAAACAATATAGAAACTAAAAACAAAAATTAAAGAAATATAGATATATATTATCTCGGTTAGGAAACAAAATTTTGATAAATGTTTCGTCTTAAAAATATTATTTTCCAAAAGTTTTAAAAGATAATTTTTGTAATTTAATTTGGAGAAAGCAATGTAAGTGGTCATAAAATTTGAAAAATACAAATGATAAAAATAAATTTTCTAAATTTATTTCTTGCAGAATGGTTTAATATTTTACAATAATTTAACATTAAATTAATAATTAATAATAATTAACTAGTTTTGATGCCCACCCGCGTTGCGGGGCGATGACCGAATAATAAGCGAGTGTTATCAGCTGATTGACACGGAAGACAATTAAATCGAGTTAAACAATTAAAACAAAACAATTTTATAGTTTGCTAAAAATGTATAACAGTCGCAATACTGTAATTTTTAACTGACTGAAAGTTGATTTTTTAGCTGGGGTAAAATCGTAATTTGCCAAAGATAAAGTAATGGCAGCACTGTAAATTTGAACCATGGGCAAAATTGTAAATTTGTGCTGGGGCAAATTCGAATTTAAACTAAAGGCACAATCGAAATTTTAGGCCGGAGGCAAAACCATAATTTTATTTTGAACTGAGGGCAAAATCGTAATTTTGAGTTGGAGCCAAAAGTATAATTTTATTTTGAACTAAGAGGAAAACGTAATTTTGAACTGAGGGCGAAATCGTAATTTTTTAAACCGGGAAAAATCATATTTTTTGAACACAAGGCAAAATCGTAATTTTATGCTGGGCCAAAAACATATTTTTTTTGCACCGGGTGAAAAACGTAATTTCGAGCGGAGAGCCAAATCATAATTTTGAATCGAGGGCAATATCGTAATTTTTTAGCTGGGGAGAAAAGCATAATTTTATTTGAGCAGGGGCAAGAACGTAATTTTTAATTTGGGAAAAAATCATATTTTTGAACAGAGGCAAAATCGTAATTTTATGCTGGGGAAACATATTTTTTTTCTGAACTGGGGCAAAAACGTAATTTTGAGCGGATGGAAAAATTGTAATTTTTAAGATGGAGGGCAAAATCGTAATTTACAAGCGAGTGGCAAGAACGTGTATTTTATGCTGAGGCAAAAACGTAAATTCAAAGCATATAAAAAATAATAAAGTTTTGGTCCAATAGGGAGTGCTGCCTGGCACTATTCCCCATTTGTGTTTGTAGTATGTAAATAATAATAATTAATTAAAAATGAATTGAATAACAACTTTAAGGTGTTAATATTCACACGCTCTCTTTTCTATCTCTCTTTATATACATAGATATAGATATATAAAGGAAAGAATGAAAAAGGGGTGTAACTGTGTAAGGATAAGATTTTAGGGTATGGAAGTAGAATAACCTAACTTTAATGTAAACGTGTGTGTATATATATAAATGAAAGAATGAAAAAGGGGTGTAACTGTGTAAGGATAAGATTTTGGGTATGGAAGTAGAATAACCCTTACTTTAATCTATACGTGTGTGTATATATATAAATGTGTGATTATACACGTTTATATTATCATTTTAATTATTTTTATCTATAGGAAAAAAATGAAAATTAAAAATTTAGTAAATAGAAAATAAACGGGTAAATTGTCAAAATTATCTCTGAGTTAACGATACATTTTAATTGGATTTTTGATGTGATGAAAATGACAACAAAATCAAAATGTCAGGTTCAAAATAAAAAAAATATATTTTAAATGTAGGGAAAGTTATTATACAAATAAAGTTAACGTACTAAACCTACGAATAGAATGAAAAAGCAAAAAGCAAAGGGTGACATGTTTGGTGTGTTTATTGTGTTTAATGTTTACTAATGTTTAGTGAGTTAGTAAATTTAATGTTTTTATTTAAGTGTGTTTAGATTTATACATTATTTTAGTAACGATTTTCATTGATAATAAATTAGTTACATAAAAACACTAATAATAAACTTATAATAGTATTCGGTTCCCGAAAATATAAAAAAAACCGGGTAAAAAATTCTAACAGTAACCGGTTCCTATAAATAAAAAATACAATGTTTCTCAGAACCGGTTCCAGACGGATTTATTTCCTTGAGCGTTTACTTGCGGCGGGTGCGACACTTTCCGATGCGTTACGCTTAGGTGCGGGTACTTTGGTACAATCGTCGTCCGAATCGTTAGTCTCTACTTCTTCGTCCCCCTCTTCATTAATAATCTTGTGCTCTAACTCAACTTCATCTTCTAGACTAGATTTATGTTGAACACGGTCAATGGCATCCAAATGATCCTTTAGGCAAATTGCCATCTTTAGCGATTTCGGAGTTAGTCTTGTTCTTCGAATTGACAATACCCTGCCATTAAGAGAAAACACACTTTCCGAAGCTACCGTGGAAGCTTGGACCGTTAGTATATCATGTGCCATGGTGGCTAGAATCGGGTATTCGGATTCTTTTGATTTCCACCATGCCAAAATATCAAAATTCTTATATTCCTCGGCGGTCTTACTAAGCGAATATTTAGTTTTTTATATCTACCAAGTTCACTTGTTGGTTCACTACCTCTTTCTTGTCTAATCGTCTCTTCTCTAACGACATTCAACATGGTTATGATTGGGTCCCCAATTGTTTCAGAGGCCGTTGACTTAGACTCAGGCAAATTGGTTGATATTTTCCCCATATTTTTTAAATAATGATCATAAAGCTTGGCCATACACTCGTTGAATGAATCTTTTGTTTTTGCTTTTAAAGTTAGATCATAAAGCTTGGCCATACACGGTAAGTAACCGGTTCCACGAATAGGAACGGGGATTTCGCATTAAATGTTGCTTGGAACCGGGTCCAACGGTAATATTTCCAACGGCTAGAATCGGTTCCAACGGTAACTTTTTGACCGGGTATGGTGGAACTGGGTACGGGAAACCGGGTACGGGTTGGAACTGGTACGACCCATTTAAAGTTCTAAAATGTTGAACCGGGTAGGAACCATCCGGTATTTTGAACCTGGAATCGGTTCTACTATATGTCGGGTAGGAACTGGAACCGGTTCAAGGTTGATTCTAACGGGTTGGACATGAAACCGGTTATTATGCTCAACTCTACATCCATGTAAAGATGTGTTAAAAATATTGTAACTAAGGTCTAGTAGGGTTAAGTCTGTTAACCTTTAGCCCATTAAGGTTATGCATTGGGATAGTCTCAATTCTTTCTCTATATACTTTGTATATTGTTTATCAAAAAGACATAGATAATGTATAAACTTTTAGTGTATCAGAGCTACAAAGATTCAATAACTTTATTTTCTCCCTAAATCTTCCCATTTGTTCCTTTTTTCCCTAAACCTTTCTGGTGACTCTATTCTGGCAACTATTCACACCACGCCAGGGTCGTTCTAATCTTTTAGGAGGCTCAAAGCGAAATGAAATCTTGGGGCTCTTTTTCATTTTTTGATTATTATTAACATAAACAGTACCCCCTAATCAATGTTTGGAACCAAGAAAAAATCTAACACAACTATAACATATAGTGTTTGCTTGTATAAGAAATAAAATAAATCTAAAACAATAAATTTGCACTAATATTAATAATTAGCATATAAATTTTCTTTTAATTGGAGGCCATATTATTTGAAGACTCTAGGCCCAACCCTCATTTACTTATATACTATAGGTCCGGCGCTACACCTCAGTCTTGAAATTTTGTATGTACTTTTTTTTATTTTATAAATATTGTTCAAAATCTTATCATTCACTGAAGATAAAAAAATCATAAACTACAGAGTACCCAAGGGTGTTATTGTGTTAAAAGATTAGCCCACAACCATGAAAGTTAATGTGTTAAGTTACTGCCCATGGCGTTATAGCCTATTGGCATATTTGGGGTGGGATAAAACTTAGGGACCGTCAAGTTTTTCTTCTGAATTGGTGTATGAGCATTATAGCCAAGTGAAGATGGATACGATCAGGTGGTTCCGTTGGTCGTTAGTGATCAAATTGGATGTTCAATAAAAATGTGTTAAGTTCCTAAAAGTAAGAATATAAATATAAAAATAAATCAAGAAATTCAAACTTGCAAACATTACAATTTAAACATAAACACTATTTGTATTTCGGGCGAACTTGATTAAAAACAATGAATTTTTAATCAAGTCCGGGCGAACTTGATATCAAGTTCGGTCAAGATGTGTTTGCAAAACATGGTTTTTTTTTCAACTTTTTTTACATTAATTCGTTTAAATTTGATGTTGAAACTCTAAGGGGTTTATCACGGGTGTATTTTACATGACATATTCTTTGCAACTTTTATATGTAAATTCATTGTTTTTTTTTTGTAAAATTAAGAAAAATGATAGAAATGAGAAGAATAAGAGTAGATCTTGCAATGATTTCACCAAATCAGGTATCCGTGACTCTGATACCACTTGTTAGATCGCTCATTGATTAGCACATGAACCTAATTTGGTATCTAACGTTCATATAGGCGGAAACTATGTGACGTGTTAATCAAATATGCAAAGATTACTCGTTTAACTGTTGTTTATTGATCACTAAGTTCAATTACATGTAAGATCCGGATCGGGTAGAGCTTCGCCTCTGTCGTGACAAAGTTGCAAAAGTTACAAATGACAAACTAAGGACCAGTATTTATAGTTGAACAAGTTCGCTGGGGATAGACAAGTTCGGCGAACTTGTCTTGAACAAGTTCGGCCGAACTTGTTCTAACACGATGATTCCGGGCGAACTTGTTCTTCTATTTACATAAATATGACCTTTTCTCTCATCTATTCTAAACAGACTCGATCCAAGACTAAGACATAGACATAATGTACTAACAACTGAGATGGTTCTTCAATTACATCCATCTCCCTTGGTTTTCTAGTAATGTAATTTGGCTTGGTTCTGCAACAACACATGGCCTTGGATCTCTTCGCTTTCTCTTTCTTGTAATTAGACTAGTGTCTTGCATCTCTTCTTCTCTTTCATGCTCTTCAGATGCAGAGGGAAATGTGAGAGGAGGATTCCCAACACTCCCTTGCAATGATTTTGGAATCTTAGCAAGTCTTTCAATGGATATCATGGGTAACTGTAACTCGGGTTCTTCTCATTTGCAAGTTCTTCTTTAGTAATTGGCATACTGGTGTATGTTGCAGGAACCTTTTCATAACCTAACCCCATTCCTTTATTTTCCTTGTATTTAAGTTGAACATATATTACATATGTTTTGAACAGTTTGCTAGATGTAGCAAATTTCTTCAAGTTTAGTTCATTCTTTTGGGTTTTTTCTTTCAATCTCAGCTGTTAAGACACGAATATGTTCCTTTGCATCTTCATGTACATAACTCTTTTGATTGAGATCTCATTTTAATTGTAAAATATCTTGTTTTTGTGACTCAGTCTTTTCGTTTAAAACTTTGTCATTTCTCTTTAGGGTTAAGTCTTTTTTTTAAGATCTTCGAGATAGGCAACCTTAGCAATACATTCTTTAAGGCACAAATATGAATTTACATCATCAATTGATGGTTGAGCATCCTTCACTTGAGCCATAAAGGCTTGCTAACTTGGATCAGTGATGTTCAGTGCATCCATTTGGTCAATCTAGTAAACAATGTTTTCATGTTGCATCACCATTGCATTGTTTCCATTTGTTCCAGCTGATGAAGTTGATCCAGTAGCTCCAGCAACAGGTACTAGTGCCCTCTCAGCATTCCTCTTGACACGAGCCTTCTTGCAATCTCTTGCTAATTGATTGGGCTCATGACATTTGAAGCACCTAAGTCGGTCTTTGCTTACTCCCATTTTCCTATCAGCAACATTTGTCCAATTGTTTCTCCGGTCTTTCTTAGGAAGTTTTTAGCTCTAAAAGCAGCCATTGTCATTTGCTATGAAAGTCCATCTTTTCAACATCATCTGGATGAATTTGATCCAGGTCAGACATTAATAATCCTGGGGATGTGAGTTCACCTGCTAGAAAGGAATTCAGACAGTTAATCATGCTAACAGCTAAAGTAAGATTTTTTTTTCATTTTGTTTCATTATAAAGGTTGTGTTATGAGCAGGTGAATCAGCAGATCTGAAAGCAGGAGCAGTAGCAGGGGTAGGTACCGGTGGAGGCACATAATAGGTAAGCTCTAGTGCAGACTGATTGGATGAGCTTCTAAACATTTGAAGGGTTGTCAAGACACTGGTTATTGGTACCCTAATGATAATAACTTCGATTGGAGTGTCTGTAGTGATAAGCGCTTATAGTAGCTGCAAAATCGACTTGAAATCCACAACGGGTGGATATCCAGTTTGGGAGAGCACTAAAACACCTGGCAATGCTCGAAGCAGGTACATGACTACGGTTTTGAATTACTAATTTCTCCTTTCTTTTTCGATGTTTAAGCTGCTTTACGGATTACCAAATTCATATACAATACTCCAAGATCAAACACATCGATCTCAAATATCACTTCACACGTGATTGTTTCAAAAAGAAACTCAACGATGTTGTTTAGGTTCACACCGACTACCAACATGCCGACACATTTACCAAAGCTTTTGATAAGTCACGTTTTGATTAATTAAATTTTGGTAAACGATATTAAGGTAAAACAAGAGTAAATCCACATCGGGAAATCGTTTTTTGTAAATATTTATCTTTAGAAAATCCAAAAAGATGTTTTTTTTTAAATTTAAATTTACATTTTGAATTGAGTAAATTGTCAAAATCATCCCTGAGGTTTGGGCATATTTGCTATTTTCATCCAAAACAACTTTTTTGTACCATATAGTCCTTCACTTTTGGGATTTTTTGCCATTTTCATCAAACGTTTGACTTTTTTGCCAAAATCGTCCCTGAGATTTGAGATTTTTTGCCATTTTCATCAAAATCTTTGATAGAAAAAGTAAAGCAAATTAGATGTTTAGATGAAAATGGTAAAAAATCTCAAAAGTGAAGGACTATTTGTGCAAAAAAGTTATTTTGGATGAAAATGGCAAATATATTCAAAGCTCAGGGACGATTTTGGCAATTTACTCTTTTGAATTTTAGGGAGAGTAATTTCAAATCAAAACAATACAAAAACATTGAAAAACGTCAAAAAGGACAAAAACAAAAGAAAAACAAAATTGACTTTCCTGACGAGAAAAAGAGAAAATATAGTATATCAATGGTCTCTTGAAACCTCTTTGAGTTTCCTGACGGGAAAAATAGAAAATGAGTTTCTGGCACAGAATCCACATCATCAAAATCATCATAAATCCATCGATCCTCGTTGCTACGCAGGGTTCAATAAGGTGGGTTTTCATATGGGCCGCAAATGGGTCGAATGATAGTTGATTTTCTAAAGAGTAGTTGTATTGATCGGGTGCAACTTGAGTAGGTGCGGTTGACATTACCTAGAAAATATGGTTGGTTTGGAAACGCTTGTGGTTGTTGTGTAACATTGGTTGCAGTTGATTTTGATTTCGACTCGATCTTGAACCATCTCTGCTCGAACTAGAACCGGCTCCTCACAATTTAGAGCTTTTCTTGCTTGCAACAACCTTTGATCTTTTGGATTCTATAGAGAAATATCGTTTGTCTGTTTGTAGAATTTTGGTGAAGTAAAATGGTAAAAGAGTGTATGTAAATAGTAAAAAAAATTTATATATTTTTTTAATTTCCAACGGGCTAGAAAGCCGTTCAACGGCTACATTGTTTACTTCTTTCATCGGTGACTTATACCCGAGTGGGTGGGTGTCGGCAGGTGTGGTCGTAGTCACCACTATACCCGGAAGGGGTACCAAAGCGGTGCCCCGCCTATGAAGGGATAACTGGTGTTTCACTCCTCTATTTTGAAAAACTCAGCATCTTCTCAAATGCTATAGAGCCTAAAACTTTAACTTGTATTTTAAATTGAACACTACATTGATGTATTTTTTTATCCATTAACTTATTCTATTTAGTTTAGGCCCATCAGATCATATAAACCCCATTCTCATTTAACTCATGGGACCCAAACAAAACATGGTTGTTTTGATAGATTTGGCTGACAACCTGTTGAGTGTGATTTTGCATCCTTTGAGTGAAATCAAATCACACAATGAAGATGTCTAGAGCACTAAGTATGATTATATAACTTCTACATTACAACCAGGACTAAAATGCCACACATATATAATCAAAGACAAAGAAGCTGCAACGGCAATATAACCATGCTAAATCTTCCAAACTCATATGTTTAAAACATGGGTCCAAACACCCTTTGCTCAAGAGCAAAGAACCCAAGACCATAAAACTGCTAACTCGTCACCATCTTAAACTCACAACAACTACATCTTTCAAGTTCAACTAGCTCCCACATTACAATTTACAACTCACCATTAACTCAGCCACCCACTTGTTGCTCTACTCTTCAAGAATATTCAGCAAAGCAACATTCGCATATCTAATGAAACAAACCAGATCCGTTGGTTGAACAGATAAAGAAAGTAGGAGCATTACCATTATTGGGTCGGATGCATGCAAAGTAAATGATCTGTTCTTTTTCATTCATGGTATTTGCTATATATGTTTGGTGACGGTCGAAAATCGATGGAATTTATTGGAATTACATAATTCGAGTTTGTTTCCTTTATGCGCAACCAATCAACCATCCCTCATGGAATGGAAATGATTTCCATGTACATCATATTGAAAATGATGAACAAGTGTAAGATCATAATAATTTTAAAGAGAAGGAGGAAACTGACCAGAGTCATTGTCAATCAAGCAATCATGAGGGAAATACCACATCTTGCTAGTTAAACACTTGCGCGATCTCTTACTTCTAAAGAAATTAATTTTCTCGTATCGTGTCCAAGGGTGGGTGTTTAATAGCAGCATCACACTTGAAGTCACTTGCAAAAACTGCGTGTTCTCCTATCGTCCTTTCCGAATTCACCCATTTCATTTCATCAAGATCAACTTCAGTAGCAATAAACGCGTCTCTTCTCATATGCCTCAGATAGAGGTTTTCACCTGAACTTACAAATTCCAGTTCCCAAAAGTATGGCCACGGGTAATTCTTCATTATGCGTAGGGTCAAGGCAGGCTCTGGATCATGAAGTCTTAGTTCCCATAAATGATTGAAGCCGCTTATCATATATATCTTCCCCTTGAAAAAGTGCAAATCAAGGATAGAGAAATGGGAAGATATCGATCTCCATATGGCTTGTTCACCAGCTAAAGAGAAAGATATTCTATGGGAATATTTTCTTGTGACTACAAGCACCCACTCAAACATTGATGGTGAAAACACAAGAATACACTTGACTTGTTTTAGAAACTTAGTTACATCAGACCGGAATGGGAAACCGGGGAAATGAAGTTCTTTCCTTGTGAAGGGATTCACAAGCCAGAAATCTCTGGCTTTCCTCCCGAAAAAAATCAAGTAATCACAAGTTATTCCAACACATCTCCTGCCCTCAGAATGGGGAATGATGGTCTTCAACTTTCTTCTCCTATAGTCCTGTAAGTAGCAATCTTTTTTTTTATATAAACGAGTAGAGATGGATAATAACATGGGTTGTTTGGACACCATAAACTTATTCCAGTTTGAGATTGCAACCGACCTCCATGACTTGCAGACACCACTGAAAGCTATAAAATCAAAAACTCCCATGTGCATCATTATTAACAGCAACAGATCAGGGTTAAGGTTTGACCATGACTCCAAATCATCATTGCCAGAAGTGCTGAGTTTCTTCTGTTTTCCAGTCATACTTCTTATATTGGTCATTCCTACACTTGCAAAACAACAACTATAATATGAGCTCTTAAACTACACATAAAATGATAAAAAATGTATACATGGAATGCGCTTTCTACGGATGCTACACTTCCCAAACGTATCCGAATCTTACAAAAGACACTTATTGGAAGTAAAAGTGAAAACAAGCAAACTACTAAATCTTCATGTGAGAATCCCGTGTGGATATTTATCATACATATCAGACTACGTGTTGTGGAGAAGGAGAGGGCGTGAGGGAGCATGACACATCTGCAACAATGGGCACAAACACCACACGCTAGTGGGCGTGAGGACGGTGGTGGTTTAATTTTTTTAAGTCATAAATAATGTGTTACCCAATCATATAAAGCCACCTCAACCCACCATCACATTTCACATTTCACCTCTCCACAAGTACAACACGTGTTCTTGTGTGAAAAATTTGAAGCCATATAGTCTCACAATAGCTAATTTTGCAAACTCGACTACAACTCACTGACTCTGACCTGCAAGCACTTGATTTAATTAACACATAAGCAGATCATTACTTTGAATCATGTAGTGTAAAAACTCAACTAAGGTCAGATTGTGTCACAAAAAAAGGACAAATGAGATTAGGGCAAAATTATCAGAATGCTACACTGAAAAACAACCAATAATCAGATTTAGAAACAAATTTAGAGGGTTATATTGGGATGATTGAATGGTTACTATACCATGAAGTTATCATAGCATACAAATAATAAACTTTACATTAAAAAAATTGATACTTCATATCAGTAAAATCAATTGAAAATCATATATTACTAGAAAAGAAGATTAATGGACTAACCAGAGTTTGTAGAAAATCTTGATAACTAAAAATCAGCCAGTAGCAAAAACCCCTAAATTACTCTCAAGATCGAAACATAAGGGTGTCTGGATTGGGGTGCAGTCAGTAGTAAGTGTTGAAAGCCGACATTGACATTGCGAACACATTTATACTCTTTACTCCTTCATCTAGAAGCAATAGTTATTCTTATTATTTTCCTATTTGTTTAACGTTTAATTGAAACTAGTGTTATAAATAAAAAATGTTTATCATGATTTTATATTAACACATGTTATCGTCCTGTATGTAACCAAAAGATAAAACCGAATGTAGCAGCAACAAAAAATCAACTTGTGTTCAGTGGCTGAACTTAATCAAAAGTTTTTTTGGAGGCGGAAAGTCATGGACCCAATCTACTTTCTTTTATCACTATGTTTGGGGTTATATGTGCGGATAAGCTATTCGATTCGGGTCGGGTCGGGTCAGGTCAAACAATAATAGCTCTATATAAAACTAAATAATCTTCATTCATTTAAACAACCCGTTCTTACCATATAAAAGAAACTAAAATTTAACCCTCAAGTTTCATTTATATAGAGATTACTTTCAAACTTCATTTAAACTCAATTCAAGTTTAAAAACAATTATAAAAATTACTAATAGCCTCATTATTCTTCACATTTTTTGAACTTAATACGAAAATATGTATAATTTTTTTGGACAATAAACTAAGCAGGGGCATATAATTTTTAGGCGAAATAATTGGCGGAGGCGGAAGTATATAATTTTAAATTTTCGAACAAAAAATCCAAAAAATTACACTACTAACCGATATATTGGTGAGGCGGATGCACCCCTTGCCCCTTAAAAGCTCCGCCCCTTGCTTGTGTTGAAACAAAAAATCATTCAAACAAATCCTAAAACCCAACTGTTGTGTAGACACCCAAACCAAGAAAATGTTGCCATATAAATTAGGGGACACTATAACACCCGTAAAAATAAATCCTAAAATGACATTTTATAGTTGTTTTAAAGGTTGAGAGGTGTAAGTTTCAATGTTGAAATTTAAGGGGGTGAGGTAAGAAAAACAAAGAACACAAAAAGACAAAAAAGTAAAAAAAGAGAGAAAACTAAGTTACTGTTCCTGATGCTGTGAATTAATATAATAGAGGAACTGCTCACGTGTCGGTTTGATCGGTATTGTTTGTTGTTATGGTAACGGTACGACATGACCGGATAAAAAAATGATTGACTAATGGATTTGCTATGTTTTACATCGACAAAAGATCTTAAAAACTTAAAAACGAATACGAAATGTCTGTACGAGTATATTAGTCGCAATCAGTTTGTTGTCACGAAAAAAAGAACAAAAACAATCATTAAAAACTTTAAAAACGAATACGTAAATGTCAGTACCGATGTTATTTAGTCGCAATCAGTTTGGTTCGTCACGAAAAAAAGAACAAAAACAATCAAATTTTATGGAAAAAATATAAAAATAAGCACTTACACGGTTTACTTGGAATTATAACGACATAGTAGTATATTATTAAAATAACAAAATGGTAAATGACGTTAGTTTGTATAAGTAAACTAACATTAGACAACTTTGATAAAACTAGTGGGGAATGCGCGTGTTACAGCAGAGTCGACAATACGGGCCGAGAACATAATTCAAACCTAAAAATGTTAGAAATCATATATACTTGTGTGTGTATTATATATAAAAGCACTCGCGCTTCCGGCTACAACGCACCAGAAACCCTTATGATAAACATTATATAGTATACCACAACTTTATTTTTCTAGTGGGAAAGCTGCATGTTATGTTAATTCTAAATTTTTAACAAACTTCTCTAAAATTACAAAAACATTTTATGTTAAATTTGATTAATTTTGGTTCACTGATTAGTCCTTTAGTCCAAATACAGAAATACAATAAAATTATTTTTTAATATATGTTTTTATGAATGTGATGAGTTAATTATCCATAATTTTTTTATTATTTATAAATAATCTAATATATAGTATAGATTTATTAAACATAAAGATTGATTATGGGAAGAGGGGCATGAATGGAAGAAAATGACAAAAAGTTACACATTTTAACTTGACTTTTCATATGCCATTATAAAGTTTGATGGAAATTATTATTTTGTACATAAAAAATGTTTTATAGTTATATATATCTATAATATATATATATATATATATATACAATTATATAGATATATAAATGTATATTTGTGTTTCCATCTCTTACACATTACTCTTCAGAACTGGTTTTAAGAAAAATTTGTAATTAAAATAAGCAAATTGTAAAGGCATACACAATATTTATACAAATTTTAGTTTAAAAGTTTTACTGAAAAAATAAAATATGCACAAATGTAATTATAATAATAAAAACAATATAGAAACTAAAAACAAAAATTAAAGAAATATAGATATATATTATCTCGGTTAGGAAACAAAATTTTGATAAATGTTTCGTCTTAAAAAATTATTTTCCAAAATTTTAAAAGATAATTTTTGTAATTTAATTTGGAGAAAGCAATGTAAGTGGTCAAAATGAAAATTTACGTCTCAAAAAATTATTTTCCAAAAGATTTTAAAAGATAATTTTTGTAATTTAATAAAATGAAAATTTTTCTATGAAATTTTTGTAATTTAATAAAATGCCCTTTCTTGGAGAAAGCAATGTAAGTGGTCAAAATGAAAACAAAGAAAACTAAACTATTTCTTAGCATGTTATAATTTAACATATTAATATTAATAATTAATAATAATTAACTAGTTTTGATGCCCCACCCGCGTTGCGGGGCGATGACCGAATAAAAGCGAGTGTTATGCAGCTGATTGACACGGAAGACAATTAAATCGAGTCAACCAATTAAAACAAAACACTTTTATAGTTTGCTAAAAATGTATAACAATCGCAATACTGTAATTTTTAACTGACTGAAAGTTGTATTTTTTAGCCGGGGTAAAATCGTAATTTGCCAAAGATAAAGTAATGGCAGCACTGTAAATTTGAACCATGGGCAAAATTGTAAATTTGCGTTGGGGCAAATTCGAATTTGAACTAAAGGCACAATCGAAATTTTAGGCCGGAGGCAAAACCATAATTTTATTTTGAACTGAAGGGCAAAATCGTAATTTTGAGTTGTAGCCAAAAGTATAATTTTATTTTGAACTAAGAGGAAAACGTAATTTTGAACTGAGGGCGAAATCGTAAATTTTTAAACGGGGAAAATCATATTTTTTGAACACAAGGCAAAATCGTAATTTTATGCTCGGGCAAAAACATATTTTTTATTTTGCACCGGGTGAAAAACATAATTTCGAGCGGAGAGCCAAATCATAATTTTGAATCGAGGGCAATATCGTAATTTTTAGTTGGGAGAAAAGCATAATTTTATTTTGAGCAGGGGGCAAGAACGTAATTTTTATTCGGGAAAAAATCATATTTTTGAACAGAGGGCAAAATCGTAATTTTATGCTGGGGGAAACATATTTTTTTTCCGAACTGGGGCAAACACGTAATTTTGAGCGGATGGAAAAATCGTAATTTTTAGTGGAGGGCAAAATCGTAATTTCAAGCGAGGGCAAGAACGTAATTTTAGACGGAGGCAAAAGCGTAATTTTATTTTTAGTAGGGGGCAAGAACGTAATTTTATGCTGAGGGCAAAAACGTAAATTCAAAGCGTATAAAAAATAATAAAGGTTTTGGTCCAATAAGGAGTGCTGCCTGGCACTATTCCCCATTTGTGTTTTGTAGTATAGTAAATAATAATAATTAATTAAAAATGAATTGAATAACAACTTTAAGGTGTTAATATTCACACGCTCTCTTTTCTATCTCTCTTTATATACATAGATATAGATATATATAAGGAAAGAATGAAAAAGAGGTGTAACTGTGTAAGGATAAGATTTTAGGGTATGGAAGTAGAATAACCCTAACATTAATGTAAACGTGTGTGTATATATATAAATGAAAGAATGAAAAAGGGGTGTAACTGTGTAAGGATAAGATTTTGGGGTATGGAAGTAGAATAACCCTAACTTTAATCTATACGTGTGTGTATATATATAAATGTGTGATTATACACGTTTATATTATCATTTAATTATTTTTATCTATAGGAAAAAAATGAAAATTAAAAATTTCGTAAATAAAAAATAAACGGGTAAATTGTCAAAATTATCTCTGAGTTAACGATACATTTTAATTGGGTTTTTGATTTGGATGAAAATGACAACAAAATCAAAATGTCAGGTTCAAAATAAAAAATATATATATTTTAAATGTAGGGGAAAGTTATTATACAAATAAAGTTAAACGTACTAAACCTACGAATAGAATGAAAAAGCAAAAAGCAAAGGGTGACATTTTTGTAATTATTGCTTGTAGGATAATTATCAAAATTACTCTAAAATGATACTGTTGAGTAATTTTGATCTTGTAGAGTACTTTTGTAAAATGTTCTTGTAGAGTAATTTTGATCTTGTAAAGTAATTTTGTAAAATGTTTTTGGAGAGTAATTTTGATCAAAAAACTATACCTAACCAAAAAAACCCCAAGAAAAACCTAACCCTCCACTCCCAAAAAACATAAAAAAAACCTAACCCCTCACCCCCCAAAAACCTAGAAAAAACCTACCCCCCTCCAAAACTAAAAGCTAAAAACTAAACCCTATAACTAAATGCTAACAAAATTACTCTACATGATCATTTTACAAAACTACTCTATAAAAGATCAAAATTACTCTACATGATCATTGTAGGGTAATTTTGATAGTTATTGATAATTACAAAATACCACTGCGCTTTTTTGTCTTTTCCTTCAGTTTGTATGTTTTGCATGTTAAAGTTATTTGTATTTGATCTTTACTCTTTAAATGTAAAAGATAAATTAATCCAAACATTAGGGTAGAGATGGGCATAATCGGGTTTATTATTACCGCGGAAACCGGTTCCAACCCGAACCCGGTTCTGCTTGGACGTCATTGGAACCGGGTATGGTGTGGAACCGGGTCCAGTTCCTACCCGGGTTCACACCCAAGAATATGGAACCGTGTAGAACCGGGTACGGGTATTATGGAACCGGGTATGGTGTGGAACCGGGTATGGTGCGGAACCGGTTTCTGATAGTGTTGGGAACCGGTTCCTGACAGTTAAACCTGCCATTTTACTGTTCAGAACCGGTTCCTGACAGTCAAACCTGCCATTTTACTATTGGGAACCGGTTCCTGACAGTCAAACCTGCCATTTACTGTTCAGAACCGGTTCCTGATAAATGTTACCGTTCAAACCGGTTCCTGATAAATGTTACCATTGGAAACCGGTTCCTAATTAAAAAATCAGTTTTTTTGTATATAAACCCCTTCCTACTTACCATTTCTAAACTTAACACTCACCATCATCAACTTACAAAATCAATCAACTTCTAAGTTCTTGCAAAATACCTATGGCATGCAACGACGAAGTTGTTACGGTCTTAGAGACAAAAAGAAACCCAGCTATATGGAAGAATTTTGATCTCTGTTTAATGTCCGACAGCCACGAGTAGTTAGATGCAAAGATTATGGAAAATTTATGAAGGCCGCAGCCAACTCAACCCTTAAGAAACAACTGAGCGGCATTGCCCGGTGACGAAGGCAAAGAAAAATGAGAAGGGAGAAGGTTCCGGCACAGGTTCTTCAAATGTTTGATGTAACCCGTTTGATTTGGTGTTTTTAATAAAGTTTGTGTAATGTTTCTTTCTATTGTGTTTGTTATGTTTGATTTTTATTATTAGTTACATTGATAAATAAAAATAGTAACATAATCGGTTAAAATTAAGAAAACAAATTGATCGGTTACAATATATAAAAAAAATATTAACCGGTTACAAAAAAAAAAAAAAAATTACTCAGAACGGTTCCAGTAAGATTTTATTTCTTTGATCGTTTACTAGCGGCAGGTGCAACACTTTCCGATGAGTTTCTCTTAGGTGCGGGTACCTCGGTACAATCATCGTCCGAATCGTTAGTCTCCACTTCTTCGTCCTCCTCTTCGTCAACAATTTTATGCTCTAACTCAACTTCATCTTCTAGACTAGTTTTATGTTGAACACGATCAACCCGCATCCAAATGGTCCTTTAAGCATATTGCCATCTCTAGCGATTCCGGAGTTAGTCTTGTTCTTCTAATTGACAAAACCCTGCCACTAAGAGAAAACACACTTTCCGAAGCTACCGTGGAAGCTTGGACCGTTAGTATATCACAAGCCATGATGGCTAGAATCGGGTATTCGGATTCTTTCAATTTCCACCATGCCAAAACATCAAATTTCCTATACTCCTCGGTGGTCTAGTACAATACTGATTTTTTATATCTCCCAAGTTCACTTGTTGGTTCACTACCCCTTTGTTGTCTAGCGGTCTCGTCTCTAACGACATTCAACATGGTTATAAGTGGATCCCCGCTTGTTTCATCGTTAGAGGCCGTGGACCGAGACTCAAACAAATTTGTATGATTTTTTCACCATATTTTTTAAAATAATGATCATAAAGTTTGGCCATACACTCATTGAATATTTTTTTGTTTTTACTTTTAAAGTTGGATCCTCCTCATGCATATTCAACTTGTCATAAATTTCATCAATTAAAGCTTTAACACCCGGTACGTTTAAGCTGGATTTAAGCGGCGGCACATAGAAAAACGGGTGGTAATTCTAAAAAATATTTTTAAAATTTTTGAATCATTGGTCTCGTCATATTCTTTAACATGTCACTAGAATTTTCAAACTTTTTAAAATTAGTTGTTATCAAATACAATTGGTCCACAACTTTGGAACTAGTAGGATAATAAACACCGGTAAATCAAAGTCGTTGTAGTTTTAAAAACTTGTAAAAAAGTACTTAGGTTATTAATATTTTCCCAAGCCGTGTCGGGAAAGGGGACGACTAGGTACTCATCACTTAAAGTTGTATGAAAAGATTTTAAAGTGCCCATTTGCTTTATAGCCATTTCAAACATATGACAAGTGGAATTCCAACGAGTCGGTATATCCCAATTCGGTCCAATAATTTTTTTGGTTGACATCTTTACAAAGTTTTTTATATTCTTGATATCTTTCTTTTTACTTTTGAAAACATCTTGGAGCATAGCTCTAAATGCTATAATAAATTCCGATACAAATTGATCTTTTAAACCGGTTTGCACTACTAAGTTAATAATATATGCAACACATCGTGTTGTGGAAAAAACACCATCAAGTATTGGTTTGTACTTCAACTTTAATTTTTCAATCGCCGTTGTGTTGTTTGAAGCGTTATCAAAGGATATTGAAAAAATTTTATCTTCTAAACCATATTTAATTATTGTGCCATTTATAATTTTAAAAATATTTTCTCCCGTATGAGGAGAAAGAAACTCATCAAACGCAATCGTACGCTTCATTATTTGCCATGTATCGGGATCAACCCAATGAGCGGTGACACATATGTACGATTCCGGTAAACCATGTGGAGCCGACACACATCACTAGTTAGGTTTACACTAGTTTTTAAATTCTTAAAAAAAACAATTAAATTTTTTTTGCATTTTCCCATAAACTTAAACAAAGACGTTTTAAAGTGCGACGACTTACATGTTTATAGCGAGGTTGTAGCGTCTCCCGAATAAGATTAGTAAGATCGGGGTCGTCGAAGTGTCCAAACGGCAACGCTTTTTGTATCACCAACTTCGCCATCCGATCGCGAGCTAATTTTTGCTCATAACGAAAAATGGTACCATCTTTGGATAGTGGAACTTGACCGGATGTCATTTCCTTTAAAGCTTTGCAATACTTATTAATATGCTTCGTTAACGTTGAGTTTGATTCCTTGGCTAATAACGATCCACAATGTTTACATTGAGCTTTTTGCGAGCCGTCACTCATCTCGACCAACTCCCAATTGCTCCAAACTTCCTTTTCTCCGATTATGAGACAATGTTCCAACCACATATGGAACCGATTGATCTTGAGGAACATTGTTAACGGATTGGGAATTTGCGTTTTTGGAACTCTTTGAGGCCATTTGTTGATTAGAATGTGAAAAAGAACAAGAAAGAAATGTAACAAGAAGAATAGATATGAGAAATTGTGTGCTAAACAATAGATTTCTAAACAATATATATAGAATACGGTTCCAACGGTCAAGGAAACCGTTCCAACGGTTCCAACGGTAACATTTTAACGGCTATAACCGGTTCCAACGGTAACATTATAACGGGTCATAACCGGTTCCTTCTAGAACTGCATTTCCGGGTACTGGTGGAACCGGGTACTAGTGAAACCGGGTACGGGTAGGAACCGGGTACGACCCGATTCAAATGGTAAAATTGTGGAACCGGGTTGGAACCAACGGGTATTTTGAACCCGGAACCAGTTCTACTTAATGTCGGGTAGGAACTGGAACCGGGTCCAGTTCGGTTCTACCGGTTCGGGTTCGGAACCGGTTTTTATGCCCATCTCTACATTAGGGACAGCTATAAATTTTACATAAATTAAAAATAAGCCCAAAACCTTGGCCCGTATGATATTTTGAATAACTTGAAATCCATCTTCCTTTTCCCCCTCGTCGATTCTTCATTTGTTCCTGACAACACCTAACGAGAAGTGAAGAGGCTAACAGATCTGAACACTTGCACTTGCATCAAAATAAAAAGCAGCAACTGAATCATGATATGCTTTCAGTCTGTACACCCCCATCCATATCCTTGATTTTATATGTTGTTCCTAATTCAATAGTTACGTTTATATTGTGTAATCAGTTTGACTTTGTATCATCTGTGCTTGTAATATAGGCTTTTCTTTTTCAAGTAATATGCTTTGATCTTGTATATGAAACAAGAATAGATTTAACCGGTTAATGTGATATTATAGCCATCCCAATTGATACTCCTAAACATTTCTAAGATACGCTATGGTGAATTCTGTCTTGGCACTACTACAAAAATTCCTATTTTCAACGCCCTTTTCGTCACAAATGCGTTGCAAATTCAGATTTGCTACGGATTTGCAACAAAACATTAATGATGGAAAAAGCCCTGTTGCAAACTATTTATAACGCATTTACTACGAAATTTTCAACAGATTTCCATCGAAAATATGTGTCGGAAATTTGTTACGCATTTTCTACGCTATCTTGTTGTTTTATTAGTGAAGTTCTGTGACGCATTTGTGACGGATTATTTAAAAGAATTGCAACACGTTTGTAACGGAATAATTATTATAAGAACATAAGCAACGCATTTGTAACAGAATATTAAAATAAAAAAATAAACTTGAAAAATCCAGTTTCTTTTACTAAAAACTACAGAAAAATAACCAAAAAATTACAAAATTATCAAGTTTCTTTATCCCATATCTGCATAAGATTGCTGCAACAAAAACACCCTTATTTATCCCAAAGAATTCGACTACTTCTCATATGAATCTACCTAAGCTAAATCTATACAAGCTCCAGGTACATCAATGGCATGAATCCTACCAAAGATTAATCTATACGAGGCATAGCCTAGGATACATCGAGGGCATTATTCACTTTTCCTTTCTCTGATGTCTGCTGAATTACAGAAGTTGCATCAAGTTCTGTGAGATCCGGTTGCATCTTTGTATTGCCCGCATTCTGAGGTAACTAAAATTCATCAATGTAAACAAAACAGAAATAACAAAACTAATGAAGACGCTGGGTATCAAACCCGCGTCTAAAACGAACGACGACATTAACACTGTCGCATGATTCACCTGTGATATAGCGATCTTAACGTAACTTTGAGGATTGTTTTAGTTTTAATCACCAGTTGAAACATACCCTATATCCCAAATCATGAACATGAATCCTAATCTTGTATGGCCTTAAAACTTACGCCGATGCAACCGTTACACACGAATTCGATATGGGGTTTTAAACTAATAATAAAAACAAACATGACCATGCCAAATTTGTGGCCTTATCTCAAAGTTATGTTAAGATCGCATTCTGAGATAAGGCCACAAATTTGTTTAGCCAGTCAACCTGTAACACACCAGGATGAAAGTTAAAGAAGAGAGAATTATACAAGAAATGTAGTTTTATTAAATGTTTTAGAGGAGATGAATACACGATCATAATCAGGATTCTTCAACCACAGAGGAATCTCTCCTTTCAAGCTCAAAAATCAGTCGTACAACTAGATCAATGAAGCTGCATAATTGTATATGCACCATGCACAAATTAGGGTGTTACTAAGTTTACAAATTACAGTAACTTAAATCTTCATATTAAATGATTTTGAAAGAAATAAAAAAAAACAACTTTGATGAGGTATCAACATGTGATTAATAGGTTGCAATTGTTGTCTTCTCAAAAGATTTAAGAGTATATTTGTCATCTCGTGTCCGAATTGGTACTCGAGTCTTTTCACCGCGGATCAAATCAAAAGTGTAACCAGTAACTCCAGGCAATGAAGTTGAGGTTTTTTTATGCTTCAACTAGAACATCAGCAAAGTAGGTTGCAGCAAGAACATTAAGACCAGAGCAAGCTGATTCTAGTTCAGAGTAAGCCTTGGTGAAAAACTATAAACTATAAATCAACTGGAACATCATCAAAGACATAATAAAACTATAAAACTACAAGTCAACAAGATTCAAAAACCTTTGTATGAAACTTACTAGTTGGTGTCAAACCACTTGGACACTCTAATTCTAAATCAAAGAAACATATTTGTCATTCTTAGGGGTGCAAACGAGCCAAGCGGCTCGCGAGCTTCTAGAGATCGGCTTGAGAAAAAGCTCGAAACGAGCTGAGAGCCCGATCCGAACTTAGCCTAAAATAAAGCTCGATAAACCTGAGCTCGAGCCTTGCATGTGAAGCTCGTTAGGCTCGTCGAGCCTTAGTGTAAACGAGCCGAGTCGAGCTGAGCTTATTTAAACTTGTTTGCATGCCGACCTCGAACCTAAATATAAGCATATTTGGCAAACGAGCCCGAGCTTCACTTATCGAGCTCGCGAGCGCAAAAAGTCTATTCTTTATATTATTTTTATCTAAAATATTAATTAATAGATAATAAACGAGCCGAGCTTGAGCTTGAGAAAATACCAAAGAGCCAAGCTCTCATAAGTTAATCGAGGTCGTGCTCGGGCTCGGCTCGGCTCGTTTGCAAGGCAGCAAAAATGACCATAATGTCCCTAATGTTTAAGCAACCATAGAAGTAACCTAATCCATCCTCTAAATATATAACTTCATCTAACTATAAACAGACATCACAAAAGTCCTATTAAGCTCTCTGGTTTATCTTTTGAATATTCGTATGGACACTTGAGGCTTGTAGCATTCTAAATATAACAACAAACATTTTCATATACAGAGGATCAGAAAACTCACCGGAACAAGATCTCAAAAAACTAAACAACCAGAAGCACTTAAACTTGCAATTGCAATTACAAAAACCGTACCTCATCAAATTTCACTATGATTTCATCAAAATTCTCCCTAATTTCTCCACAAGCGCTGGTTCCGATATGTTTCGAACTTCCGGAACCCGTGAGTATGGACACGGTCATGAGGAGACGATCGGACCTCCGCCGAGTATGTTGTCGGAGATGTCCATGGATTAGAGAGAGTGTGTGTCGTCGTTAAAGCTGCATGTGATGGTGATTCTCTCCGAATATGTGGATCTCGCCGGAGATTCTTATCGGAGAAGAGTAACGATCTCCTCTGATTTTTGGTGAACTGATGGATGAATTTGGGGATTTAGAACAAGCGTGGTGAAATTTGGGGATTTAGGGTATTTAATTTCAATCTTGCAAACCTGTTGTGATGGGTGTGGCTTGTATTGGGGGGTTTGAAAGTTTTAAACGCGTGGCAGAAGTGTAATTATTTAGGCTATTAGGGTTACATATATAATTGGTTGAAAGTGGTGATTAGCTCCCTTATGATGCGTAATGTAGGTTTGTTTGAGAATAATAGATTTCCATTACAAATGCGTATCAAATTGCAACGCATTTCTAACGCATTATTTGATAACAATATTATTTAAATGTTTAAATATACTTTAAATATAATATTTCAAATATAATATCTGATAATAGTAAATAAGTTAATTATGTTTTCACCGAAAATGTGTAGCTAAACAGTGAAATTGTAATTAGTAGTAGTAAATCAATTAAGTTAATTGTTTTAACTATATATTTCCATCAATTTGTGACAGAACTGTGACAAATTAGGCTTCTTTTGGTTTTGTGTCACTATTGAGTTGCAAATGTGTCTCAATAAGTAGGGTATTTTCTTTCGTTGAAATTGCGTTGCAAATATGTCGGAATTTGTTACGTATTTTTTTTGTGTTGCAAATTGTCGTAGCAAAGTGATTTCGAGGGGCACGTTAGTATTAAAAAAATCCACTTACAAAACAATTCATAAGGTTTAGATTAGTTAGTCCATTCGCATTTAGTTTAGTGAGCCCACACCCATTAGGTTTTAAAAAATAATAATAATTAAACAATACCGATGGGAATTGTTGGGCGGTAATCAGGAGACTCTCCCTTTGGATACTGAAACGACGCAGACGCAAAGAAAATCGTTCCTGACTCCCTTCAACGAACAGGCCCTGAACGGAATTGGTGAACTGAAGTTTTTGCCCGGACAAGATCGACACACAGGCCTGTTGATCGGCCCTGACTCCCTTATGCTTTTTTTATTATTATTTTTTAACGAATTCCACTATCCAGGCCTCTTGTTGATTGTTGAAAGTTGCAACAGGTATGATTTATGATGAATCTGTTGAATGTTGATTGACTGATTTTCAAAACAGTTGATTATTGAAGTGTTGATTGTCGAATTCCAGGAAGGCCCTTATGCTGTTTTCATTGAATATTTGATTGTTGAATATCCAAGATAGGCCCACTTACAAACGGGTATGATTTATGAATATGTCGTTAAGTGTTCATTATTTAGGTGTTATTTGTATTTGGCATTTTGTCGATCATTTAGGCGTTAACTTAATTTGATAGAAACCTTGTAGATTATTTAGGCGTTAACTTAATTTGTCAATCATTTAGACGTTAACTTATTTGGCATTGTTTGTCGATCATTAAGGCAACGGCTGTATAAAAAAACTAGTTTACATTATATATTTCGTTAAGGCATAAGGGAGAATTTTTTCGGGCTCGAACATGGTACATGAATTCTCAGAGACGCCCCTGGTGTGTGATATACATTTAAGATTATTAAATTGGAACTTGGAAGTGAGGTTTATTTAGAGTCCACCTTGACGCTACTCAAAGCGAAGACTTCTTTGTGATGGGTTGCTTTCTAGAGTATCATTGCCATGTCGTCGAACATATAATTTTGTCATATGAAATGAGTGTTGCCAGAAAATACAGGAGGGGAATATGCAGTTTTCTCAAGGAAATTAAAGTGTGGTGCTAATGGATTGTGTATTCAGTTGGGGTAAATGTTATTGTTCGTATATATTCAGCTAAGCATTTTATGACTCATTTACCTCGATGGAGAGCTTGTGCTGTTTGTTTCCTGCAGTGAATTCGACCATATACCGCCGTACCGGGTATGTTTCTTTTTGTGTGACGTTGAATAATTTTCTTAATCCCCCTTTTCCACTTGCAATGTACACATCTGTTACAGGGTCCACATGGATGTTAAGATAGATTGCATATCATATGCATGAGTACTTGTTATAATAAAAAGTTTGACAGTTGAGTAAGTCACTTTGACAAACATAAACATGCATTCTGATTTGATAGTTCTTGAATACATCCACTTTAGATTCATTATAATTCAGTGACTCGATTATGAAGAGGAAATCGTAGCCATTGCCCCACTAATTGGTTGTGGAAGGTTATATCTTGATCTTTTCTGGGAAATATACAAGTCCTGTAAATTTCTATGATGTGTATTGGAGCCTTTTGAATTTGATTGACCACTTCATTGTTTGATCACTTTTATATACTTATGCAAAATGCATACAGGATATTACACACACACATACTATCTAGATTATGCAGCGGTGGCACAATGATCACATGTGAAGTCACGCCTACTCAAAGTTCTCTATAAGGGGTATTATTGTAATTTGTAATCAAATCTAACGCTACTTTTAGCTTTCATTTCTCAGTTCACACTCATATTCTGCTTGCCTCCTCGCTAGTCGCAATTGTCTCGACGACATCGCCCCCCCGCCCCCCCCCCCCCCCCCCCCCCCCCCCCCCCCCAACTCCACTCTCAACGCCGGCACCGCGCTTTTGCAATCTCAGATCTGCAGGTATAACTTGGCTACTTTAATTGTTACCAAATCTGATTCTTTTTTGTTAGATTTCAGTGTAGAAATCTGATCTTTTTGCCATTGCCCTAATTATTTTTACCTAATCTGACCTGATTTGAGTTTTTACACTTGATTGATTAAACATGTAATGATCTGTTAATTTGGTTATCGAAGTTGTAAATTTAGTTTGTAAAATTCGCAGTTGTGATCTGCACGATGAATAAATGGATTCAACACTTGGATCTCACATGAAAGATTTAGTATTTTACTTGTTTTTACTGAAAAATAAATTTTTATTTCGAGCTTTCCCTTTTTAGGTTGGTTAGAAATCAGCATTTATCCTCAAAAAGAAAATTAAAAATCTAGTCTTGATTGATGCCTTTTGTAAGATTGATTAGATTTGAGCAGTGTAGCATTCTTATATGCTTGTTCTGTTACATTTTCTTTTGCATATTAAGTGGAATTTTACATTTACCAAGAGCTTGAATTATAATTTGTTATTTTGCAAGTGCAGGAATGGCCAATACTAGAAGCATAACCAGAAAACTAAACAAAGATGTTTCAGCATCATGGTCAGACCTTGACCATGATTTACTGCTTTTAATTATGATGCACTTGGGACCACTTGATTTTATTGCTTTCGGTGATGTCTGTAAGTCATGGAGATCACTTGCGGTCTCTAACTGGAATAAGTTTATGTTGTCTAAACAACCCATGTATTTGTCCATCTCTTCTTGTTTGAATGTCAAAGAGTGTTACGTAGAGAATTACCAAAGGAGAAAGTTGAAAATCACCATTCCCCATTCTAATGGAACGATTTGTGAATTGGGATAACTTGTGGTTACTTGATATTTTACGAGTGGGAAGCCATGATTTCTGGCTTGTGACTCCCTTCACAAAGAAAGAACTTCATTTCCAAGGTTTCCCCTTTGGTGTAACTCCTTTTCTAACACGTTTCAGGGGCATTCTTGTCTTTTCACCATCAATGTCCGGGTGGGTGTTTGTGGTAACCCACACACCCATTTGCCAATCAAATTGCTTTTTCTTTACCTGGTGAACAAAGCGGGTGGTATGATGTCACATCCCCTCGCGGCATCCGTGATATACATTATTTCAACCGAAAGATATATACCACAGACTGGGACAATCAGTTATGTGAACTTAGACTAAATCCAGAGCCCAACTTAACCCTACTGAAAATGAAGAATTTCCCGTGGACACAAAATTATATGCTTGAATTTGTAAGTTCAAGTGAAAACCTTTTATTGGTAAATGCAGTAAGAGGTGTGTTTGAGGCTTTTGAAGCTGATTTTAGTGAAATGAAATGGGTGAACTCAAACAGGACAACAGGTGAATATGCAGTTTTCTTAAGTAACTTCAAGTGTGCTGCTGCGATTAGACCAGATACGTGGGTCCACCCTTGGGCACTGTATGAAAGGCTTAATTTCTCTGATGGATACGTTCATAGTAAGACAAGGAGATCCTGTTTAACTACAAACATGTGGAACTTCCCGCATGATTGCTTGATTGATACTGACCCTGGTTAGTTCTCTCTTTATCTTTAACATTATTATAATGATATTGAGAAAGGTAACTTAGGTTGTTTTAGCAACTTCTTAGCTGTTTATTTAGAGTATTGTTAATTTGTAGACTCGGGTGAACTTTTTGCAAACAGACATAATAACTAATGCTACAGTATTTGTGATATTTATGACAATGACTAATATGCATCTGGGACATGATTGCCATTATGCCAAATAGGTCTAATGGTGAGTAGATAAGAACCAAACCTATATAAATAATAATACAGTGATTAAAAACGAGTAGACCAAATACCTTGCATGCATCCGACCTAATAATTAGAATGCTTCTGCTTTGTTTGTTCAATCAATGGACTCTGTTTGTTTCATCAGATAAGGAAAATGGCGCTTTGCTGAATATTATGGAAGCTTAGAGCAAGAAAGTGCGTGGATTTTCATGTTCTGGTTTAGGTTGGATTTCAAATGCAGAGGATGATGAAGAGAACTTGAATTAAGAGTTTATTGTAATGTGGAAAGTGGAAACTAGTTAAACATGAAAGCTGTAGTTGTGGGTTTATTCTCACAATTACAGTTTTATTGTCCTTGGGTTCTTTATTCTCAACCAAAGGGTGTTTGGAAGATTTAGCAGGTTAATTTTGTAGTTTCAATTGTCTTTGATTATATTTACTTGAAGTTGTTAATACAAGTATACAACCTCTAAATTAGTTGTTTGGGTTAAGTGGTGATCCCTAGATCCCTACCAATATGTTTGGGTTCCTTTAAGTGGTGATCCCTCTAAATTACTTGTTATTGTTGACAATTTGACATATACCAAACAATACTGAAAATATTGTAAAAGGGGATATCTACTGATACAAAGAGAAAATAATGAAGTAATTACAAAGAGAAAATAGTGAAGTAATGGTTGGAGTGGTGGTCCATTGGCAAATACAAAGCCTTTAACACTTGAGTTTTGAAAGGAGAGGTCTTGGGTTATGTCCTACATACCACGAGGATTGAAAAGAAATTTATTAAAAACAAATTTGCAGTTAAAAAAAAGTTTATTGAAAAATGCTTTCAACTGATTGGTCCATGTGTGATTTACCTTATTGGCCCAAATTTTTAGTTTGTTTTCTAATCGTTTCACGAGTCACTCACCATCACACTTCCGCTGGATACTACCACCACTGCCGCATCGGAAAAAGCAAATCGGCGTTGGATCTACCTGAAATTGGGTTATTAGCTAAAAGTCACCTAGTTTTATTTCTA
The DNA here is from genome assembly GCA_947069175.1 of Scalesia atractyloides. Taxonomy (NCBI): domain Eukaryota; kingdom Viridiplantae; phylum Streptophyta; class Magnoliopsida; order Asterales; family Asteraceae; genus Scalesia; species Scalesia atractyloides. The sequence goes on along the minus strand of CAMTDV010000021.1, from coordinate 22,222,432 downwards.
GCTTCTAGGCTTAATAGGTATTCAAAACTTATTTCCATTAAAATATGTAGTTAAATTCACATAGACGAAAAATACACCAATGCCTTTATATTACATCCATGTAAAGATGTGTTAAGAAATATTGTAACTCGGGTCTAGTTGTCACACCCCAACCGATGGCGGAATCATCAGGGGGTAGTGGTACTAGGCGACCAGATTGATTTCACGAGGTGTTCCATAACAATCATTTAACATATCACAATCTGCTTAATATCCCATACTATTAAACGTAACATTTAAACAATTATTACAAAACGGAGATTTCTCATAAAATTCAACCGGATTCGATATCCCCTAGATTTATTACACTTGGAACTAAAACAAAAAACAAAATAACTAAACTAAGCATAATCCCATGCATCCAAAGCTAAACTCCTCAACCTGTTACATACGTTAAAATACAAGTCAATACAATTAAGTAAAGGTGAGCATACGAGTTTTTATAATACTAGCATAATAAAGAAACCGTTCGCGAAATAATCTAACTACAAATCATGATACACCGAAACATTTTCACACAGATTAACATAGGCTTATTTCTCATGCTAACTACCGTGAGAAGGCTTGCGCGTCCATCCTAACTAGACCCCGTCGGGTGTAAGCCACACTATAGTACCATACTAGCTAAGGAGGCAAGTTAACGAAAATAAGTCCTAGTCACATGTTTCTTACATCACGTATTGAGCATATATAATCAGATTATTCGCGTGTGATAAACAGTTTGATTTGTGAAGTGATTTTGATATAGGAACGTATGTAACACCCAAAATGTGTGTTAAAGCGAAAATGGGTCAAGTATACTCACTATGGGTGCGTTTAGGTAAGAGTTCGGGATCTGCGAGGAGTTGAGAAGAGCGCCGGATCAGCCTGCATACACGAACGGAAGTGCATCAGTCTCCGTAAAGCTGAAACGGTTAAGTTTGGATTGAACAGTAGCCAAGTTCGGGCGAACTTGTGTGTAAACACGCAAGTTCGAGCGAACTTGTATGAATTTGGTGGGTTTAGAGTTAAGTTCGGTCGAACTTGTGAATTCCTTACTGAAATGACAAGTTTGGGCGAACTTGTTTAGTTTCCTAAGAAACTAGACAAGTTCGAGCGAACTTGTAAGAAACTTGGAGAAATTGACCTAAGTTCAGTCGAACTTGACCCATATGGGTGCAAGTTCGGTCGAACTTGACAAGTGAGCTGGGGATTCTTTAGCGAACTTGATGTTTTCGGGTCCAAAATCTTGCGTTTTCACGTCGTTTGCTGAGGAAAATCGAGTGTTTATCCCTCCAACCTTGTGCTACTGAGCAAACTTGGGTCAGAGAGGTCTTTTAGAGCAGTTTTAGCCGTTTTACAAAGGCGTGGGCTAATCCGGGCGAACTCGGGGTTCGGGTTAGTCAGGCTTGTGTAAACCGACATAAACGTCCTTGTGCTTCCAGATCTGGGATCTTGAATAATAGATGCTCCGTTTCATATGATGAATCAAAAGTCCGTATCTTGTGTAGAAATCAACGTTTATCAAAGGTTTTTCTCAGATCTATAACTTACAAGCCGAGATCTTGCAGATCTCTTGTTTAGGAAGCCTCTGCTAACACCAAACAAACTCGTATTGTGTAGATCTAAGCTTAAAACAGAATTTTTGGAAGAAAAAGATGAAGATTTTCGTAAAAGAATGAGTTTTGATGAAAACGAAGGCTATGCCTTGTGCCAAAATCGTTGTAAACATTTGTAAAACGTTGTTGAACATCATTGAAGTTGAAATCGGTTTGATTCTTACTTAGAAAACAGAGGGTTTCGGGTTTCGGGAGCTCTGGGCGAACTTGCAGCAAGTTCAAATGAGAGAACAGAGCTTGGTATTTATAGGAGAAAGCAAAAAAGGTGAGCTGGTGGAGCCAAGTTCGGCCGAACTTGCATGAATTTCATGCAAGTTCGCGCGAACTTGTAAGAATCTGAGGGAAGAATAGCCAAGTTCGGCCGAACTTGACCTCCCTGAGGTTAAGTTCGAGCGAACTTGAAGTTTGCGAGAGGTTAATTGGGCCAGTCAAGTTCGGCCGAACTTGACCAAAAAGTTGGGTTTTCTTCGTTTGTTTCGCGTTAAGGGTTCGTTTGGTTATTCGGTTCGTGTTAGTTAGTTATATTAAGCGTTAAATTAAGCGTTAAGCATTATAGTTGATATAATATTGCAATTTAGCGATTCGAGTGTGCGAGAGCGATGCGATAGCGAGCGTAATAACAACCACAAAGACACATAACACATAAATAATATAATACCACGTAAATAACTGCGATTCCGATGCGATGAGATTAGCGATGCGATTTAATAAGCGATTAGATGCGATAATAACGTACAACACCATAATTAATTAACATAAACTTTATTATAAACCGAATCTTGGGATTACAAAGGTAGATAAAAGGGAAAACAAATGGAAAGATAACAATCGAATTTTCGAGTTGTTACAGTCTTCCCTACTTTAGGGAATTTCGTCCCGAAATTCAAGTAGTAGTTGTAACAAAGAGATGCGGGTATGTGGCCTTCATATCACTTTCCAATTCCCAAGTGAACTCCATGTCGTGTTTGCCTTCCCATCGGACCTTCACGATAGGGATGCGAGAGCGCCGTAGTTTCTTGGTTTCTCAGTCCATAATCTCGATAGGCTTTTCCACGAAATGGAGAGTCTCGTTGATTTGCAGATCTTCGAGAGGTACATGCAGATTTTCTTCGGCTAAGCACTTTTTGAGATTAGACACGTGGAAAGTCGGATGTACATTATTAAGTTCCGCCGGTAGTTCGAGACGATAGGCTACTTTACCGATTCTTTCCAGAATCTTAAAAGGTCCAACGTACCGAGGCACTATCTTTCCTTTCTTGCCGAAGCGGACCACTCCCTTCCAAGGTGCAACCTTTGGGAGAACGTGATCTCCCACTTCGAACCGCAGGGGCTTGCGACGTTTATCGGCGTAACTCTTTTGACGACTCCGAGCTCTCAAAAGATTGTCTCTAATTTGGAGGATCTTGTCCGTCGTTTCTTGAATTAGCTCGGGACCGGTGATTTGTGCTTCTCCGATCTCGTGCCATGCAATAGGCGGTCGACATTTCCTTCCATACAGTGCCTCAAAAGGAGCCATTTGAATGCCGGTATGATAAGTATTATTGTACGAGAATTCGATTAAAGGTAAATGCGTATCCCAGTTACCACCGAAATCTATGATGCACGCACGAAGCATGTCTTCGAGGGTGCGAATCGTTCGTTCAGTCTAACCATCGGTTTGAGGGTGAAAAGTTACTGAGATTGAGAGTAGTACCGAGAGCGGATTGAAAAGTCTCCCAGAGACGTGAAGTAAAGCGATCGTCTCGGTCAGAGATGATGTCACGAGGCATCCCGTGTCGACATATAACTTCATCGGTATAGATTCGGGCTAACAGTTTGACCTTAAAGTCTTCTCGTATAGCAATAAAGTGCGCACATTTAGTAAGACGATCAACGATAACCCAATGCTATCGTGACCGGATGAGGTACGCGGGAGTTTGGTAATGAAGTCCATAGCTATGCTCTCCCACTTCCACATCGGGATTTTGGGTTGTTCGAGCAAGCCAGAGGGCCTTTGATGTTCGGCTTTAACTTTCGAACAAGTTAAGCATTTTGAGACGTACAAGGCGATATCCTTTTTCATGCCCGACCACCAACACTTAGGACGAAGGTCCTGGTACATCTTGTCGGCACCGGGGTGAATGGAATATCGAGATTTGTGAGCGTCGGTCATAAGCAACTTTCGAATATTATCACGACTGGGAATCCAAATGCGATTGATATAGTAATAGATACCGTTAGGCTTAGATACGTGCTGAGTTTCGGCACCACATTTCATTTCTTCTTCCAAAGTATTCTCGTTAAAGCATGTGAATTGAGCGGAGCGAATCATGATTTCGAGATCATTCAAAGCTTGAGAGTCACAAACACTATATACATAGCTTCGTCGACTTAGAGCATCGACGACGTTGTTTGCTTTGCCGGGATGGTAGCGTATCTCGCAATCGTAATCGTTGAGAAGTTCAACTCATCGACGTTGTCGCATGTTTAGTTCTTTTTGATTAAAGATATGTTGTAAGCTCTTATGGTCGGTGAAGACCATACACTTTTTACCGTAAGGATAGTGTCGCCATATCTTCAATGCAAAAACAACTGCACCGAGTTCGAGATCGTGGGTTGTGTAATTCTTCTCGTGGATCTTGAGTTGTCGAGACGCATACGCGATAACTTTGTCTCGTTGATTTAGAACAAAACCAAGACCAAGGTTTGAGGCATCACAATAAACAACGAAATCGTCATTTCCGTCGGGTAAAGCGAGAACAGGAGCGTTGCATAGCATACGTTTGAGAGTTTGAAAGGCTTCCTCTTGCTTAGAATCCCAAACAAAAAGTTTATCTTTATGAGTTAAAGCGGTAAGCGGAACGGCGATTTTCGAGAAGTCGGCGATGAATCGATGGTAGTAACCCGCCAATCCAAGAAATGAACGGATTTCAGAAGCATTTTTCGGTGTAATCCAACTCTTGACGGCTTCAATCTTTGTAGGGTCAACGTGAATTCCTTGACTATTAACGATGTGGCCGAGAAATTGGACTTCTTCGAGCCAGAATTCACATTTTGAGAACTTAGCATAAAGGTGATTTCCTTGAAGAAGTTCGAGGACTAAACGGAGATGACGTGCGTGTTCGTCTCTCGACTTCGAATAGATAAGAATGTCATCGATGAAAACGATAACGAAACGATCTAGAAAAGCTTTACACACACGGTTCATCAAATCTATGAAAACCGCAGGTGCATTGGTAAGACAAAAAGGCATGACCACAAATTCGAAATGGCCATAACTAGTACGAAAGGCGGTTTTCGGAATGTCTTGTTCCAATACGCGTAACTGATGATAGCCAGAATGAAGATCGATCTTAGAAAAACAAGTAGCACCTTGAAGCTGATCAAATAAGTCGTCGATACGAGGAAGAGGATAGCAGTTCTTTATTGTGAGTTTGTTAAATTCACGATAATCGATGCACATTCGGAATGATCCATCCTTCTTTTTCACGAAAAGGACGGGTGCGCCCCATGGCGAAGTGCTCGGGCGTATGAAGCCTTTATCAAGAAGCTCTTGAAGTTGGCTTGATAGCTCGCGCATTTCTGAGGGTGCGAGGCGGTAAGGAGCTTTAGCAACAGGAGTAGCTCCGGGAACTAGATCGATACGGAATTCGACATCTCGAGTAGGGGGTAAACCGGGTAAATCGTCGGGAAAGACCTTAGGAAATTCACAAACAACGGGAACGTCTTTATAAGTCTTCTTTTCTTTCTTGGGTTCACGATATGGGCGAGGAAAGCAACACATCGCTTTTGCAAGCATTTGTGTGCTCGAGTACATGACAAAAGCATCAACTTCTTTGAGGAGTTTCACCATAAACATGAAGTTGATCACCGTTTGGGAGAGGGAAGCGAATCATTTTATCGAAGCATACAACTTCAACATGATTCTCATGAAGAAAATCCATGCCTACTATGATATCGAAGCTACCTAACTGCATAGGTATGAGATTGATCGAGAAGACATGGTTGTTGAGATCGAGAGAACAACCACGTAAGACGGAGGTGACGGTAACGGATTTTCCATTGGCAACTTCCACATCGAAAGTCTTTGGGAGTTTAGCGCGCTTACATTTTAAAACCTTTTCAAATTCTAGCGATACAAAGCAATTATCAGCACCAGTATCAAATAAACATAAAGCATACATACCATTAATGAGGAACTTACCGTTGACAACATTGTTGTCATTCTGAGCCTGGCGGTGATTGAGTTTAAAGGCGCCACGCGCAGCTTGTGGTTGTTGCTGCTACTGTTGTGGCTGAGGCTGCTGCTGAGGCTATGGTACGGGCTGCTCTTGCTTGACAGGACGATTCGGACAAACACTTGAGAAATGATTCGGATCACCACACACATAGCACACACGTGCTTTTGGAGCTTGCTGCTGATTGGCTTGAGGAGGAGCGGGTAAAGCTGGAGCTGTTGGAGCTTGAGGAGCTGGATGACGCGGGCCGGTACGACAACTCACAGTAAAGTGGCCATAGATGTTGCAGTTTGTGCAGAAACGGCAGTTTCCACCCACCACATGATGATAAGTGCACTTAGGGCATAGTGGGTGAGGACCGTTGTACGCACGCTTAGCTGGAGGTGCGTTCGGGGCGGCTGACTGAAGCGGCTGCGGGTTTGCAGGTGCTGTGAGGGCATAGTTCTTACTCGGGTTTCCTCTCTTGCGTCCCTAACGCTTTCCCTTCGGGTCACTTGATGATTCGGTAGAAGCAGTTTGTTCGACGATAGCTTTATTAGAAACTTTCGCATGATTCTTGAAATACCCATCTTGGACTCGCTGATCATTGATCTCAGCGGCGAGCTTGAAGGTTTCCTCGATGGTTGTAGTACGAGCAACTTTCACAAAATTTGCGACACACTTGGGTAAACCACGGATGTACTTGTTAATAGCTTTCTCAGTCGTATCAACTTGGCTGGGATAGATAATGCTCAAAATCATAAACCGAGCAGTGAATCCAGCATTGTCAGGACCATTTTGTTTGATTCCCCAAAACTCATTATCATGCTTTTGCATTTCGTGCGGAGGATAAAACTCCTTTATCATTACTTCCTTGAGTTCCTCCCAAGATAGACTGTAGGCTTCATCATTTCCACGCTTGTTTCTTTCGGCTATCCACCAGTCGAGAGCACGGGACTGGAAGACTCCGGTAGCGTTCACGGTGTGGAGGTCATCGGGGCATCCACTTTGCCTGAAAGTGACCTCAATAGCATTGAACCAGTGAAACATAGAAGTTGGTCCGTCATTGCCCGTGAAGGCGAGAGGTGCACAAGCCTTGAAGTTCTTGAAGCTGAATCGCGGCTTGGGATTCTCAGTTTTCGAGTCGACTGAGGAGTTACTGCTCACAGCATGAATTTCCGAGACGATTTGCAGGATGACCTTAGCCATTTCCTTGGCTACCATGGTGGCAATATGCTTGTCAGCGTTGCTGCGCTGGAGATTCCTACGGGTGTGCGATCCCATTGAAGACATCTACACGAAGGATTTAGATTAGATGAGATTCGATTATAATTGAGTTATGTCTAAATATCTATTATATTATTATTATTATTATTATTATTATTATTATTATTATTATTATTATTATTATTATTATTATATTTATACAAGGCACAAAATCACATAAACACATAGGCACGTAAACACGTAAGCACATAAGCACGTAAGCACATAAGCACGTAAGCATATAATCCACGTAAGCACACATTTTGCACGTATTCACCTTCTAATTAACCATCATGCGTAGCGCGATATGAGATGCTAGATAATAGCAAGATATATATAAGCGAGATAAGCGAGATAATACCGCGTATGAGGCAAGCGAGTTAAGCGATTAGTTTGGTTGGTGTATTAATTTAGCGTTTTAGATTTCGAGAGCTGTGCTAGTAGTGCATGCGTTTAGGGAGCGTATAGCGAGAAATCGGTAATGCAAGAAATAAATAAATAAAGCGAGAAATCGAATAAAGCGAAAATTTTCAAAATTTTAAACACATAATAATAATAAACTCGTTGATGCGTAAATCGACGATATAGGCTTAAAGCAATTGGGAGTGTCTGGGGTTTTGAGACGTTTAACTACCCAAAGTGGTTCGACTACCCTTTGCATTCGGACCCACGCTTTGGCCTAATAGATAAACGCTCTCACCGCGAGTGGCTAACGACGTTTACCCTTCTAGTTAATACGTGTTCCAAATCATCGGTATAACCGAGACTTTGGTGAGATTGAAAATCGAATTGCGGAATTAGTTACTAAGATGCGGGTTTCACCCCTAACTTAGCAACTTTATTCCTAGATAGAAATGGAGATTTTCGTCGAGGTTTGGATGTCACTCCTAACTCAACGAAGGTATCTCGTGCGAGAGAATGCACGGAGTGAATGATCTCGTCGAGAGTACTCGGTTTTCACACCCATTCTCGACTTGATCACTCGTTTGGTGTGATGCGAGAGTTTCCAAGCGTGTATTATTGTATTAGCCTTAGGAAAGGCACATTTAAGCATTTATGGCAAGTAGTTTAACATTTAAGTCATAGATAGGTCAATCGGGTACTTAAACATGCTACTAGATCGAATCATGGCAATTCTACCTACTATCCTAAAGTTATGGTGCTCTGACACAAATCTGTCACACCCCAACCGATGGCGGAATCATCGGGGTAGTGGCACTAGGCGACCAGATTGATTTCACGAGATGTTCCATAACAATCATTTAACATATCATAATCTGCTTAACATCCCATACTATTAAACGTAACATTGAAACAATTATTACAAAACTGAGATTTCTCATAAAATTCAACCGGGTTCGATATCCCCTAGATTTATTACACTTGGAACTAAAACAAAACAAAACAAAATAACTAAATTAAGCATAATCCAATGCATCCAAAGCTAAACTCCTCAACCTGTTACATACGTTAAAATACAAGTCAATACAATTAAGTAAAGGTGAGCATAATACTAGCATAATAAAGAAACCGTTCGCGAAATAATCTAACTACAAATCATGATACACCGAAACATTTTCACACAGATTAACATAGGCTTATTTCTCATGCTAACTACCGTGAGAAGGCTTGCGCGTCCATCCTAACTAGACCCCGTCGGGTGTAAGCTACACTATAGTACCATACTAGCTAAGGAGGCAAGTTAACGAAAATAAGTCCTAGTCACATGTTTCTAGCATCACGTATTGAGCATATATAATCAGATTATTCGCGTGTGATAAACAGTTTGATTTGTGAAGTGATTTTGATATAGGAACGTATGTAACACCCAAAATGTGTGTTAAAGCGAAAATGGGTCAAGTATACTCACTATGGGTGCGTTTAGGTAAGAGTTCGGGATCTGCGAGGAGTTGAGAAGAGCGCCGGATCAGCCTGCATTACACAACCCGACCCGCAGCGGAAATAAGATCGGGGCATAATTGGTTACACCAAAGCACATGACATTTACTATTATGTTTCATAATTAAATGAGGTCAAAGTTACATTTCTCAAACATCCAAACATGTTCATTCATTACAAAGGAAAATAACCAAACATAATAATCCAAATACTAAATCGTTTTATTTCTTCTAATCCAGGTCCTATGTGTTCCTAGCTGCTGCTGGTTCACCTGTATCATGTGTAAAATGGGAGGTTTTTTGGGTCAACATAAGTTGGCGAGTGAACCTTATAGATAAACATTTGATAATGATTTTCTGGTTAGTTTATCAATAAAATATTGTGCATAATCATAAAAGAGCACATGTATGAAATCAAACATTGGCAAACATCAGTTACAATTATAACATACATTAACAATCGATAGCATATATGAACATACCAACATCACATAATAATTAACATAAATGAACTGTGCGATCAAGGCTCAATCAAACGGAGCCGATCGTATTGCATGAACTGGAAATGTAAATTGAACTGTGCGCTCAAGGCTCAATCAAACGGAGCCGAACGTATTGCATGAACTGGAAATGTAAATTGAACTGTGCACTCAAGGCTCAATCAAACGGAGCCGAGCGTATTGCATGTATTGAAATGTAAAATGAAATGACCGATCAAGGCTCAATCAAACGGAGCCGATCGTGCGGGCACGCCCTGATCAACCGCATAATAAAATGGGGATCAAACTCAACCTCGATGGATGGGGAGCTACGGCCTCGGCAATTGCATGTACTGAAATAATAATTTGCAAACAATAATAACTACTTAACAGCAACAACTAACACACATGTCATGTTATGATATATGCACAATAACTTAGTTATAATATGTAAATGAACAAGACACATGATACACCCCAAAAACGTGATTAAAACGGGAATTTGAAGGGTTCACTCACATTGGGTGCGTTGAATTTGAGATGGCGAGATGCGCACGATTTAGACGAAGCGAGTCAACGAGGAATCACTAACCTAAATAATAATGAAAAATATATTAAATGATGGATTTATTAAGGATTTTAACGGATTTTTAAATATATTTTTGTGAGCTTATGGCTATTTTCTATCTTTAAAAATGTTATTTTTAAGTATTTTTAATTGATTTTTAATTTAAATTAAACAAATAAATATTTTAAAAAATTATTATTTTTTTACTGTTTGACCGTTGACCGTTGACCGTTGACCGGTTCGGTCAGCGGTAAATACTTGCGCCAAGCGGGATTCGAACCGGTGACCTTCCGTTCACGCGCACGTAGCTCTACCAACTGAGCTACGTGACTAACCCGTTAGAAATCCAGTTTTAATTATATTTATACACTTATTCGAATTTACCGAAAATTCCTTTATTTTGCAAAACGTTTTAATCTCATTGAACCGTGCTTGTGACGGAACTCGATCGCGCGACGTGTAGTTTATTTTGCACACAGTCCACCGCTGACTGTGTGTCTAACCCGGTTATATTCTTGATTTATATTATACTTAACAACTACTCGCTCTAACCCGGTTAGTTCATGAACAAAAAGGAAAGTTATTACGCAGAGTGTGTGTAGTAAGGATCGAACTCGGGACTTGTATATAAACTTTGCACACAGTCCACCGCTGGACTGTGTGTCTAACCCGTTAATTATCCGGATTTTATTTACTCTTATCCCGTTTTTAAGTTCGTCTTCTTCACTACAATTACCGGTTTTTACTCAGACAACTGGTTCATGATCTAACTACTTAAATAACATGACTACTAGCTTGAATGTACAAAACCGAACAGTTTGGGGAAAGGAAATACCGGACAGGTCGTCTTCTCCAGGAAGTCCGGCGAGAACAGGCAACTCTGTTTTTGAACCTTCAGCTGAGAGGGTCTAACAACAGAATTAAAGAATTAGATTTGAAATTGAACCAGAGTACATGGATTATTAGCACGATTGAATGTGTTTACCGTTAACTAGCGAGTTTCCGGCAAATTCCAGAATTTCTCCGGCGAACCCAGAAAATCCAGCAAAGTCTTCTGTGACTGATTTTGAGTGATGGATTAATGTTAGTAGAGTCCTAACAATAGATTGAAACCGCAAAAGAGGAAAATCTTACCGGTTTGTGTTGAACACGTTTTCCGGCGAGATTTGCAGAGAAATCCGGCGAACAGTTTTTTTGTGCTCAAAAGACTTGAAAACGCGACGAAAAGGAATGGAGTGTATTTGAGACGGTTCTGAATCGCATAAATGATTGGAACCTGAATTATTTGGAGTTTGAATGCCTTTCGGTTTCAAAACCCGAAACTTTAAGTTAATTCAATTTGAACTTAATTAGAAACCGATATTCATCGGTTATAAGCCAGCTAAACGAACTAAAACTGATTTGGCGATTCGGTTTACCGATTTCCGTTATTCAGATATCATTAACCGTTAATTCGAGTTTGCGTATAAAACCTAATTGTTTTCCTAAGATTAACAGAAAACACTGGTGGCAGAGTGGTTTGGGACGGAAAGATAAATCTTGGTGATAGCTGACCCGGGTTCGAGTCTGGTCAGCTGCAAATGTTTTTATTTATTTTATTTTAACTTTTTATCAAATATAATTTTTATGGTTTAGTTTATTTATTAATTATGTAATGTTTAAACCCAAAATAATCATAGATAATTACTGTATTTTCATAACTTGGTATTTGATTACAAAACGGAGCGGGTTTTGGAGACCCGATTTATACAAATGTTACAGTTTCCCCTACTTTTAGGAATTTCGTCCCGAAATTTAAACAGTTGAAGTAGGGAAAAGTTGAGGGTATTTTTCACGCATTGAGTCTTCACGTTCCCAAGTAAACTCAGTCCCCGTTTCGACTCCCAGCGTACCCTAACAATAGAATGCGACTTCGACGTAGACGCTTTTCTCCATAGTCCATAATCTCTACCGTCTTTCAATAAAATGCATGGATTCATCAATCTGAATGTCTTCCAGTGGAATATGAAGATTCTCATCAGCGAGGCACTTCTTCAAGTTCGACACGTGGAATGTGGGATGAATCCTGTCGAGTTCTTCCGGTAGGTCAAGCTTATATGCTACAGGACCTACTCTTTCGAGTATCTTGAAAGGTCCTACGTAACGTGGTGCTAGCTTTCCTTTTTGACCAAAACGAACTACTCCCTTCCACGGTGATAATTTTAAAAGCACATGATCACCAACGCTAAACTCCAAGGGCTTCCGTCGTTATCTGCGTAACTCTTTTGACGACTTTGAGCCGCTAGAAGATTGTTTCGGATTTGATGAATCTTATCTGAGGTTTCTTGGATCAATTCTGGACCAGTAATTTGTGCTTCCCCAATTTCGTGCCAACAAACAGGAGATCGACACTTTCGACCATATAAAGCTTCAAAAGGTGCCATGCCGATGCTAGAATGATAGCTGTTGTTGTACGAAAATTCGACTAACGGTAGTGGGCGTCCCATTTTCCCTTGAAGTCTATGACACATGCTCTAAGCATGTCCTCAAGGGTTTGAATGGTGCGCTCAGACTGTCCATCAGTTTGAGGATGATAGGCGGTACTGAGATCTAGTCGAGTGCCCATAGCGGATTGTACTGCTTGCCATGTTCGTGAGGTGAAACGGCCATCACGATCAGAAATAATACTTAATGGAACTCCATGTCGGCTGACGATTTCGTTGATATAAATACGAGCAAGCTTTTCGTTCTTGAAATCTTCCCGAATAGGAATAAAGTGAGCTGATTTTGTAAGTCGGCTCTATAATCACCCATATAGTGTCATGCCCACTAGAAGTGCGAGTAACCCGGTAATGAAATCCATGGTTATATTTTCCCACTTCCAAACAGGTATTTCTGGTTGGACTAGAAGTCCTGAGGGTCTTTGGTGTTCAGCCTTTACTTTAGAACAAGTGAGACACTTGGAAACAAAAACGGCAATATCTTTCTTCATTCCAGGGCCACCAATAGGTGTACCGTAGATCTTGATACATCTTATCGGCTCCTGGGTGTATAGAATATCGCGTCTTATGAGCTTCATGCATGAGTGTTTCACGAAGATTGATGTGGTTAGGAATCCATATACGATCTAGGTAATACAAAATACCATCAGATTTAGTTTCAAGCTTTAGCTCGGCTCCACAGGACATCTCTTTTTGTACATCTTCCTCTGTTATTGAAACGTGTTGAGCTTCTCGAATTTGATCCTTAATATTGGTTATAATTTGCGAACATAGAAGATGAATGGAGTTCGCATAACCCTTTCGACTAAGTGCATCAGCCACCGCATTTGCTTTACCAGGGTGGTATCTGATTTCACAGTTGTAATCATTTAGGAGTTCGACCCATCTTCGTTGCCTCATATTTAACTCTTTCTGATTGAAGATATGTTGAAGACTCTTGTGTCAGTGTATATTTCACACTTCGTACCATAAAGATAATGTCTCCATATCTTAAGAGCGAATACAACGCTCCAAGTTCAAGGTCATGAGTGGTGTAGTTCTTTTCGTGAGTCTTGAGTTGCCTTGAGGCATAAGCTATGACTTTTCCTCTTTGCATGAGAACGCAACCTAATCCTTGCCCTGACGCGTCGCAATAGACTACAAAATCATCACAACCTTCAGGAAGAGTGAGGATTGGTGCATCACAAAGTTTTCGCTTGAGAGTTTGAAAAGCTTCTTCTTGCTTGGGCCCCCATACAAATGGTTTCCCTTTATGGTTAAAGCCGTGAGTGGCACCACAATGCGAGAGAAGTTTGAAATGAATCGACGATAGTAACCAGCAAGTCCAAGAAAAGACCTTACTTCAGTTGGCGTACGTGGAGCTTGCCATTCTTGAACTGCTTTGATCTTTGATGGGTCCACATGTATTCCTTTGTCATTGACTACATGCCCGAGAAATTGCACCTCTTTTAACCAGAATTCACATTTAGAGAACTTGGCATAAAGCTTTTCCTTTTCTAGAAGTGCAAGAACAAGTCGCAGGTGACGCTCATGATCAGCTTTAGATTTTGAATAGATAAGAATATCGTCGATGAATACAATAACAAATCGATCAAGGTAAGGTTTGCAGACTCTATTCATTAGGTCCATGAAAACAGCTGGTGCGTTGGTTAATCCGAATGGCATAACCATGAATTCATAGTGACCATATCGAGTTCGAAAAGCGTTTTAGGGACGTCTTCTTCATGCACTCTAAGCTGATGATAGCCGGATCGAAGGTCGATTTTCGAAAAAAAACTGGCACCTTGTAGTTGGTCAAGAAGTCATCTATACGAGGTAAAGGATATCGATTTTTGATAGTTAACTTGTTGAGCTCTCTGTAGTCGATGCACATGCGAAAAGATCCATCCTTCCTCTTTACAAAAAGTACAGGTGCACCCCAAGGCGATGAGCTGGGGCGTATAAATCCCTTGTCAGTCAACTCTTGCAATTGACTGGCTAGCTCTTGCATTTCAGAGGGGGCTAACCTATATGGAGATTTTGCCACTGGTGTAGCACCAGGTATGAGATCGATACGGAATTCGACATCTCTGATTGGAGGAAGTCCTGAAATGTCGTCAGGAAAAACTTGTGGAAATCTTTTACAACAGGGATATCTCAAGTTTCTTTTCTGAGGTCCCCTTCTTGATGATATGGGCTAAAAACGCGACATAATTCTTGCGAAGGTATTTTTGAGCTTGAAGACAAGACATTAAGTTGAGCCCTTTCGCCGAGGTTTCTCCAATAATTCGAAGAGTCTGACCGTTTGAAAGAGGAATACGAATAAATTTCTCACGACATACAACTTCTGCATGATGCTGACTGAGCCAATCCATTCCGATTATGATGTCGAAACTTCCCAGCTTCATAGGAATAAGATCGACTGAGAAATCGTGGTCGTTTAGGGTGAGCGTACAGTTACGTAAAATAGAGTCTAACGAAACTGGTTTTCCATCTGCAACTTCCACCGTTATGGATTCCGCGAGCTTATCCCGATTTTTGCTTAAGATACGTTCAAATTCTAATGACACGAAACTTCTATCCGCACCAGTATCAAATAACATAGAGGCATATCTACCATTTATAAGAAACGTACCGTTGACCACATTGCCGTCAGCTCTGGCCTGGTTTGCGTTAATATTGAAAGCCCTTCCCCTAGCAGGTGGAGGAGCTTGGTTCGCTTGATTCACAGGATTGGCTTGGGCCTGAGCATGAATAATGTTAACCAGCCTTGGACATGTGTTCCTGAAATGACTTGGATCTCCGCAATTGAAACAAGCCCGCATAGGTTGGCCCATAGGGTAGTTGGGTTGATAGTATGTTTTTGGGCTAAATGTTGAGTGGGTGGAAATGGTTGTTGTTGTTGGCTTGACCCATTAATTGTTGGTGGGTTTGGGTTATAGGTTGTGGCGGTTTGTTCGTTGAAGCGTGCGGCAGTTTTGAACAGTGTGCCCAGCACGACCGCAGCCGGTACAGTATTGGCAAGGATAGTCAGGGAGTGGTGATACTGACAACGGTTACATTTTGGTAGTGGCCCTGTGTATGGTCTTTTGTATGGCGCGGGTGGAGGAGTGGCTTGAGTGATGGGTGCAGCAGGAACAGGGTGTTGGTTTGGGTGACTGCAAAGTTCCTGGTGTTACGCTTCCTCTTGTTAGCAAATTTAGAGGAAGGAGTGTGGTGGTTTGAGGTTTGTCCCTCAGCATGGGTTTTCTTCTTTTCCTCCTTGAACTTCCCATTGCGAATTCGGTTTTCGGTCAGTTCTGTTGCCAACTCCATGGCAGCTTCGAGTGTTACCGTGAAACGCTGAGGACCGAATCTTGGATTTTCGAGGGAAGTCCTCGAATGTAATGTTCGATCAGACGGTAGGTTGGAGTGAATAAGTTTGGTACCATTTGGTTCAACTCCAAGAACCTTTTGTTATAAGTAGAGTGATCACCATCTTTTTGCTTCAAGGCATGAAATTCATCTTCCAATTTCTTAATTTCACTTCTAGGACAGAATCGCCTAGTCATGATTCCCTTAACTCCTCCCAAGTTAAGGCCATCGCATCTTCCGTTCCCCTCTTTCCTTTCTCGGTATTCCACCAAGTGAGAGCTACCCCAAGTAGTCTCCCGGTGGCATAACGAACTTTGCGATCCTCAGACAATCGCAGTTTAAGTAAACGTTTTCCATCTCCTCGAACCAATGTAGGAGAGCAGTGACTCCCTCAGTTCCTTCGAATTTTGGGGATCGCAGGACTTAAAATGTTTGTAGGAGCATTTGATGGTAGAGGGTTGTTGATGATCTGGTCCTGTTGTTGGGAGGGTTAGTAGGATTTGCAGCAAGGGCTTGTTGTACTTGTACTACGATGTCAGGTAATATCGTGGCCATTTGATTCGCGATATGAGTGGCCAAACGTTCCCGAGACTTTTCCGATTTCCTACTCCTTCGATGCGGTCTAGACGACATCTACAGGATCATAAAATGAGAAGATTGTGAGTTTATGTATCTTTTAGGTGTCATGTGTCTTTAAGAAAATGAAAATAACATAAATATCAATAATGCAACTACATCCAAAGGATGTCTTGGGTTCGCTCATGTTGGGCCTCAAATGTCCCCCATACCTTCACCTATATAGTCATGTGGGCCCCCATGGCTATTGGCTTGGTAGGATTCACATTAGTATTGGCAATTTAACACTCGCATCCCCCGAATGCTAACCACAAAATATGTTCATGAGATGTTTGGTCGGAACGTGTCCAGGTGTAGACACAATGACAACTCAAAGTGGGATTAGCTCTCACGACGTTTGGTATAGCATGCTTTGGCCTAATAGGTATTTCGTACTCTCATCGTTAGTCCCCAGGTAGGCAAACTGGTCCTTTATTTTGGATTTATACGAATGCCAGCCTAGACAGGACGTTTCGACTACCGGTACTAGTACCCTTCCAGTTACTACATGCCCGTCATGAGAACTCACTTTGATGAGATTTGAAAACACGAAAATCGTTGTAAAATCAATCATGATGTGGTGTGTGCTTGCATGGATGTGATATATTATGATCATACGATTTCATGATAGGCATTATTTGATAATACATACTTATGAACATGCTTGAACAAAATCAAATGTAACATTTAACATAAACATATAAACATCATGAAATTTGGCATATAACACACAAAATTCTTATAAGTTTCTAATCGACTATAGTATAGGCTCTAAGGGTCTAATAACCTATCCTATATCCCTATAGTCATGGCTCTGATACCAATCTGTCACACCCCGACCCGCAGCGGAAATAAGAGTCGGGGCATAATTGGGTTATCACCAAAGCACATGACATTTACTATTATGTTTCATAATTAAATGAGGTCAAAGTTACATTTTTTCAAACATCCAAACATGTTCATTCATTACAAAGGAAAATAACCAAACATAATAATCCAAATACTAAATCGTTTTATTTCTTCTAATCCAGGTCCTATGTGTTTCCTAGCTGCTGCTGGTTCACCTGTATCATGTGTAAAATGGGAGGTTTTTGGTCAACATAAGTTGGCGAGTGAACCTTATAGATAAACATTTGATATGATTTTCTGGTTAGTTTATCAATAAAATATTGTGCATAATCATAAAAGAGCACATGTATGAAATCAAACATTGGCAAACATCAGTTACAATTATAACATACATTAACAATCGATAGCATATATGAACATACCAACATCACATAATAATTAACATAAATGAACTGTGCGATCAAGGCTCAATCAAACGGAGCCGATCGTATTGCATGAACTGGAAATGTAAATTGAACTGTGCGCTCAAGGCTCAATCAAACGGAGCCGAACGTATTGCATGAACTGGAAATGTAAATTGAACTGTGCACTCAAGGCTCAATCAAACGGAGCCGAGCGTATTGCATGTATTGAAATGTAAAATGAAATGACCGATCAAGGCTCAATCAAACGGAGCCGATCGTGCGGGCACGCCCTGATCAACCGCATAATAAAATGGGATCAAACTCAACCTCGATGGATGGGAGCTACGGCCTCGGCAATTGCATGTACTGAAATAATAATTTGCAAACAATAATAACTACTTAACAGCAACAACTAACACACATGTCATGTTATGATATATGCACAATAACTTAGTTATAATATGTAAATGAACAAGACACATGATACACCCCAAAAACGTGATTAAAACGGGGAATTTGAAGGGTTCACTCACATTGGGTGCGTTGAATTTGAGATGGCGAGATGCGCACGATTTAGACGAAGCGAGTCAACGAGGAATCACTAACCTAAATAATAATGAAAAATATATTAAATGATGGATTTTATTAAGGATTTTAACGGGATTTTTAAATATATTTTTGTGAGCTTATGGCTATTTTCTATCTTTAAAAATGTTATTTTTAAGTATTTTTAATTGATTTTTAATTTAAATTAAACAAATAAATATTTTAAAAAAATATTATTTTTTTACTGTTTGACCGTTGACCGTTGACCGTTGACCGGTTGGTCAGCGGTAAATACTTGCGCCAAGCGGGATTCGAACCGGTGACCTTCCGTTCACGCGCACGTAGCTCTACCAACTGAGCTACGTGACTAACCCGTTAGAAATCCAGTTTTAATTATATTTATACACTTATTCGAATTTACCGAAAATTCCTTTATTTTGCAAAACGTTTTAATCTCATTGAACCGGTGCTTGTGACGGAACTCGATCGCGCGACGTGTAGTTTATTTTGCACACAGTCCACCGCTGGACTGTGTGTCTAACCCGGTTATATTCTTGATTTATATTATACTTAACAACTACTCGCTCTAACCCGGTTAGTTCATGAACAAAAAGGAAAGTTATTACGCAGAGTGTGTGTAGTAAGGATCGAACTCGGGACTTGTATATAAACTTTGCACACAGTCCACCGCTGGACTGTGTGTCTAACCCGTTAATTATCCGGATTTTATTTACTCTTATCCCGTTTTTAAGTTCGTCTTCTTCACTACAATTACCGGTTTTTACTCAGACAACTGGTTCATGATCTAACTACTTAAATAACATGACTACTAGCTTGAATGTACAAAACCGAACAGTTTGGGGAAAGGAAATACCGGACAGGTCGTCTTCTCCAGGAAGTCCGGCGAGAACAGGCAACTCTGTTTTTGAACCTTCAGCTGAGAGGGTCTAACAACAGAATTAAAGAATTAGATTTGAAATTGAACCAGAGTACATGGATTATTAGCACGATTGAATGTGTTTACCGTTAACTAGCGAGTTTCCGGCAAATTCCAGAATTTCTCCGGCGAACCCAGAAAATCCAGCAAAGTCTTCTGTGACTGATTTTGAGTGATGGATTAATGTTAGTAGAGTCCTAACAATAGATTGAAACCGCAAAAGAGGAAAATCTTACCGGTTTGTGTTGAACACGGTTTTCCGGCGAGATTTGCAGAGAAATCCGGCGAACAGTTTTTTTGTGCTCAAAAGACTTGAAAACGCGACGAAAAGGAATGGAGTGTATTTGAGACGGTTCTGAATCGCATAAATGATTGGAACCTGAATTATTTGGAGTTTGAATGCCTTTCGGTTTCAAAACCCGAAACTTTAAGTTAATTCAATTTGAACTTAATTAGAAACCGATATTCATCGGTTATAAGCCAGCTAAACGAACTAAAACTGATTTGGCGATTCGGTTTACCGATTTCCGTTATTCAGATATCATTAACCGTTAATTCGAGTTTGCGTATAAAACCTAATTGTTTTCCTAAGATTAACAGAAAACACTTGGTGGCAGAGTGGTTTGGGGACGGAAAGATAAATCTTGGTGATAGCTGACCCGGGTTCGAGTCTGGTCAGCTGCAAATGTTTTTATTTATTTTATTTTAACTTTTTATCAAATATAATTTTTATGGTTTAGTTTATTTATTAATTATGTAATGTTTAAACCCAAAATAATCATAGATAATTACTGTATTTTCATAACTTGGTATTTGATTACAAAACGGAGCGGGTTTTGGAGACCCGATTTATACAAATGTTACAGTTTCCCCTACTTTTAGGAATTTCGTCCCGAAATTTAAACAGTTGAAGTAGGGAAAAGTTGAGGGTATTTTTCACGCATTGAGTCTTCACGTTCCCAAGTAAACTCAGGTCCCCGTTTCGACTCCCAGCGTACCCTAACAATAGGAATGCGACTTCGACGTAGACGCTTTTCTCCATAGTCCATAATCTCTACCGGTCTTTCAATAAAATGCATGGATTCATCAATCTGAATGTCTTCCAGTGGAATATGAAGATTCTCATCAGCGAGGCACTTCTTCAAGTTCGACACGTGGAATGTGGGATGAATCCTGTCGAGTTCTTCCGGTAGGTCAAGCTTATATGCTACAGGACCTACTCTTTCGAGTATCTTGAAAGGTCCTACGTAACGTGGTGCTAGCTTTCCTTTTTGACCAAAACGAACTACTCCCTTCCACGGTGATAATTTTAAAAGCACATGATCACCAACGCTAAACTCCAAGGGCTTCCGTCGTTTATCTGCGTAACTCTTTTGACGACTTTGAGCCGCTAGAAGATTGTTTCGGATTTGATGAATCTTATCTGAGGTTTCTTGGATCAATTCTGGACCAGTAATTTGTGCTTCCCCAATTTCGTGCCAACAAACAGGAGATCGACACTTTCGACCATATAAAGCTTCAAAAGGTGCCATGCCGATGCTAGAATGATAGCTGTTGTTGTACGAAAATTCGACTAACGGTAGGTGGGCGTCCCATTTTCCCTTGAAGTCTATGACACATGCTCTAAGCATGTCCTCAAGGGTTTGAATGGTGCGCTCAGACTGTCCATCAGTTTGAGGATGATAGGCGGTACTGAGATCTAGTCGAGTGCCCATAGCGGATTGTACTGCTTGCCATGTTCGTGAGGTGAAACGGCCATCACGATCAGAAATAATACTTAATGGAACTCCATGTCGGCTGACGATTTCGTTGATATAAATACGAGCAAGCTTTTCGTTCTTGAAATCTTCCCGAATAGGAATAAAGTGAGCTGATTTTGTAAGTCGGTCTATAATCACCCATATAGTGTCATGCCCACTAGAAGTGCGAGGTAACCCGGTAATGAAATCCATGGTTATATTTTCCCACTTCCAAACAGGTATTTCTGGTTGGACTAGAAGTCCTGAGGGTCTTTGGTGTTCAGCCTTTACTTTAGAACAAGTGAGACACTTGGAAACAAAAACGGCAATATCTTTCTTCATTCCAGGCCACCAATAGGTGTACCGTAGATCTTGATACATCTTATCGGCTCCTGGGTGTATAGAATATCGCGTCTTATGAGCTTCATGCATGAGTGTTTCACGAAGATTGATGTGGTTAGGAATCCATATACGATCTAGGTAATACAAAATACCATCAGATTTAGTTTCAAGCTTTAGCTCGGCTCCACAGGACATCTCTTTTTGTACATCTTCCTCTGTTATTGAAACGTGTTGAGCTTCTCGAATTTGATCCTTAATATTGGTTATAATTTGCGAACATAGAAGATGAATGGAGTTCGCATAACCCTTTCGACTAAGTGCATCAGCCACCGCATTTGCTTTACCAGGGTGGTATCTGATTTCACAGTTGTAATCATTTAGGAGTTCGACCCATCTTCGTTGCCTCATATTTAACTCTTTCTGATTGAAGATATGTTGAAGACTCTTGTGGTCAGTGTATATTTCACACTTCGTACCATAAAGATAATGTCTCCATATCTTAAGAGCGAATACAACGGCTCCAAGTTCAAGGTCATGAGTGGTGTAGTTCTTTTCGTGAGTCTTGAGTTGCCTTGAGGCATAAGCTATGACTTTTCCTCTTTGCATGAGAACGCAACCTAATCCTTGCCCTGACGCGTCGCAATAGACTACAAAATCATCACAACCTTCAGGAAGAGTGAGGATTGGTGCATCACAAAGTTTTCGCTTGAGAGTTTGAAAAGCTTCTTCTTGCTTGGGCCCCCATACAAATGGTTTCCCTTTATGGGTTAAAGCCGTGAGTGGCACCACAATGCGAGAGAAGTTTGAAATGAATCGACGATAGTAACCAGCAAGTCCAAGAAAAGACCTTACTTCAGTTGGCGTACGTGGAGCTTGCCATTCTTGAACTGCTTTGATCTTTGATGGGTCCACATGTATTCCTTTGTCATTGACTACATGCCCGAGAAATTGCACCTCTTTTAACCAGAATTCACATTTAGAGAACTTGGCATAAAGCTTTTCCTTTTCTAGAAGTGCAAGAACAAGTCGCAGGTGACGCTCATGATCAGCTTTAGATTTTGAATAGATAAGAATATCGTCGATGAATACAATAACAAATCGATCAAGGTAAGGTTTGCAGACTCTATTCATTAGGTCCATGAAAACAGCTGGTGCGTTGGTTAATCCGAATGGCATAACCATGAATTCATAGTGACCATATCGAGTTCGAAAAGCGGTTTTAGGGACGTCTTCTTCATGCACTCTAAGCTGATGATAGCCGGATCGAAGGTCGATTTTCGAAAAAAAACTGGCACCTTGTAGTTGGTCAAGAAGGTCATCTATACGAGGTAAAGGATATCGATTTTTGATAGTTAACTTGTTGAGCTCTCTGTAGTCGATGCACATGCGAAAAGATCCATCCTTCCTCTTTACAAAAAGTACAGGTGCACCCCAAGGCGATGAGCTGGGGCGTATAAATCCCTTGTCAGTCAACTCTTGCAATTGACTGGCTAGCTCTTGCATTTCAGAGGGGGCTAACCTATATGGAGATTTTGCCACTGGTGTAGCACCAGGTATGAGATCGATACGGAATTCGACATCTCTGATTGGAGGAAGTCCTGAAATGTCGTCAGGAAAAACTTGTGGGAAATCTTTTACAACAGGGATATCTTCAAGTTTCTTTTCTGAGGTCCCCTTCTTGATGATATGGGCTAAAAACGCGACATAATTCTTGCGAAGGTATTTTTGAGCTTGAAGACAAGACATTAAGTTGAGCCCTTTCGCCGAGGTTTCTCCAATAATTCGAAGAGTCTGACCGTTTGAAAGAGGAATACGAATAAATTTCTCACGACATACAACTTCTGCATGATGCTGACTGAGCCAATCCATTCCGATTATGATGTCGAAACTTCCCAGCTTCATAGGAATAAGATCGACTGAGAAATCGTGGTCGTTTAGGGTGAGCGTACAGTTACGTAAAATAGAGTCTAACGAAACTGGTTTTCCATCTGCAACTTCCACCGTTATGGATTCCGCGAGCTTATCCCGATTTTTGCTTAAGATACGTTCAAATTCTAATGACACGAAACTTCTATCCGCACCAGTATCAAATAACATAGAGGCATATCTACCATTTATAAGAAACGTACCGTTGACCACATTGCCGTCAGCTCTGGCCTGGTTTGCGTTAATATTGAAAGCCCTTCCCCTAGCAGGTGGAGGAGCTTGGTTCGCTTGATTCACAGGATTGGCTTGGGCCTGAGCATGAATAATGTTAACCAGCCTTGGACATGTGTTCCTGAAATGACTTGGATCTCCGCAATTGAAACAAGCCCGCATAGGTTGGCCCATAGGGTAGTTGGGTTGATAGTATGTTTGGGCTAAATGTTGAGTGGGTGGAAATGGTTGTTGTTGTTGGGCTTGACCCATTAATTGTTGGTGGGTTTGGGTTATAGGTTGGTGGCGGTTTGTTCGTTGAAGCGTGCGGCAGTTTTGAACAGTGTGCCCAGCACGACCGCAGCCGGTACAGTATTGGCAAGGATAGTCAGGGGAGTGGTGATACTGACAACGGTTACATTTTGGTAGTGGCCCTGTGTATGGTCTTTTGTATGGCGCGGGTGGAGGAGTGGCTTGAGTGATGGGTGCAGCAGGAACAGGGTGTTGGTTTGGGTGACTGCAAAGTTCCTGGTGTTACGCTTCCTCTTGTTAGCAAATTTAGAGGAAGGAGTGTGGTGGTTTGAGGTTTGTCCCTCAGCATGGGTTTTCTTCTTTTCCTCCTTGAACTTCCCATTGCGAATTCGGTTTTCGGTCAGTTCTGTTGCCAACTCCATGGCAGCTTCGAGTGTTACCGGTGAAACGCTGAGGACCGAATCTTGGATTTTCGAGGGAAGTCCTCGAATGTAATGTTCGATCAGACGGTAGGTTGGAGTGAATAAGTTTGGTACCATTTGGTTCAACTCCAAGAACCTTTTGTTATAAGTAGAGTGATCACCATCTTTTTGCTTCAAGGCATGAAATTCATCTTCCAATTTCTTAATTTCACTTCTAGGACAGAATCGCCTAGTCATGATTTCCCTTAACTCCTCCCAAGTTAAGGCCATCGCATCTTCCGTTCCCCTCTTTCCTTTCTCGGTATTCCACCAAGTGAGAGCTACCCCAAGTAGTCTCCCGGTGGCATAACGAACTTTGCGATCCTCAGGACAATCGCAGTTTAAGTAAACGTTTTCCATCTCCTCGAACCAATGTAGGAGAGCAGTGACTCCCTCAGTTCCTTCGAATTTTGGGGGATCGCAGGACTTAAAATGTTTGTAGGAGCATTTGATGGTAGGAGGGTTGTTGATGATCTGGTCCTGTTGTTGAGGAGGGTTAGTAGGATTTGCAGCAAGGGCTTGTTGTACTTGTACTACGATGTCAGGTAATATCGTGGCCATTTGATTCGCGATATGAGTGGCCAAACGTTCCCGAGACTTTTCCGATTTCCTACTCCTTCGATGCGGTCTAGACGACATCTACAGGATCATAAAATGAGAAGATTGTGAGTTTATGGTATCTTTTTAGGTGTCATGTGTCTTTAAGAAAATGAAAATAACATAAATATCAATAATGCAACTACATCCAAAGGATGTCTTGGGTTCGCTCATGTTGGGCCTCAAATGTCCCCCATACCTTCACCTATATAGTCATGTGGGCCCCCATGGCTATTGGCTTGGTAGGATTCACATTAGTATTGGCAATTTAACACTCGCATCCCCCGAATGCTAACCACAAAATATGTTCATGAGATGTTTGGTCGGAACGTGTCCAGGTGTAGACACAATGACAACTCAAAGTGGGATTAGCTCTCACGACGTTTGGTATAGCATGCTTTGGCCTAATAGGTATTTCGTACTCTCATCGTTAGTCCCCAGGTAGGCAAACTGGTCCTTTATTTTGGATTTATACGAATGCCAGCCTAGACAGGACGTTTCGACTACCGGTACTAGTACCCTTCCAGTTACTACATGCCCGTCATGAGAACTCACTTTGATGAGATTTGAAAACACGAAAATCGTTGTAAAATCAATCATGATGTGGTGTGTGCTTGCATGGATGTGATATATTATGATCATACGATTTCATGATAGGCATTATTTGATAATACATACTTATGAACATGCTTGAACAATATCAAATGTAACATTTAACATAAACATATAAACATCATGAAATTTGGCATATAACACACAAAATTCTTATAAGTTTCTAATCGACTATAGTATAGGCTCTAAGGTCTAATAACCTATCCTATATCCCTATAGTCATGGCTCTGATACCAATCTGTCACACCCCGACCCGCAGCGGAAATAAGAGTCGGGCATAATTGGGTTATCACCAAAGCACATGACATTTACTATTATGTTTCATAATTAAATGAGGTCAAAGTTACATTTCTCAAACATCCAAACATGTTCATTCATTACAAAGGAAAATAACCAAACATAATAATCCAAATACTAAATCGTTTTATTTCTTCTAATCCAGGTCCTATGTGTTCCTAGCTGCTGCTGGTTCACCTGTATCATGTGTAAAATGGGAGGTTTTTGGTCAACATAAGTTGGCGAGTGAACCTTATAGATAAACATTTGATATGATTTTCTGGTTAGTTTATCAATAAAATATTGTGCATAATCATAAAAGAGCACATGTATGAAATCAAACATTGGCAAACATCAGTTACAATTATAACATACATTAACAATCGATAGCATATATGAACATACCAACATCACATAATAATTAACATAAATGAACTGTGCGATCAAGGCTCAATCAAACGGAGCCGATCGTATTGCATGAACTGGAAATGTAAATTGAACTGTGCGCTCAAGGCTCAATCAAACGGAGCCGAACGTATTGCATGAACTGGAAATGTAAATTGAACTGTGCACTCAAGGCTCAATCAAACGGAGCCGAGCGTATTGCATGTATTGAAATGTAAAATGAAATGACCGATCAAGGCTCAATCAAACGGAGCCGATCGTGCGGGCACGCCCTGATCAACCGCATAATAAAATGGGGATCAAACTCAACCTCGATGGATGGGGAGCTACGGCCTCGGCAATTGCATGTACTGAAATAATAATTTGCAAACAATAATAACTACTTAACAGCAACAACTAACACACATGTCATGTTATGATATATGCACAATAACTTAGTTATAATATGTAAATGAACAAGACACATGATACACCCCAAAAACGTGATTAAAACGGGGAATTTGAAGGGTTCACTCACATTGGGTGCGTTGAATTTGAGATGGCGAGATGCGCACGATTTAGACGAAGCGAGTCAACGAGGAATCACTAACCTAAATAATAATGAAAAATATATTAAATGATGGATTTTATTAAGGATTTTAACGGGATTTTTAAATATATTTTTGTGAGCTTATGGCTATTTTCTATCTTTAAAAATGTTATTTTTAAGTATTTTTAATTGATTTTTAATTTAAATTAAACAAATAAATATTTTAAAAAAATATTATTTTTTTACTGTTTGACCGTTGACCGTTGACCGTTGACCGGTTCGGTCAGCGGTAAATACTTGCGCCAAGCGGGATTCGAACCGGTGACCTTCCGTTCACGCGCACGTAGCTCTACCAACTGAGCTACGTGACTAACCCGTTAGAAATCCAGTTTTAATTATATTTATACACTTATTCGAATTTACCGAAAATTCCTTTATTTTGCAAAACGTTTTAATCTCATTGAACCGGTGCTTGTGACGGAACTCGATCGCGCGACGTGTAGTTTATTTTGCACACAGTCCACCGCTGGACTGTGTGTCTAACCCGGTTATATTCTTGATTTATATTATACTTAACAACTACTCGCTCTAACCCGGTTAGTTCATGAACAAAAAGGAAAGTTATTACGCAGAGTGTGTGTAGTAAGGATCGAACTCGGGACTTGTATATAAACTTTGCACACAGTCCACCGCTGGACTGTGTGTCTAACCCGTTAATTATCCGGATTTTATTTACTCTTATCCCGTTTTTAAGTTCGTCTTCTTCACTACAATTACCGGTTTTTACTCAGACAACTGGTTCATGATCTAACTACTTAAATAACATGACTACTAGCTTGAATGTACAAAACCGAACAGTTTGGGGAAAGGAAATACCGGACAGGTCGTCTTCTCCAGGAAGTCCGGCGAGAACAGGCAACTCTGTTTTTGAACCTTCAGCTGAGAGGGTCTAACAACAGAATTAAAGAATTAGATTTGAAATTGAACCAGAGTACATGGATTATTAGCACGATTGAATGTGTTTACCGTTAACTAGCGAGTTTCCGGCAAATTCCAGAATTTCTCCGGCGAACCCAGAAAATCCAGCAAAGTCTTCTGTGACTGATTTTGAGTGATGGATTAATGTTAGTAGAGTCCTAACAATAGATTGAAACCGCAAAAGAGGAAAATCTTACCGGTTTGTGTTGAACACGGTTTTCCGGCGAGATTTGCAGAGAAATCCGGCGAACAGTTTTTTTTGTGCTCAAAAGACTTGAAAACGCGACGAAAAGGAATTGGAGTGTATTTGAGACGGTTCTGAATCGCATAAATGATTGGAACCTGAATTATTTGGAGTTTGAATGCCTTTCGGTTTCAAAACCTGAAACTTTAAGTTCATTCAATTTGAACTTAATTAGAAACCGATATTCATCGGTTATAAGCCAGCTAAACGAACTAAAACTGATTTGGCGATTCGGTTTAACCGATTTCCGTTATTCAGATATCATTAACCGTTAATTCGAGTTTGCGTATAAAACCTAATTGTTTTCCTAAGATTAACAGAAAACACTTGGTGGCGGAGTGGTTTGGGGACGGAAAGATAAATCTTGGTGATAGCTGACCCGGGTTCGAGTCCGGTCAGCTGCAAATGTTTTTATTTATTTTATTTTAACTTTTTATCAAATATAATTTTTATGGTTTAGTTTATTTATTAATTATGTAATGTTTAAACCCAAAATAATCATAAATAATTACTGTATTTTCATAACTTGGTATTTGATTACAAAACGGAGCGGGTTTTGGAGACCCGATTTATACAAATGTTACACTGCATACACGAACGGAAGTGCATCAGTCTCCGTAAAGCTGAAACGGTTAAGTTTGGATTGAACAGTAGCCAAGTTCGGGCAAACTTGTGTGTAAACACGCAAGTTCGAGCGAACTTGTATGAATTTGGTGGGTTTAGAGTCAAGTTCGGTCGAACTTGATGAGTTTCTTTGAGAAACTTGTCAAGTTCGGGAGAACTTGTAAGAATTCCTTACTGAGATGACAAGTTCAGGCGAACTTGTTTAGTTTCCTAAGAAACTAGACAAGTTCGAGCGAACTTGTAAGAAACTTAGAGAAATTGACCTAAGTTCAGTCGAACTTGACCCATATGGGTGCAAGTTCGATCGAACTTGACCAGTGAGCTGGGGATTCTTGAGCGAACTTGATGTTTTAGGGTCCAAAATCTTGCGTTTCACGTCGTTTGCTGAGGAAAATCGAGTGTTCATCCCTCCAACCCTGTGCTACTGAGCAAACTTGGGTCAAAGAGGTCTTTTAGAGCAGTTTTAGCCGTTTTACAAAGGCGTGGGCTAATCCGGGCGAACTCGGGGTTCGTTCGGGTTAGTCAGGCTTGTGTAAACCGACATAAACGTCCTTGTGCTTCCAGATCTGGGATCTTGAATGATAGATGCTCTGTTTCATATCAGAAGATGAATCAAAAGTCTGTATCTTGTGTAGAAATCAATGTTTATCAAAGGTTTTTTCTCAGATCTATAACTTACAAGCCGAGATCTTGCAGATCTCTTGTTTGGGAAGCCTCTGCTAACACCAAACGAACTCGTATTGTGTAGATCTAAGCTTAAAACAGAATTTTTGGAAGAAAAAGATGAAGATTTTCGTAAAAGAATGAGTTTTGATGAAAACGAAGGCTATGCCTTGTGCCAAAATCGTTGTAAACGTTTGTAAAACGTTGTTGAACATCATTGAAGTTGAAATCGGTTTGATTCTTACTTAGAAAACAGAGGGTTTCGGGTTTCGGGAGCTCTGGGCGAACTTGCAGCAAATTCAAATGAGAGAACAGAGCTTGGTATTTATAGGAGAAAGCAAAAAGGTGAGCTGGTGGAGCCAAGTTCGGCCGAACTTGCATGAATTTCATGCAAGTTCGCGCGAACTTGTAAGAATCTGAGGGAAGAATAGCTAAGTTCGGCCGGACTTGACCTCCCTGAGGTTAAGTTCGAGCGAACTTGAAGTTTGCGGGAGGTTAATTGGGCCAGTCAAGTTCGGCCGAACTTGACCCAAAAATTGGGTTTTCTTCGTTTGTTTCGCGTTAAGGGTTCGTTTGGTTTTTCGGTTCGTGTTAGTTAGTTATATTAAGCGTTTAATTAAAGCGTTAAGCATTATAGTTGATATAATATTGCGATTGAGCGATTCAAGTGTGCGAGAGCGATGCGATAGCGAGCGTAATAACAACCACAAACACACATAACACATAAATAATATAATACCACGTAAATAACTGCGATTCGCGATGCGATGAGATTTGCGATGCGATTTAATAAGCGATTAGATGCGATAATAACGTACAACACCATAATTAATTAACATAAACTTTATTATAAACCGAATCTCGGGATTACAAAGGTAGATAAAAGGGAAAACAAAATGGAAAGATAACAATCGAATTTTCGAGTTGTTACACTAGTAGGGTTAAGTCAGTTAACCTTTAACCCATTAAGGTTAACTTTGTATAATGTTTATCAAGAAGATATAGATGTATAAACTCTTATGGTATCAAAGCTACAAAGATTCAATAACTTCTTTTTCTCCCTAAATCTTCCTA
The DNA here is from genome assembly GCA_947069175.1 of Scalesia atractyloides. Taxonomy (NCBI): domain Eukaryota; kingdom Viridiplantae; phylum Streptophyta; class Magnoliopsida; order Asterales; family Asteraceae; genus Scalesia; species Scalesia atractyloides. Next base: position 22,192,292 of record CAMTDV010000021.1, on the reverse strand, counting down.
GTTGTTGCTTTTTTTCTCTAAACCTTTTGTGACCCTATTCACACCACGCCACCTCAATAGGGCCGTTCCAATCTTTTTGGAGGCTTAACTCCAAATGAAATTTAGGGACCCTTATTATAAACGGTACTCCTTCACCAGTGTTTGGAACCAATGAAAAATCTAACACAACTATAACATAGAGTGGTTTGCTTGTATAAAAAATCAAACAAATCTAAAACAATAAATTTGCACTAATATTAATAGTTAGCATATGAATTTTCTTTTAATTGGAGACCCTATTATTTGGAGGCCATAGGCCCAAGCCTCGATTACTTATAGTATAGGTCCGACGCTGCACCTCAGTCTTGAATCTCTCTCAAGAGACTGACTTCAGCCAAACGTATGGGTGAACCCCTATGTTGTATGTACTTCTTTTATAAATATTGTTCAAAATCTTATCATTCACTGAAGATATAAAAACATAAACTTCAGAGTACCCAAGGGTGTTATTGTGTTAAGTTATTGCCCATGATATTATAGCCTAGTGACATATTTGGAGTAGGGATCGTTAGTGATCAAATTTGCTGTTTAAAAAAAATGTGTTAAGTTCCTAAAAAGGTAAGAAATAATATATAAAAATAAATAACAAAATTCAAACTTGCAAACATTACAATTTCTTAAAGAATAAACCTAAACATTATTTGTGGTTCAATGAATATGTCTTCTGGTTTCATGGATTCCGCTTACAACTTCTTAAAGAAAAAACATAAACTTATTTGTGGTTCAATGAATTTGTCTTCTGGTTTCATGGATTCCGCACCAGGTATTTGTGGTTCTTCCTAATTCATTATTTATATTCATATCTTGTAATTAATTTCATGTTTTTATGATGTGTGCTTGTAACAATTTAGGGTTACTGGAGTTCTGTTACTCTGCAAAATCCACAGTCTTCAAAGTAAATTTTCCCCTGTGCTTTTCTCTTAGTAATCTGTATTTGCTGATTTTCATGTTGCAATCGGATTGGATTTTCCCAGTTATTTTTATATCAAGATTGACTCTAACCTTGACCTTTTATGTGTTCCAAACAGGAGACTCGTAACCATCAAGATTTCCTGCAAACTATGGTTAGTCCAATGCACATTTGATCTTCTTTTTAAGTAATATTATTTTCGCTGCCATCTCTCAGTTTGAAACATGAATTATTTTAGTTGATATGAAGTATATGGTTCTATATTTAAGTATATATATATATTTTTCTATTGGGGGTGCTATATTCTTCCCAATTGTGTTCCAAAGTACATATTACAGTCTCATGGAATTGATATGTATGTTATAGTGTAGAAGCCTGTGTGCTCTATCTTGTGTGTGTTGTTTCTTGTTGTCTTGCAACATGTTGTACATATTTAAGAAGTGTAGCATATAAGCAAGTCCCATCTTTGTAACTTTGCATCTTTTGTGGCTTTTGCGTGTGCCAAGAGTTCCCATAAGACCATGCATACTCGTTTGATTTTGGGCGTTTTTTAAGCGAAAAACGCCCCCAAAACGCCCGACCACGGCCCCCGGGGTGTTTTTCTTCAAAAATTTGGTTGGGGCGTGCAAAATAAAACGCCTGATGGAGATAATGTTGGCCAATTCACAGCCAACCTTCTTTTTCTTTGGCCAATCACTTTTTTAATGGTTTTTTAATTTATTTAATTCTTTACAACCCCTTTAACATAATGCCCCACATCTCCATTACGCCCCTTTTGTAAAAACGTCAAATAAAGCCCCTTGCTGACTGGACTGCCACATGGCAGAAAACGCCCAAGGGTGGGGGGTTTATTCACCCAAACCACTACACATGGTCTAATAATTATTCTTTTGGTAAGTTCATGGTTGAAAAAATCGCTAGGCGTTAATAGGGTAGCGGGGTACCGGCTAGCGACACACACAATATATACACACACACACAAAGTTTTTCAGAATTATATATATATATATTTTCAAACTTATTAACTGAATTGGATTAATAAGCATAAATTTTCAAATACTTTAAAGATTTTGCCCAATTTTGACTGCCTCCGGTTGTTTTAGGTCGGACAAGGTGAAAATTAATGGGTAAAGTTTACCAATAAATTAACGCTGGGCAAGTTTAGGAATGGCTAGTACAAGTGCTCTATAATTTGGATTCCTTGATTTTGTTTCATTCAGTTGCATTTTGAAAATCATGGATGTCGCTTGCATTCTCTTATAGGAACATGTTAATCAAATCCAAACAACTGATCTATTTCTTAAATAGTGAGAGGCGCTTTGAGGCCATAGGTCACTAGAGCCGATGTGACAGGTGAAGGCACTCGTAATACGAAACCACTTCTACCTTTCTAAATCATATTTCATACACAAAACATTCTAATACTACATCTGACAACTAAAACACCAATGTGTATCATGTCATACCAAGTGTTTTCATGATTTTTTGTTCCGTATCGCTAAAATGTAATAAGCAGGATGTAAAAGTATATATTTTAACTTCCTTTATCATATTCAAGTTCTTAAGGTAACTAAGTAATTTTAGTGAACATCTGTAAGAATACCTTTAATATTGAAATAGATATCAGCATAGTTGTCAAAGTTGCAAATAACACTTAGGGAGCAAAGGGTGAGCCCGGGGCTTTTTTCAAGGCGCTAGAAAAGCGAGGGCTTTTTTAAGCTAGGTGCATAGTGTAGATAGTTTAAGGGTATTCAGATATGTTTAGTGCTAGTTTAGGGCTAAATTATGCTGTTCAAAAGTTATCTTACTTTTTTCAAGCTATGCTTATAATTCAATATTCGTAAGAAAGTTAATAATTATTGATGCTATCTTGCTTAAACCCTAAACAATGAAATTTTATCTACATGAAGCGCCTTTAGGCATTCAAATTTTTTAATCTTGAGTTTGCAATATTAGTGGTGTCTAGAGAACATCTATTTTAATCATAAGTTTGCAATATTTTACTTATTCTAGCCATGTAGGAAACAGTCACGAGAAAGAATGCCTTTACTTTTCTGGTATAAATAACACTAGAAATCCATTACTAGCAATAAAGCACACGTTCACAAGTATTTGCTTTTCTAAAATGGACATATGGTTAAAAAATACATACTTATTTTGTTCTTCTAAAAAAAGCAGTAAGCCTTGCTTTTAAGCAATCCAAGAATTGCCAAACACTATTAAGCATGGTGAAGGTAGAAGAGCATATTTGTATGTGGAAGTATTTTTTTAAAGTTTCTAGAATGTTTTAATCAAGTAGTTGTGTCAACATCTTTTAATAATAAAGTTGATTATGGTTATTATTGGTATTACAGAGATCTTTAAGCAAGTGTGGGAGTTGCCTCATGAGGACAATGACAACATGCTTTGTCTCAAGGAATGTTGTATTGCTCTGTACCTTATGGAGCGGTTCAAGGAAGGCCGTCCTGTTCCTATGTCTTTGAGGGTACACATGCTGCTTCACAATGGATACCTCCATAGGTATAGGTACTTGTAATAGTTTGGTACTTGTTGCGTTGATCTGCAACACTTAGTTTTTGTCCAAAAATGTTTATTTATTTTTTCCGATAAATATAAATTGTGTCATCTATGATTACAAAATTTTTGTATCATTTCAAGATTATTTTGATAAAATGATTTGGGAGTTCTCATGCATTAGAGTTGGAACATGTAAGTAAATGGGACGTGTATCATGTTACCAACCACTAGTTATAATTAATTATTTATCTTGTAGGCATCCAACAAGCGCATGGGATGACGGGGCCATGACAGGTGCCCTGTTTCAGCTAAGACCACCTCATCCAGTTCCAATAACTAAGGTTGATGAATAGCAGCAGAACCAGCGTAAGCAGACGATTCCTGTGTTGAAGAAGCGCCTAGAGGACCAACTTAGCACCGAGGAACAAAAATCATTGACTTCTAAGTTCCAGGAGGAGGCAACTGAGGGAGATAAAAGGTAAAAAGTTAAATTCTTGTTGCCATCAACTGTAATATAATATAACAGCTTATGACTGAAATTCTACTGCATCCAAAAGTAGTCCTAGTAAGCTGCATGTTGTTTGGTTCAACATTATAAACACAGACTGCTTTGTTGCAGATTGTGTTTTAGATTTTAATGAAAGAGCCTCACGTGCGAGGCAAGAGTGCTCACTTTAAATTCAATTAGGTGGATACTATAGAAAAGGCACAGATTAGGCATTAAGGCCCACATAAAAAGGCATGAGGTGCAGTCTTAAGGCATGCTTTTTGTATAGAGGGCGATTTTTTGCATCAGAAATTTAGGATGTTGTACATATAGTTTTTCAGGTTGTACATATAGGTTATATAGATATCACATCATATTTAGAGCTTATTTATGTCAAATTTTGGGTACATGATGCTAGAAACATATGAGAAATATAGAAGTTTGTTAGTGCAGTTCCGGTAGTTCAGAAATGTCACTATTCTGCAAAGTTAAAGAAACTACCGGTTGGTGAAATCATTAGCTGGGCGTATTTTGATGACTTAAAGTATTATGCTGTGAAAAGAGTAGATGGTATTCAATATTTCAATTGGCCACACGATTTCAAAAGTTTACTTGAATGGGATGTGCATGCGTTGTCAAATAAGAAGCTAATCAGTAGATGTAAACACGGAATGGCAGATTATCTTGAAAGACAACTGAAATATGAATGCTGGATGAAGTTTGAAAACATTAAATGGGATTCATCTCAAAAGTGAAGAAGCACCCAATAACCAGACGGCTGCTCGTGGTCCTTGTCGACGAGAGGTCCCAGAGTGGGCTCCTCATCTTGGGCTTGTTAATTGGGCTTTCCTAAAGTCCAAAGCCTGTAACTTTAAATTAAGCCCAGCACGTGGGGAAAAGGATAAGAAGCCTGCCAACGAGGTTGTTTTCTCCGTTACTGCAAGCATTAAATGCTTGTGTTTCAGAAAGGACAAAAGGACAAAGAAGAAATACGAGGTTGGTGCGGCTCTCATTAAATGGAGAAGAGATCTAACCCGCAGAAAGGGGACACATGCCTGAGATGGCCAAAGATCTCACTGGCACCCAAGATTACCGTTAGATCATCTAGGGATGACCCCGAGACGATAAGTTGGCTTTCCATATAAGTCATACCTGCGATCAACCAAGGTAAGCATTCAAGATCCTAGCATTTACTCTCACATTCACATTTACTCCGGACATTCTCTGGACCACATTCAATACACTAAGAGTTCCACACCATATATTCCGACGACCACATATCCGTAGCCTTCGACCACCTGGCCAAAGAAGTAAAGGTAGAGGTCCTTACCTCACCTTCCATTGCGAGCAAAGAAGTTTACTCAGTCAAGGGAACAAAGGAGTCTTTGATGACCCTAATCATCATGTTCCTGGAGGAGGTGACCCTCCCTGAAGATGAAGCACCCGCAAGAAAGATAAGGGTAAAGCCACTTCAGTATGAAATAATTGACGGCCAGTTATTCAGACGGTCATACCTGGGCCCTTCATTGAAATGTGTGGATGAAGAAGAAGCCAAATATGTGATCCAGGAAATTCACAAGGGGATCTGCGGGATGCAATAAGGACCAAAAACGGTTGTAGCCAAGGCCATGAACGCCGGGTTTTATTGGAATCACATGTATAATAGCGCCTTGGAAGAGATCGAGAAATCTGACAACTTCCAAGTGCACGATCCACTCACCACAAGCACAAATACCCCATGATCTCGATCTCTACGTCCTGAATGGGACATTGATATCATCAGACCGTTCCCAGAAGGCCCAGGAGTTTAGTAATTAGTGGTCCCCATATACTATTTCACAAAATGGTTGGAGGCTAAGCCTCTAGCAAGAATCACATGTGAACAATGAAGAGGTTTGTCTCGGATAATATTTTCTGCCGGTTGGGGATACCCGAAAAATTAGTCAGCGACAACGGTGTCCAGTTTGCAAGAAAGCCCTTCAGGCCCTGGTGTCAAGAAATGCACATACAATAGATCTTCACATCTGTCACCCATGCCCAAAATAATGGGCTGGTGGAAAGGGCAAATGAAAGCTTTGATCATAGGAATGAAGGTAAGGTCGGGTCGGAAGCAAAATGGTTAGCTGTAGGAGTTACCTTATGTCTTATGGGCATATAGAACAACTCCTAAGGCGTCCAATGGGGAGACACCTTTTAGCCTAACATAAGGGTTGAAGGAGGGAACCCTTGCCCCAATACCCTTTTGGGTACTCATCATCCCACCTCGCAAGGGTTATGATGTCGGCAAATAGCCTCGGTCACTACCTCCATGATATGGGCACCACAAGGATTGAACCCACGTCATTACAAATAGCCTCGGTATATGGTACTAAGGGAGGCTAAAAACGAACATGATCTCAGGATTAACGTCAATTTGCTTGAAGAAAGGAGAGATATTGCCGTGGTGGAGAAGCAGGATAAAAGAAACATATGGAAAGATATTACAATGCCAAGATGAAAAAGTTAAACTTGGTCCCGAGTGATCTGGTGTTATGGGATAACGAAGCAAGTCTGCAAGAAAGCACCAGGAAGTTGGGACCAAAATGGGAAGTACCTTACAGGGTCAAGTGGGCAAATGGCAAAGGAGCATCCAAGTTAGAAACACTTGATGCAGCTCTGAAAGTACTACGTGTAGGAATGCCACCCCAATAAACGGGGACGAAGGAACAAGTATGGAGCCTAGGTGCCTATTTTGTAATGCTAACAATGGAAAATCGATTCCTTCTTTTTTGTATTGTGCTTTTTCTTAAGACAGAAACATGTACTGGGATACCTCCCAATCTTATTGGTAGTGAATGACTTGTTTCCAATTATTCAAACACTAGAAAAAGGTTACCAAAGGATAACCTGATAGCAAGGGGATACACCGGAACAGACGTGTCCAACGGTTCTGAACCTTACAAAAATAAAACACATGTGTAGACATAGCAAGCATGTCAAAAAGCCCGGCCGTGAGGCAAGGACAAAGTCGACTAGTCCATAATATGAAAAACACAATTTACTGCAACAAGAAGCAACACAAATTGAGTAAACTGTCCTTTTTGTGTACAAACTACAAATTAAACATAGGTACAAAAAACTATACAAGGATAGAAACATCCAACTTAAAATAATTTACAACTAATGGCCAAAGTTTCAAATTAAGAACAATTGGTTCAAAGGACTTCAGGACACCACAAGCTCCAGAGACTCCTTAACGCATTGGATCCTGGACAGAAAATTAATTTATGCAAGAAACAACATAAAAAAATACAGAGCAATACAAGGCATTTAGAGCAGCAAGCATATATCACAAACACAAACAAGGAGCATAGTCCCCTAAGGTAGAGTTAGAAAAACAAACAAACGTCCTTGGGGCCCAACACAAAGGCCACCAAACCAACACAAGCAAAAGAAGAGAGTAGCAAGTAAGTGTTAAGTAATTACAACCATATCGAATCAGTGTTTAAAAGAAATCACCAGGGAGATTCATCTCCTGAGGGGGAACCATCAGAAGCGGGATCGGGAGAGCAAAGCAAGGATTTGAGTTCATCAAGGGACATCAGGGGGGGGGGGGGTTGCTGGCAACCTGTGTTAGAAGGGAAGGAACTTTACCACCAATTTCCTCATCCAGCTTGATCAGTTGCTTTTTAGCCTTGGAATTGTAATGTGAGGTCTCTTTCCTCTTCACACCCTGGGAGGAGTAAGCATAACCGTCCTTCAACCCAACTTGATAGCTCACTTCCTGGTAAGCCTGGTAAATTGTCACACCCCTAATTTCCACGTGTAACCCGGTGGGGAATATCGTGACGTAAGTTGATATATCATTACCAAACAATACAAAATAACACAGCGAAAGTCTGGATAATTACTGTTACAAACGTTTGAATGTTTAAAGTTCAAAATAAATACAACGCTTATAATTAGATCCACAGGCGGATCGAAATGTGATTACAAAAGAACTTTAACAGACTAAGGCCTTCTAAGCAAAGGGGTTGAAAATTCCTCTTAAGCTTGCTGAGCACTTCCAGCCTATTTACGTACATTCGTCACCTGCGCTTAGTCTTTTGATCATAGTTATTGGCTGATAGATCTTCGGAAAATATAGCGGATCAATAAAGCTTGAATAAAATCATGATAATTGATGGGATGAAAATTTTGAGCATATATATAATAAAAACAATTTTTGCTAAAAAGAACATTACATAGTTGCCTAAATATAGGACTTTGAAATAACAAAAGTAGTCCACGCAGGAGCTTTAAAATAAATTACAATGTCCTCGTAGGGACTTTTGAAATTTTAAATTACATGAATGTAAACACAAAAACTACTCATCCTTCCTTCCTTTCACAGCTTTACAGAGTCTCTTGATAAATCTGGTTGTTTTCTTTTCTGACTTCTTAACTTGCTGCTGCATTTCCTTGACTCGATCTAAAGCCTCATTGAGAGCCTCGAGTGGTACTTGTGCTTGAGCTGAGGTGGAGGTGATTGCGGCTGAGGCGCAACGGATACGGATATCCATAAGGTGGATACCCAGTAGCAGCATAAGGAAGTGGGTAATTTGAGAAAGGGGGAGGATAAAGGTTATTATGAATGACTGCATCATAGTATGAATCCTTTTCTTGACCAGGTGGATGTAGTTATACAATCCAGGAGGGTCGAAAGAGTTAAACCCAGACGGCCCTGCATACGCAGGTATTGGGTTTGCAAAATCCTACGGTGGTAGTGGTGGTTGAGGCAGAGGCTTAACAGCTGGTTGTGGTGGGGGTTCCACCATTGGTGATGTGTTTGAGGGTCCACCCATTTGTAGGTCCTCAGGGATGACATGATAAGATGGTGGTAAAGGTGGTAGCGAGCCCGACCTTTGACCAGCACGCACTGACATGCGTGCACCACGCCTTCGGCGTGGTTGTGATGATGACTTATGTGGTAGCTGAGGTTGATCCACCTGCTGCATATTTACATCCTCTTGGTGGGGATGTGATCATGGGGCTTGATGTTGGTGTGACAACTGGCAACTTTCGGGTAATTCCGTACAATTAAATCATTATTTTAATCATGCAATTATATGTTAAAACGCCACGATCTGCTAGATTACATCTTATATACCTGAAAATGTCATGAATTATGTTTAAATAGTGCATATTATTCATTTTGATCGTCGTGCCTGAAAACAATTAAACAATGCACTAAAACAACTAGTAGACTTGCCGATTAGACTAGCTGTGTCAGCACCAGTCCGGTACTCAGCTTAACGACAGTTCTAGGACTTAGGTAGAAGTCCAATAGCAATTACACATTAAATCCTAGGATGGAAAACAAGGATTTGTGATAATACCTTCCGGAAACACTATAAGCACTAAAAAGTGTCCGAACCGGACAATAAATAACCATTTCAGCAAATTCAGCATTTCAACATTTAACGAGACAGTGTAATGTCCAGAAATAAGTCCAAACATCTTAAATTACTTACAAAAGTATTGGAAATTAAATGGTGATTTAAAAACAGTAAAATGTACAAAGTGCACAATTTAGCAATTTAACGATCCGATAACGAAACGATCACCCGAAAACAACTAGAAGCATCCATGAACAGTTACATTGATTGGGTAAACTAGTAAAGTCATTAAACACATCAAGTTGACTAAAAACACTTAAAAACACCTAATCATACTTAAACCTCACTAGTTTCACTTCAAACCCTCAACTTCCAAACTTTGACAATTTACCCCTCCTTGGGAATCCACGGTTAAAGTGGGGCCCCACTACCCCATTTGTCTCCTCATCATTTGATGTTGGAAGTAAGTTGTGAATGCACAAAGGGTAATATATTTCTAGGAGACATGAGTGTTTGACAAGAAGATCATCATGTAACATAACACTTACCATTTTCACAACACGAAAACCTTCTCCTCCTTCCCTCTAGTTCACGGCACAAACACCCCAAGAACACCCTCTGTTTTTTTCATCTCCTAGCTAAACCAAGGATCATCTAAGGTGTATCAATCATATGTAAGAAGGTTGCAAGTGGAAGAAGCTAAAGGACCACCTTGGAGTGCTATTATCCACCTTGTTTCTTCATCTTCATCTTCTTGTTTTCTCTAGTCACTAAAGTTAGTAGTAAGTGTCTTGAACCTTGTTTTGATTCTTGTTATTAGTATATTGTTAATGTACAAGTTAAACCATCAAGAATCATAAACTTTAAAAAGATGAACACATGAAGAACACTAAAAATCGAAAGGAAACCAACATAATATTGAAGGGTAATAATATTGTGTATGATTATTTTGTGCTTAGCTTGATGCTCATCATAAGTAGACTTGTTAGATGTAAAGATTTAACAAGTATATACATGGATCTTGAAAGATCCATAAAGAACAAGGATTATGAACTTAGTTTACTAGAAAGATGAACATGTTGAGTGCTTAAAACAACATAATCATGGCTTTTAAATCTTTTAAGAAGTTGTATGAACAAGTTGTTAAAGATGGATTTCTACAAAAGTTGTGTAATTAGTGGATAATTAGCATTTTTGGAGTTAAATAAACATGTTAAACTTAGATTTAAAAGACTACATGTTTTTGTGAAAATATGAGTTCATCATCATGTGAAAAGTGTATGTATGAGTTGTTTAAACTTATAGAAATTATTGTGTTTGATCGAGTGAGTTTTGTAAAGCTTAAACACATGTTTTAGACATGGGAAAACTCCTAAATCTAGGGGAAACTATGGCCAAATTTTTATAAAAATTCAACACTTAGAAAAATAAAGTTTACTACTAAACTTTTGATTTTTAGATGTTTAAATAAATTAAACATGGCTATACCCTATTTTTATATTAAATATACAAGTTAAGAAAATAAAGATTTCTTAAAGTATAAAAACAAGTATAAATATATATTTAAGAAAATATATATTTAGAAGTCACCAAGTATTTTGTGCTATGTGTATACTAAGTGTATTATAGGGTAGGAGACAAATTAGGGCATTCAAAACAATAAATATACTCCCAAAGGAGTATAAACACACATACTTCAAAATACCAAGAAAAATACCAAGGAAGATTATACATAAAAATGCCCATACTTGGGTGCTTGGGCAAATACAACAAATATATATATATAAATTTATATATATTTCTTGATTTATATGGACTTGGACAATTGGATGGACTTATACACAAAATATATATTTAACAAGATTGGTAGAAATATATATATTTCATACAAGCCTTAAAAATATATTATTTTTAAGATAACTAATTTCCGGAAAATGTAAAAATTACTAGAAAGGATTTTTGTAATACATAAATACATTGCCTAAGTATACATTTGGTGAATAAAAAATATACTTATACTAAAAGTAATATTGGAAATATTATTTGACAAAGTATACATATTTATTTTGGAAAAATAAATATAACTAAACACATACTTTGACTTGATCAAAGAAGTATAACACAAGAATACTTAGAAAAGTATAAGTATACAAATACAAGTGTAAGTTAAAAATATATTATTTTTAATCACCCATCTTAATTGGAAAATATATATTTATTTGAGAATAAATATAACATGGGCTAGCCCAAAGACACAATGACATGGGCTAGGCCCAATAACATAAAGACATGGGCTAGGCCCAATCACACAAAGACATGGGCTAGGCTCAACGACATGTGTGCTAGGCACAAGGACAAGGAACGGGTGATGCCGTTCACACACAATTCAAGACTCGATAACAAAATATATATTAACAAGTCAAGAAATAATTAATCAAGGACACAACTAAGAACAATTAACACAAGATGGGAACTTGTACATAGAACAAGCATAGACTTAAGTGTCTAATGGAATTTAGAACACTTGTAGGTTTCGGTTCGAGACCAAGAGAACCTTTGTGAGTTACATGAAAAACAAGGAACGCAAATCCGTGAGTTCATGTCCCCCTTTCCTTTTAAGCGTTTTCGGTTTTATAACATTCGGGGGAAATACATGTTAAGACATATGTATGTTAGTTATGGAGTTAGATGACAACAAGATCGATGTGCGTAAGTAGGATTGAGAACAATACAACATTAGTAACGATTAATCACTTAGTGACCAAGGTGCAAAAGGTGTAGATCTATTGAGCTTGAGGCACACTCCACTCCTTGTTGTATACCATGGAGTGCTTTTGTCGTCCCAACTTGAAAACAAAAGTGTCTCGGTTTGGTTACTTACTTATGACACATAATGTCGGAGGGCTCGCTACCCACTGATAGATCCTTAAATCCATAATTGTTTAAGATACCTGGAATTCAATATTGGATTACAATTATGACAACTTATTCGAAAACATAACTATATGAACTCGCTCAACTTTTGTTGAGTTTTCAAATTACATGTATTTCAGGAAACAAAGTATGAACGGTGATAGACCTCGGAAGTTTGGAAACAACTTAGCAACGGATGCCACTTTTGAAGGGTTTGTCTCTTATATCCCAACTTCGTATGGGCATAGGGGAGCCAAGCCTTGACATAATTCATGAAGATAACAAACTTATTTTGTGATGTAACTTAAACTTGAATGTTGATGTGGATAAAAATTATGAACTTGTTGAAAACATGAGATTTCACTTTTGGAACTTGTAAACTTGGATTTCAAAACTTATGTATAACATGACATCGTTGTTATTTATTATTGTTTACACGATTGATTGCAATGATTACCTTTAAGTCACACGTTTGTGCTTCCGCTATGACCAGGGTGTGACAGACTGATATCAGAGCTTTGATTGTAGTGAACCGCGGACAAACTTTTACTAAGTTTGGTCTACAATCACCAAGGGCTCTCACATGAAAACAAAGTCTATAGCATTACAAAACTGTTTTCGAGAATATGACAAAGAGTATTACAAAATGTCACCATAACGTGAGGATCTATCACACGAGCTCAATTGTTGGTAACGAACAAAGACTTATTCATGCTTAGTCTATAATGGATAGACACAAAACACTAGGATTACACGTGAAACCAAAGAAAAAACTTGCCTGAGATATAATGATTATATACTATTTATTTTATATGTGATGTACGAAATATTTTGCCAAGAACTAAATACCTTTGACTACGAACATTACTATTAATCTTGACTCTCAAGATGAGAATATCGACCTCGCGTCTATTGCGGAGCTTATGACGGACGTGGTTCCTAGGTGAGACCTTAAGCTAGATTCCATATAAGGTGATTGCTTTTCCGGCAGATGCGGATATGCCTGGCTTCGGTAGTGACGACAAGGCGGAGGTGGTAGCCTTGGACAGCAGCTCTGTTAGTGGGACGAGTTCCTGGTGATCATACTAATCATGAATGATGACACTCTTGTCCGAACAAGGAAGATGAAGTACTCATCTACCCCTCCGTTTTTATCATTACGTATTCTCTCTATCCCTATTTCGTCTAACGTCGTGCCCCTCGCTAGTAATAAAAATGGACGTTAGCACGTGGGCCATCACTAAGGTCCCTTTTATGTTGAAGGTATGTAGACAGTAGTATCCCTCTCTGGCTGATCGTCTGCTTTGAACGAGAGAACTCTAGGGTGACCATGCAAGGCAATTTATTATTACGGGGGCCCACGTAATAACAACTTGTAATGCATGGGAATCCTAGTGGGCTCTGTAGGTCAAGCTAATGATCACCATCCATTCGAAATTCTTACGTTGTTTAAGTTTCAATCTAGTAGAACACTAGCTGGGGTGGTTACTATAACCCTCTACGATATAGAAAGACCACACGTATTTGTTCACACCTAAAGTTCGATCTATAACACGAGTCGTTCTAGACTAGTCATCTAAACAAACCAAACTTATTAGCCACCCAGGTAGGATTTTCCTCAACATTCTAGGATTCTTTTACATGAGTTGGTTCCTTGGTGTCTATGGCACCTTACCTCATCATATTTATTGGAAAAAGAGTACATTAAATCCCGTCATTTGACATTTGCCTTACCCAAGGGATAGTATGGCATGAGCCATGCTGCAACTCCCTCATTGAATACTTTTCGACATCTATGGAAATTATAACAATCTTGTTTGAGCTCGTGGAGCCCAATGGATATCAACGTATTCGTCACACGGGTAAGTGCGACAAAGGATTTTCCTACTTTGGACTATTAAGGTCCAGAAAGTATGGAATACATGCTGTAAGGTTGGAGACGACTGTTTGTTTTTTGTCCTCGATGAATTATTTCTTTTTCCACCACTGCAAGAAAAGTGACCATTTGGAACTAAATTATGAAGGGGCTGATCAATCAGTCTCGGATACATAGTATCTGGGACTAATTTATTAGTTACGAATTGTATTAGTGATTGATTTTTTTGTGACTGATGTTCATGACTAATAATCAGTCCTTAATACTTCGCCAACTTATCTGACACTGAAATTTAGTCACAAATATGCTTGTCTAAAAATAAATTTGGAGGGAAACTTATTGGTTACTGAAATTCAGTCTCACATAAGTGCATCCATTATAAAAAAGGCCCAATTTTATTGGTCACTAATATTCAGTCACTAATATATTCATACCTAGGGACTAAATTAAGAAGGACTGATGTATGAGTCTAGGATGCATACCCAGTGACCATTTGGAACTACATTATGAGGGACTAATCAATCATCTCGGATACATAGTATCTGGGACTAATTTTTTAGTTACGAATTGTATTAGTGACTAATTTTTTTGTGACTAATGTCGTGACTAATAATTTAGTCACGGACTAGTCCCTAATACTTCGCCAACTTAACTGAGACTGAAATTTAGTCACAAATATGCTTGTCTAAAATAATTTGGAGGGAAACTTATTGGTTACTGAAATTCAGTCTCAAATAAGTGCCTCCATTATAAAAAAAGGCACAATTTTATTGGTCACTAATATTCAATCAGTAATATATTCATACCTAGGGACTAAATTATGAAGGACTGATTTATGAGCTTGGGATGCATACCTAGTGACCATTTGGAACTAAATTATGAGGGACTGGTCAATCAGTCTCGGATACATAGTATCTGGGACTAATTTATTAGTTACGAATTGAAGACTAATATTGAGTGTTAAATGCCTTTTGGTATAGAGATGATCCTGGACAAATTTTTAGTGTCCAATTATGCTACGCATATTCTACCACTTGTTGAGGGGGCTGCAAATTTAATTTTTAATATATTTTTAAAACTTATTATGAATTGATATTTAGTCCTCAACATTTTTCTACAGACATAAAAATAGTGGCAGATAATTAGTCTCTAATAATCGAAATAAAATCATGTATTTAAGAAAAGATTTACATACTAAAAATTAATCCTCACAATTATTGTAACATACTATATTAAGGACTAATATTAGTTTCCAAAAAAGCTTTTTTTTATCAAACCAACCCAAGTCCCAACTTCGCTTATCGATCTTGAGCCAACTCGTGAGGCTAAACGAGCATGTTATGTATAAAATTGAAGGGTGAAATTCAATCTCCAAAGTCCTTGTAAAAAACCTATAGGACATATTACTGAGCGCACAAAGATTATCTGTACATGTAAGACCATTGGTAACCCAAACATATGTATTATTGAATAATTTAAAAAACAGATGCATTATACGTTTAACATAATACTTTATATGTCCAAATCAATTCTAACAAAATATAAAACAAGTTCAAGGTTCAACAAAGTACAAAATAAGATTATTAGCATCCAAATCAACCTACTACAACATATCAACAACCTTCATAAGTCCAAGTAGCACAAGCCTGTAAGATAAGCTTCTTCCAAAATCAGCCTTCTGAAAACATTTATAGCAAGTTATTTTAAATTTTAATAAATACGAGCCAAATTTGACAAAACTGTATTAAATACTACCTGTAATTCCTTTCTTGATACTTCTACTTTTACCTGCAAACATAATATCCATAGTTTATGCTTAGATAATGTGAAACAATTCTACTTTTACATGTATATTAGTAAGAGTAAGACTAGTCTTTGTGAAGTTTAATAATCAAAACTCCTACAAAATTTACATACTGAACATTACCAATCATCATCATCTGACTCGTCATTTTCCATTTCATTATTGGGTTTATCAGTGTCTCAATCATCCAGATTTGACTTTGAACCAAAATCTTCCATGCTATGATCAGAATCATCTATCTTGTCATTGATGAAATCATCTATAGTGCCATCAGAACCAACATCAACGTTTTCAACAATTTCTTCTTCAACATCTTTACGGTGAAGGTTGACATCTTCTAACAAATTTTCTGCATTCTTGTCTTCTGGAATATCCCACAAGTGTCTGTGGGTAATTCTTTCAATGATTTTCCATTGCGAATTTGGTTTAAGTGGATCATTTATATAGAACACTTGTTTAGCTGGTTCGCACAAATGAAAGGATCCTCCTTGTAAGCATGTCGGGACGTGTCTATGCTTATAAAATGGGGTTCAAATATCACGTTCTTTCTTGATGATCAGTATCAAACCATGTGCATTTGAATAATATAATACGATAACCTCTTATAAATGACAATTCAATGACTTCGTCAAGAAATCCATAATAGTCATCTTCGATATCATTATGAACGCCCGTACCGTAACTCCACAATTTTGTGTTTGTCTACAGTCATCGTTTGACTTAACTATAAATTTTACCCCGTTCACGATATTACCCCTGTGTGATGAAACTCGATTATCAGGAAGGCAAGACAATACATATAACTCCTCATTAATTTGAGATGGATTTAGCGCATACATCTCTTGAATCTGTTCCAAATTTTCAACATAGTAATTATGTTATCAGAGTGCAATGTAATATGACAAAGTAAAGTAAGTAAAATAGAGTGTTAGCGTTACCCGTTTTGCAAACCAAGTCGAGAATGTAGACTGTTGCATCTCGTAAAAATCTGATGATTCCGGATGTTGCATTTGTAAAAACCGTAAGTGTTCTCTGCCACATGTAAATATACTATAAATTTAGTGACATGTGAATTTAATATCAATTCACAACTAAATATGAATAAAACTTACTCTAAGTACGGCCGAACCTCTTGACAATTGTTGAAGATAAACCATATTGCTTTTTTCATAAGATTACAAGGAAGGATGTGGACTTCATTTCTTCCCAATACCTTGACCATTCAATCTAAAAACATCCAATGCACAACTTTGAGCATCACTAGAGGTTTTGTCATCATTTCTGCCACGTTTGTCTAACTTGGATTCAACACCTCGTAAATAGTGTGAACAAAATGTTATAGCTTCTTCAACAACATAACCTTCTACTATCGAGCCTTCGGGTTTAGCTAAGTTTTTAACATATTATATAGGTTCTAGGTATTAATATACATATATTATATAGGTTCTATATATATATATGCACTATATTATAAATTACCGATATCCCACCGCAATAACTGATATCTCAAATATAGGTCCTTGACCGATATCCGATATTTTCGCATTAACTGCATAGTTGTTAGTTATTAACATAGTTGTTAATCAAAGTCTCATTTAGTCAAACAAGGAAATTTTTGGTACATCATTGTTAGTCATTAACATAATTTATCAAATCTAACACGTTACGCCCATTACGCCCCTATGAGCTAATATAACTCTTCATAACTCAACATGACCCAACAAGAGATGACTTGTTATAACTCAAAACGACCTTTCTTTGTCAACAATTCATGAATAAAGTTAAACTTAGTCTTACAAAGCCAAATCCTGCATGGTTAAGGATAGGAGTGTAAATGAGACGGAGAGGTTCGATAGCTACTCGGGATCAAATTGGTAAAAAACTCGAACGAGCTAAGCCCAATGAGCACTAGCTCGAGCCTGAAATGTGACTCGTTTAGTTACCAAGGCAGGACTCGAAATATGACTCGTTTGGTTACCGAGCTCAAGCTCGAGCTTTACGTACAAAGTTCGTTTAGACTTTGAGCTTAGACAAATCCAAACAAATATTATTTTATATACATAATATACATACCAGTTTGAGCCAAGCTTTCGTTGGTTAAAAATTGTTCTCAAATTACCTCTAGCCGAGCGAGCTCTTGGGTTTTACTTTCGAGACTCGATCTCAAAATAGTAGGCTTGAACCGTACTGTGCTTGAGCTCGAGCCTAGTCGGGCTTAGGCTTAGTACGTTTACACTCCTAGGTAAGGCTAATAATACTAAAATAATATTATAATAGTATATTGGATGATTAAATGTAATAATAATAATAGCAGCAGCAGTACATTTAAATTTCTTATGAAAATTAACCTTTTTATTATTAATAATGCCAAGAATTTTGATGCATATAAACAAATCAAGTTATCATATAAAAGATTTTTAGCACAATTGCCTATCCAGATATTAGCGTGGAAGACTAACATAATATGAATAGATAATAATAATTATATCAATTTATATATTAGAGCATGTTACTTAATTTCTTTTATTATAACTTATTATAATTATAATAGTTTTAGTATCACAACTAATCAACGAGAATATTGATTTATATAATATCATTATTATTATACATTATAAATACAAGGGGAAGTGGGGAACACACTATTTGGAAGAATTGAGAAATCTGCAACCAAACTCCCGCACAAACTCATCCATGGAAATCGGGACGTTCTATATGTACGTTCGTTCTACATACACGTTCTATGATTCTAGACCCCATTACCCTTCAACTACTCCTTCACTAACCCTCTACTCTGTTGAACTTGCCCTTCTGTGCGACATTCGGTGGACTCACTTGTTCGATCAGGAAGTATTCAAAGATTAAGGTATTAATTGAATTAGTTTTCAAGCGATTAAGCAATACCACACACATGCATTCGTCTTAGGTTTTATAAGCCCTAGTTTAGTTTTGGCTTAATTTGTTGGTTCCTAACTTATGTCTTGATTTAGCTCTAATTTGAAGTTTATATTGAATAGCTATTCGTCAATGATGGATATATTCCCATTTATCTCGTTTGACAAAGGGGCATTCTAGTGAATTTTTTGCTTGTTTAGTTTAAAAAGATTGGTTTTAATTTTTGGTTAGTTTGTTAGGTCTGTTGGGTTTCCGTGGTGATCGGTTAAAAATTTTATTTATCAAAACCCGGTTCAATAAATAATAGTCAATTAATTAAGCAAGTAATTAATAAAACGCAGCAGAAAAATAAATGAGTGATCAACAATAAACGAAACCCGACAGGATCCGGTTACATGCAAATATGAGCACAGTGATAAAACTCTAACTACCAATGAGAAAGATATACCTCGGTTAATGACTAACCGGTTGAGACACCGAGGTTCAACGAACACGTGCTAGTGAACGAACAAACGGAACGGGGTATAAGCCTGAGTAGCGGCGACGGCGGTCTACCGACGACGGCACCCAGTGGCGGCGGTTACGGCCGGCTGCGGCGGACCAGCGCGGCTGCGGCGGTGGTCCGACGGCGACAGAGAGGTGGTGGCGGAGCGGGAACGGGTGTGAGTGTCTTGAGAGTTTTTCTCCAATTTCACTAACTACATCACTCTTGATCTCCATGTTTGGTTTATATAGAATATGGAGGTCCATACATGTGCGGCAAATGGCGGACATGCACTAGGAGATAGACAAGTGTCGAGAAGGTCATGCATGCATGCTTGCTAAGTGGCACACATGCGTAGTGCATGTGTTGCAATTGGCCAAGAGTTTGGTGCGCGACAAGTGGCAGTAGATGGATGCATGTGCGACATGTGGCACAGCAAAGGTGCATGCGCGACAAGTGGCGTATGGTGAGCATTCTTGTCTCACTCGGTCCATGTACCCGTCTCTCAGTTAATACCCGCAACAATAATCCCGCTCATGATCATAAATATAATTATGACCCGTTTCGCACATTGTTCGTAATTACCAGTTAAACTAGTTAAGTGGATTTAAGTTCGTTTCCCACGGTGTAACTCTTACGGGTCTAGACCCGGTCGGTAGCGTTGACTTATCGAACCGGACATAAATATCCACCAGCTCCCACTTGGACGGTTTCTGATAAGATCTCAACGCAGACAGCCACGGTGCTCTAGCTACACATAGCTGCCCCCAACAGGTCATGACACTTTCAAGTCATTAACCAAGTATCTTCCCTTCAGCAACAACTTGCTACTTGAAGACAATAGACTTATGGTAATCATAGTCATTTATCCTTTCTGTAAAAGACATCAATTGAACAATGAGACATGGATCAGATTCAATCTCACATGGCGTTCAATCATTATCGTTCTCGTTCATGAATCAAAGTTGTCCAATCAAACACACAGTAAGTTTGGGTAAGGCTTAGACTTCACCAGTTTGAATCAACGAGGGCGCCCAGATGTCTAACTGTTACATATATTGTAAGAGTACAGAATCCCATCTTGACTACATACAACTCCCACTGAACTTCAGAACTACTCCCAACCAATGCCTTTATGACTGGCAGTTACGCGACATCGGTTGACACTGATCAAAGAATAGCCTTTAGTAAACGACAGTTCTAGTATGTATCTCAGGTCAGAGGATACTAAATGAGTATACCAAAATCAAATACATCTTATGACTAAGATCCATGAAGATGATTTGATGCGAGTTACATCCAACGTCATTCATAATGAGGTCTGTGAGTTTGGAAGTCAACTCCTTGAGTCCAAAGTCAAAATAGTCTTAATTCAGGTCGTTCCCACGAGTCTGACTGACTACGGATAATTTAGAATACAAGATTCATGGATTAAACGTATTAAAATCGAACACAGTTGTAAGATTCACGCTTTGCATTTAACAAGTAAATCAAAGGTGAATTCAAAAGGTATGACTGTTTGAATGTTCGTACATCCAAATACTAAATCAAAACAAATGGCTAGCTAATCTAAGACCGATAGCATTCCTATGTTGGTCATGCTTGTCCCGAGTCATCGGTTTAGTGAACCGATCTTCTAGGTTTTGATCTGTGTCTACTTTGCTTATTAAGATGTCTCCTTGTTCCAGTATTTCCTGTATATAGTGGAACTTTCTTAGAATGTGCTTGGTCCTATGATGAGATTTGGGCTCCTTGGTTTGAGCAATGGCTCCTGTGTTATCACAGAACACCTCAATTGGTTTCTGAACACTTGAAACCTCATTAAGGTTGGTGATGAACTCCTTCATCCAAGCAGCTTCTTTTGCAGCATTCAATGTTGCAGTATATTCGGATTCAGTGGTTAAATCCGCCACTACACTCTGTTTGGAGCTTTTCCAACAAACAGCTCCTCCATTGAGAGTGAATACGAATCCTGATTATGAGCGAGCATCATCTCGGTCACTTTGGAAGCTAGCAACAGTGTAACACCTTACAGTGAGCTCTTCTTCCACTCCTCCAATCATCAAGAACATATCTTTGGTTCTTCTCAAGTACCTCAGAAGCTTCGACGTCAGGTCTAGTACATAACATAGCATACATGATAGAACCAATCGCTGAAGCATATGGAAGTGCTTCCATTTTCTTAATTTTAATGTGCGTTGAAGGAGTTGCGATTTGTTCAGCACGGTTCCTTTAGTCATAGGAACACCTCCTTTCTTGGAATTTTCCATTTTGAAGCGTGTCATCATTTCATCTATGTAAGTACTTTGACTTAGCCCTAGAAGCCGCTTAGATCTATCTCTATAGATCTTGATTCCAGAATGTAAGCAGTTTCTCCAAGATCTTTCATTGCGAAGCAAGATCCCAAATAGTGTTTAACCTCATTAAGCATACGGATGTTGTTTCCAATGATTAGTATATCATCCGCATACAAGATGGGAATGATATGGTGCTCCCACTAGCCTTTCTGTAAACACAAGGCTCATCTTCATTCTTGACAAAACTAAACCTTTGATCTTATGGTCAAAACAAAAATTCCAGCCACGAGATGCTTGCTTGAGCCTATAAATGGACTTATTTAGTTTGCACACCTTAGTTGGATATTTGGGATCGACAAAACCTTCAGGCTAAACCATGTAGACATCTTTAGAGAGATGTCCATTAAGAAAAGCGGTTTTGACATCCACTTGTCATATTTCGTAATCATAGTATGTAACAATGGAAAGGAATATCCTAATTGATTTAATCATAGCAACGGACGAGAAGATCTCATCAAAGTCAATACCTTGAGTTTGAGTGAAACCCTTTGCAACTAGCCGTGCTTTATAGATGTGGATATTTCCATGCATATTGATTTTTCTCTTGAAAATCCATTTGCTCCCTACTGCCCGACAATCGGGGGGTAGCTCAACCAAGTACCATACTTGATTGTCATGCATAGATTGCATCTCGACGTTGATGGCGTCTTGCCATTTCTTAGATTCTGGATCTAAGATTGCAGATTTGTAGTTAGCAGGTTCGTCATTAGACTCAGCTACTAATAAGACTTTGGGACCATTTAGATGCCATAGGTATCTATCGGGTTCTTTGCGAATTCTACTACTTCTGCGAACGTTTATGTTTATGTCTGAATAATTGGCAACAACTACTTGTTGATCAGAAGATCAGACTTTATCAGCAGGTGTTTATGGTTCTCGAATTTCTTCAAGATCAACCACATACTGAATTGACAATGCGGGCAGCGATCATAAGAGCATGACCTCAAAATAAGTGAGGCAAGTTAGTTCTAGACATCATCGATCGAACCGTATTAAGTAGGGTTCGATTTTCTCCTTTCACTCACGCCATTAAGTTAGGGCGTTCCAGGTGGAGTGGGTTGTGAAACTATTCCACGTTCCTTTAGATGATCGAGAAATTCTAAGCAGCGGTATTCGCCACCTTGATCTGATCGAAGTACTTTTATCTTTCTAGTAAGCTGGTTTGCTACTTCATTTTGAAACTTTTGAACTTTTCAAAGTTTCATGCTTATTCTTCATATGATAGACACAAGCATATCGACTGTAATCGTCGATGAAAGTAACGAAGTATCCTTCATGGTTTCTAGTCGTGGTTCTGAAAGGGCCACATACATTAGTGTGAGTGAGTACTAGAAGACCATTGGCCCGTTCACCAACACCAGTGAAGGGGTGCTTTGTGAGTTTGCCATTTAAGCAAGATTCGCAATCATCAAGGAGTCTTGTCCAATGGAGCTTTGTTACGCTTAGAAAGATGATATATGTTATTATTTATTTGAACATCAATACCATTTTGGGGTTTAACCTCAAAACAAAAGACATTATTCAAGTAGGCAGAAATGGAAATTCCATTAGAACGTACTTGAATCCTTGTTCAAATAGTGAAGAAACTAGAATAATGTTTCTGGTCAAACCAGGTGCAAACAAATAATTATTTAAAGTAACTACGAGGCTAGAAAGACATGAAAAACAAAATGTTCTAGTTACCAGTACTGGAACTCTCTTTCCGTCAACAACTATGAGTTCCATGTCGCCTTGTTTCAGTTTCTTCCACTTTTCAGGTTCTTGCAAGACATGAACGATGTGATAACCACATCCGGTGTCAAATACCCATGTGTTGCTAGAAACAGTGAAAAGTTTAATAACATAAATGAGAATACTAGAAGAAGTGCCAATGTTATTGGCCTTGTTCATTTTCAGCTTGGCTAGATACTGTGGGCAGTTTCTTTTCAGTGTCCCACTTGGTTGCATTCAAAGCACTGACGCTCCTCAAGAGGGTGTGGTTTTTGCAACATGCTTGTTGTTGGTGACATTTCTAGCAGCAACAACCTTTCTCTTGCCTTTGCTCTTATGATCTCTTTTTTCTTGTTGTTGGGCTTCTTAACACCACCAGACTTAACCATTAGAATGTGGTATGTTCATCTTGGCCGTTTTGAGCTTACCATGTTGCTCAGGCACAGTCTTCACCCACGCATTCATATTATAATTCACAATGAACTGGTTATAAGAGCTAGGGAAAGAGTTCAAGATGAAGTCCACTGCAATTTCTCTTGCAGGGGATAACCAAGTTTGTTCATTTGGTTAATGTATCCTTTCATGTTAAGCACATGAGTACTGACACATGATCCTTCCAGCATTTTACAGCTTATGAGCTGTTTCATGTTGTCACACCGCTCCTGTCGGGCTTGTTTCTGAAACATGCCTTTCAGTTGCTGGATCATGTCATAAGTATCTTTATCTTCCATGTTCTTCTAAAGTTCCGAAGACACGGTGGCTTGCATAAGGTAGGCTACCTCAACGGCATCCTTGTTATGTTTTTCCAGTGTCTTGCAAGCAGCAGTGGTATTACTTACTAGCTCGGTAGGGACTGAGCCATCTAAGATACATAGCTTTTTCGCCATCTTGAGAACTATTCTCAGATTGCGGTGCCATTCGAGAAGGTTGGTGTTATTCAATTTTTCTTTTTTTTTCAAGTATAGACTTGAGAATGAAGGAGTTGTTTTCTTTAGACATCTATTATATAAGCAATGATTTTAATTAGTATTTTCGATGTATATTTCCTTATTTAATTAATGACCCATTACAGTAATTAGAACAAGGAATGAGAATCCGGTTAGAAGCTCTTTCTAAAGGCAGCTGTAGCACGCAACATTATCAAGGGGTTCAAGCGGACTGACAACGATTGTTAGTTGTGAGAAGAGCACAACTCTCGAGTATGAGGCCGCTAAGACAACTCTTGTCTATGCATTGATACGTTTAGCCTCTATGCCACTTTTGTTCTCGAGACAGCTGTAGCACGTAATACGAGAAAAAAAGTAATAGTCGTCCTAAAACGGTCACATGTGGAAGGGTCGGATGTGTCGACGAAGCCCTTGCACCTTGGAAGGATAAACTAGACACCAAGAGTTGTGCATGGTTCGCATTATGCCCCAAGTGTTACTAGTAGTAGGATGGCATCGACCATTGATTTTAATTATGGCTTAATTTTAATTTTTTACCAAATAGGGTCGTGAGAGCCAATTTTAGTATATATTTTAGTCGTGACATCTTGATGAACCCTTTCATCTCTCAGGACACTTAGTTTTAAATATCCTATTAAAACTAAATTTTTCGCGACTTGAAATAACCAATTTTAAGTTAATAGTAATTTATTAAGTTAATAGTTTTGGAAAATCTAATTTTGCAAAACTTAACTGGTTATTTGTTTGTAAAAAAACAACCTTAATTTTATATCAAAATTTTAACAAGTTGTAAAACAATTTAGAACTTGTTATAATGTGATTGTTTCAATATTTTAAAACTCCTTTTAAAATCATGTTGGTATTTAGGTTGGTTATGTTATAACAACTTATAAGATAAAAAGCAACCACAATAGCAAGACAAATATGTAAATCTATATGGCCAAAAATTGTTGGATCTTGCTAGAGCCTAATAGCAAGATCAAACGGGTCACGGGGTCACAACACACAAACAACCACAAGGATGGACTTTGTCACACCCCGACCCGCAGCGGAAATAAGAGTCGGGGCATAATTGGGTTATCACCAAAGCACATGACATTTACTATTATGTTTCATAATTAATAAAGTCAAAGTTACATTTTCAAACATCCAAACATGTTCATTCAATACAAAGGAAAATAACCAAACATAACAATCCCAATACTAAATCATTTTATTCTTCTAATCCAGGTCCTATGTGTTCCTAGCTGCTGCTGGTTCACCTGTATCATGTGTAAAATGGGAGTTTTTGGGTCAACATAAGTTGGCGAGTGAACCTTATTAGATAAACATTTAATAATGATTTTATGGTTAGTTTATCAATGAAATATTGTGCATAATCATAAATGAGCAAATGTAAATAATCAAGCATTGGCAAATAGCAGTTACAATTATAACATACAATAACACTTGCTAGCATACATGAATATACCAATATCATACGATAACTAACATAAATGAACTGTGCGATCAAGGCTCAATCAAACAGAGCCGATCGTATTGCATGTACTGAAAATGTAAAATGAACTGTGCGATCAAGGCTCAATTAAACGGAGCCGATCGTATTGCATGTACTGAAAATGTAAAATGAACTGTGCGATCAAGGCTCAATCAAACGGAGCCGATCATATGCGGGCACGCCAGGTTCCACCGCATAATAAAATGGGGAACAAGCTCAACACTCATAAATGGGGAGCGGCGGCCTCGGCAATTGCATGTACTGAAATAATAATTTGCATCCAATAATAACTACTTAATAGCAACAAACTAAATACATATGTTCATGATATGATGTATGCACAATGGTTTAGTTATAATATGTATATAAACAAAGACACATGATACACCCCAAAAACGTGATTAAAACGGGGAATTTGTAAGATTCACTCACATTGGGTGCGTTGAATTGGAGATGGTGAGATGCGCACGATTTAGATGAGCGGATCGACGAGGAATACTAACCTAAATAATAATGGAGAAATATATTAAATGGATGGATTTTATTAAGGTTTTTAATGAAATTTTTAGATATATTTTTGTGAGTTTATGGCTATTTTCTATCTTTAAAAATATTATTTTTAAGTGTTTTTAATTGATTTTTAAATTAAATTAAATAAATAAAAATATAAAAAAAATTATTTTTTAAGCGTTGACCGTTGACTGTTGACCGTTGACCGGTTCGGTCAGTGAATAAACCTGCGCCGGGTGGGATTCGAACCGGCGACCTCCCGTTCACGTGCACGCAGCTCTACCAACTGAGCTACGTGTCTAACCCGAAATAAACTCGTTTTTAATTATATTTATACACTTATTTGAATTAACCGAAAATTCCTTTATTTGCAAAAACGTTTTAATTCAATTGGACCGGTGCTCGTGACGAGTTTCAAACGCGCGACGTGTAGTTCATATTGCACACAGTCCACCGCTGGACTGTGTGTCTAACCCGGTTATTATCTTGGTTTTTATTATACTTAACAACTATCTGTTTTAACCCGGTTTAGTTCTTGTTCAAAAAGGCATGTTATCACACAAGGCGTGCGTATAGCAAGGACCGAACTCGGGACGTGTATAGTTTTTGTTTGCACACAGTCCACCGCTGGACTGTGTGTCTAACCCGTTTATAATCCTGGTTTTAATTACTCTTATGTCATTATTGAACTCATCTTCTTCATTACGAGCACAGACCTCAATCAAACAACTGATTCGTGATTAATCTAGTTAATAAACATGATGTCTAGCTTGAATGCATTAAACCGAACAGTTTGGGGAAAGAAGATACCGAACAGGTTGTCTTCTTCAGAGAGTCCGGCGAAACTTGTCGGCTCTGTTTTTGAACCTTCGGCTGAGAGAATCTATTAAGAGGTTTAAGGGATTAGATATGAAATTGAACCAGTGATTATTGATTATCAGTACGTTGGAATGTGCATACCGGTAATTAACAAGTTTCCGGCAATTCCAGAAATTTTCCGGCGAACACAGAAAGTCCAGCAATGTCGTCTGTGGTTGATTTTGAGCGATGGGTTAATGTTAGTAAAGTTCTAACAATAGATTGAAATCGTAAAGTAGAAGTATTTTACCGGTTTGTGTTGAATACGGTTTTTCGGCGACTTTTGCAGAGAATTCCGGCGAACTGTTTTAGGTGCTCAGATGGTCTGAAAATGCGACGAAAAGGAATTGGAGTATTGGTATGATATCTCTAAATCGCGAGAGTGTCTGGAGTTTGAGTTATTCAGAACTTGATGTTCTTTTTCGGTTTTAAAAATCAACAATGATGAGTCTTTAAGTTTAATCAATTTCCGATTGATTAGAAAACCGTCGTGCATCGGTTATAACCGAATGTGTGAGGTAAACAATCGATTTGACGATTGGTTTGCCGATTACCGTTTTTCAGATGACACCATCGGTTAAACTGAGTTTGTGTATAAGTTGCATTTGTTTTCCTAGAGTTAACAGAAAACACATTGTGGCGGAGTGGTTTAGGGAATGAATGTTAAGTTGTTGCAGCGACTCGGCTGACCCGGGTTCGAGTCCCGACAGCTTCATATATTTTTTATTTATTTTATTTTAACTTTTTATCAAATATAATTTTTATAGTTTAGTTTATTTATTAATTATGTATCGTTTTAACTCAAAATAACCATAAATAATTAATGCACTTTTATAACTTGGTACTTGATTACAAAACGAAGCGGGTTTTGGAGACCCGATTTTTACAAATGTTACGGTATCCCCTACTTTTAGGAATTTCGTCCCAAAATTTAAGTAGTTGAAGTAGTAGGAAAAAGATGCGGGTATTTTTCACGCATTGAGTCTTCACGTTCCCAAGTAAACTCAGATCAACGTTTCGACTCCCAGCGTACCCTAACAATTGGAATGCGACTTCGTCGAAGACGCTTCTCCCCGAAGTCCATGATCTCCACTGGTCTTTCAATAAAATGCATGGATTCATCAATCTGAATGTCTTCCAGCGGAATATGGAGATTCTCATCAGCGAGGCACTTCTTCAAGTTTGACACGTGGAATGTGGGATGAATCCTGTTGAGTTCTTCTGGTAAGTCAAGCTTGTATGCTACAGGACCTACTCTTTCGAGTATCTTGAAAGGTCCTACGTAACGTGGTGCTAGCTTCCCCTTTTGACCAAAACGAACTACTCCCTTCCACGGTGATACTTTTAAAAGCACATGATCACCAATGTTAAACTCTAAGGGCTTCCGTCGTTTATCTGCGTAACTCTTTTAACGACTTTGAGCCGCTAGAAGATTGTTTCGAATTTGATGGATCTTATCTGTGGTTTCTTGGATCAATTCTGGACCAGTAATTTGTGCTTCCCCAATTTCGTGCCAACACACAGGAGATCGGCACTTTTGACCATATAAGGCTTCAAAAGGTGCCATGCCGATGCTCGAATGATAGCTGTTGTTGTACGAAAATTCAACTAACGGTAGGTGGGCGTCCCAATTTCCCTTGAAGTCTATGACACATGCTCTAAGCATATCCTCAAGAGTTTGAATGGTGCGCTCAGACTGTCCATCAGTTTGAGGATGATAGGCGGTACTGAGATCTAATCGTGTGCCCATAGCGGATTGTACTGCTTGCCATGTTCGTGAGGTGAAACGACCATCACGATCAGAAATAATACTTAATGGTACCCCATGCCGGCTTACGATTTCGTTGATATAAATACGAGCAAGCTTTTCGTTCTTGAAATCTTCTCGAATAGGAATAAAGTGAGCTGATTTTGTAAGTCGGTCTATAATCACCCATATAGTGTCATACCCACCAGAAGTGCGAGGTAACTCGGTCATGAAATCCATGGTTATATTTTCCCACTTCCATACATGTATTTCTGGTTGGACTAGAAGTCCTGAGGGTCTTTGGTGTTCAGCCTTCACCTTGGAACATGTGAGACACTTGGAAACAAAAACGGCAATATCCTTCTTCATTCCAGGCCACAAATAGGTGTATCGTAGGTCTTGATACATCTTATCGGCTCCTGGGTGTATAGAATATCGCGTTTTGTGAGCTTCATTCATAAGAGTTTCACGAAGATTGTTGTGGTTAGGAATCCAGATACGATCTAGGTAATACAGAATACCGTCTGATTTAGTTTCAAGTTTTAGCTCGGCTCCACAGGACATCTCTTTTCGTACATCTTATTCTGTTATTGAAACGTGTTGAGCTTCTCGAATTTGATCTTTAATGTCGGTTATAATTTGCGAACATAGAAGATGAATGGAGTTCGCATAACCCTTCCGACTAAGTGCATCAGCCACCACATTTGCTTTACCAGGGTGGTATCTAATTTCACAGTCGTAATCATTCAGAAGTTCGACCCATCTTCGTTGCCTCATATTTAACTCTTTTTGATTAAACATATGTTGAAGACTCTTGTGGTCAGTGTATATTTCACACTTAGTACCATAGAGATAATGTCCCCATATCTTAAGAGCGAATACAACGGCTCCAAGTTCTAGGTCATGAGTGGTGTAGTTCTTTTCATGTGTCTTGAGTTGCCTCGAGGCATAAGCTATGACTTTTCCTCTTTGCATGAGAACGCAACCTAATCCTTGCCCTGACGCGTCGTAATAGACTACGAAATCATCAAAACCTTCGGGAAGAGTGAGGATTGGTGTATCACAAAGTTTTTGTTTAAGAGTTTGAAAAGCTTCTTCTTGCTTGGGTCCCCATACGAATGGTTTTCCCTTATGGGTTAAAGCCGTGAGTGGCACAGCAATGCGAGAGAAGTTTGAAATGAACCGTCGATAATAGCCAGCTAGTCCAAGAAAAGATCTTACTTCAGTTGGTGTACGTGGAGCTTGCCATTCTTGAACTGCCTTGATCTTTGAAGGGTCAACATGTATTCCTTTGTCATTGACTACATGCCCGAGGAATTGCACCTCTTTTAACCAGAATTCACATTTAGAGAACTTGGCATAAAGCTTTTCCTTTTCTAGAAGTACAAGAACGAGTCGAAGATGACGCTCATGATCAACTTTAGATTTTGAATAAATAAGAATATCGTCGATGAAAACTATAACAAATCGATCAAGGTAAGGTTTGCAGACTCTGTTCATTAGGTCCATGAAGACAGCTGGTGCGTTGGTTAATCCAAACGGCATAACCATGAATTCATAGTGGCCATAACGAGTTCGAAAAGCAGTCTTAGGGACGTCTTCTTCATGCACTCTAAGCTGATGATAGCCAGATCGAAGATCGATTTTCGAAAAGCAGCTGGCACCTTGTAGTTGGTCAAGAAGATCATCAATGCGAGGTAAAGGATAGCGGTTTTTGATGGTTAACTTGTTGAGCTCCCTGTAGTCGATGCACATACGAAAAGATCCATCTTTCTTCTTTACAAAAAGGACAGGTGCACCCCAAGGCGATGAGCTAGGACGTATGAATCCCTTGTCAGTCAACTCTTGCAATTGACTGGCTAGCTCTTGCATTTCAGAGGGGGCTAACCTATATGGAGACTTTGCAACTGGTGTAGCACCAGGTATAAGGTCAATACGGAATTCGACATCTCTGATTGGAGGAAGTCCTGAAATGTCGTCAGGAAAAACTTGTGGAAAGTCTTTTACTATAGGAATGTCTTCAAGTTTCTTCTCTGTGGTCCCTTTCTTGATGATATGGGCTAAAAACGCGTCATAATTCTTGCGAAGATATTTTTGAGCTTGAAGACAAGACATTAAGCTGAGCCCTTTCGACGAGGTTCTCCAATGATTCGAAGAGTCTGACCGTTTGAAAGAGGAATACGAATAAATTTTTCACGACATACAACTTCCGCATGATGTTGATTGAGCCAATCCATACTGATTATGATGTCGAAACTTCCCAGCTTCATAGGAATAAGGTCGACTGAGAAATCGTGGTCGTTTAAGGTGAGTGTACAGTTGCGTAAAATAGAGTCTAATGAAACTGGTTTTCCGTCCGCAACTTCCACCGTTATGGATTCCGCGAGCTTATCCCGATTTTTGCTTAAGATGGGTTCAAATTCTAATGACACAAAACTTCTATCCGCACCAGTATCAAATAACATAGAGGCATATCTACCATTTATAAGAAACGTACCGTTGACCACATTGCCGTCAGCTCTGGCCTGGTTCGCGTTAATATTGAAAGCTCTTCCTCTTGCAGGTGGAGGAGCTTGGTTCGCTTGATTCACAGGGTTGGCTTGGGCCTAAGCATGAATAATATTAACCAGCCTTGGACATGTGTTTCTGAAATGACTTGGGTCGCCGCAGTTGAAACAAGCCCGCATAGGTTGGCCCATAGGGTAATTGGGTTGATAGTATGTTTGGGCTAGATGTTGGGTGGGTGGAAATGGTAGTTGTTGTTGTGCTTGACCCATTAACTGTTGGTGGGTTTGGGTTAAAGGTTGGTGGCGGTTTGTTCGTTGAGGCATGCGGCAGTTTTGAAGAGTATGTCCTGCGCGACCGCAGCCGGTGCAGTATTGGCAAGGATGATCAGGGGAGTGGTGATACTGACAACGGTTACATTTTGGTAATGGGCCTGTGTAGGGTCTTCTGTATGGCGCGGGTGAAGGAGTGACTTGAGTGATGGGTGCAGCAGGAATAGGGGTGTTGGTTTGGGTGACTGCAAAATTCCTGGTGTTACGCTTCCTCTTGTTAGCAAACTTAGAGGAAGGAATGGGGTGGTTTGAGGTTTGTCCCTCAACATGGGCTTTCTTCTTCTCTTCTTTGAACTTCCCATTACGAATTTGGTTTTCGGTCAGTTCAGTTGCCAACTCCATGGCAGCTTCAAGTGTTACCGGTGAAACGCTGACAACCGAATCTTGGATTTTCGAGGGAAGTCCTCGAATATAATGCTCGATCAGGCGATAGGTTGGAGTGAATAAATTTGGAACCATTTGGTTCAATTCCAAGAACCTCTTGTTGTAAGTAGAGTGATCACCCTCCTTTTGCTTTAGAGCATGAAATTCATCCTCCAATTTCTTAATTTCACTTCTAGGACAGAAACGCCTAGTCATGATTTCCCTTAACTCCTCCCAAGTTAAGGCCATCGCATCTTCAGTTCCCCTCTTTCCTTTCTCTGTATTCCACCAAGTGAGAGCTACACCAAGTAGTCTCCCGGTGGCGTAACGAACCTTGCGATCCTCAGGACAATCGCAGTTTAGGAAGGCGTTTTCCATCTCCTCGAACCAATGTAGGAGAGCAGTGACACCCTCGGTCCCTTCGAATTTTGGAGGATCACAGGACTTAAAATGTTTGTAAGAGCACTTGTTGGTAGGAGGGTTGTCGATGTTCTGGTCCTGTTGTTGAGGAGGGTTAGTAGGATTTGTAGCAAGGGCTTGTTGTACTTGTACCACGATGTCAGGCAATATCGTGGCCATTTGTTTCGCGATATGAGTGGCCAAACGTTCCTGAGACTTCCCCGATCTTTTACCCCTTCGATGCTGTCTAGACGACATCTACAGGATCATAAAATGAGAAGATTGTGAGTTTATGGTGTCTTTTTAGGTGTCATGTGTCTTTAAGAAAATGAAAATAACATAAATATCAATAATGCAACTACATCCATAGGATGTCTTGGGTTCGCTCATGTTGGGCCTCAAATGTCCCCCATACCTTCACCTATATAGTCATGTGGGCCCCCATGGCTATTGGCTTGGTAGGATTTACATTAGTATTGGCAATTTAACACTCGCATCCCCCGAATGCAAACCACAAAATATGTTCATGAGATGTTTGGTCGGAACGTGTCCAGGTGTAGACACAATGACAACTCAAAGTGGGATTAGCTCACACGACGTTTGGTATAGCATGCTTTGGCCTAATAGGTACTTCGTACTCTCATCGTTAGTCCCCAGGTAGGCAAACTGGTCCTTTATTTTGGATTTATACGAATGCCAGCCTAGACAGGACGTTCCGACTACCGGTACTGGTACCCTTCCAGTTACTACATGCCCGTCATGAGAACTCACTTTGATGAGATTTGAAAACGTGAAAATCATTGTAAAATCAATCATGATTTGGTGTGTGCTTTCATGGATGTGATATGTTATGAGCATACGATTTCATGATAGGCATTATTTGATAATACATACTTATGAACATGCTTGCACAATATCAAATGTAACATTTAACATAAAACATATAAACATCATGAAATTTGGCATATAACACACAAAAATTCTTATCAGTTTCTAATCGACTATAGCATAGGCTCTAAGGGTCTAATAACCTATCCTATATCCCTATAGTCATGGCTCTGATACCAATCTGTCACACCCCGACCCGCAGCGGAAATAAGAGTCGGGGCTATAATTGGGTTATCACCAAAGCACATGACATTTACTATTATGTTTCATAATTAATAAAGTCAAAGTTACATTTTCAAACATCCAAACATGTTCATTCAATACAAAGGAAAATAACCAAACATAACAATCCCAATACTAAATCGTTTTATTCTTCTAATCCAGGTCCTATGTGTTCCTAGCTCCTGCTGGTTCACCTGTATCATGTGTAAAATGGGAGTTTTTGGGTCAACATAAGTTGGCGAGTGAACCTTATTAGATAAACATTTAATAATGATTTTATGGTTAGTTTATCAATGAAATATTATGCATAATCATAAATGAGCAAATGTAAATAATAAAGCATTGGCAAATAGCAGTTACAATTATAACATACAATAACACTTGCTAGCATACATGAATATACCAAAATCATACGATAACTAACATAAATGAACTGTGCGATCAAGGCTCAATCAAACGGAGCCGATCGTATTGCATGTACTGAAAATGTAAAATGAACTGTGCGATCAAGGCTCAATCAAACGGAGCCGATCGTATGCGGGCACGCCAGGTTCAACCGCATAATAAAATGGGGAACAAGCTCAACACTCATAAATGGGGAGCGGCGGCCTCGGCAATTGCATGTACTGAAATAATAATTTGCATCCAATAATAACTACTTAATAGCAACAAACTAAATACATATGTTCATGATATGATGTATGCACAATGGTTTAGTTATAATATGTATATAAACAAAGACACATGATACACCCCAAAAACGTGATTAAAACGGGGAATTTGTAAGATTCACTCACATTGGGTGCGTTGAATTGGAGATGGTGAGATGCGCACGATTTAGATGAGCGGATCGACGAGGAATACTAACCTAAATAATAATGGAGAAATATATTAAATGGATGGATTTTATTAAGGTTTTTAATGAAATTTTTAGATATATTTTTGTGAGTTTATGGCTATTTTCTATCTTTAAAAATATTATTTTTAAGTATTTTTAATTGACTTTTAAATTAAATTAAATAAATAAAAATATAAAAAAATTATTTTATAAGCGTTGACCGTTGACCGTTGACAGGTTCGGTCAGCGAATAAACCTGCGCTGGGTGGGATTCGAACCGGCGACCTCCCGTTCACGTGCACGCAGCTCTACCAACTGAGCTACGTGTCTAACCCGAAATAAACTCGTTTTTAATTATATTTATACACTTATTTGAATTAACCGAAAATTCCTTTATTTGCAAAAACGTTTTAATTCAATTGGACCGGTGCTCGTGACGAGTTTCAAACGCGCGACGTGTAGTTCATATTGCACACAGTCCACCGCTGGACTGTGTGTCTAACCCGGTTATTATCTTGGTTTTTATTATACTTAACAACTATCTGTTTTAACCCGGTTTAGTTCTTGTTCAAAAAGGCATGTTATCACACAAGGCGTGCGTATAGCAAGGATCGAACTCGGGACGTGTATAGTTTTTGTTTGCACACAGTCAACTGCTGGACTGTGTGTCTAACCCGTTTATAATCCTGGTTTTAATTACTCTTGTGTCATTATTGAACTCATCTTCTTCATTACGAACACAGACCTCAATCAAACAACTGATTCGTGATTAATCTAGTTAATAAACATGATGTCTAGCTTGAATGCATTAAACCGAACAGTTTGGGGAAAGAAGATACCGAACAGGTTGTCTTCTTCAGAGAGTCCGGCGAAACTTGTCGGCTCTGTTTTTGAACCTTCGGCTGAGAGAATCTATTAAGAGGTTTAAGGGATTAGATATGAAATTGAACCAGTGATTATTGATTATCAGTACGTTGGAATGTGCATACCGGTAATTAACAAGTTTCCGGCAATTCCAGAAATTTTCCGGCGAACACAGAAAGTCCAGCAATGTCGTCTGTGGTTGATTTTGAGCGATGGGTTAATGTTAGTAAAGTTCTAACAATAGATTGAAATCGTAAAGTAGAAGTATTTTACCGGTTTGTGTTGAATACGGTTTTCCGGCGACTTTTGCAGAGAATTCCGGCGAACTGTTTTAGGTGCTCAGATGGTCTGAAAATGCGACGAAAAGGAATTGGAGTATTGGTATGATATCTCTGAATCGCGAGAGTGTCTGGAGTTTGAGTTATTCAGAACTTGATGTTCTTTTTCGGTTTTAAAAATCAACAATGATGAGTCTTTAAGTTTAATCAATTTCCGATTGATTAGAAAACCGTCGTGCATCGGTTATAACCGAATGTGTGAGGTAAATAATCGATTTGACGATTGGTTTGCCGATTACCGTTTTTCAGATGACACCATCGGTTAAACTGAGTTTGTGTATAAGTTGCATTTGTTTTCATAGAGTTAACAGAAAACACATTGTGGCGGAGTGGTTTAGGGAATGAATGTTAAGTTGTTGCAGCGACTCGGCTGACCCGGGTTCGAGTCCGGCAGCTTCATATATTTTCTATTTATTTTATTTTAACTTTTTATCAAATATAATTTTTATAGTTTAGTTTATTTATTAATTATGTATCGTTTTAACTCAAAATAACCATAAATAATTAATGCACTTTTATAACTTGGTACTTGATTACAAAACGAAGCGGGTTTTGGAGACCCGATTTTTACAAATGTTACAGACTTGAGTGCATCAATCGTTTCAAGCAACTCCCACTGACTCCATGACTCCTGTTTTAGCGTCCTCGGTTTTGTCTCTGGGTCTTCGTTTATTACAAAATTTTTAAAAATACAATAAAGGAAGAAACCCTATCTATTACAACTTTGAACCATCTAAATGGCCATAAAATATAATTACAAAACCGAATAAAATATGCAACCACTAAAACAAGGTCGGGCCAGATTTACATATTTCTTAACAATCACAAAATAAATCGGGCAATGTTTTGGTCAAGCAAAACAAATAAAATATTGACCAAAAATAAAGTTGCCCTTAAAATTATTTTAGATCAAAAACTTAAAAAAAATAAAGGGTTTGTGTTCTAATTCTGGTGAAAAGACCGGAACCGACTCATATGCTGTAACCAAGGCTCTGATACCACTGTTGGGTTTCCGTGGTGATCGGTTAAAAATTTTATTATCAAAACCCGGTTCAATAAATAATAGTCAATTAATTAAGCAAGTTAATTAATAAAACACAGTCGAAAAATAAATGAGTGATCAACAATAAACGAAACCCGACAGGATCCGGTTACATGCAAATACAAGCACAGTGATAAAACTCTAACTACCGATGAGAAAGATATACCTCGGTTAATGACTAACCGGTTGAGACACCGAGGTTCAACGAACACGTGCTAGCGAACGAACAAACGGAACGGGGTATAAGCCCGAGTAGCGGCAACGGCGGTCTATCGACGGCACCCGATGGCGGCAGTTGCGGCTGGCTGCGGCGGTGGTCCGGCGGCGACAAAGGGGCGGCGGCGGAGCGGGAACGGGTGTGAGTGTCTTGAGAGTTTTTCTCCAATTTCACTAACTACATCACTCTTGATCTCCATGTTTGGTTTATATAGAATATGGAGGTCCATACATGTGCGACAAATGGCAGACATGTACTAGGAGATAGACAAGTGTCGAGAAGGTCATGCATGCTTGCGAAGTGGCACACATGCGTAGTGCATGTGTTGCAATTGGCCAAGAGTTTGGTGCGCGACAAGTGGCGGTAGATGGATGCATGTGCGACATGTGGCGCAACAAAGGTGCATGCACGACAAGTGGCGTAGGGTGAGCATTCTTGTCTCACTCGGTCCATGTACCCGTCTCTCAGTTAATACCCGCAACAATAATCCCGCTCATGATCATAAATATAATTATGATCCGTTTCGCACATTGTTTGTAATTACCAGTTAAACTAGTTAAGTGGATTTAAGTTCGTTGCCCACGGTGTAACTCTTACGGGTCAAGACCCGGTCGGTAGCGTTGACTTATCGAACCGGACATAAATATCCAACAAGGTCAAAATCCCAATTTTATTTGGAGTCTATTTCTGTATTTCAGTGTGGTTATGATAAGTGTTATTATGTCAATTCATGTAATGGTTTCGAACACTCGTTGTCTGGTGTGTTTGGCTGATAATATGGGTACTGTCATTCTATTTGTAGTCATGACCTGCTCCTACAAGTGTTAATAATTTGTGTAACTGGTATCTTGTTTAATTAGGTTTGTTAGATAATAACATTTGCAGGCTCGATTTAGAGAGATTTATGTTGTGCGTAGCTTGCTTTATGAGGTGTTTGCTCTGTCACCTGTTTTGGCTTGTTACATTCGTAGTATTTAAAGTTATATAAGTATAGGTGTATGTTTTTTAAATAACTGCATACAATCTAATGTTTGATTTCTCTTAATTAATATAGTTAACTACTAGTTTTTTGTAAAAATTTATGATGTATTGATGTGTGCAAAATCTTCATGTATGGAAAGATAAAAAAGTTGGCTCCATTAGGGGTGAGCGTATATCGGGTCGGACCAAAAAACCAGAACCGATAAAAAACCGAAACCGACCCGATATGATTATGTAGGTTATTTTTCGGTTCTATTGTTGGCTAAGATTTCGGGTTCGGGTCGGCTCCGGTCCAGAAACACAAGTAACCGAGTTACAAACATGTTGGACCGGAATTCAAAAAGAAAAGTATACATTGGGCTAGGGCCAGCAGCCTTTTCTTAGCTTAATTAAGTATTATGTATCACTATAAATCGGATGCATAATTTTTAATTTTTTAGTGAATTTTTTATGGTTCATCCAGTAAAGTAGAAATCCACCTTCATTCCATGTGAACCTATTAGAGTATGCCATGTTTTGCCCAGTTTAAAAAATGTTACCAGTCATGAAGTATGAGCTCGTGGCAAATTGCAATAATAGAAATGATTCATCTATTTATGTTCTGGTAAAAAATTATGACCTGTTGTGTAATGTATTTTTCTTTTAGTTAGCTGACTATTAATTTCCTTGTAGTACACTGTGGAAGTTTATGTTTTTGGTGATGATGGTCCTTACAAGAACGATGCCTGAAGAAGATTCTAGTGGACCTTCAAATCAGTCAGTGGCCATCGGAAGTGCATCTAATATAGTACCGTGCTCAACCTAGACACAAGCGTAACGCCATTACAACTACCGGTAAACATAACATTGTTTTGATTATTTACATTTTTTAGCATACTTGTGTTTTACTTATAGTTCCAAATCTGGGTTGGTATGGGCAATTTTCAAACTTTTGGGTTGATATGGGTATCTCTTTATCATGGAATGGGTCGGATCGGGTTTATTGAGACAACCCTTTCCAATTTAACGGGTTAGACTGCGCTGATCTTAATTTTTTACCGGGGCAGATGGGCTGATCTTAATTTTTGAACGGGTGACAAAAAATTGATATTTTTTTTTGCCTAAAAAGATGAATAAGAAATCATAAACTATTCAAACTAGAACAAATCCAAAGTCACAACCACTAGCTTCCATTAGTCAGCTGGTCTTTAGATTTATTTAAAGTAAAATTATTATGTTTGTTTTGATTGGAATAGTCTTTGAGCCTCCCTGATTGTAAAACAATGCGCAGATGCAGATCAACCCCAGGTTGATCCACCAAAAAGGCGTGGTCCAAATCTCAATCTTAGCGCTACAAAAGACTTTGAGAATTTGCCTGAGGGTTCCAAAATTTCTTTAACAATGGCTGGTGGTACGAAAGGATTTGTTGGGAAAACAGCTACTCAGTTTTCAAATGAGTGTGGGATTGTATTCCGTAGTGTATGTCCAATGAACTTTCATAAATGGGAGTCGATACCATTATTTGCTAGTTCCAACTTTAATGTTTTCTAAACACATTTATCAAGCCTTATGTTATATTATTGCTTTTTGTTACAGACAAATCGTGAGACTCAAACGGCGCCTAGCCCCTTTGAAGTGTATTACAAGTTGCATTATAACACTAAAAAAGGATGGCTAAATGATGAGGCAAAAATTTAATATGTAAGTTCTTACTCTCTTTGTTTAAAGCTCGTGTTTATGCTATATAATCTTGTCGAATTTCAATTTTGGATTATTAGTTTCAGCTCACAATACGTTCACTTTTAAAGAGTTTAATACTATCTTACCATTGGTAATCAATATACTTGTTTCTTTTTTATTAAAAGGTTCCATGGCACCTTTTCTTATTTCTTTTCTTTGTTTCATGAGTTATTTAGATGTCTTCTTTTAGTTCTATGGAACCAGTGGCGGATTGAAGGCCATGGTAGACAGTAGTTGTGCCCCCCATCCAGCCTATAGTGGTTGTATATACATGTGTTCTTTAAGCTGAGTAATAATATTAGAGGCCCAAAATATTAGATGCCCAACGTAGAAAAAAAATATCTGAAACAACGCATATTTTTAGAACTCGATTTCGCATAGATGCAGGTTAGGTTTAGAGAATATATATAGGCTGAATTTTGAGCAGCAATACGTAAGGATATTGACCTTTCTTTTTCTTTTCGTATTGTGATCCATCATCATCAGACTAAGACAACAACTCAGCCAGCCTTTAGGTTTCATTTTTATTTTAGCATATGATGTGAATCATGAGAGCCCTTTTTATCAAATATAATATAATGTGAATGATTGCTTTTTTTATATTAATTTTTAGAGAAACAAAACCTGAAGATATTGCTATAATATCATTGATTTTTTTTTTTTTAGAGGATGAGCCATTTAGTTATCAAAGATTATTATTTAGAAAAGTCCCTTTATTTGTTTGAAGATTGAATGATTTGTTTATTCGTTTACTAATTATCAATGATATTGTTTGATATTGATGATATTGTTACACTCTCTTTGTTAGGAAAATATTATTCATCATAAAGAGGAGGCAGTGGCGAAGTTGATTTCTAAAGGGACAACAATAACTACAACCATGGATCACGAGCTCGAAAAGGAGGCAATTGAAAGTGTATGTGCCAAGGAAAAGACAACAAAATCTGCATGGAAGGTAGGCGTTGGACCGGTTTTCAGAAAAAAAGATTTTTGGATGACATCGGAAGCTGGATCGTCTCAACCATCTTCAAGCGAGGCGGAAGCACTTCGAAATCAGGTTGCTTTACTAGGAGAGAAATTGAAACAAAGCAATGAGAATTCTGAAAAGGTGTTAATGTTCATGAGCTCCAAGTTTCCGGATTTTGAGAGCTCACTATCCGCACATATGAGGGATGGAGCAAATGATTTGGATGGGCAACTCAATGACAATGATAGTTTGATTTAGGATGTGAGTTAGTTAAGACTTATTTTGTTGGTGTTTGCTTGATTACTATTTTGAAGTCTAGGATTGATCTACAAACTACTATTTACTTATATGTTTGACTTTTAACTTTATTAAAGTTTAGAATTAACATCCTACAATGTTATCGATTGAATTTGTTGAGAATGTCATTGCATTTAAGACTCTTATTAGTCCTAAAAAGTAAATATATTACCAAATATACATGCATATTATGGACTATCAAATTAGCATGAAAGACTATTTTTTAGTCTTTAAAAACTCATGACTAGAAATAGTCATAGCATCAGAGACTATTTTTTACTTACCAAATTAACATATTAGGGAGTGATTATCAGTCCCTAAAAAACATATTCGGGATTGAAAAGTTCTTAAAAAATACAAAATTTCAGTCTTTAAAAAAACATATTCGAGACTAAATAACGACATCTAATATTATTTTTCAGTCCCTAAAAGATAAATTGAAGACTAAAATTGGTATGTTATCAGGGACTGATTCTCAATCTCTAAAAGAACCTATTCAGGATTGCAAAAAGTTCTTAAAAGATACATATTTTCAGTCCCTAAAAAACATATTCGAAACTAAATAAGATAACATCTAAGATTTTTTTTAGTCCCTAATAAAATATATTAAGGAATGAAATGGTATGTTATCAGGGACTAATTCTCAGTCTCTACAACGTCTTATTAGAGACTGAATTGTCATGGAATCTGAAGCTAATTAAATGTATTTGGGACAAAATAAACAAGGTTTAAGTACTGATTTTCAGTCCCTGAAAGGTCAAGTATCAAGGACTGATTTTCAGTCACTGACGAAGTGTATTCGAGACTGAAATGATGTTGTATGACAACATAGATTGAGGACTGATTTTATGTGTATAGGAGACTGAATGTCAGTCCCTATAGGTGTCATACAATTGGGACTGAATTTTAGTTACTAATGAAAGTATCTAGGACTAAGCAATTAGGACTGACTCGGGACTGACAAAATCAGTCCCTAATAACCATTAGGGACTGATTTAGGAGTTTTAGAGACTGATTTTTCAGTCCCCGATGGTGATCTTTTTTGTAGTGCACTTAGACGTATGGTCAATACACGCAAGAAGTACTATGCATCTTGGATTGCGGTTATTCACATATCATTGTTCCAAACGTGTATGACCAATGCGATCTTGAGGTTCCCATGACCGATTGCATTCTTAATTCTTAGGCGCTTGATGGACTATATATGTTTAAATATAAGTCTAGATCATTTGATATTATGTGTCAAAATAAACATGGCACCAAAAACAGAATCAACGCCCTATTATTAGAGTCGAACTAGAGTTTTTAAGGAACAACATGAGGTTGTGGAAATTGCACAACATGAAGTTAATGAGTCGACACTAGTGACGGTACTAATGGTACCGGTAGTTCAAGTGGTTCACAACCCGATGGATTGGGAACGAGTGGCAATATCACACTTGAAGATGTAATCATACAAAGTTATAATTCTAAGGCTTTCCTGAACAGTAAGCCGCTAAACCTCGTAGATACGAGAGGTGCGGTAGGTTATGCCTGCTAAATAAAGACAATGAAGTCGGCTAGCTGTACTAGTAAATGTATTCCTGAATACATGATTAGGTGAACAAAGAGACCCCTGTTGAAGGCAAAATTAACTTGGTGGAATCTACAAGTACGAACTTTAGGGAGTATAAGACAAAGAGGTTATCGCGGGAAGAACTTAAGGATCTTATGCGAGATGAGCATTGCTCGCTGACCGGAATCCAAAGGAGGGAAAAAAAATTCTAGAATTGGACCATGATTGGAGCCAATGTTATTGGTTACACTCGACCTTTTCGCGATCCCTCAAGGATTGCTCCATATTAGGTAACACCCGAATTCAAATGCATTAAGCTCTACATCTGGGGTTTAGCCCCTAGGAGCAGAAGCAAGATCACACCATCCCACCTTCCCACGATCACTCAAGTAGTAACTCTCACAGTTAGTTCTCACACCTTAAGAGATGTTCGAGAGTGAGTAAGAAACGGAAGGAAACTTCCACGAATAAAGGTCCCCCACCAAGAAGTATGCTTGGAACTTACCGAAATCCTAGACTGACAAGTGAAACGTCCATCATAGGTCACCTGAAAAAGTGCAAAGAGTAGTAGTGTGGTGAGACCAGGCACAAACCAGAAATTACTAAGGTAGTAATACCAAAGAAAGAACAAGGATGTTTTAAGTGTGGCACAAAGGCCGTTTCGAGCATGAGTGTCTTAAGAATGAATCAAGCTAGTGAACAAGTGTGTGAGTGATTAGAACTATGGATACTCCACAAGATCCCAATTTGGTCATGAGTAATTCTACTCTACATCGCCAGGTGTTAATTTTTTTAATAGCAACGTCGAGCTTAACTTAGTGTCTTTAGGTGTTAAGCATATACGCAGAATTGGACCATGTACGTTAGACATACCTTACCCCGTTAAGTTAGCTAACAGGAAATTAGCCGGGTCATACGAAGTCATTAAGTGTCACCGATACATTTCTTATCAACGACACGTTGCATCCCCTTTGTTTGATATCGACGTCGAATTCAACTCCATCTCCATAGAATTCAAAATATACTTGGCCTAGAGTCAAGTAGCTAGACGTCCCCTCATCATATGAAATCGACCGACAATAAGTTAGTTAAGTCCTGGATAAGTCATTAGAGGCTATACACTTGAAACTTGGAGCTCTGAAATTGACTGTCGAGCTTTTGCCCGTTGTTTGGGTAGTTTTGACATAGTTTTTGGCATGGATTGGTTGTCTGACAACCGGGCAGAAGTGGTTTGCCATGATAAAACCATTTGCATTCCTCTACCTAGCGAGACATCTTTTAGTGCAGGATAGAAACACGACATGCCACTACGAATTATTAATTTCATGAAAGCCCAAAGGTGCTTAAGGAAAGGTTGCATAGCTTTCCTAGCACATGTGGTTGACAAGAAGCTGAGGAGCCTAAGCTTGAAGATATTCTGGTCATGAAGGAATTCCCAGAAGTCTTTCCTGAAGACTTATCGGATTGCTATCTCAACGACAAGTCGAGTTTCACACCGACTTGGTACCGGGAGCCGCACACGTAGCCAAGTTTCCATATCGACTAGCATCTTCTTAGATGCAAGAGTTATCTCCACAAATCCAAGAGTTGTTGGATAAAGGTCATTAGACCAAGCTTTTCGCCTTGGGGAGCTCCGGTCTTATTTGTGAAGAAGAAGGATGGAACGTTCAGAATGTGCATTGATTATCGAGAGTTGAATAAGCTTACTATCAAGAATCGGTATCCACTACCAAGAATAGATGGCTTGTTCGACCAACTACAATGTTAGAACTTTTATTGCCGAAATATACTTAAGGTCTAGATATCAACAGTTGCGGATACAAGAAGAGAGCATACCAAAAACGGCTTTTGGGACTCGTTATGGTCATTACGAGTTTCTTGTTATGCCATTCAGCCTAACAAATGCACCGGGGTGTTTATGGATTTAATGAATCGCGTG
This sequence comes from Scalesia atractyloides, assembly GCA_947069175.1. Taxonomy (NCBI): domain Eukaryota; kingdom Viridiplantae; phylum Streptophyta; class Magnoliopsida; order Asterales; family Asteraceae; genus Scalesia; species Scalesia atractyloides. The sequence continues at coordinate 22,147,917 of CAMTDV010000021.1, read as the reverse complement.
TGCAAGCAGTATCTTGACAAATTCGTGATAGTATTATTGATAATATTTTAATATATTTGCGATCGAAGGAAGAGCACGAGCAACATTTGAGAACCATTCTAGAACTTCTAAAGAAGGAGAACTCTACGCGAAATTTTCGAAGTGCGAATTTTGGATTTGCGAAGTATAATTTCTAGAACATGTGGTGAACAAGAAAGGTATTCACGTAGACCCATCAAAGATTGAAGCCATTAAAAATTGGGAAGCACCCAAGACTCCAACTAAAGTTCGACAATTTCTGGGATTAGGGGGCTATTACCGGAGATTTATTGAGAACTTTTCTAAAGTTGCTCAACCGCTAACGACTCTCACGGAAAAAGACAAGAAGTTTGTTTGGGATGTAAATCAAGAAGAAGCATTTCAACTATTGAAGGATAAGCTATGTGACGCGCCAATCTTATCACTTCCCGACGATATCGATGACTTTGTGGTGTACTGTGATGCTTTGCATCCAGGTTTAGGTTGCATGCTTATGCAACGAGACAAAGTCATCGCGCATGCATCACGACAATTGAAGGCTCATGAGAAAAACTATACCACGCATGACCTCGAATTAGGCGCCCTGGTATTTGCTTTGAAGATTTGGTGACATTACCTATATGGTACTCAATGTACGATATTCACGGATCACAAAAGTCTTCAACATATATTTAATCAGAAAGAATTAAATATGCGCCAACGCCGTTGGGTTGAATTTTTGAATGACTACGATTGCACGATCAAGTATATTCCGGGCAAGGCGAATGTTGTAGCAGACGCCTTGAGCCACAAGGAACGAGTCAAGACATTAAGAGTACGAGCCTTGGAGATGACAATTCAGACAAACTTTACAACTTGTGTGCGTGAGGCACGACAAGAAGCCTTAAAACCGGAAAACATCCCAGTGGAATCATTATGAGGAATGGAAAAGCAAATGGAACCAATCAAAGATGGAACTTTATAGTTCATGGGAAGAATCTGGATTCCCTATTTTAGAGATTTACGAGACTTGGTACTGGACGAAGCACACAAGTCAAAGTACCCAATTCATCCAGGATCGGATAAGATGTATCAAGACTTGAAGGAGTATTACTGGTGGCCTAATCTCAAGGCAGACATTGCAACCAATGTTGGGAAATGCCTGACTTGTGCAAAGGTTAAGGCCGAATACCAGAAACTGTCTGGATTATTACAACAACCTGAGATTCCTGTTTGGAAGTGGGAACATATATCAATGGACTTCATAACAAAGCTCCCACGAACCTCTCGAGGACATGATATGATTTGGGTTATCATAGATCGGTTAACCAAGTCGGCTCACTTTTTACCGATTCGGGAAAAAGACAGTACTGAGAAGCTAGCTGAGCTTTATCTCAAGGAAATTGTGGCACGTCACGGAGTGCCAGCCTCCATAATCTCAGACAGAGATGACTGTTTTGTGTCACGGATATGGCAATCATTTCAAGCTTCGTTTGGATCTCATTTAGATCTAAGCAGAGCGTTTCATCCGCTGACTGATGGCCAAAGCAAGCAAACCATCTAAACTTTAGAGGACATGCTTCGCGTTTGTGTGATGGACTTAGGCGGAAACTGGATACTCATTTACCATTGGTAGAGTTTTCCTACAATAACAACTATCACACTAGCATTAAGGCCGCACCATTCGAAGCACTTTATGGACGCAAGTGCCGATCTCCGCTATGCTGCGCAGAAACCACCGACAGGATATTCAAAATCCGCGAGCGTATTAAGGCAGCTCGTGATCGACAAAAGAGCTACGCGGATAAAAAACGTAAACCATTATCCTTCGAGGTCGGAGACAAGGCTTTGTTGAAAGTCTCGCCTTGGAAGAGCGTAGCTAGATTTGGTAAGCGTAGAAAGCTTAACCCACGGTACATTGGACCCTTCGAAATTCTGGCAAAGGTCGGTACTGTTGCACCCAAGCTAAAATTACCCAAGGAACTCATTAATGTGCACGCCACATTCCATGTGTCTAACCTCAAAAAGAGTCCAACTAAAGAGCTAGTTATCATCCCTGCGGATGAGATTCATATAGACGACAAACTCCAATTTACTGAAGAACATGTTGAGGTTATGGACCGGAGAAAACACGTAGAAGTCGTATCAAGCTAGTCAAAGTCCGTTGGAACTCTAGACACGGACCCGAGTATACTTGGAAACATGAAGGTCAACTCAAAGTCAAATACCCCCACTTCTTTGAGAAGACTCCTGCAACGGATGACTTAGCTTGAATTTCGGGACGAAATTCCTTTTAACAGGGGGAATATGTGACAACTGGCAACTTTCGGGTAATTTCCGTACAATTAAATCATTATTTTAACCATGCAATTATATGTTAAAACGCCATGATCTGCTAGATTACATCTTATATACCTGAAAATGTCATGAATTACGTTTAAATAGTGCATATTATTCATTTTGATCGTCGTGCCTGAAAACAATTAAACAATGCACTAAAACAACTAGTAGACTTTCCGGTTAGACTAGTTGTGTCAGCACTAGTCCGGTACTCAGCTTAACGATAGTTCTAGGACTTAGATAGAAGTCCAATAGCAATTACACATTAAATCCTAGGATGGAAAACAAGGATTTGTGATAACACCTTCCGGAAATACTATAACCACTAAAAAGTGTCCGAACTGGACAATAAATAACCATTTCAGCAAAATTAAGCATTTCAACATTTAACGAGACAGAGTAATATCTAGAAATAAGTCCAAACATCTTAAAATACTTACAAAAGTATTGGAAATTAAATGGTGATTCAAAAACAAGTAAAACCGTACAAAGTGCACAATTTAGCAATTTAAAGATCCGATAACGAAACGATCACCCGAAAACAACTAGAAGCATCCCATGAACTAGTTAACATTGATTTGGTGTTATAAGACTAGTAAAGGTCATTAAACACATCAAGTTGACTAAAACACTTAAAAACACCTAATCATACTTAAACCTCACTAGTTTCACTTCAAACCCTCAACTTCCAAACTTTGACAATTTACCCCCCCCCTTGGGAATCCATGGTCAAAGTGGGGCCCCACTATCCCCCCATTTGTCTCCTCATCATTTGATGTTGGAAGTAAGTTGTGAATGCACAAAGGGTAATATGTTTCTAGGAGACATGAGTGTTTGATAAAGAAATGATCATGTAACATAACACTTACCATTTTCACAACAAAAAACCTTCTCCTCCTTCCCTTAGTTCACGGCACAAACATCCCAAGAACACCCTCCATTTTCTTTCATCTCCTAGCTAAACCAAGGATCATCTAAGGTGTATCAAGCATATGTAAGAAGGTTGCAAGTGGAAGAAGCTAAAGGACCACCTTGAAGTGCTATTATCCACCTTGTTTCTTCATCTTCATCTTCTTGTTTTCTCTAGCCACTTCCCTAGCCACTAGAGCTAGTAGTAAGTGTCTTGAACCTTGTTTTGATTCATGTTATTAGTATATTGTTAGTGTACAAGTTCAACCATCAAGAATCATAAACTTTAAAAAATATGAACACTTGAAGAACACTAAAATCTAAAGGAAACAAACATAATCTTGAAGGGTAATAATATTGTGTAAGATTATTTTGTGCTTAGCTTGATGCTCATCATAAGTAGACTTGTTAGATGTAAAGATTTAACAAGTATATACATGGATCTTGAAATATCCATGAAGAACAAGGATGATGAACTTAGTTTACTAGAAAGATGAACATGTTGAGTGCTTAAAACAACATAAACATGGTTTTCAAATCTTTTAAGAAGTTGTATGAACAAGTTGTTAAAGATGGATTTCTACAAAAGTTGTGTAATTAGTGGATAATTAGGATTTTTGGAGTTAAATAAACATGTTAAACTTAGATTTAAAAGACTACATGTTTTTGTGAAAATATGAGTTCATCATCATGTGAAAAGTGTATGTATGAAGTTGTTTAAACTTATAGAAATTATTGTGTTTGATCAAGTGAGTTTTGTAAAGCTTAAACACATGTTTTAGACATGGGAAAACTCCTAAATCTAGGGGAAACTATGGCCAAATTTTTATAAAAATTCAACACTTAGAAAAAATAAAGTTTACTACTTTTTAGATGTTTAAATAAGTTAAACATGGCTATACCCTATTTTTATATTAAATATACAAGTTAGGAAAATAAAGATTTCTTAAGGTATAAAAACAAGTATAAATATATATTTAAGAAAATATATATTTAGAAGTCACCAAGTATTTCTGTGCTATGTGTATACTAAGTGTATTATAGGGTAGGAGACAAATTTGGGATTCAAAACAATAAATATACTCCCAAAGGAGTATAAACACACATACCTTCAAAATACCAAGAAAAATTATACATAAAAATTCCCATACTTGGGTGCTGGGCAAATACAACAATATATATATATATATATATATATTTATATATATATATATTTTTGATTTATATGAACTTGGACAATTGGATGGACTATAACAAAATATATATTTAACAAGATTGGTAGAAATATATATATATATATATATATATATATATATATATATATATATATATTTCATACAAGCCTTAAAAATATATTATTTTTAAGAAAACTAATTTCCAGAAAATATAAAAATTACTAGAAAGGATTTTTGTCACTTAATGGGAAATACATGAACAATAATACATAAATAATGTATACTTGCCTAAGTATACATTTGGTGAATAACAAATATACTTATACTAAAAGTAATATTGGAAATATTATTTTACAAAGTATACATATTTATTTTGGAAAAATAAATATAACTAAACACATACTTTGACTTGATCAAAGAAGTATAACACAAGAATACTTAGAAAAGTATAAGTATACAAATATAAGTGTAAGTTAAAAATCATATTATTTTTAACCACCCATCTTAATTGGAAAATATATATTTATTTGAGTATAAATATAACATGGGCTAGGCCCAAAGACACAATGACATGGGCTAGGCCCAATAACATAAAGACATGGGCTAGGCCCAATGACACAAAGACGTGGACTAGGCCCAATGACATGTGTGCTAGGCACAAGGACAAGGAACGGGTGATGCCGTTCACACACAATTCAAGACTCGATAACAAAATACATATTAACAAGTCAAGAAATAATTAATCAAGGACACAACTAAGAACAATTAACACAAGATGGGAACTTATAGAACAAGCATAGACTTAAGTGTCTAATGGAATTTAGAACACTTGTAGGTTTTGGTTTGAGACCAAGAGAACCTTTGTGAGTTACATGAAACACAAGGGACCAAATTCGCGAGTTCATGTCCCCCTTTCCTTTTAAGCATTTTCGGTTTTATAACATTCGGGGGAAATACATGTTAAGACATATGGTATGTTAGTTATGGAGTTAGATGACAACAAGATCGATGTGCGTAAGTAGGATTGAGAACAATATAACATTAGTAACCATTAATCACTTAGTGACCAAGGTGCAAAAGGTGTAGATCTATTGAGCTTGAGGCACGCTCCACTCCTATTTGTATACCATGGTGTGGTTTTGTCGTCCCAACTTGTGAACAAAAGTGTCTCGGTTTGGTTACTTACTTATGACACATAATGTCGGAGGCCTCCCTACCCACTAACAGATCCTTAAATTCCATAATTGTTTAACATACCTGGAATTTCAATATTGGATTACAATTATGACAACTTATTCAAAAACATAACTACATGAACTCGCTAAACTTTTGTTGATTTTTCAAATTACATGTATTTCAGGAAACAAAGCATGAACGGTGATAGGCCTCGGAAGTTTGGAAACAACTTAGAACGGATGCCACTTTTGAAGGGTTTGTCTCTTATATCCCAACTTCGTATGGGCATATGGGAGCCAAAGCCTTGACATAATTCATGAAGATAACAAACTTATTTTGTGATGTAACTTAAACTTGAATGTTGATTTGGATAAAATTATGAACTTGTTGAAAACATGAGATTTCACTTTTGGAACTTGTAAACTTGGATTTCAAAACTTACGTATAACATGGCATCGTTCTTATTTATTATTGTTTAATGATTACCTTTAAGTCACACGTTGGGCTTCCGCTACGACCAGGGTGTGACAGTTGGGGGGTGTTGTGGTAGGAGGGAATGTTGACGAACACGTACTGTGCCCATCTTTGTTCATACTCATAAGGACCTTGTTACGGAGATCCCGCCAAGGAGTTCGAGCCACTAGACAGCTCGATGGGATGACCATATGATCCTTTTTGTGGAAATTCCTCCGGATTGGAATCCTCCTCCATATGCATTGGCGAGTCGACTGGAGGGGTTTCAGGTGAGGGTTGGTTAACGGGGTTGAAAAGGTTAAAATTAAAGAATTCTTGGTGAGAATGGGAATGAGAGTGGTGTGATTGGTGTGTATGGTGTGAACGGTAAGAATGTTGGGAATATGATTGGGGTGGAGAGTATTCGTGCGAGATGGAATGTCTATATAGTTCGAATGGAGATGAAGAGTCTCCAGATCCTTCATAGAGTTGTGATTATGTATATTAGATGCTCCGTTAAGGAAGGTCTGAAAGATGGTCCTGTCATGGAAGGTCCGCCCCTCATGGGACCTTCGCCTTTACCTCTGCGTCTGAATTTGGGTGGCATGATTCCTGCTTCAAATTCAAGTTAAACAAGAAAATACAAAGCTAGAACAACAAGATGAAAGTGATTAAGCCTAGGTCAAAGTCTAGCTCGGAAGTCTAAAAGATGTGTGTTAATATGTATTCCCGAGGTTAAACACAAAAGGCTAGTGTTTAATTTACTCGAGATTGGCTCTGATACCAACCTGTCACACCCTAATTTCCACGTGTAACCCGGTGGGGAATATCGTGACACAAGTTGATATCATCATTACCAAACAATACAAAATAACACAGCGGAAGTCTGGATAATTAATATTACAAACGTTTGAATGTTAAAAGTTCAAAATAATAAAACGATTGTAATTAGATCCACAGACGGATCGAAATGTGATTACAAAAGAAGTTTAACAGACTAAGGCCTATCAAAGGGGTTGCAAATTCCTCTTAAGCTTGCCGAGCACTTCCAGCCTATTTACGTGCATTCGTCACCTGCGCTTAGTCTTTTGAAAATACATTAGATAAATCAGGAACAATCTACTGGAAGCCTCTAGTCTAGAACGGAGGGTTTTAATAACCGATTAGTTAGTTAGCGGGTCTTTATATAGTCGTTGACGTAGACCGGCTAACTTAAAATAATGATAACGATACAAACACTAGATTAAGCAATGACCGGAAAAGAATGTATTATGGACCCAACAAGTACTAGGACTTATATAATATGGGTTACCATTTTACATTCTGGAGTTTGAGAATAATTTGATATGTTAAACCCGTTTCGGTTAATTACGTAAACTAGTTACGTAGGCCGAATCGTACGCATATAAGCGAAACCGGGAACCGGGTGAGTCCTATACAAGTTCCATATGCCATTATAGTGACATCCCGGCTTTTCAGATATCTTAAACACGCTACTTCACGGTTATTCATTCCTACGCTAAATTGATTCGGAGAATTTAATTACACGCTCGCAATAACTACGCTAACTTTTGAATGCATTGGGCAAATTACGTGCTATGTGTTATTAGACGTTTGTGAATTTTGTGAATTATTATATCACGTTTTGATTTCGCGATTATTAGTTTTAAAATATATTATATATATATATATATAATAAATAAATAACCGAACCGAACCGAACCACGAAAAGGATCAACCTCACCTCCTTGCGGCCCAAGGAACTAGCCTAAACTTGAGGCCCAAGTTACTTACCCAAACCGCCCCCCCCTTTGTGGTCGCAAGCCCACCCCCACCCCCTTTCTCCTTCTTTTCCTTGTTTTATATAAATAAGGGCATGCATGGGTTATATGATAAAAAAAAACAAACACAAACCCTAGCCTCTAAGAAGCCGACGGCAGCCCCCCCCTCTCTCGATCGCACAAGCCTTCAACCCGGATTGATTCCAATATCGTTCCCGGTTCGCTAATCTTCATCGTATCAAGGTTAGGATTGTAATTGTTTTGCAAATCACATTAGGGTTTGTGAAATCTTGATCATGATTGTATGTATTGTTTGAATCATTGTTATGGAAAGTGTTATGATTTATGTTTAGTTCGGTTGATTGTGCGAGTTTTTGCGATTGTGATGTTTGGATGAATACAAAAATCATAGGCTGCGTTTTTGTGATAAAAATCATATCATATGATTAGGGTTTGCATGGGTATTGATGTACATGATGATATGTGACAAATAAACCTGTTCTTGATCATTGTTAATTAGAGTCTTGATCGTTTAAGCGTGTTCTATTGCGATGAAAGTCGAAAACAGGTTGCTGAATGGTATTTATAGCCAACTTCAATTGGCTGTAACCTGGTCATTATTTATCGAAAAGTGGATTTTCTTAAGCCTAAAACGTATATTTTTGAAAAACACTTCTAATGGTCTGGATTCATATTTTTCTGAGGTTGTTTGCTATTTTTAAGTGGTCATTTAAGTGCAGCAGCTGAAGCTGCGTAAATTCTGAAAATTTGCTAGTTGTTTATCGAGTAGGATCTCATAATCTGTAGAGGGTTGGGTCACGAAATTTGTACAGTAACTGGAGACTGGAATTTCCGAAAACTCCGACTGGAATTTTGTTAATTGGATGAACGATGATTTTTAAATAATTTTTCCCGTGGACTGCAGTCAGAAAGCGACGAATCTGACTGCAGCCTAGTATATAAATGTTTATAAATAATTGGTAAAGTTTTAGGACTTGAAAAATTTACATAAAATTCTACAGTTTAGTTGACATCTCTGTAAAGAAATTGGAATTTTTAGAACTTTGGAACTATTTTATAGAAATCCTCGAAAACAGCCTAGTTATGAGCGTACAAGCTGAAACATGATAACTTGCGTATGTGTGTACCAAAGTGTTGTATGAGTTGATTTGTGTTTATGACAAGTTGGTTTGATCACTATTTTAGTATGATGATACTTTGCATGCATGATTGTGTTTTCGAAATTGTTATTATGTGTGCCGCATTGTGTGTTAGTTATGCGTAGGGTTTGTATCAGTGTGTTCACACACTAACTTTAAATCGATTGACATGTTACGCAATCAGCGGTCCCATCATTTGCTACTTCTGTGTTACACTAACCGAGCAATTAAAGGTGAGTTCACGGCCCTTATTTTATCCGGTTTTAAACAACAGGGGGAGAAACATGTATACATTCTATAACTCTATCTTTTTACGCTATGCGAAATTAACGTCGTTAAACTACTCGGTAACTAAGTTAATGTTAATGTACGTTATGGTCACTAAGCAGCTATATCATGGAAGTCCTCGACAAACTCTCCGATCGTTAGTATTGGGTTAGATAGCGGGGAAATTATAAGTAGTACTACTGGGCCCGACAAGCCCCACCCGAGCTAGTCGCGTTAGCCGACCGGGTATGGTCAACGGGTGATTAATTTGGCCTAACTTTCGCCATGGTCAGCGATAGGCCTGGCAACACGGAGGCACAACAGTCAGCTTCGATCGCGAACACTTATGTGACGTAACTTTAGGCTCGCTACCTACATGTTAACATTGAACTTAATTACGAACCAATATCATTATTATTCCGGGTTAGGAATAATAGAACCAACATTATTATTCCGGGTTAGGAATATTGGAACCAATATTATTATTCCGGGTTAGGGATAATGGAACTATATCGTTATCCCGGGTTAGGGATAACGGGGGAAACAAACTTTTCACCGAACTTGTGAACTTATAAAAACCTGTGAACTCATTCTTCTTTAATGTTGACACTTGTTTCTTTACATGTTTCTCAAGACGCTAGGAGAGCTAGGTGCACTCACTTGCATTGACCAAGACATATTTTTATCGAGTCTCATTTACGAATATTGTTTGGGATTTTTGGTTTTTGGCGTTTGTGTTGGCGCCCATTACTTTACCTTACTTTACTTTAATGCTTCCGCACAACTTAGAAACTAATGCTTCCGCTAAACTTTGAAACAAAACTAAGACAAATTGAAAATAATTATGAATGGTAAACAAATGTTTTTGAAAAAAGTTTAAATAAATCATATAGAGTCGTTAGATATTACTAGTGTCTCAGATTCTGGTTTGTTCACACGCCTCGCGGTAAATTGAGGGTGTGACAGATTGGTATCAGAGACTCTAGCTATAGAGAACCAGGTTTGCATTAAAAGTAGACCTAAACTATAGCTGATTACACGACACTAACTTAGTTGGCACCGAACTGTGATATCTTGTTATGTGTTATACTACAACTGTTTTATGTAAGATATAAATGTATATTGTGATGAACGCAACTTGTAACTAACTACACAACCCAACAAGCAATGTCATCATCATCATCCGACAAACCTCTACAACCAAGGGCGCCGGGGAAGGCACCTATGGTCGAACCCTCACCACCTCATGGCGTGGAGACACGCTCAGCTGCTAGGAAAAGACTCGCTCTAGGAGAGGAGTCGTCCTCCCGTCCGACCACCGCTATGCCGGTTGAACTGGTCAATTCGTTAGAGGTAGGGGACGACCTACTTAGGGATATGATAAGGAAACAACAGGAACAACTAGAGAGAATGCAGGAGACTATCGAAGCACAAGGATGGATGATACGTCAACTAACTGGTAAAACTGGAGAGCTCGAGGAAGAGCAATATGAGAATATGAAAGCTTGCAACATTTTAGCTAAGGATCTTCGTGCTGAGCAGCTGAGGGTTGACTGGCTCGAAGACAGGGTTCTTGAGTCCAGTTGGAGGATTCAAGAACTGGAGCAGAATCAAGCACCTGTCCCAGTACCTGCCCCAGCACCGGTCCCTCCAGCGCCAGTAGAGGAAAGAAGAGGAGGACCCGGAGGAAGACCCGGAGGAGGATCCGGAGGAAGAGGAGCCGGAACAGGAACCGGCGGTTGAAGCTGAAGACGTCGCAGAGGATGACGGCAACGATAGCGATTGGGAGATGGAGACGTAGAAGACTGACTCGTCTCGCCAATTCCCGCTTTGTTTTCTTTAGTTTGTTTGTTTCCACTTATGTTTGAACTTGAAATTTTATAATTAAACTGAGATGTTTGGTTGGTATTTTGTGAGACATTGCAATTTATTTAATCGAATGTTCCTTTTGATTGTTTAGTTTGTTGGGTTGACATAACTTGTGTGATGATTAAAGTTTGGAGTATGATAACTATATTGGATCTATATACTTATCAGTGTGTGTTTGTGTTGTCTTGCAAAGATCTGAAATGGCAACTGGACGTCGTGGAAACCTCAACATGACACCTGAAGAATTAGCCGCAATGATCCAAGAACACGTGAATGCTGCTCTGGCAGGTGTTCAAAACCCACCAGTAGGTAACCATTAGTAAATTTTCATGGGAAAATCTAATAGTTGGGCTAATAGACTTTCTCGCTGACTACCTATCCTCTGTCTTCAGGAGGGGGTCTTAACCCCTACAAGATGTTCCTCGATGCGAAACCGAGCAAATTCACGGTGCAGAAGGACCCATAGGACTGGTCTGTTGGATTGAAAAGTCTGAATCGGTGTTCGAGATGTGCAATTGCCTTGAGGCCAATAAGGTCAAGTATGCTGCCTCAACGCTGGAAGATGGGGCATTAACCTGGTGGAACGCACAAGTCCAAAGCGTGGACTTATTGCTGCAAACGCAATGGCCTGGGCCGAGTTTAAGGCCCCAATCAAAGAGGAGTACTGTCCGCGGGACAGAGTTCAACAGTTGGAGCAAGCGCTATGGAACCATAAGATGGTAGGATCTGAAATTGAAGCGTACACGGCGAAACATCACGATCTGGTGTTCCTATGTCCCGATCTGGCTAACACCGTTGAAAAACGACTTGAGTTTTATCTTGGGGGTCTGGTCCCTGAGATCCAGGGCATGGTAATGTCTAGTAACCCTGCGACGGAACATCAAGCGATAAAGTTGGCGCACAAACTCACCGATAAGGGGTGGAACAAAGGAAATTGTCATCTCGGGTGCAACTGAAGTTCTTCCTGATAATAAAAGAAAATTTGAAGACTCGCCTGCTCGACAGTCTTCGTTAGCCCACCACAACAAGGAAACCAGAAACGATTCAACAATTTCAACAACAATCGGGGTCACAATAATCAGTCCGCCAACAACACCCAGAACACAAGCGGCTATGTGGGTCGAAAGCCGCAATGTAATCGTTGTAACCTCCATCATCACGGCCCTTGTGCCGGAAATCGCTGCCAACGATGTGGCAAAACGGGACATGCGGCAAAGGATTGTCGCGGGGAAATCGTGTCTCGACAAAATCAAAATTAGCACCAGATTCAGCAAGGTATTAACCGGGGGTGCTATCAGTGCGGTAGCACTACCCATTTCAAGCGAGACTGCCCGCAACTTCGCAACAACAACAACAATGGTGGGAACAACAACAACAACAACAACACACAACAACAACAACAACCACAACAACAACAACAACAATAAAAACAATGGAAATGGTGGCACAGGAGGTGCCAAAGTCGTGCATTCACGCTAGGCCGCGGAGAGGCTAGAAACGACTCGAACGTGGATACCAGCAAGTTTCCCCTTAACGATCATTTTGCTACTGTACTTTTTGATACGGGTGCGGATAGGAGTTTTATATCTGAGTCTTTTAGAAAGAACCTAAATCTCACACCTAAACCCCTAGAGACCCCTTACATCATAGAACTAGCTGATGGTAAATCTGTAGATGTGACCCATTTAGTAACCGGCTGTCAACTTAAACTCGCGGGCCACACTTTCACCATTGATCTGATGACAACTACCCTGGGTAGTTTTGACGTAGTAGCCGGAATGGACTGGTATTCCGACATCCGAGCTGAAGTTCTCTGTTTAGAGAAAGCTATCCCTATTCCGCTCTTTAACAACGAAGTCTTGATGGTGCAAGGCGAGAAGGCAGGCGCCGTCACAAACATCATCTCATACATGCAAGCTAGAAGTATCTTCGGAGGAAGAACTCCTTCGCTTTGCTCGCACTGGTCACCGAGCAGCCTAAGGACGAGAAGCGTATAGAAGATATCCCCGTCGTCCGTGATTTTTCCGGTGTATTTCCAGAGGAGTTACCTGGTCTTCCACCACATCGACAAGTGGAGTTTGAAATCGAATTGGCAAACCATGCAACTCCTATCGCCAAGGCCCCGTACCGCCTGGCTCCAGCAGAGCTGCAAGAGCTGTCTACCCAACTTCAGGAATTGTTAGAAAAAGGATTTATCCGACCCAGTACTTCGCCATGGGGAGCTCCGGTCCTTTTTGTCAAGAAGAAGGACGGGACCTTCCGCATGTGCATCGACTACAGGGAACTCAATAAGGTTACCGTCAAGAACCGATACCCATTACCTCGCATCGATGATCTCTTCGACCAACTTCAAGGGTCAAGCTACTACTCCAAGATTGATCTACGGTCCGGTTATCACCAGTTACGCGTCAGGGAGGAGGATATCTCTAAGAGGCATTTCGTACTCGGTATGACCATTATGAGTTCTTGGTCATGCCCTTCGGTCTCACCAACGCACCTGTGGTGTTCATGGACCTCATGAACCGCGTGTGTAAGCCGTATCTCGACAAGTTTGTCATCGTGTTCATCGATGATATACTCATCTACTCTAAGGGTGAAGAAGAACATGCTGAGCATCTACGATTATTGTTGGAATTACTTCAATAGGAGAAACTATATGCAAGCTTTCAAAGTGTGATTTCTAGATTCGGGAAGTTCAGTTCCTCGGGCATATCGTGAATGAAAAGGGTATCCACGTTGATCCTGCCAAGATCGATGCTATCAAGAACTGGGAAGCACCCAGGACACCGAAAGGGATCCGCCAATTTTTGGGTTTGGCTGGTTACTACAGACGTTTCATCGAGGGATTTTCAAAGATCGCGCAACGGCTTACCACTCTCACCCAGAAAGGCACTAAGTATGCTTGGGGTGACAAGCAGGAAGCAGCATTTCAATTGCTGAAGCAAAAACTTTGCAGTGCACCCATTCTGTCCTTGCCGGAAGGGACTGATGATTTTGTGGTATATTGTGACGCTTCCATTCAGGGATTGGGATGCATACTCATGCAACGTGATAAGGTCATCGCGTATGCGTCCCGATAATTGAAGGTTCACGAGAAAAACTACACAACACATGACCTGGAATTGGGAGCAGTGGTGTTTGCGCTTAAGATTTGGAGACACTACCTATATGGAACAAAGCGCACAATCTACACGGATCACAAGAGCCTCCAGCATATCTTTGACCAGAAGGAGTTGAACATGCGACAGCGTCGCTGGGTCGAACTCCTGAACGATTATGAATGTGCCATTCGGTATCACCCGGGTAAGGCTAACGTGGTAGCTGATGCCCTCAGTAGGAAGGAGCACATGAAACCTCGTCGGGTACGAGCATTACAATTCACCATTCATTCGGGGTTACCCGAACAGATACGCGATGCGCAGCTAGAAGCAGTTAAGGAAGAAAACATTAAGGCCGAATCTGTGGGAAAGATGGAACGCGATTGGGAAGTAAAACCCAGTGGTGCCCGGTATTTCATGAATCGTATATGGGTACCTCTCTACGGAGACCTCAGAAAGCTAGTTATGGACGAAGCTCACAAATCCTGATACTCTGTCCATCCCGGTTCGGACAAGATGTATCAAGACTTTAAAGCCGCGTACTGGTGGCCCAACATGAAAGCGGATATAGCCACCTACGTTAGCAAGTGTTTGACTTGTGCGAAAGTTAAGGTGGAATACCAGAAGCCATCAGGGCTACTTCAACAACCTGAGATCCCAGTGTGGAAATGGGATCAGATCTCGATGGACTTATCACCAAACTCCCGCGAACTCCGGGTGGTTGCGATACCATCTGGGTAATCGTGGACCGTTTAACTAAGTCCGCACACTTCCTAGCGATCAAAGAAACAGATAAGATGGATAAGTTGACTCGCATCTACATTAAGGAAGTAGTTTCTCAGCACGGAGTGCCAACGTCCATCATCTCGGACAGAGATGCTCGTTTCACGTCCAACTTTTGGCAGTCACTTCAGAAAGCGTTGGGTACACACTTAGATATGAGCACAGCTTACCACCCTCAGACGGATGGTCAAAGTGAAAGGACTATTCAGACCTTGGAAGACATGCTTAGGGCATGTGTGGTAGACTTTGGGAACAGTTGGGAAATCCATCTGCCTTTAGTGGAATTCGCGTATAACAACAGTTACCATACGAGTATTCAAGCGGCACCGTTTGAAGCATTATACGGTCGCAAATGTAGATCACCGATCTATTGGGCAGAAGTCGGTGACAGTCAACTCACAGGTCCTGAGTTGATACTTGAGGCTACTGAAAAGATTGTGCAAATCAGAAACCGCATGGCAGCGGCACGAGATCGACAGAAAAGCTACGCTGATCAACGACGCAAACCGCTCGAATTTCAAGTAGGCGACCGCGTCCTACTAAAGGTGTCACCCTGGAAGGGTGTAATCCGTTTTGGGAAATGAGGCAAACTAAACCCATGGTACGTAGGCCCATTTATGATCTTGAAACGTATCGGGCCCGTAGCTTATCAATTAGACCTTCCTGCCGAACTCAGTGGAGTTCACAACGTTTTTCACGTGTCAAATCTGAAGAAGTGTCTATCAGATGAGACCCTAGTCATTCCATTGGATGAGATTCAAGTGGATGAACAACTGCACTTTGTGGAACAACCTATCGAGATCATGGATCGTGAGATCATGGATCGTGAGATCAAGACTCGAAGGCACAGCAAGATACCGATCGTCAAGGTTCGTTGGGATTCTAAGCGTGGACCGGAGTTCACGTGGGAAATAGAGGACCAAATGAAAAGTAAATACCCACACCTTTTTGCAGCTGAGCAGCAATCTAACGTTACCACCAACTAAATTTTCGGGACGAAAATTCTTTCAACATGGGGATGATGTGACAGCCTAGGAATTTCTTGTACCATTGCTAACAAACTGAATCTTTGTGCGTTGCATTCTAAACCCCGCTTACTCAATTTTCGGGACGAAAATTCTTTCAACATGGGGATAATGTGACATCCCGGCTTTTCAGGTATCTTAAACGCGCTACTTCACGGTTATTCATTCCTACGCTAAATTGATTCGGAGAATTTAATTACACGCTCGCAATAACTACGCTAACTTTTGAATGCATTGGGCAAATTACGTGCTATGTGTTATTAGACGTTTGTGAATTTTGTGAATTATTATATCACGTTTTAATTTCGCGATTATTAGTTTTAAAAAATATATATATATATAATAAATAACCGAACCGAACCACAAAACGGATCAACCTCACCTCCTTGCGGCCCAAGGAACTAGCCTAAACTTGAGGCCCAAGTTACTCACCCAAACCGCCCCCCCCCCTTTGCGGTCGCAAGCCCACCCCCACCCTCTTTCTCCTTCTTTTCCTTGTTTTATATAATAAGGGCATGCATGGGTTATATGATAAAAAAAAAACAAACACAAACCTAGCCTCTAAGAAGCCGACGGCAGCCCCCCCCTCTCTCGATCGCACAAGCCTTCAACCCGGATTGATTCCAATATCGTTCCCGGTTCGCTAATCTTCATCGTATCAAGGTAGGATTTTAATTGTTTTGCAAATCACATTAGGGTTTGTGAAATCTTGATCATGATTGTATGTATTGTTTGAATCATTGTTATGGAAAGTGTTATGATTTATGTTTAGTTCGGTTGATTGTGCGAGTTTTTGCGATTGTGATGTTTGGATGAATACAAAAATCATAGGCTGCGTTTTTGTGATAAAAATCATATCATATGATTAGGGTTTGCATGGGTATTGATGTACATGACGATATGTGACAAATAAACCTGTTCTTGATCATTGTTAATTAGAGTCTTGATCGTTTAAGCGTGTTCTATTGCGATGAAAGTCGAAAACAGGTTGCTGAATGGTATTTACAGCCAACTTCAATTGGCTGTAACCTGGTCATTATTTATCGAAAAGTGGATTTTCTGAAGCCTAAAACGTATATTTCTGAAAAACGCTTCTAATGGCGCTGGATTCATATTTTTCTGAGGTCGTTTGCTATTTTTAAGTGGTCATTTAAGTGCAGCAGCTGAAGCTGCGTAAATTCTGAAAATTTGCTAGTTGTTTATCGAGTAGGATCTCAAAATCTGTAGAGGGTTGGGTCACGAAATTTGTACAGTAACTGGAGACGGGAATTTCCGAAAAACGCCCACTGGAATTTTGTTAATTGGATGAACTATGATTTTTAAATAATTTTTCCCGTGGACTGCAGTCAGAAAGCGACGAATCTGACTGCAGCCTAGTATATAAATGTTTATAAATAATTGGTAAAGTTTAGGACTTGAAAAATTTACATAAAATTCTACAGTTTAGTTGACATCTCCTGTAAAGAAATTGGAATTTTAGAACGTTAGAACTATTTTATAGAAATCCTCGAAAACAGCCTAGTTATGAGCGTAGAAGCTGAAACATGATAACTTGCGTATGTGTGTACCAAAGTGTTGTATGAGTTGATTTGTGTTTATGACAAGTTGGTTTGATCACTATTTTAGTATGATGATATTTTGCATGCATGATTGTGTTTTCGAAATTGTTATTATGTGTGCCGCATTGTGTGTTAGTTAGCGTAGGGTTTGTATCAGTGTGTTCACACACTAACTTTAAATCGATTGACATGTTAGGACGCAATTAGCGGTCCCATCATTTGCTACTTCTTTACACTAACCGAGCAATTAAAGGTGAGTTCACGGCCCCTATTTTATCCGGTTTTAAACAACAGGGGGAGAAACATGTATACATTCTATAACTCTATCTTTTTACGCTATGCGAAATTAACGTCGTTAAACTACTCGGTAACTAAGTTAATGTTAATGTACGTTATGGTCACTAAGCAGCTATATCACGGAAGTCCTCGACAAACTCTCGGATCGTTAGTATTGGGTTAGATACCGGGAAATTATAAGTAGTACTACTGGGCCCGACAAGCCCCACCCGAGCTAGTCGCGCTAGCCGACCGGGTATGGTCAACGGGTGATTAATTTGGCCTAACTTTCGCCATGGTCAGCGATAGGCCTGGCAACACGGAGGCACAACAGTCAGTTTCGATCGCGAACACTTATGTGACGTAACTTTAGGCTCGCTACCTACATGTTAACATTGAACTTAATTACGAACCAATATCATTATTATTCCGGGTTAGGAATAATAGAACCAACATTATTATTCCGGGTTAGGAATAATGGAACCAATATTATTATTCCGGGTTAGGGATAATGGAACTATATCGTTATCCCGGGTTAGGGATAACGGGGGAAACAAACTTTTAACCGAACTTGTGAACTTATAAAAACCTTTTGAACTCACTCTTCTTTAATGTTGACACTTGTTTCTTTACATGTTTCTCAAGACGCTAGGAGAGCTAGGTGCACTCACTTGCATTGACCAAGACATATTTTTATCGAGTCTCATTTACGAATATTGTTTGGGATTTTTGGTTTTTGGCGTTTGTGTTGGCGCCCGTTACTTTACCTTACTTTACTTTAATGCTTCCGCACAACTTAGAAACTAATGCTTCCGGTAAACTTTGAAACCAAACTAAGACAAATTGAAAATTATTATGAATGGGTAAACAAATGTTTTTGGAAAACGTTTAAATAAATCATATAGAGTCGTTCGATATTACTAGTGTCTCAGATTCTGGTTTGTTCACACGCCTCGCAGTAAAACTCCGCAAGTGGAAATTGAGGGTGTGACAATTATGTTTAAAAATATGTTAAAAAAGCAGTAAGATAACTATAATTCAGCCTGTAATGTTTTTAACGTGAGTTATGCCTTAAAGGGCAATTTCGTCATTTTACAATGTAATAAATGAGCTTATATGTAAACTGATGTTATGGTCATAAACATTTTGTAAAAACACTTATTTTATGATGTTATATCAGTAGGATATCAATTATGTGTGTGGTTCATAGTTTAAGACCAAACTATGTCCCGAAAGGGTATTTTGGTCATTTCACACAGAATTTGATAACTTATTTGGGAATCTGAGTTTAGGACATGTACCTATTGTTAATATATTAAAAATATGTTTTGAAATCAGTAGGTATCAAGTCTTGATGCTCTAATATGGCTTTAACCAATATTATGCGTCGAAACGACGATTAAGTCGCTAATGACAAATTAAATGGTATTTAAGTGAAACTGTTGTTGTGACCAGATTTGTATAGTCAAAATATGTTAATATATATTTATTCAATAAGTACATGGTTTAGTTCCATTGCAATGCTTAAAAACCATTTAAAGTGCCGAAAGGGCAATATCGTCCTTCAAGGACATAAATATGCAAAGTAAAGCTTAAACTTAGTTTGCAATCTGAATAAATATCCAAATAATCCTAATAATGATATTACATAAGTAGGTAATGAGTTTTGATGTTAAAACCATGTTTAAACTATTTTATACGCCAAAAGGGCGATATGGTCACTTTAAACGCGTTTATGTGTTAAACCTTATTAACTTCAAAAATAAGTTCATTAATTTAACAAATCAGTTTACAACTCATTTATATACTTGTTCATAGTTTAAACCTTATTTTTATACATTAGGGGCCTTTTTGCAAAAAAATTGACATATTTAACAGATATTGTATAAAAGCTCGGATTACTATGTAACCATGTAATATAACTCCAGAGGGTTAGACTACAACCTAACATGGTCACAATGCAACTTAGAATCAGTAGCCAAGGTTGCTAATTCGGGTCAGAACTGAAAGTCAAAGCAAAAGTCAACTTTTGCGACTTGGTTGTGAACCGACCTTAGACCTGGAATTGACGAGCCGAACATGTTCCCACATGTTCTCATAATTATTACCAAGTTATTAGAGTGTCAAAGCAGATTTTATAACACCTACATTACTAGTTATGAATTTATTTCAAAACTGACCCGTTTGACTTTTTATTAACACTACTTTGACCCGTCAGTTGACCAAGCAAACATGGTAATCAGGAGGTGCCCTCTGGAGGAATTAACACCTACCTTATTACGATCACGTAGCCATGTTCGTTACAACATTGGCTAGACCATAATGGTCTTAGCTCAAATTCAAGG
The DNA here is from genome assembly GCA_947069175.1 of Scalesia atractyloides. Taxonomy (NCBI): domain Eukaryota; kingdom Viridiplantae; phylum Streptophyta; class Magnoliopsida; order Asterales; family Asteraceae; genus Scalesia; species Scalesia atractyloides. The sequence goes on along the minus strand of CAMTDV010000021.1, from coordinate 22,127,704 downwards.
CGTTTTTACGTTAACGCTTTGACTTTGGCTTAAAGCTTATCAAAACTGAAAAAGGAAGGCTAATAACACTTATACAAGGTCCTTAGCACGAAATAAGACTTGATTAGGAAGCTCCTTTAGATCAGGAACCTCCAGAGAGCAAGATAGAGATGAAATGAGAATGAGCAAGTCAAAGTGATGCAACACACCACCTATTTATACTTGAGGGCCAAGCATAGGATCATGACAGGTGTTGAGGCTTGTTCTCAGATGCAAACAAGTGTTTATGGACGTGTCTTGTGTAACATCTGTCAAAAACCGGGTTAACCAAACCCGCTTCGTTTATTAACCGAACATCCAGTTAAAATTTTCGTTGCGTATTTAATGCTCAAATTAATTTTATACGATACATAATTAATAAACAATTTAAATTTAAAAACTATAATTGATAAAAAGTGAAAATAAAATAAATAAAAAAAGAAAGAAGGCTGCCGGGTTTCGAACCCGGGTCAGCCGGAAGCCTAACTCACACCCACTTAACCACTCCGCCACTTGACCCATTTGTGTTATATAATGAAACAAATAACATTTATAATAAAACTCGAATTCAAACCCAGTGAATCAGCGTGCCTATTTCGCAGTCGCCGGAAATCCCGACGACTTCGCCAATCATTGACGGTTTCTATTGACTTAACGGATGTATTAATCTCAACGTCGGTTATAACCGATGTCTAATCCCGCGACATCAGTCATATCCGCCGGAGAAAAGCTGACCAACGAATCAAGACAGAAATCAGACCAAATTCATCGAAATTTTTCCTATAAATACACACCCAAGTCTCTGGAAATCTTTTCGCCAAAATCGCACCATTTCTCGAATCAATTTCGCTCGTCGGAAATATTCTGCCATCACCGGACTTTCGCTGGAAACCGAGACTCACATCAACACGGTAAATACCTCGACTCTTTCTGTTTCAATCCATTGTTAGACTATTACTAACATCAATCCATCACCGAAATCAATCCCAGACGACGTTGCCGAATATTCTGCTTTCGCCGAAAACTTCTGGAATTTCCAGAATCACGCTGTGAATCGGTATAATCACCTAAACCTTCTGTTAATCATTCTTAGTAACTCAATTTCACATCTAATCAATCAAAACTGTTAATCGATCCGAACAGACGGAGTTCACAAAACAGAGCCGACGATCCTTGCCGGAGTTCTGAGAAAGACATCTGTTCGGTACATTCATTTCCAAGACTCTCTCTATTTCATCGCATTACAATCGCTTATAAAGTTCGTTAATTGAATTTAACAAGAAACTGTTGAATAATCGTTGTCTGTGTTTTGAACGAAGAAGATGAATTCTAACTAATGTATAAGTGAAATTAAAACAAGATAATAAACCGGGTTAGACACACAGTCCAGCGGTGGACTGTGTGCAAACACACAGCAAACGTCTCGAGTTCGATTCCTATCACGACCCTATCCTCGGAAATAAAAATGTTTTTTTTAAAACCGAACGGGTTAACTCACTGTAAGATGTTAAGTATAATAAAAATCAGTATATTAACCAGGTTAGACACACAGTCCAGCGGTGGACTGTGTGCAACACTAAACCACAGGTCCCGGGTTCGAGACCTGTTATATGCACCGGTTCGATATAATTAAAACCTTTTTAAAATGAATAAATTCTGATTAAACTAAATAGTGTATAAATATAATTAAAAACAGAAATATTTCGGGTTAGACACGTAGCTCAGTTGGTAGAGCTGCGTGCACGCGTACGGGAGGTCTCGGGTTTCGAGCCTCACCAGCGCATACATACACACGACCGAACCGGTCAACAGTCAAAGTCAACGGTCAATTGGTCAACGGTCAACTGGTTAAAAAGTCAAAAAATTTTATTTTCTTTTATTTATTTATTTTATTTAAAAATCAATTAAAAATACTTAAAAATAATATTTTTAAAGTTAGAAAATTTCCTTGAACTCACAAAAGTAAACCTAACAATCCCATTAAGAACACTAATTAAAAATATTAATCTCAAATAAAAGTTTATTTATTTATCGAACTATTATGTTATTATTTAGGTTAGTTCCTTTGTCCGGTTAAATCCGAATTCGTGCGCTTCATCATCAATCCAAGAAACGCACCCACTGTGAGTGAATTCTTACAAATTCCCCTTTTTATTCATGTTTTGGGGTGTATCATGTGTCGCTTAAACTAATTCGTTTATTCAAACTCGTGCTATACCATATTATGATCTAAACTTAGAATGTAAATATTGTTTGTTGTTTTGTATTACATATTGTCAAGTTGTATGCAAATTATTTGTTAGGCCCATCAGTTCCTCGTGGGAGACGAGTTGAACAACGCGTGCCTTAAAACTCATTCATTAGGCCCATCAGTTCGTAGAACAACGCGTGCCTCAAAAACTCATTCATTAGGCCCATCAGTTCCTCGTGGGAGACGATTGAACAACGCGTGCCTCAAAACAATCATTGTTGTATGTGTGTGCAATATTTAATATTATGTGTATTGTGAATAAGTTTACATCTACATTTACTCATATGTGGTTATGCACTTTATTTTATAATCAATACAATAAACACGTTTAAATTATTTTTCATAGGATTCACTTCGCCAACTTTTTGTTGACCCAAAAACCATTTTTACACATGATACAGATGGACAGGATGAAGCAAGGAACACATAGGAAAGTGCGTTAGAAGAAAAATAATGAAGTCTAGAGAGATGTATAGGACATGTTGTACTTGTATGATTTGATTGTATGATCTTCTTTAAAATTGTAATAATAAATATGAAACATTATAATAAATGTCATGAGCTTTGATGAAAACCCAATCATGCCCCGATCACCTTTTCCGCTGCGGGTCGGGGTGTGACAGATTGGTATCAGAGCTTTTGACTATAGGGATATAGAATAGGTTATTAGACCCTTAGAGCCTATACTATAGTTTATTAGATTTTAATTGTTTATGGGTTACATGCAAACTCATGATGTTTATTTCTTTCATATTTATTACATACACAAATGCATGCAACACTTCCAATATTACATTTTGTGATACATAATGAATTATACTTACAATCAAACATACATACTTACATACATATTCATCATACATATTTCAATGTTCACATATTCAAATCACCTTCATACTTCCGTAATTCAAGATTTTGTCGCATTTTTCATTTTCAAAATCTCATCAAAGTGAGTTCTGCGACGGGCATGTAGTAACTGTAAGGGTACAAGTACCGGTAGTCGGAACGTCCTGTCTAGGTTGGCATTCATATAAATCCAATATAACGGACCAGTTTGCCTACCTGGGGACTAACGATGAGAGTACGAAGGACCTATTAGGCCAAAGCATGCCACACCAAACGTCGTTCGAACTAACCCCACTTTGAGGTGTCACCGTGTCCACACCTGGATACATTCCGAATATCATACGTTACATACATATTTCTCGATTTTCTCGGGTTTTAGTGTACGTAACCAGGCTAACACGTGCGAACCATATGAAAAACCCGGTAATCATGGGGGCCCACATGATTACGAAGGTGAAGTATGGCGGCATGCAAGCCCAATTACGAGCAAAGCCCAAGAATCCTATGGATGTAGTAAATTTATTATTCTATATTTATTTTATGAATGTTCATTCCTAAATACGACACATGTACCCCTAAAACGTCCAACTCATACTCTTGATACGTATTCCTTGTAGATGTCTTCTAGTCTCGTCGTAGGAAAATGAAATCAGGAAAATCCCGCGAGCGCATGGCTGCCCAAATCGCTCAACAAATGGCGGCCGTAATACCCAGCATTGTAGTTCAAGTTCAACAAGCCCTTACCGCTAATCCCGACAACCCAATCAATCAAGAAGATCAAAATGTTATCAACCCTTCCCCAAATACCACTAAATGCACCTTCAAGCATTTCAAATCCTGCAACTTTGGAAGCAGCCATGGAGTTAACTACAGAGCTCACCGAAAACCGCATACGGAATAAAGATTTCAAGGAGGAGAAGAAAAGGATTAAGCATCAACCGAAACCCCAAACTCCACCTAAACCGAATCCTCTTCTCAAACCACTTCTAAGAGGAAACGAGATGGACAAATCTTCGCTGTCACCCAACACAACCAACCAGCTTCACAAGTTGTACCCCTCCAAGCTATCCCAATCACTCAAATAACACCCAACTCAACTTCCCAAATAAGAAACCTTACTTTGGACCTCACCCCCTACTCAAAACATGATCCAAACATATCAACAACCCCAATACCCCATGTTTCCTTATGTTCGAGCTTGTTTTAATTGTGCGACCCTACCCATTTTAGAAACACGTGCCCTCGATTGGTTAACATCATAAATGCCCAAGCTCAAGCAAACCCAGTTAACCAAGCAAATCAAGAAAACCTAACCACTAGGCCACCAGCAAGAGGAAGAGTTTACAACATCAACGCCAATCCTGTTAAAGATAATGACGGCCTAAACGAACCACCCAACTAGTCTCCTCCACCAAAAATCAAGATTCAACTCCAACCGCTTAGTTTTTATGTTTTTCTTTATGTTATCTCAATTTTCACGTATCTCAGTTATAAATTGTAAATTTTATCCAAGAATCTTATGCGAATTACTATTTCAGTTTTGTTTTATACTCATTGATTTAACATTCATATCATCATACCTCAAGACGTATCTCAGTCTCGTCATTTAAAGAAGTTGGGTTGTGTCTCACTTTTACCTGGACTAACCCCTTCATCATAACAAACGAGCGAGGTACTATCATCATTCAATCATGTATACCTTCAGATTTGAGACTCAAGTTTTGGTTGTTGTGCTTGTTTATGTTTTAGAGTCACATAGAACTAATCATAATTTACTGATAAAGCCAATGAAAATTTGACAAGAATATGGTGGATACGCCGCTGGTACTTCCTATATATAAGTATTATTCCAAGGATCAGAGGCATTGTCAGGCGGTTATGAGAAGTTTCCATGTAGGATTTAGTAATGTCATGGTTGAAGTTTGTTTTATGCTCACTGATTTTAGCATTCATATCATCATACATCTCAACGTATTTCAATCTCATTATTTAAAGAAGTTGGGCTGTGTCTCACTTCTACATAGACTAACCTCTCCATCATAACAAACGAGAGAGGTACTGTCATCATTCAAACATGTATACTATCAGCATTAAGACTCAAGCTTTGGTTGTTGTGTTTGTTTATGTTTTAGAGTCACATAGGACTAATCATAACTTATTGATAAAACCAATGAAAATTTGACAAGAATATGGTGGATACGCCGCTGGTACTTCCTATATATAAGTATTCTTGCCAAAGGATCAGAGGCATTGTCAGGCGGTTATAAGAAGTTCCATGTAGGATTTAGTAATGTCATGGTTGAAGTTTGTTTATACTCGCTGATTTAGCATTCATACCATCTCATCATTCGAAGAAGTTGGATTGTGTCTCACTTCTACATAGACTAACCTCTCCATCATAACAAACGAGAGAGGTACTGTCATCATTCAAACATGTATACTACCAAAATTAAGACTCAAGCTCTAGTTGTTGTGTTTGTTTATGTTCTAGAGTCACGTCATAGAATAATCATAACTTACTGATGAAACCAATGAAAATTTGACAAGAATATGGTGGATACGCCGCTGGTACTTCCTATATATAAGTATTCTTGCCAAAGGATCAGAGGCATTGTCAGGCGGTTATGAGAAGTTCCATGTAGGATTTAGTGGTAGAAGTTTTGTTTTAGGGTATAACCTTATCTTTCCAAACGTATCAAAACTCATATGCATAAAATCATACTTAGTCAATCAACCCTGTGTATCCATGTTCCGTATTCATACACTTTAGGCAACAAAAGCGATTCCTGTAGCAGGGTACTCAACCCTTACAAGGAACGTTACCGCCTCAAACAAAATTTAAACTCTTACTCCCTTCTAAGTATGTAATTGTCAAATTAAAACACCATCCTTTTGAGTCAAACATGCCACTACTTAAATTTCGGGACGAAATTTCTAAAAGTAGGGGATACTGTAACATCCGTCAAAAACCGGGTTAACCGAACCCGCTTCGTTTATTAACCGAACATCCAGTTAAAATTTCGTTGCGTATTTAATGCTCAAATTAATTTTATACGATACATAATTAATAAACAATTTAGAATTTAAAAACTATAATTGATAAAAAGTGAAAATAAAATAAATAAAAAAAGAAAGAAGGCTGCCGGGTTTCGAACCCGGGTCAGCCGGAAGCCTAACTCACACCCACTTAACCACTCCGCCACTTGACCCATTTGTGTTATATAATGAAACAAATAACATTTATAATAAAACTCGAATTCAAATCCAGTGAATCAGCATGCCTATTTCGCAGTCGCCGGAAATCCCGACGACTTCGCCAATTATTGACGGTTTCTATTGACTTAACGGATGTATTAATCTCAACGTCGGTTATAACCGATGTCTAATCCCGCGACATCAGTCATAACCGCTGGAGAAAAGCTGACCAACGAATCAAGACAGAAATCGGACCAAATTCATCGAAATTATTTCCTATAAATACACACCCAAGTCTCTGGAAATCTTTTCGCTCAAAATCGCACCATTTCTCGATCAATTCACCGCCGAATATTTCTCACCGACTTTCGCCGAAAAACCGAGACTCACATCAACACGGTAAATACCTCGACTCTTTCTGTTTCAATCCATTGTTAGACTATTACTAACATCAATCCATCACCCAGAATAAATCCCAGACGACGTTGCCGAATATTCTGCTTTCCCGGAAAACTTCTGGAATTTCCAGAATCACGCTGTGAATCGGTATAATCACCTAAACCTTCTGTTAATCATTGCTTAGTAACTCAATTTCACATCTAATCAATCAAAACTGTTAAACGATCCGAACAGACGGAGTTCACAAAACAGAGCCGACGATCCTTGCCGGAGTTCTGAGAAAGACATCTGTTCGGTACATTCATTTCCAAAACTCTCTCTATTTCATCGCATTACAATCGCTTATAAAGTTCGTTAATTGAATTTAACAAGAAACATTGAATAATCGTTGTCTGTGTTTTGAACGTAGAAGATGAATTCGAACTAATGTATAAGTGAAATTAAAACAAGATAATAAACCGGGTTAGACACACAGTCTAGTGGTGGACTGTGTGCAAACGCACAACAAACGTCTCGAGTTCGATCCCTATCACGACCTATCCTCGGAAATAAAAATGTTTCTTTTTAAAACCGAACCGGGTTAACTCACTGTAAGATGTTAAGTATAATAAAAATCAGTATATTAACCAGGTTAGACACACAGTCCAGCGGTGGACTGTGTGCAACACTAAACCACAGGTCCCGGGTTCGAGACCTGTTATATGCACCGGTTCGATATAATTAAAACCTTTTTAAAATGAATAAATTCTGATTAAACTAAATAGTGTATAAATATAATTAAAAACAGAAATATTTCGGGTTAGACACGTAGCTCAGTTGGTAGAGCTGCGTGCACGCGTACGGGAGGTCTCGGGTTCGAGCTCACCCAGCGCATACATACACACGATCGAACCGGTCAACAGTCAAAGTCAACGGTCAACTGGTCAAAAAGTCAAAAATTTTTATTTTCTTTTATTTATTTATTTTATTTAAAAATCAAACAAAAATACTTAAAAATAATATTTTTAAAGTTAGAAAATTTCCTTGAACTCACAAAATAAACCTAACAATCCCATTAAGAACACTAATTAAAATATTAATCTCAAATAAAAGTTTATTTATTTATGGAATTATTATGTTATTATTTAGGTTAGTTCCTTTGCCGATTAAATCCGAATTCGTGCGCATTCATCATCAATCCAAGAAACGCACCCACTGTGAGTGAATTCTTACAAATTCCCCTTTTTATTCATGTTTTGGGGTCTATCATGTGTTGCTTAAACTAATTCGTTTATTCAAACTCGTGCTATACCATATTATGATCTAAACTTAGAATGTAAATATTGTTTGTTGTTTTGTATTACATATTTTCAAGTTGTATGCAAATTATTTGTTAGGCCCATCAGTTCCTCGTGGGAGACGAGTTGAACAACGCGTGCCTTAAAACTCATTCATTAGGCCCATCAGTTCGTAGAACAACGCGTGCCTCAAAACTCATTCATTAGGCCCATCAGTTCCTCGTGGGAGACGAGTTGAACAACGCGTGCCTCAAAACAATCAATTGTTGTATGTGTGTGCAATATTTAATATTATGTGTATTGTGAATAAGTTTACATCTACATTTACTCATATGTGGTTATGCACTTTATTTTATAATCAATACAATAAACACGTTTAAATTATTTTTCATAGGATTCACTCGCCAACTTTTTGTTGACCCAAAAACCATTTTTACACATGATACAGGTGGACAGGATGAAGCAAGGAACACATAGGAAAGTGCCTTAGAAGAAAAATAATGAAGTCTAGAGAGATGTATAGGACATGTTGTACTTGTATGATTTGATTGTATGATCTTCTTTAAAATTGTAATAATAAATATGAAACATTATAATAAATGTCATGAGCTTTGATGAAAACCCAATCATGCCCCGATCACCTTTTCCGCTGCGGGTCGGGGTGTGACATCTTGAGCAGGAGGTGGGTGGCAATGACGTAATAGGTGGCAGGGCAGCAAGTTGCCAAGTTTTTCTGCCTCTGCAGGTCCTTACAGACCGTAACCGTATGTGGTTGCGGTCCGTATGGACCTTTAGTGCCCACATAATTTGAGTTTGTTAAATTTGAAATGTGGTATTTTACAACTTTGGTCCCCCGACTTTTTTGATGCCGTATCGGAGGTTATTGAAATAACATAACGCCATTTTTAGTCCCTCTCGACTACACGTGCAACCAAGATTTGACGAAACACGTGTCAAGCTTTTATTAGCCGAAATTTTTGAGGTGTCACATAAATCCTTTCCAAGAAGCTTCTGAAATCTAGAGACTGAGTAAGGCAGAAAGGAAACAACCAAATCCCTGAGACAACAACCAATGGCGCTCCGCGACCAATTTCTGGTTGTCTTCCTAAACGATTCCCAGCTCCACATACAAGGTATCCACATCAGCACAAGAGACCGAGGCGGCAGCCTTGTGATGGTTAGTGTCTTCAACCAATTGCTCCCTCTCCCATAGCAACTATTCTCGCTCCCGAGCGCAGGTTTTCTCCTTCTCCTTCAGCATCGCCCCGAAATGCTAACAAAGGAAAAGAGAAAATACAAAGTCAGTAACAATCACAGTCAAAGCACAAAAGAAGATAAAGAATATAATAAAAACAAACCTCCTTCTCCAAGAGACTCCTCTCAGCATTTACCACGCGACATTGGGGCTCTACAGCGATGGTCTGCAAGGTCTTGAAGCATCCCTCCAAGTCCTTGTTCTCATCCTTCAACCTCCGAACATGTTACAATATACCAGTCCCTTGGAAGAATCCTTCACACATTGCCATACAATATTGATTCTCAAAAATCCCAGGATCCAAGGCGGAATTCATGAACCTGTGAGAACAGGGAAGAGTATGCTCCAAGAGGTCCCGGGCAGTCTCCCCGGTGTTAACAACTGACGAAAAAGTTATCTTGCTGTTAGGAGCATAAGGAGGAGGCCACCCTTCAGCAAACAAGGGTGCCAAAGGGACCAAATCTGGAGATAAGGAGGGAGCTTAATCCTGCTCTGGCTGAATCCTTGTTTAGTGGAAGTATGAATGGCAGCCTTAGCCGGCATTGCATGAGCTACGGGCACCTTTTGCTTAAGCTTTAGAGGAGAAGTAGAGGTCAAAATGGTTAAAATTTACAACTTCTTTTGGTTAAAATTTATGCTTGGATCTTTCAGTTAATATCGACCTTAGTGTTAGACATCATTCCTATCACAATCTCTTGTATCTCTGATTTGCCTCATTACCATTTTCAACACTGTGTGTTAGATTATATAGGTGGGACTATAATGGGTAAGGTTATTGTTGTTGTTGTTGTGTGGTGGTGTGTTAGATGTTATTTATTTGCTCATGTTATAGTCCAATATGTAGCCCACTGGGCCTAACGGTTTACTTAGAGGAGATTCCTTTATATATAATTTGTATCTCATCTTTGCGTGTCCCTAATTTGCCTCATTGTTATTTGCTTTTGTCGCCGCTATTCAATCAACCACTACGTTTTCAACGTTGCGTGTTTGAAATTGCCGGTATATGTTCTTCCATCTCATTTTTTGTTGAATGTTTACCTTTTTTCTTGTTGAGCTATCTTTCATAGATTTCTCAATTAAAACATTTTGGCCTTGTTTCATACGAGATTTAGGGTTACAAAATCTTGTTTGAATGTTACAAATTCAATGTAGCTTCTTTTTTACTTAAGTGTACAAATGAGATATTTTATTCCTAAATTTGATTAATTTTGCCTAAATTTTGTTTAACCTAGTCTAATCTGCTTTGAATCTTTTGCTTTTAGTTGATTTGGTGTGATCTAATCAGTTTGATTTGGTTAATCAACATTAGTATATGGATTTTACATGTAGTGAGCATAGTTACCTAAATCGCTAGGGTTACCACGATCCACGTATTGGATCGCGGTGTACCCAATCGCAAATCGTAAACGATCCGGAACGTCATGGTCCGGCGATCCGAGTTGAATCGGTACGGCGTTCCAGATTGACAAGGTCTGCTCCGATTTGTTAAGGTTAGGTGCTCTGATTTGTTATGATACGGTGAATTTCTTACTAAACGGAGTGTAAAGTCGCCATATTTGGAGTGTAAAGTCACTGAAAAACTTGACTGCACGGATGCAAGAAAAGTGATGAAGAAGAAGACCTAATTCTACTGCAAGAAAAGTTATGAAGAAAACCTAATTTTAATCTATGTTGTGTTGTATTGGGCCTTCTTAAAGCTAACTACACAGCCCAATATTTTATCAAAGGGCCTAATTGCCTAAAACACAAATAAGTAAAGAGAAATTATGGAATGCCTAAACGCAAATAAGTAAAAGAGAAATCATGGAGTCTAAAAGCTGCAACAATTAATATGGAAATTTATATTTGATCTAATTTTGATTATAATATTTTATATGTTAAGTAATGATTTTGGTACATTGAACCATATTTCATGGTTCACCATACCGGTTTGTACCGAAATGAACCTACCCCTGTTCATAAGGAATACACCAAATCTAGCGAATCGCGTACCCGGTCCGCGTACCCGTACCGGAGCGTACCGCGATTTAGGTAACTATGGTACATTTGGTTCTTAGCTATGTGGTAGAGGCTTAGATTTCCTTCAACTTGGGTGGCCTTGCATGTGATTGTGCTTCTGCACATATGTTTAATGTAGTCTTGTGATTTTATATATTAATTTGGTCTATTTTACTATGTTTCTCCTCCACCACTTCTATATTATTGTTGTTTGCGTATTGTTTGTTATCCGTGTTGGGGTTTGTTTGGGGGGGGGGAGGGTCTTTCTAAGCTGTCTCTATATCCCTGGGATAGAGAGAAGGTTTGCCTACATCTCAATCTCCCCAAACCCTACCAATAGCTTTGCTATTTGTGGGATTTATGGATACAAATGTTGTATAGGTACAGATGTTGTTGTATACTTATTAATCCAATCTGATTAATAAGTTTTAAAAAATATATATTATGTTTTATTTTTGTCTGTGTATACACACACACACATAAAATTCCAGTTCTATTAATCGCTAATCGGTACCCCCACACTCGTGCTCACACACACATAAAATTCCAGTCTTATTAATTGCTAATCGGTACCCCACCACTCGACTAGCACCTAGCTATTTTTGTAAAACCATGAACAGTTGCATTATTGCATGAAAATCTGTAATTGATTTCACATTGGGTAATGTGCTGCTAATAACCTTTGAGAAGGGGATTTATATTGTCGTCTTTCTGGTAAGGGGTGATTAGAAGTTCTATGTGTTATTTATAGCAGAATAAAGAGAAAAAATGCTTTATTTTCTGTTGATTTACTATATAGGGAAGCATATATTCATGGAATTAGTAAGCTTCAAATATTTACAACCTTAGTAGTTTAGTTCTTACAGGGAAAAATATTTATGAAAATAGAAACTCTTAACTTGTTGCTACCTTATTTTTCACTTTACAGATTTAGGCCAATATCCAAATTATCAGTTCATATTTGCAAACATAGCTTTATGAGCTAACCAAGGCAACTTTATTAGAACCATATATTTACAATTTTAAAAATCTTCAAGGTGGGTTGTAGAAAGATTTTTATGAAGATGTTTACAATTTTAAAAATCTTCGAAGTGTTTCTTTGCTTTTTTGTTAGTGAGTGCATAACTTTTGTCATTTATATCGATCCCATCTTAAATTTTCAATCTTGTTAGATCAATATCATCTAGATAAACAATTAAAATGGAGTGTGTGTAAAATATAGTATGATTTGTCTAAACAATTAGCATGGCCCAGACTTTTGACTGTTTTCCCAAAGCATCAAACTATTCTTCTAGCAAACCTTTTTACTGTTTTGAGGCCATACGATCATAACTTATGAAATAATTAAGGCATCTAAATATGGTCACATCTTTACTTAATCACATTTTTACAAATATGCAAACATAATATCATAATTTATAAAACAAGACCAGTTTATCTTCCCTATTTCACTTTGTTACCATATATATCATATGACCATATGTGCATCTCTTGTTTTTTCATTGATTTAGTGTGATTTACTTTGCAAGTGTAGGAACAGCTAAGACAATGCATATGAATAGATACCAGAACGGTAATGCATCTAGCAGCAAGAGTTTGAAGAGTTCTGCCACCAGTAGTCTGTCATCATGGTCAGATCTTGACCACGACCTGCTCTTACCAATTTTGATGAAAATTGGACCCATAGATTTCTTGGCATTCAGCAGGGTTTGCAAATCCTGGAGGTCACTAGCATTTGCTCACCTAAACAAGTTTATGGGTTCTAGACGACCCATGTCAGTATCTTTCTCTACTCGCACTAATAATGAGTGCTATTTAGAGGACTTTGAGGGAAGAAAATTCAAAACCATTCTTCCCCATTCTACTGGCAGTACTTGTGTTGGTCTAACATGCGGTTACTTGATCTTCTTCCGGAGCATAACCTGTGAGTTCTGGCTTGTGAATCCCCTCAGCAAGTGTGAACTTCACTTCCCTAATTTTCCCAGATCCTTCAAGGTTGATACCAATCCACCAAACTTCAGGGGTATCCTTGTCTTTTCACCCTCCAGATCCCAGTGGGTTCTTGTGATCTCACAAAAATTCACCAAAGCAGTATTATATTCTGTATCTCGTAACCAAGCCATATGGCAAGTTCTTTACTTACCTTTCCCCATCCTTGATATACATTCTTTCAATGGAAAGATGTATACAATTAGCAGCAATTGTCATTTATATGAAGTGAGACTCAATGCAATGCCCGATTTGACACTACTCGGATTTGAAGAATTTCCCGGAACGGGGACTCTTACGCCCGGAGTTCGTAAAATCGGGCAAAACTCTCTATGTGGTGAGTTGTATTGCACGAGATGTATACGAGGCTTATGAAATGGATTTTGAACAAATGGAATGCATGCGGATAGAAAAGCCGGTAGTGGAATATGCATTCTTTGTGGGTGATTGGAAAAGTAGTGCTGCAGTTAATCCTGACACCTGGGCAAAACATCTGATGCGAAATGAAAGGCTTGGTTTGAAGGATAGTGATAAAAGGAGAATTAAAGGCAGGTGTTTGATTGCCAACATCTGGTACTTCCCACATGAATGCTTTAATGCTAATCTCCTTCAGTAGTTTATTAGAACTTTTCATGAGAACCGTCGTATGTCATGGTTTAAAGACTTTGTTTCCGACCTTGCGGCTTAGGTGAACATATGCCATTGACATCTCTTTTATATGCCATTTGTTGTCTTCTTTGCATTGCATCTTGTGTTGGATGATGAAGGGAAGGATGTTCTGTTAGTCCTTTGGTTTGACCATAGAAAGTTAGCCTTATGTTTAAAGGGTCATAATGTTAATATATGCATGCATTTCTGTTTGATTATGGCTGTGCCCTTGCTAATGTGTGAGATCCGCATTGGATCGTGTCGTTTTCCATACCTCTCGAATGATCTGGTTTGTAAGAATATGTTCAATGTCATGTCGTGTCGATTCTTGTTTTGTCCAAACTTGGGCCAACCCATTACACGAACGGTTTTAAGACTTTTAAAAACACGGTTAACCAATTACATGACCAATTTTCAAGTTTGAATATTTGGTCAAATAAACTTTCAAAACTAAAGGGAGTTATCCATCCAAACACAACTAAATGGTTTTCCTGTTGGTACAGTTTTGTGTCTGTCGCTTGTTCTTAGCGTTTGGTAGTCTGTACAGTCTTTATTGTACGTGTCTGTATGTTTTGGTCGAATCGGCCAAGTCAAGATATCCTCCTATCTCGACTTAGCACGATGTTTACTTTGTATGTTTTGTTAAACAGCTACATGTTGCAGACTGTATGTTTGTTTGTAATCTTGGTGACTGTATGAATTGTCTGTGTTCTAGGCATCCACGAAGAACCCAAGTTCTTCGTGGGATTCATGTTGCAACGAAAAACCATTGTTCGTCGTTCTAAATCCTACGAACAACTATTGTTCGTAGTCAGTAGTTGTTCGCTGTAGTGTCCAACGAAGAACCCTTCTTCGTTGGACTGATATTTTTCGTGGACACCTGCATGTTCTTCATAGCATGCAGGTGACTTTGGCTATAAATACAGAACTTCATTTCACAGGTTGAACTAAGAGAGCACCCTGAGTTTGTATGAGCATTGTGTGTATGTGTTTGTACAAGTTCTCTTCACTTTAATCTAAGCAACTGAATCTTTGGTTACTTTGTGTTTGTGTTTTCTTACATTCGTTACGGTTGCATACTCACGAGGATTCCGCACTCGTAGGTGTGTTCTAACAAACAAGGAAGTAGGTAACTTGATTCTCCAAGTGGACCTACAAGTGGTATCAGAGCTTTGGCTCTCTTTCTTGTTTGAAACCAGGCGAAATCGTATGTTTAAACAAGTTGTGAAGCATTTTTAAAAGTGTTCTTAAGTTTGAAACAAGAAAAGTTAAGTTTTTGCAGAAAAATCAACAAAAAGCTTAGCTTAAACTTGTTAGTTGAAGATAATTTTTACAAAAACCTTATTAAAATGCATGTAGACATGTTAGGATTCGGTTTTTATTGAAATTTCTCACAAAACTTAAGTTTGACTAAATTTCCGGCAAGTGTGTTCACCGGAAAAGTGACCGGAATAGTTTGGTAGGGATAAAATCTTGAAAAGATTTGGTGCTTGTCTTCTAACTGAACTTGGCAAACCAGCACCACCTTTCAAAAATTCAGAAAAAGTTAGTTTTTATTTTAGAGGAATCTCACCTACTTTCTGTTCCTGCGAACAACCCAGGCGAAGAATCAAACTAACGAACAACCCTGATCAACGAACAACCTTGGACGAACAATCATCAGACGAAGAACCCATTCTTCGTCGGTTATACACTGACGAAGAACCTCCGTTCTTCTTTGACCAAGTCTTCCACGAAGAATCAGTTCTTCGTGGACACTGGTTGTTTTAGAAACTATTGTTCGTTGAAATTAGAGTTCTTCGTAGAACCTTTCTTCGTCGAGGCAGTTTGAAATTTTTCACAGAACACTCATAATTTTCTTAACTTTAAGAAATTTGCATTTCAAAGTTAATATTCCATTTTAATCAGTTAAAATGAGTTCTAGTCCTTGGGATTGGAACATGGGTGCAAGTTCGAATCAAGATGCTTCACAATGGGTAAAATCCCTCATGCCTCATCAAGCTGCAACGATTACCGCTAATCAATGGGCTTGTGTGGCAAATCGAAATCAAAACATTCAAAGCTTGTTAATTAGTGAGAGTGAAACCGGTAGTACAAATCGTCCACCTAAGCTTAAACACATGAACGGATATCCATCATGGAAAGGACGTTTCAACACTTATGTTCTTGGGGTTAACACGTAACTTTGGACATGTTTTCCTACACCATACAATGTTGCTCTTGAAGAAGCCGGATCGAATCCAACCACCTTGGCAAACATGCCCGAAGGAGACATGAAAGCATATGACCTTGAGAAAAAGGCTTTCTCTATTCTTACGCAAGCTCTTCACAAAGACATATATCATCAGTTCATCTACTGTACTACAATGAAGAGTTTGTGGGATGCTTTAGAAGCTAGAGGTGAAGGAAACGCAGCTACGAGAAGAATTCGTCAAGAACTTCTAAAGAAAGAATTCGAAGGATTCATATTTATGGAGAATGAGACACTGAATGACATGATAACTCGATTTTATCATTTAATGAGTGAATTGTTCTCATACAATGTAATCGCATCTCAGCAAGAGATCGTCAAACGTTTTGCAGACGGTCTACCGCCAAAGTGGAGTCAATTTGTTGATCTATTAAAACACACAGGGGCGCTAGAAACCCTCAGCATTTATGAATTTATTCAGAAGTTGGAAAACAAGGACGGAGAAGAAATTCGTAAAGCAAAACGGGTTTAGTTCCACAGAATACTGAGGTGTACTTTGGAGGTGTCAACACAGATGTTAACACTACCTCACAAGCGAAAATCCAAACAGCCTTCATGTCAAATTCAAATCCTTTCTTACCACCATCAAAACCAAGTCAACCATCCCGAACCTACAATCGGGTTTTGATCCAAATGCCTTTTTGCCTCAATCAAAGATATTGCCTCTCAATCTCAACAAGCTTCTCAATAGCTTGTTATGGCAATAACTTTCAATCTCAACCAGCAAACCCTAATACTATGAGATTTGATACTTCACATCTATCCAAGGTCAGTGTGGAAGTTGCAAAAGAGCATATGGAACTTCTAAACACAATGGTAGTGCATACTGTGGCCTAATCGCAGGTCAAATTGGAAACATCAATTTGACAAATGAAGATTATCAATAAATCGACAAGGATGAGATGGATCTTATGGATATTAAGTGGGCTTTTGCAAGTGCGGTGAGACGGGCAAACGATTACATGGCGAGGACTGGTAGAACGAGCTTAGAAAGCAAGCGTGATACGAAGTATGGATTTGATAAGGATGCTGTGACCTGTTTCAATTGTGGTGAAAAAGGTCATTTCAAGCGTGAATGCACTAGAGCGGCAAGGCAAGGAAATCAGAATCCCTTCCGAAATCAAACCAATCCCTCCAACACGACCCAAGCTAACACAGAACGGGGTATAGTAGCAGTCAACAACACTAACCAAACTGGACCGTCAAACACAACCAGAGCTCTAGTAGTTCAAGGAGATGAAGGGTGTGACTGGTCAGTTCAATTGGGTGATGGAAACCAAGGAGGAACGGCATGCTATGCAAAGATAATTAATCATATCAAGCATGTCCACAGGGAAGAGTTTTCTGATGATGATAGTTCTGGGGATAGTGGTAATTCTGATGAAGAAAGTGTATGTGGGTGACTATGGATCAGATATCGATGCTGAGGTGACAGCTTATTGAAAGAAGCTGAAGAGATGACCACTCAAAGATCTGTGCTGATTAAGAAAGCAGATTCTACATCCAAAGAGATGGAAAAGTTCTTCACTGCTGATGGAGTTATTTCATGCAATACTGCCTTTATGGTAAATGTTGCCCCATCTTCTAGTCAGGTACAAAATGATACTCCTACAGTATGTAAGGATTGTGCTGAGTTAAAACAAAAATTTGAGGAAACACACCTTGACAATCAGAGTTTAATTGTTGAACTGTCAAAATGCAAAGAAGCAAACATGGCTTTAACTCGAAATGAAAAAGAATTTAAAACTATGATCGATACTCTTAAGAAAAGCGTTTCTGAGCTAACGAAAACAATTTTAAATAAACAAACTGGTATTAATAACTACATTAATATCATTGAAGAAACGAAAAAGGAGTTAGCCATAGCAAAATGCGAGCATGAGGCGATCAAGCTCAATTGGAGAGTTATTCCAACTCCTGATATGTCCTTGATCACATTATTGAAGTTCAAAAATTGAAGGGAGATGTCAAGTGCATTGGGTATAAGTCGTGTCCACCCCCAATTAGACACAACTATACCAAAATGCCTGATGAGGAAGAAATGCCAAGGTTTGAGCCATCTGTACCTTTAAATCCTGATGAGTTTGCAGCAGGATTAGGGTTCAAGTTGGATGGGCCTTCAAATGAAATTGATAATGCTTCATCAATTGTAGATCACAGTCCTCCAACTGTTGAGGATGATTGTTCATCAAATGATGAATCAAACGTGACTGATCAAGATAAGTTCCTTAATGGTAAAAAGGGAGTGGAAATTCCAGTTGAGAATCACATCTTATGTGATCCTCCCACTCCTGCTGTAAAAGCCATCAAACATCAAGAGATTAATCTTGGAAAGTCACTTGAAGCACTTGTTGCAACGTTTGATAGTGATAACTTGTTGTATACTTTGACTGGTGATGAAAAGATTTATTCAAACAAGGACTTTCCTATTAGAAAAGTCAATCCAGCTTTGATTGACCAAGTTTTTGAAATTCCACTAACAAATATTTAGGAAAGAAAAGTCCAAATGTTATTGTCACACATGTCAACCTGAACCATTGAAGTCACATCAACCTATCACTTCCAAAAATCTGCAAGGAAAACGAGCTGCAACATCAAAGGCTCGTAACAAGAAAAAGGGAAAAGACGTTAAGTTTGTAGCCTCAAGTGG
Source organism: Scalesia atractyloides (assembly GCA_947069175.1). NCBI lineage: Eukaryota > Viridiplantae > Streptophyta > Magnoliopsida > Asterales > Asteraceae > Scalesia > Scalesia atractyloides. The sequence goes on along the minus strand of CAMTDV010000021.1, from coordinate 22,108,927 downwards.
AACAAATAAAATTGAGACTTTTGAAAATACATCAAACACAACCTTTGTAAATCAAGTCAAGATTTTAAAAAGGAATGATCAAAACAACTATTCTCAACACACGAATGGTTGTGATGATGAGCCTAGTACCTCGAGGCCTACAAGTTCAACGTCAAGTCAAAAAAATGGATCTCCAAAGTTTGTGGAAAGGAGATCATGCTTTAGATGTGGGGAGTTTGGACATATTATCAAAAATTGTACAAACCTGCCCAAACCAAAATTTGTTGATAATGCTCCGCCTGAAAAACATGACCAACGCCGCTCTGTGTCTCCTAAACTAGAAAAACGTAATGTTAAGGAACAAGAGGCGAAAAAACGGAAAAATATAAAGGTCATTGAAAAGGCTTTAAAATCAGAAGTTGTTGAAAAGGAACCAAGCTCATCAAGTGTATCCAGACCAGAAAGTTCTAAAACTGTAAATAATATTAAAACTCAATCTGGTAAACGATCACAAACTTGGAAACCTATTTCGGGTAAAGCTTCAGGGGGAGCTTCACAATTTCCAAATCATCAAGAAATAGAAATCAAATTGATCGGAGTAGACCCAAAGACCACTAAGGCTTGGGTCCCAATCTCCAACTAATCTTTATTGCATGTGCAGGGTGCTTCAGGAGGAACTATTAATAGTCATTGGATTGTTGACAGTGGGGCATCCATGCACATGACGGGCGACTTAAGGCTCCTTTTCGATGTTAAAAGCATTAGGGGAGGCTATGTTGCCTTTGCAGGAGATAAAGGCGGATACATCACTGGAGAAGGAATGATCTCCAATGTTGTTGTGAGTTTTGACAAGACCAATTACGTGCAACAAATTGATCACAATCTTCTTAGTGTTTCTCAAATCTGCGACAAGAAGTTCACCGTGCATTTCGATGATGCCGGTTGTTATGTGCTTAAACCTTGATTCAAGATTCCCAAAGAATGGATTCTCTTATCGGCTCCAAGAATTAATGATCTGTATATTCTTGATATGAGTGAAGCGATTACAACTTCTGCACAAGTTAGCTGTTTTGTCTCAAAAGCAACCGAGAAGGAATCTATCTCTTGGCACAGACGAATGGGACACATTCACTTGAGGAAGATGAACCATTTAGTGAAAATAATCTTGTGAATGGTGTGCCAGTCAAGAATTTACATCTTCAAGACGTCTGTGTTTCTTGCCAAAAAGGAAAACAAACAAAGAAATCACATCCTATCAAGAAAGTCAACACTGTAAACATGCCACTTGAACGTCTTCATATGGACCTCTTTGGACCTATGAAACACAAGACTACATTTGGCGACTCTTACTGTTTAGTTGTTACGGATGACTACTCAAGATTTTCTTGGATAGCAGTGATGGCACACATGAGTGATAGCAGTAAGACAAATTCTTTCCATCTTGTTGGTGCATAATGTCTATGTCTTAGTCTATTATCGAGTCTGTATTGTATAGAGCTGGATAGGCTAGGTAGTGAAGTATCTATAATATGTCTTAGCCAAGTTCGCTCCAGGTTCACATGTTCAGGCATGTTCGGCCAAACTTGCATAGGCAAGTTCGGGCGAACTTGCACCTCCTGGGACGAACTTGTAATCCTATAAATACCTAGCTTGAGAGTCTCATTTGTAACTTTGGCATTTCAGAGGCGAAGCTCTGTCAGTTTGTAAACTGATTAAATCTTGTCTATTGGTAACACGACGTAATATTTCCGCTATTATGGATTTTAGATATCAAATTTAGGTTCCTAAGCATCGAGGATCGGTCCTACAAGTGGTATCATAGCTAGAACAGCCTGATTTGATAGTATCAAGACAAGAACACTTCTATTTCTACTCCATTCTTCTTTTTTCTTAACTTTTGATCACAAAATGAAGAATTCATGGTCAAAATCTTTTGAATTTTGAATATATCATGTAATATACAACAAAGATAAACCCTTGAAAGATTGGAGACCAAATTCAACCGAATTCATGTCGAAATTTTGAAAAAACCATGTTTTTGAAAACCCTCAGGAACGAACTTATTGGCCATGTTCGGCCGAACTTGCCCTAAAACATCACTTTTCAAGTGATTTTTTAGTAAGTTCGCCTAAACTTAGGTGATTTTTGAGGAAATTTAAGTCAAGTTCGCTCGAAGTTACTAAAGTTTCACTGATTTTACATCAAGTTCGACCGAACTTGTGTAATATCTAAGAGATTTTAAGTAAGTTCGCCCGAACTTACCTAGCATTTCATCAAAATTGTGTTGACAAGTTCGCTCGAAGTTCTGTTTGTTTGTTCAAAGATTGTGTAAGTTCGACCGAAGATAAACAAAATTTTCAAAGTAGATCTAACAAGTTCGACCGAACTTACTGAACTTGTAGTAGGACTAATCATTTTCAAAGTTTATGAATATTTTCAGCGTACACGTTTCGTGATTCACAATGGAAGATCAATTAAGAGCTCATATGTCCGGAGCTAGTTCGTCAAACGCCAACGTGATTAATCAAGTCAATCTTGATAACGAAATGGGAACGACCGTCAAACCGCCCAAGCTGATGAGCATGGACGAATACGAAGCATGGAAAGAGAAATTTACCTACTGGGTTCAAGCCATGCACTTCACTGGCAGGGTATCAATCGAAAGAGGCTATATTGTTCCGGTAGATGAACATCAACAAGTTCTTGAGAAGTACAACTACTCGACAGTACATAGAGACGAATACATTGCCGAGAAAAAGATGATCAGTCTCATTCAACAGTCAGTCAAAGAAAATATTCTGATTCTGTTACCAGAGTATACTACAGCAAGAGAGCTTTGGTTATCATTACAGAAGAAATACCAAGGCAGTGCTGAAATGATCAAAAGCAAGAAGGCTCTCATACTGAAAGAGTTCGATATCTTCAGCATGCTAAAAAATGAGATCATTAAGCAAATGATTGACGTTTCTGTCTTCTCAAAGTGCAAATACGAAGACACGGTCTTGAGAAGACGGAACAAGAATACATCGACAAACTTGATGACGCACTACCAGAGGGTGAATGGTCAACTTATTTGATGGTTCTGAAGAATAGTGATAAGTGGGAATTCTTCAAGTTGTCAACCTTTAACGATAAATTTGAAGGCCACGAAATGGAGCTTCTGAAGATAGCGAAGTCAAAGAACGCTAATGTTGTTCAAGACATCGGTTTGTACTACAACACCGGAATGCAAGATAACATTTCGAGTCCAAAAATTGGAACTGCTTTTAGTGCAAACATGAATGCTTCTCCACAAAATCAGAACCATTCACAGCCTCAGTATGACCAAAGTCCACAAAGTTCTTACTCGAACACTGGTTCAAATTCAACATATCAAAGCCAAGCGAACCAGAATCAACAACAAAGTTCTGATCCAAATGTATATAAATGCAACATCGAAGTGAATTTGAATAATGTAGTTTTAGAAGAACTTGCAAAACAACATATGTCACTACTTGCTACCGTCTTAGAATCTTATGAATGTCTTGTTGCCGGTAAAATCGGAAACCCCGAGATGACCACAGAAGATTATGACCAGGTAGACGAGGAAGAGCTCGAACTAATGGACATCAAATGGTCATTAGCTTCGATCATCAGGAGAGTGACAAAGTTCGTTGCACTCACAGGCCGTGAGATAGGAAACTCCAGCAACAAATTGGGTTTTGACAAATCCAAAGTCACATGCTTTAAATGCCGACAGAAGGGACATTTTAAAAGAGAGTGTAAGAACACCGAGGCAACCGAAATCAAAGTCCTTTCGGAGGAGGGAATGAATATTACAAGAGGGCACTTCAATATAAAACGTTCCCGAAGAAAACTCAAGTTGAGATCCAAGAAAAGCCAAACAGTAGTACCACAGAGAAAGCCATGGTTGCATCCACAGAAGATGACGGTTTTGATTGGAATTCATATATCGGCAAAAAGACCGGAGTTGCTTTGATGGCGGAGATAGTTGAAGATAATTATGCAGAGGAAGCAGTGACAGCAGCAGAAGCAGCAGCTTTCGAACAAGCTATTCTGGAACAATACTTGCATCAACAACAGGAAGAAGAGGAATATATCTGTATGCAGAGACAAGGAATTTTATCCTCTAATTCTTGTGACACTTTTGCAGGTTACTTTGATGGAAGCACGAAAGAACAAGTGGTTGAGGAGAAAAAGATTGATGTAGAGATCATCAATGTCACTCAAGAAATGAAAGTCGAAAACCTAAAGGACATGGCAGATAAAGCTTTGATGTCGAATCTAACCAAGGTAGGTCCAGAGGTAAAGGTTGTCGAGAAAGAAGTTGTCAAAGTACAAGTTGTAGAGGTTGAGAAACCTTGTACAAAATGTACTGAACCTTGTGTCGAATGTGCCGAAAAATCAAAGATCATCGCTAAAAACAATGTGCATAATGATTTGTTAAAATATGATTATCACACAATGAAAGAAGTGTATGACAAAATGAAAAATGATTATGGCAGACTCGACAGAAATAACATCGAACAACATGATAATATAAGAATGTTGAGTGGTACAGTAATGGATAAACAAAGAGCAATTAACACCTATATTAACACCATTGCTAAAATCAAACAACAGCTTCAAGACATGACAATCGAAACTGAAAGAGTTCGACAATTGTTAAGAAGTTATACCACCAACGTGTATGTTATCGATCACATTCTTCCGACAATCTCAACAGAAGAAAAACCTAAAAAGAAAGCGGGAAAGAATATAGCAATGTTCCTCCACCTCTTTGCGAGAAATACTGTGTTAAATCTGCAAACGGGATGGACAAGGCACTCAGTGTTGAATTACTTTTGAAAAGAAAGACGAGTTGCCAGAGAACATTGATATAGTCTATGCTAAATCTGATGATGGTAACAACGCCATGGTTAACAAAGTGGTTGAAAATGTTCTAAGTGATTCTAATGATGATAGCTTCAAAAGCGTCGACTCGAGTTCAAAGAATTCTGATTCACAATCTGAAAATGACGATAAGTCGTCAGAAGATGGTCTAAGTGATGATCCTAATATTGTAATGTACAAAATTAAGGATTCGGATAGACTATACTTTGATGATAGCTTCCCGATTCAGAATCTGAAGGAAGAATTGCTAGACAAATTCTTTAAACTCGTGGAAGTCACATCAGAGGAATTGGTAATCAATGAACGAAAATTCTATTCCAAACCTAAAAGAAACAATTACCGAAGAAAGGGTGGTGATCATCTAGAAAACCGGAGAGCGGGGTTGGGTTTAGAAGAAGAAACTGATGAATCTGTAAAGAAACCGTCACCATTTCATGAATATAAAAACAAAAACATGAATTTTGTCTATGGGACGAGTACATTTCATGAAGAGAATTTGATTGGTAAACAGTCAAATGATGAGTTCAAGAAGGAGAAAGAAATTCGAGATAAAGCCAAGGTTACAAGTGGTGTCAAAACTTCAAGTAGGGTAAAACCATCAATTAAAGGACATCCACTTGATAATCGGACATGTTTCAACTGCAATAAAATTGGTCATATGGCACGATAATGTCCGAAATCAAAACTGGCTTATCTTCAAAGAAAAGAAGATTCAAATGTTGTTAAACCAAAGCAACCAGTGTTTGCAAAACCTGTAAAGATATTGAAACGAAATGAATCAAAACTAGAAGTTAAACCAAAGTCTGAAAAGACTTTTGAAAATTCCATTTTCGAAAAAGGTGAGACTTCTAGGTATAATGAAAACAAGTATTACATAAAAAAGGCTAATATCAAATCCCAAACCTGGATTGCCAAGAAGAGGTCAACAACATCTGGTGTTGTTAAGTCTGAGCTAGTAAAGACTGACAACACAAAAGAATCAAAATCTGAAATCACTAAGTCTGAGAAGGTGAAGACTAGTGAGAATGTGAAAGAAGTTAAAACAGAAATCAAGAACGATAATGTCAATCTGTAAAAGATAAGAAAAAAGTGAAATTTTCAAATATTAACATTGTTGAAACAGATGATGAATTTGATTTTGATGACGTTGATGAGTTTGAATATGCTTTTGATGATGGTTATCTAGTAAAACCCAAGACTAAGAAGGCTTGGTAGAGCTTTTCACCTAATTTCTGAATTTTGCAGGGGCTCCAAAGATCTGTACTTTCAAAGTGGATTTTGGATAGTGGAGCGTCTAGGCACATGACGGGAATGAAAGCATTGTTATTCGACATTAAAGCTATCAATGGTGGATATGTTGGATTTGCAGGAAATCAAGGTGGAAGGATAGTCGCCGAGGGAAAACTCTCCAATAGCGTAGTTTCATTTGATCGCGTGAACTATATTGCAGAACTTGAGAACAATCTTCTGAGTATATCGCAGATTTGTGACAAGAAATTTTAAAGTCCATTTCAACGACAAAGAGTGTATTATCTTGAAGCCGGGATTCAAAATACCAGATGAGTGGATTCTGATGCGAGCACCGCGGGAGAATGATTTATATGTTCTTGATATGGGTGTTGCTACCACTTCATCACAATGAGCACAATGTTCTGTATCAAAGGCTACTGAAAAGATTCTATTCTTTGGCATCGTAAGATGGGGCATATTCATTAGCGAAAAATGAATTTCTTGGTTCATAATGATCTTGTAGAAGGTGTAAATCTTCGAAGTTTTTAGATGTCTGATCATTGCTTGGAATGCAAGAAGGGAAAGCAGATCAAGAAATCGCATCCGAAGAAAATTCTAAACTCAATCATGTTGCCATTCGAACGTCTCCACATTGATTTATTTGGTCCTGTAAATGTTCGAAGCATCTCAGGAGACTTATATTGCTTGGTCGTGATAGATGACTATTCGAGATATTCGTGGGTATTTCTTTCAAGAATCAAAAGACGAAACGTTCGAGAACTTGGTTATTCTATTCAAGAAAATCGAGAAACTTGGTTATTCTATTCAAGAAACTCGAGAACATTTATCATCTGCCGGTCAGACGCATTAGAAGTGACAACGGCACAGAGTTTAAGAATAACAAAATGAAGGAATTCTGCAACGCAAAAGGAATTCTGCAAAACGGAGTAGCTGAACGGAAAAACAGAACTTTGATTGAAACTGCGAGAACCATGCTTGCAGATTCTAAACTTCCCATCAGTTTCTGGAGTGAAGCGGTTGCTGCGGCTTGCTACACGGTAAACAGGGTTCTCACTGTCAAACCAACAAAGAAAACATGTTTTAAGATGATAAACCGACGGAAGCCAAATTTGAAGTTCTTAGAACCATTCGGTGCGCCATGTACCGTAATAGACCAAGATGGCAAATTCGGAGTTAAATCTCTTGAAGGTTTCTTTGTCGGATATGCGAGTCCGTCGAGAAGAGTATATGTTCCTTCATTGAGAAAGGTTATTGAAGCACAGCACGTGGATTGTTTCAACTACACGGATCCTATTCAAAGGAAAGGTGACGTGTGGCAGTTTAACTATCAAGACCTTTGGAAGTCATTTGACTTGCCCAAAGAACCAACTTACGAAGAAGTTGCAGCGTTATATTATCTTCACCAGTCAGCAAATCATGAACAAATTGTTCGACCAATTTTGGTTAATCAACCCACGTTGGATCCATCTACTTCTGACGCAAGTTCAAACAATAGTGGTGTTCTGGCTGAAAATATTTCTGAAACATTATCAACACCTGCTACTCTTCCAACAATTGCCTCTACTGAACCAGTGAATACAACAATGGAGCCCAGTATGCCTCAGAATCAAGATTCTGATTCAGATGAAGCACCAACATTTGATGCTGATGGGGAATCATCTTCTTCAGATGAAGAAGTGGAGCAGATAACAAGTCTTCTTAATCAATCTGCAGTCCCGAACAACAGAAATGAAGCTTCCTCAAACTCTCCAAACATTGAATTGGTTGTTGATCTCAACATCACGAATCAACAAAACTCAGTAGATGTTCCAAGTGAAGAATTGCCGCGATCATATTCCTATCATCTGTCAACAAATATTATCGGAGGACTTCAAACTGGTGTTAGAACTCGAGGGCAAATTAATAAAGCACTCAGTTGTTTCTACACACGTGTTGCTACAAACAAAAACTTTTGTTTCTATTCATGTTTCATCTCTCAGATTGAGCCAAAGACAGTTAATGAAGCTTTAGCCGATGAAAACTGGGTACAAGTAATGCAAGAAGAATTATTGCAGTTTGAGAAGTTGGGTGTGTGGAAGCTTGAAGACCTACCAGAAAATCGAAACGCAATTAATACAAAATGGGTCTTTAAGTGTAAACGTGATGATAGAGGGGTTATTGTTCGTAACAAAGCTAGGCTTGTTGTCAAGGGATTTCACCAGCAGGAAGGGATAGACTACACGGAAGTCTATGCACCAGTAGCTCGATTGGAATCTATTCGAATTTTTCTAGCTTTTGCATCATGGAAAGGATTTAAGGTCTATCTTGGATGTCAAATCGGCTTTTAAGTATGTCAAATTACGCAAGAAGGTGTACGTTGGACAACCACCAGGGTTTGTCGATCCACTTAACAAGAAGAAAGCCTACCTACTGGATAAAGCTCTTTATAGGCTACACGAAGCCCCGAGAGCTTGGTACGAGACGTTATCGCAACATCTCGTCGGAAATGGCTTTATCAAGGAACTGTGGATAGTACTCCTTTATGTAGGACTGATCCTTGATGCTTAGGAACCTAAATTTGATATCTAACGTCCATAATAACGGAAATATTATGTCGTGTTACCAATAGACAAGAATTACTCAGTTAAACGTCAGTTTCATTGATTAAACGTTCAGATTACAGACTGACAGAGCTTCACCTCTATAATGCCAAAGTTACAAATGAGACACACAAGCTAGGTATTTATAGCACAACAAGTTCGGCCCATGAGGTGCAAGTTCACCCGAACTTGTATAAGCAAGTTCGGCCGAACATGCATGCTTAACATGTTTATGGGCGAACTTGGCTATAATACTTCATAAATACTTCATAACCTAGCCTATTCAGCTCTATACAATATGGACTCGATATAAGACTAAGACATAGACATTATGCACCAACAGACTCCCCCTTGGATATCGTCTTCGTCTTTTATCAGTCTTCAAAACTCTGTCTTCATATAAATATTAACGTACCCGAACAAAGAAGTTTTTGTACGGCTTCTTTCGTCTCTCTTGTTTTGGATCCGGCGTCTGATCAGTTGACGGTGGTCTTTTAAAGTTAGCCTTCTTGAGCGAACTTTGCCTTACCGCTTTTTCCATCTTTTCTTTGATCGCCTCACTTCTGGTTTCTTCTTTAAGATATTCGACTCTTTCCAGATCCCTCGACTTCGTTTGCCACATTTTACCAGAATTTACATTACGTGCATAGCAAACGTTAACAACCTTCTGATACTGCATCGCCTGTACCTTTTCTCTTTCTTCAAAAACAATCTTGCTGTAGAAAAGGCATTTTATATCTTCTCTCGACCAGTTAACCAACCACATAGGATCTAGAATCCTTATCGTCCTCCACAAACCTCTCATCACTTCAACTCTTTCCTTAGCAATATCCATGTGATCTTCAAATTTTAACACAATCACCGCTTCACAAGTAGCTAGATCAATCTGCCACCATTTGAATAAAGGATAGAAGTTTGTTCGATCGGCATAAGCGGCATATTCCTCATGGCTCTGGGACGTCTCATAAGGAACGTTATGTCCTTTTCCCCTGAATAAACGGCTTCCAGTGATTCCAACCTTTTTTAGCTTCATACTTAATCATCTTCCACAATAACTGATCATCTGTCTTCATATGATAAGTAACATTCACTGTTTGTACCAGCTCTTCCATATCCCAATATGGCAATGTCTTTAAATCAGCAAGATATTTGAAGTATTGCACTCCAAACTCTCTTTTGATTGCATATACATTGAGCTCTTTAAACCATCCCAAACTTAGAATATCTCCCAAAGAAACATCTTTATCTCTGGTGAAGAATGCTAGTGGACGTCGAAACTTACGTTCACGTGGCATCTCCTTGAACCAGGACTTTCTCGCTTCAGCTATCTCTTCTTTGGTCATTAGTTTAGGAATCTTTCCTTCACGTAGCTCTTCAGCAATTCTATCTTTTAACATATCTTCATTCAGCTGTTTATACATCTCTTCAAATGTAGGAAAACTTTCTGAATCCTGACCGATGTACTTAGCTTTCTGTTCTGATTCATCATCTGAAGACCAATCTTCCACTATCACATGATTATACTCATCGGCTTCAAACCTTCTTTCGAACTGGTACTCTTTAGGTTCAAATGTATTAGCATTCATAACCTCTTCAAAATCAAACTCTAAATTCTCAGCTTCAGTTTCAACTAGTTTCGCCAGATCTTCTTTCGTGTAGTTATGTACAAACTCACCTTCTTCAACATTGTGTTCCAACATCAGTATTAAAGGCTTCGTAGGTACTGCTGTCACAGGCTTTGCAAAACGATCAATATCCAACAAATCAATATCATCTAAAGGCCCTTTTTTCCCTGACTCCCCCTGGCTTTTGTCTTCCATCTTATTCGATTCATCGTTCATCAGATCAGAAAACTCAAATTCATCAGAAACTTTAGCTTCATTGATCTTTAAGCCTGTACCACCCTGATCAAATCATCATCTCCTTGATCAAAATCATCATCATCATCCCAACGTTCCAATCTTCATATCCTTCTTCCTCTTCGTCATTCTTATCCTCTTTCTCGGCTTCTTCATTGTCTTTTTCTTCAGTAACAATGGTAGGATCAGAAGGCTTGACCGATTCGTCAACCTTTTGGATATCAGACTCAGAAGCTTTTGAAACATCTTCAGTAGGCTTCTCAGGGACATCAGAAGATTTTTCAGCAGAAGATTTAGGGGCTTCACCCTCAACCTGTTTCCCTTTACCACTTTAGCCAATTCTCTCTCAGCACATTCCTTGGCTTCTTGACGATCCATACGATCGTATTCAGTGATAAAATCAATATTCAGATTGTTGGATAACACCTTCTGTAATCTGATGAATCTTCGATCATTCAAAGCTTGAATTTTCTTTAATTCTGCAATCTCTGTCTGTAGTTTTTCATTTGCGTCCTGCAGACTTTCTATCAATGTCTTGTAATATTCACGTTCATTCTCAAGCACTCTCACTTTATCGTCAAGTATTTCTTTTTCGACTTCGCTTTGATTAACCTTCTTTACAAGCTCAGCTTTTTCTAACTCAATCTGTGCAACTTTATCTTCCAATACTTTCACACGTTTTTTTAACATTTCAGCATTCGTCTTTGGTAAAAATTCATCCGAGTCTTCAAGACTGATTGGACCGTGTGGCATATCACCAAACATACTTCCCCTTGGTGTCTTTGGTGTTGAATCTTTTGGTGTTGCAGCTTTCGGTGTAGACTTCTTCGGTGTAGAACTTTCAGGAGCAGAAGTCTTTGTAGCACTAGGCGATTCAGCGATAGGAACTTCAACAAATTCAGACACATGAGGTTCTTGTGTAACTCCTGGCCTTTCAACATCAGCATGAACGATAACAGGAGGTTCTTGTGGAGGAGGTTCTTGTGTGGCTCCTTTCTCCTGAGCACCAGAAGGTTCTTGTGTGGCTTCTGTGCTTTTCACTTTGCTCTTGTATCTTTTCCTCACCGCTTTTTGAGCTTTCTTAGCCTTTCGTTTCCCTTTAGTATGAGGTGACCCTGTAGTCTTCTTAGATATTTCAATCGCTGGAGACTTAGTATGCTTTGCCTTTTTCTTAGGCCTCTCCTCATCAGATTCTTTTTCAGCATTTGGATCAAAATCTGCATACAACTTTCTTTCTTTTTCTGCTCTAATTTCCGCCTCTGTCTTTTCTGGCTCTTTATCAGATTCTTCATTTTCGGAAGTAGCAGAAATCACATCTTCTTGAGTCGACTTAACTGTCTCTTGACTCTCAATAACTACTGCAGCGCTTGATCCAGCCACTGCTTCAAGATTTTCAGTTTCCTCCTCATCAACAAGCAAAGTTTCCACTTTCTTTGTTGCACGTTTCTTTTTGGGCTATTCAGCTTTCAAAAACCATTCACTCCTTGCCTTTGGTTTGAATTCTTTAAACCATTCTTGCTCGGCTTTAAGCTCTTTTTCGTCTTCGCTACCTTCTTTTCTCCATTTATTATCAGGTGGCGATACATAATCCGAGTCTTTAATGGCTTCGAATACTGGCTTGGCAATAGGAGCTGAAGCTTGTTATTGAACGTAATAAGCTTCTTCACAGTTGTTTCGTCAAGATGAACCAGATAAAGAACGTCCTTCGGATCTCGAGCAATGTTGGCATACTTTTCATCAATCAACATCTGAATGAACCTCGGATAAAGGCACAATCTGGAATCTTCCATGTTCTTCGACATGTGAGTAAACACTAACTTCGAAACGTTGAACGGCTTATTCAGAATAAGCGTCGTTGCCATGCTAGCCAAATAATCATGTACATCATCCAAACCAGCTTTGCGATGGCTAAATGTATGAATCAAGGCATTAATCAGAAGCTTGTAGGGGTTTGGCACCTCCCCTTTCTTCAGCATCGGCTTATTTACGCTTCCTTTATAGCCCATGCGAAAAAAACATCCGCGAACCATCTTCTCGTCTAGATGAATTGGATCGTCTTCTTTGTCTTTGAGCTCTAAAATCCTTCGGATATCGCCTTCGGTTACTGGGATCGGCTTTAGCTCATCACCAACTTGTACCGTAGAAGAGATTGTCTTCTCGTCAGCGCTCAAGCTTGCGTTCATCCGGAAATGAACAATATGAGAACGATATGATACGATGCGCTCAGTAATTGCACGGAAATGTGACTATCTTCGAGAAACTTCAAAATGCTGTCATATTCTTACAGCGATGGACAAATAGACTTGTCAAGCGGAATGCATGTATTGTGAGTTTTGGAAAACTCAACTGAGATAACACGCGCTGGAATCTGTGCCTGAAAAACGACATAAAACAATTAGCACGCTTTTCGAGAAAAAAATCACAAAAAATTTTCTAACACTTTAATCAAGTTTGGGCGAACTTGATTAAAGTGTTAAACATTTTGATTTTAACAAGTTCGCCCGAACATGTGACAAACATGTTTAACTTTTTCAAACGTAAGTTCGGGTGAACTTACAGATTTTTATTATTCAATTTTATCTAAGTTCGGCCAAACATGTATGAATATATGTTCCTCATTAAAGAACAATTTCAGGCGAACTTACGATTTAAACAAACCACTTTTCATTAACATAAGTTTGGTCGAACATGATTGAATCAAAACAATTCAATAAACAAGTTCGGTCGAACATGTTTCTGGATCATTTAGTTGTGTTTTGGACAAGTCCGGTCGAACTTGACAACAAGTTCGGCCGAACTTGTCTTCTTCAAAAGACCAAACAAGTTCAAACATTCAAACAGCCGTTTTTCTTCAATCAAAACAAGTTATACGGTCGGTTTTAGGTGTAGATTCAGAATCTATGTTCAATTTTGTCCAACAACACCTAAATCTATCAGATTTTAAATTTTAGATCTGGTTATGTTTGTTACCGGTTCACTTCATGGTTTTATCGCAATTTTATACCTCTGCGATTGTGATTGGTGTGCAAATCACCAAAAACAATCTTGATTCGGATAGTATAACGGTATACAAATGCCAATTTCACTCAAATTCTCTAAAAGCTCAAGTTCGCTCAAAGTATAGGATAACAGGTAAATGAGTTAGGCCGAACTTGAATGGTATTTATACCATGTCAAGTTAGGACGAACTTGTTAAGCCCATCATGAAGGCCCAGAGAAGTTCGAGCGAACTTATTATAAACAACAAACAACCATCTGCAAGTTCGGCCGAACTTGCTGATTGTTAAACATTGAATTGTTTAGCAAGTTCGGTCGAACTTGCCAAACCTCAAATTTTAACTTTTTCAAAATTTTCATTTTTAACCCTAAACTTTCCAACTTTTTACAAGTTATGAAAATCCACTCAATTGACCAATCCAAGCTAATGACCTTGGTTAACCGATTTGTCTGCCAAGTCCAAATTAATGACCCGGTTTGACCCGTTACGAACAAACTGTTGATATTTTCAAAATCAAAGTTTCAAATTAATGAACTTTTCATCGTTTTATCTTTTCAGATTTTAACAGATTAGCTCCCAGCCCGTTGTCAAAGAGATTCCTACAGTTCTAGCACCTTACCAGACTTCGAAGATCCGTTCTCCAACATTGGTTTGCTGAAAACAATGTAGAAACAAAATCTTTTTGTATTTTTGTAAGTTTATGCTAAAACACACCAAAAATCTTTTTGATTTTAATATGTAAAACTGAAAAACAATGAAATAAGCAATGTAAACTATGTACAAACATATTTACAGATATATTTTTGTGAATTCGTGTCTAAGGATCATATAAGTTGATTGAGACATATCACCAAGACCGTTGACCTTTAGATGACTTTAAGTTTTAAACTCGTTTACTTAGATTGTCGATATGTTTGTCCACTTAGGATTTACCACATTTCTCAACTATTTCAAGATATATTAAGGTAGAAATTATGAAACTTGACTTATCTGTGGTTCCCACTTCTTGAATATACTCCCGTATCCAGATTCCCTAGATTTCATCTTACAGGTGAATATAGCGTAATTGATATCTGTATCTGGGTTGTGCGAGACCTTGAGAGCTCAGGTTAGTACTACCGTACAGACAAAGAGATGAAGGCTCGTCTTTAAGGTGTGTTCCACTTAAGGAATCTTTTCAGCATTGCATATGATTATATCTTTCGATATTTTTCAATATTGCATGCATTTTGAAGGTTTATAGTGAAAGTATTATAGAAGTTCTAGGCCATTGCTTCCGCAAAATCAGAAGAACTTGTATAATACCCCAAATATCAACTATCTATAAAGACCTCGTATCTCAGAATCAGGCAATATTTCAAACGAAATTTCAGAGTACTAAGTCCATATATCCAAGATTTGTTAATCCACAAGACTAAGCAGTTGTAAAATTTTGTTTTTATCTCGAAAACAGGTTACTGAACGTGTTAAGCCTATCGACACATCCACCATAAGACTCATTTATCACTTTTAAACTTTACATTTCTTTAGCATACTGTGATAGTCAACCGATGTACTATCATTTCCTTTTATGGCACTGAATTCTTTTTTGCCTTTTTTAATGTTTTTGATCATTTTGAATTTTTATATGTTTTTGGATTTTAAAATATTCGAATATTTTTGTATTTTCCCTAACATTTCTTCCCCTAAAATCAAAAACATCTTTTTGGATTTTATTTTTTAATAAAATTCTAAACTAGAAAGATATTTACAAAACCAATGTGGATCACGCGAACTCGTCGTCCGATCCGTATTCAACCTCAGTTTCCTCACTTGTCAGCAAATTTTCCATACTGTTAATTCTTATTAAGTATTTAAATCGTGACAAAGAAAATGGTTTGGTATAAAAATCAGCCTTTTGTTCGTTGGTATGGATTTTTTTTATTCGTACCAATTTCTTTTTGTAGCAATCACCAATGAAATGATAACGAATTTCAATGTGTTTTGTGCGTGAGTGATGAACCGGATTTTAGTTATATCGCTTGCTGCCTTGTTATCAACATACAGCGGAGTGTCTAGAAATTACAGACCATAGTCTCTCATCTGTGTTAAATCCACAGAATCTGTGAACAACAGCTGGAGGCCGAGATATACTTAGCTTCACAGGTAGAGAGAGCGACCGTAGTCTGTTTCTTACACTGCCAGGTTACCATTCTTGTTCCGAAGAACTGCATCCCGCTGTAGTTGATTTTGAGTTCAACTTATCTACACCAAAATCGAATAAACATAGCCTGTGAGGTCGAAATTGTCGTTCTTCGGGTACCACAAGCCGGTGCTTGGGCATCCTTTCAGATATCTGAAGATACGCTTCACGATCTGCATGTGTAAGATCCTCGGGCTTGACTGATATCTGGCGCATAGGCAGGTTGGATACATAATATCTGGGGCGATGCCGTCAGATACATCAGCGATCCAATCATCGATCTGTATAACATCTCGTCAACTTTGGCTCCAGTCTCGTCATTACAAATGCCATGATTTAGAGCAAGAGGCGTAGATAGAGGCTTCAAGCTTTCCATTCCAAACTTATTCAAGATGTCGTGAACATACTTAGTCTGGTGAATGAAAATACCATCCGGAAGCTGAGCTATTTGCAAACCAAGAAAGAATTTCATTTCGCCCATCGAGGACATTTCGAATTTCTTTTTCAGGAAGGAGACTATCGTTGGTAGATCTAAAGATGGTGTCGTCAACGTAGATTTGAACTATAATCAGATGGCCATCAACTTCTCTGGTGAAAAGAGTACTATCCACAGTTCCTCTGATAAAGCTGTTTCTGACGAGATGTTGCGATAACGTCTCGTACCAAGCTCTCGGGGCTTGGTGTAGACCATAAAGAGATTTATCCAGTAGGTACACTTTCTTCTTGTTAAGTGGATCGACAAACCCCGGTGGCTGTCCAACGTACACCTTCTCGCATAATTTGCCATACAGAAAAGCCGATTTGACATCCAATTGATAGACCTTAAATCCTTTCCATGATGCGAAAGCTAGATATATTCGAATAGATTCCAATCGAGCTACTGGTGCATAGACTTCCGTGTAGTCTATCCCTTCCTGCTGGTGAAATCCCTTGCCAACAAGCCTAGATTTGTTACGAACAATAACCCCTCTATCTCACGTTTACACTTAAAGACCCATTTTGTATCAATCGCTTTTTGATTTCCTGGTAGGTCTTCAAGCTTCCACACTCCCAACTTCTCAAACTGCAATAATTCTTCTTGCATTGCTTTTTACCCAGTTTTCATCTGCTATGGCTTCATTAACTGTCTTAGGCTCAATATGAGAGATGAAACATGAATAGAAACAAAAGTTCTGGGTTGTAGCAACGCGTGTGTAGAAACAACTAAAGTGCGTTATTAATTTGCCCTCGAGTTCTAACACCAGTTTGAAGTTCTCCGGTAATATTTGTTGACGGATGATACGAATATGATCGCGGCAATTCTTCACTTGGAACATCTACTGAGTTTTGCTGATTCGTGATGTTGAGATTAACAACCAATTCAATGTTTGGAGAGCTTGATGAAGCTTCATTTTTGTTGTTTGGGATTGCAGATTGATTAAGTAGACTTGTTATCTGCTCCACTTATTCATCTGAAGAAGATGATTCCCCATCATCATCAAATGTGGGTGCTTCATCTGAATCAGAATCTTGATTCTGAGGCATACTGGCTCCGTTTTTGTATTCATTGGTTCAGTAGAGGCATTCGTTGGAAGAGTAGTAAGTGTTGATAAGGTTTCAAAAACATTTTCAGCCGGAAACACCACTACTGTTTGAACTTGCGCCAGAAGAAGTTGGATCCAACGTCTGTTGATTAACCACAATTGGTCGAACAATTTTTTCTTGATTCATTGACTTGTGAAGATAATATAACATTGTAACTTCTTCGTCAGTTGGTTCTTTGGGCAAGTCAAATAACTTCCAAAGGTCTTGATAGTTAAACAGCCACGCGTCACCTTTCCTTTGAATAGGATCCGTGTAATTGAAACAATCCACGTGCTGTGCTTCAATAACCTTTCTTAATGAAGGAACATATACTCTTCTCAACGGACTCACATATCCGAAAAAGAAACCTTCGAGAGATTTAGCTCCGAATTTGCCATCTTGGTCTATTACGGTACAAGGTGCACCGAATGGTTCTAAGAACTTCAAATTTGGCTTTCATCAATTTATCATCTCAAAACATGTTTTCTTTGTTGGTTTGACAGTGAGAACCCTGTTTAGCGTGTAGCAAGCCACAACAACTGCTTCACTCGAGAAGCTGATTGGAAGTTTAGAATCTGCAAGCATGGTTCTCGCAGTTTCAATCAAAGTTTGGTTTTTCCGTTCAGCTACTCCGTTTTGCTGTGGAGTATAGGGAGCACTAAACTCGTGCAGAATCCCTTTTGCGTTGCAGAATTCCTTCATTTTGTTATTCTTAAACTCTGTTCCGTTGTCACTTCTAATGCGTCTGACTGGCAGATGATAAATGTTCTCGAGTTTCTTGAATAGAATAACCAAGTTCTCGAACGTTTGTCTTTTGATTCTTGAAAGAATACCCACGAATATCTTGAATAGTCATCTGTCACGACCAAGCAATATAAGTCTCCTGATATGCTTCGAACATTTACAGGACCAAATAAATCCATGTGGATACGTTCTAATGGCAGCTTGATTGAGTTTAGAATTTTCTTCGGATGCAATTTCCTGATCTGCTTTCCTTTCTTGCATTCCAAGCAATGATCAGACATCTGAAAACTTCGAAGATTTACGCCTTCTACAAGATCATTATAAACCAAGAAGTTTATTTTTCGCAAATGAATATGCCCCATCTTACGATGCCAAAGAATAGAATCTTTTTCAGTAGCCTTTGATACAAAACATTGTGCTGATGATGATGAAGTGGTAGCGACACCCATATCAAGAACATATAAATCGTTCTCTCGCGGTGCTCGTATTAGAATCCACTCATCTGGAATTTTGAATCCAGGCTTCAAGATACTACACTCTTTATCATGAAATGGACTGTAAATTTCTTGTCACAAATCTACGATATACTCAGAAGATTGTTCTCAAGTTCTGCAATATAGTTCACGCGATCAAATGAAACTACGCCATTGGAGAGTTTTCCCTCGGCGACTATCCTTCCACCTTGATTTCCTGCAAATCCAACATATCCACTATTATAGTTTTAATTTCGAATAGCAATGCCTTCATTCCAGTCATGTGCCTGGACGCTCAACTATCCAAAATCCACTTTGAAAGTACAGATCTTTGGAGCCCCTGCAAAATTCAGAAATTAGGTGAAAAACTCTACCCAAGCCTTCTTGGTCTTGGGTTTTACAGTATAACCATCATCAAAAGCATATTCAAACTCATCAACATCATCAAAATCAAATTCATCATCTGTTTCAACAATGTTAATGTTTGAAAATCTCACTTGTTTCTTATCATTTACAGATTTGACATTATCGATCTTGATTTCAGTTTTAATTTCTTTCACATTCTCACTTGTCTTTACCTGCTCAGACTTAGTGATTTCAGACTTTGATTCTTTTGTGTTGTTAGTCTTTACTAGCTCAGACTTAACAACAACAGATGTTGTTGACCTTTTCTTGGCAATCCAGGTTTGAGATTTGATATTAGCCTTTTTGATGTAAAACTTGTTTTTATTAGACCTAGAAGTTTCACCTTTTTTGAAAATGAATTTTCAAAAATCTTTTCAGACTTTGGTTTAACTTCTGGTTTTGATACATTTCGTTTCAAAATCTTTACAGTTTTGCAAACACTGGTTGCTTTGGTTTAACAACATTTGAATCTTCTTTTCTTTGAAGATAAGTCGATTTTGATTTTGGACATTGTCATGCAATATGACGAGTTTCATTGCACTTGAAACATGTCCGATTATCAAGTGGATGTCCTTTAACAGATGGTTTTACTCTACTTGAAGTTTTGACACCACTTGTAACCTTTGCTTTATCTCGAATTTCTTTCTCCTTCTTGAACTCATCATTTGACTGATTACCATTCAAACTCTCTTCATGAACTGTACTCGTCCCATATACAAACTTCATGTTTATGTTTTTATATTCATGAAATAGTGACGATTTCTTTACAGATTCATTAGTGTCTTCTTCTAAACCCAACCCCACTCTCCGGTTTTCTGGATGATCACCACCATTTCTTCGGTAATTGTTTCTTTTAGGTTTGGAATAGAATTTTCGTTCATTGATTACTAATTCCTCTGATGTGACTTCCACGAGTTTAAAAAATTTGTCAAGCAATTCTTCTTTCACATTATGAATCAGGAAGCTATCATCAAAGTATAGTCTATCCGAATCCTTAATTTTGTACATTACAATATTAGGATCGTCACTTAGACCATTCTCTGATGACTTATCGTCATTTTCAGATTGTGAATCGGAATTCTTTGAACTCGAGTCGGCGCTTTTGAAGCTGCCATCATCAGAATCACTTAAAACATTTTCAATCACTTTTTTACCACAGCGTTATATCATCATCAGATTTAGCATAGACTATATCAATGTTCTCTGGCAACTCGTCTTTCTTTTCAGAAAGTACTTCAACATTGAGTGCCTTGTCCATCCCGTCTGCAGATTTAACACAGTATTTCTCGCAAAGGGGTGGAGGAACATTGCTATATTCTTTGCCTGCTTTCTTTTTAGGTTTTTCTTTTGTTGAGATTGTTGGAAGAATGTGATCGATAACATACGTGTTGGTGGTATAACTTCTTAACAATTGTCGAACTCTTTCAGTTTCAATTGTCATGTCTTGAAGTTGTTGTTTGATTTCAGCAATGGTGTTTATATAGATGTTAATTGCTCTTTGTTTATCCATTACTATACCACTCAATATTCTTATATTATCATGTTGTTCGATGTTATTTCTGTCGATTCTGCCATAATCATTTTTCATTTTGTCATACGCTTGTTTCATTGTGCGATAATCATATTTTAACAATTTCAGCGATGATCTTTGATTTTTCGGCACATTCGACACAAGGTTTAGTACATTTTGTACAAGGTTTCTCAACCTCTACAATTTGTACTTTGACAACTTCTTTCTCGACAACCTTTACCTCTGGACCTACCTTGGTTAGATTCGCCATCAAAGCTTTATATGCCATGTCCTTGAGGTTTTCAGCTTTCATTTCTTGAGTGACATTGATAATCTCTACGTCAATCTTTTTCTCTTCAACCACTTGTTCTTTCGTGCTTCCATCAAAATGACCTGCAAAACGGTCACAAGAGTTAGAGGATAAGTTCCTTGTCTCTGCATATGGATATATTCCTCTTCTTCCTGTTGTTGATGCAAGTATTGTTCTAGAATAGCTTGTTTGAAAGCTGCTGCTTCTGCTGCTAGCCGCTGCTTCCTCTGCAGAATTATCTTCAACAATCTCTGCCATCAAAGCAACTCCGGTCTTTTTACCGATATATGAATTCCAATCAAAACCGTCATCTTCTGTGGATGCAACCATGGCTTTCTCCGTTGTACTACTGTTTGGCTTTTCTTGGATCACAACTTGAGTTTTCTTCGGAACGGTTTATATTGAAGTGCCTTCTTGTAATATTCATTCCCTCCTCCGAAAGGACTTTGATTTCCGGTTGCCTTGGTGTTCTTACACTCTCTTTTAAAATGTCCCTTCTGTCGACATCTGAAGCACATGACTTTGGATTTGTCAAAACCCAATTTGTTGCTGGAGTTTCCTATGTCATGGTCTGCGAGTGCAATGAACTTTGTCACTCTCCTGATGATCTAAGCCAAGGACCATTTGATGTGCATTAGTTCGAGCTCTTCATCGTCTACCTGGTCATAATCTTCCGCAGTCATCTCAGGATTTCCGATTTTACCAACAACAAGACATTCATAAGACTCTAAGACGGTAACAAGTAGTGACATATGTTTTTTTGCAAATTCTTCTGAAACAACATTGTTCAAATTCACTGCGATGTTGCATTTGTAAACATTCAGATCAGAACTTTGCCGTTGGTTCTGATTTGCTTGACTTTGAAATGTTGAATTTGAACCAGTGCTCGAGTAAGAATTTCGTGGACTTTTGTCATACTGAGGCTGTGAATGATTCTGGTTCTGTGGAGAAGCATTCATGTTTGCAATAAAAGCAGTTCCAATTTTTGTACTCGAAATGTTATCTTGCATTCCAGTTTTCTAGTACAAACCAATGTCTTGAACAACATTAGCATTTTTTGACTTTGCTACCTTCAGAAGCTCCATTTCGTGGTCTTCGAGTTTATCGATAAAGGTTGACAACTTGAAGAATTCCCACTTATCACTATTCTTCAGAACCATCAAATAAGTTGACCATTCACCCACTGGTAGTGCGTCAGCAAGTTTGTCGATGTATTCTTGTTCCGTCTTCTCAAGACTGTGTCTTCGCATTTGCACTTTGAGATGACTGAAACGCTTAATCATTTGCTTAATGGTCTCATTCTTTAGCATGCTGAAGATACCGAACTCTTTCAGAATGAGAGCCTTCTTGCTTTTTATCATTTCAGCACTGCCTTGATATTTCTTTTGTGACGACAACCAAAGTTCTCTTGCTGTAGTATACTTTGGTAGCAAGATCAGAATATCTTCTTTGACTGACTGTTGGATGAGACTGATCATCTTTTTTCTCAGCAATGTATTCGTCTCTCTGAGTTTTCGAGTAGTTATACTTCTCAAGAACTTGTTGATGTTCATCTACCGGAACAGTATAACCTTATTCAATTGACACCCAACCAGCAAAGTGCATGGCTTGAACCCAGTAGGGAAATTTCTCTTTCCATGCTTCGTATTGGTCCATGCTCATCAGCTTGGGCAGTTTGACGGTCGTTCCCATTTTGTTATCAAGATTGACTTGATTAATCACGTTGGCGTTTGACGAACTAGCTCCGGACATATAAGCTCTTAGTTGATCTTCCATTGTGAATCACGAAACGTGTACACTGAAAATTTATCAAAAACTTTGAAAACAACTAGTCCTACTACAAGTTCGGTCGAACTTGTAGCAACAAATGAAGAATTCTTTGATTTTCTAACAAGTTCGTTCAAACTTGTTAGATCTACTTTGGAAAAATTCGTTTATCTTCGGTCGAACTTATAACACCAATTAAACAGATTTTCGAGCGAACTTATCAACATAATTTTGATGAAATCCTAGGTAAGTTCGGGCTAACTTACTAAAAAATCTCTTAGATATTACAGAAGTTCGGTCGAACTTGATGTAAAATCAGTGAAACTTACGTAACTTCGAGCGAACTTGACTAAATTTCTTCAAAAAAACACCTAAGTTCGGGCAAACTTACTAAAAAATCACTTGAAAAGTGATGTTTTAGGGCAAGTTCGGCCAAACATGGCCAACAAGTTCGTTCCTGAGATTTTTTAAAAACATGGTTTTTTCAAAATTTCAAAATGAATTCGGTTAAATTTGGTCTCCAATCTTTCAAGGGTTTATCTTTGTTGTATTTTACATGATATATTCAAAATTCAAAAGATTTTGACTGTGAATTCTTCATTTTGTGATCAAAAGTTAAGAAAAAAGAAGAATGGTGTAGAAATAGAAGTGTTCTTGTCTTGATACTATCAAATCAGGCTGTTCTAGTTCTGATACCACTTGTAGGACCGATCCTCGATGCTTAGGAACCTAAATTTGATATCTAACGTCCATAATAGCGGAATATTATGTCGTGTTACCAATAGACAAGAATTACTCAGTTAAACGTCAGTTTCATTGATTAAACGTTCAGATTACAGACTGACAGAGCTTCGCCTCTACAATGCCAAAGTTACAAATGAGACACACAAGCTAGGTATTTATAGCACAACAAGTTTGGCCCATGAGGTGCAAGTTCGCCCGAACTTGCATAAGCAAGTTCGGCCGAACAAGCATACTTAACATGTATATGGGCGAACTTGGCTATAATACTTCATAAATACTTCATAACCTAGCCTATTCAGCTCTATATAATACAGACTCGATATAAGACTAAGACATAGACATTATGCACCAACATTTTCACCAGAGAAGTTGATGGCCATCTGATTATAGTTCAAATCTACGCTGACGACAGCATCTTTGGATCTACAAACGATAGTCTCTGCAAAGAGTTTGAGGGAATCATGAAAAGGAAATTCGAAATATCCTCGATGGGAGAAATGAAATTCTTTCTTGGTTTGCAAGTAGATCAGCTTCCGGATGGTATTTTTATTCATCAGACTAAGTATGTCCACGACATCTTGAAGAAGTTTGGAATGGAAGCTTGAAGCCTCTATCTACTCCTCTTGCTCTAAATCATGGCATTTGTGTTGACGAAACTGGAGCCAAAGTTGACGAGACGTTATTCAGATTGATGATTGGATCACTGATGTAGCTGATGGAATCGCGCCCAGATATTATGTATCCAACCTGCCTATGCGCCAGATATCAGTCAAGCCCGAGGATCTTACACTTGCAGATCGTGAAGCGTATCTTCAGATATCTGAAAGGATGCCCAAGCACCGGCTTGTGGTACCCAAAGAACGACAATTTTGATCTCACAGGCTATGCTGATTCCAATTTTGGTGTAGATAAGTTGAATTCAAAATCAACTACTGCGGGATGCCAGTTCTTCGGAACAAGAATGGTAACCTGGCAGTGTAAGAAACAGACTACGGTCGCTCTCTCTACTGTGAAGCTGAGTATATCTCGGCCTCCAGCTGTTGTTCACAGATTCTGTGGATTCAACAACAGATGAGAGACTATGGTCTGCAATTTCTAGACACTCCGCTGTATATTGATAACAAGGCAGTCATCGATATAACTAAAAATCCGGTTCATCACTCACGCACAAAACACATTGAAATTCATTATCATTTCATTCGTGATTGCTAGAAAAGAAATTGGTGCGAATAGAAAAAATCCACACCGACAAACACAAGGCTGATTTTTATACCAAACCATTTTCTTTGTCACGATTTAAATACTTGCTGAGAATAACGGTATGAAAAATTGCTGATAGGTGCGGACGCTGAGGTTGAATACGGATCGGACGACGAGTTCGCGTGATCCACATTGGTTTGTAAATATCTTTCTAGTTTAGAATTTTATGGAAAACTAAAATCCAGAAAGATGTTTTTGATTTTAGGGGGAGAAATGTTAGAGAAATACAAAAACATTCGAAAATTTTAAAATCCAAAAACATATAAAATTCAAAATGTAAAAAACATTGAAAAAGACAAAAAGAATTCAGTGTCATAAATGGAAATGATAGTACATCAGTGGACTATCACAGTATGCTAAAGAAATGTAAAGTTTAAAAGTGATAAACGAGTCTTACTATGGATGTGTCGATAGGCTTAACACGTTCAGTAAACTCTATTCGAAATATAAACTAAATTTTACAACTGCTTAATCTTGTGGATTAACACATCTAGGATATATAGACTTAGTACTCTGAAATTTCGTTTGAAAGATTGCCTGATTCTGAGATACGAGGTCTTTATAGATAGTTGATATCTGGGGTATTATACAAGTTCTTTTGATTTTGCGGAAGCAATTGCCTAGAACTTCTATAATATTTTTGTTTTAAACCCCAAATTGCATGCAATATTGAAAAATATCGAAAGATATAATCATACGCAATGCTGAAAAGATTCTCCTTAAGTGGAACACATCTTAAAGACGAGCCTTCATATCTTTGTCTGTACGGTAGTACTAATCTGAGCTCTCAAGGTCTCGCACAACCCAGATACAGATATCATTTACGCTATATTCACCTGTAAGATGAAATCTAGGGAATTTTGATACGGGAGTATATTCAACAAGTGGGAACCATATATAAGTCAAGTTTCATGAATTCTATCTTAACATATCTTGAAACATTTGAAAAATGTGGTAAAGCTTAAGTGGACAAACATATCGACAATCTAGGTAAACGAGTTTAAAACTTAAAGTTTGTTAAAGGTCAACGGTACTGGTGATATGTCTCAATCAACCAATATGATCCTTAGACACGAATTCAAAAAAGTATGTTTGTACATAGTTTACATTGCTTATTTCATTGTATTTCAGCTTTAGAGATTAAAATAAAAAAGATTTTCGGTGAGTTTTAGCGTAAATTTACAAAAATACAAGAAGATTTTATTTCTACATTGTTTTCAGCAAACCAATGTTGGAGAACAGATCTTCGAAGTCTGGTAAGATGCTAGAACTGGTGGGAATCTCTTTGACAACGGGTTGGGAGCTAATCTGTTAAATCTGAAAAGATAAAACGATAAAAAGTTCATTAATTTGAAACTTTGATTTTTAAAATATCAACAGTTTGTTCGTAACGGGTCAAACCGGGGTCATTAACTTGGACTCGGCAGACAAATCGGTTAACCAAGGTCATTCGCTTGGACTTGGTCAACTGAGTGGATTTTTCATAACTGGTAAAAAGTTGGAAAGTTCAGGGTTAAAAATGAAAATTTTGAAAAAGGTTAAAATTTGTTGGTTTGGCAAGTTCGGCCGAACTTGCTAAACAATTCAGTGTTTAACAATCAGCAAGTTCGACCGAACTTGCAGATGGCTGGTTGTTGTTTTAAATAATAAGTTCGCTCGAACTTACTCTGGGCCTTCATGTTGGGCTTAGCAAGTTCGTCCGAACTTGACTTGGTATAAATACCAATCAAGTTCGGCCGAACTCATTTATCTGTTTCCAGAACCTATTGAGCGAACTTGAGCTTTTAGAGAACTTAACCGAAATTGACGCTTTTGAGTCGTTATTTTGTCCGATTGTAGTCCGTTTATTGGTGATTTACACACCAATTACCATGGCTGAGGTGAGATATTGGAGATTAATCCATGATTGAACCATTAACAAACAAAACCTGATCTAAAACTTAAAAAACTGATAGATTTAGGAGTTGTTGGTTAAAATTGAGCATAGAATCAAGATCTACAACTAAAATCGACCGTATAACTTTGTTTTGATTGAAGTGAAATGGCTGATTTAATTGTTTGAACATGTTTGCTCTTTTGGAGAAGACGACAAGTTCGGCCGAACTTGTAGTCAAGTTCGACCGGACTTGTCCAAAACATGATTAAATAATCCAGAAGCATGTTCGACCGAACTTGATTATTGAAGTGTTTTGATCCAATCATGTTCGACCGAACTTATATTAATGAAAAGTGATTTGTTTACATTGTAAGTTCGCCCGAACTTGTCCTTTAATGTGGAACATGTGTTTCATACATGTTCGGCCGAACTTAGATAAAATTGGATGATAAAAAATTGTAAGTTCGCCCGAACTTACATTTGAAAATGTGGAACATGTTTGTCACATGTTCAGGCGAACTTGTTAAAATCAGATGGTTTAACACTAATCAAGTTCACCCGAACTTGATTAAAAGTGTTAGAAATTTTTTGGTGATTTTCTCGATAAGCGTGCTAATTGTTTTACGTCATTTTTCAGGCACAGGTTCCAGCACGAGTAATCTCTGTTGAGTTTTCAAAGACTCACAATACGTGCATCACTCTTGATAAAAGGATCTGTCCGTCATTGAAGGAGTATGACAGTATTTTGAAGTTTCTAGAGGATAGTCATATTCGCCGAGAAATACAGAGCGCATAGTGTCGTATCGATAACATGTTGTTCATTTCTCGATGAATGCGAGTTTAAGCGCTAATGAGAAGACGATCTCTTCTATAGTGCAAGTTGGTGATGAACTCAAGCCGATCACAGTAACTGAAGATGATATCCGAAGGATTCTAGAATTCAAAGACAACAAAGATGATCCGATTCATCTAGATGAGAAGATGGTTCGCGGATGCTTTTTCCGCATGGGCTATAAAGGAAGTGTAAATAAGCCAACGCTGAAGAAAGGGGAAGTGCCTAACCCCTACAAGCTTCTGATTCATGCATGAATTCATACATTTAGCCATCACAAAGCCGGTTTGGATGATGTACATGATTATTTGGCTAGCATGGCAACGACGCTTATTTTGAAAAAGCCGTTCAACGTTTCGAAGTTGGTTTTCACTCACATGTCGAAGAACATGGAAGATTCAAGGTTGTGTCTTTATCCGAGGTTTATTCAGATGTTGATTGACGAGAAGTATGCCAACATTGCTCGAGATCCGAATGACGTTCTTTATTTAGTTCATCTCACCGAGACTACAGTGAAGAAGCTTATCAAGTTCCAAAATCAAGCTTCAGCTCCTGTTGTCAAGCCGGTATTCGGAGCTATAAAAGATTCAGATTATGTCTCGCCACCTGGAAACAAATGGAGAAAGGATGGTAGTGATGACGAGAAAGAGCTTAAAGCCAAGCAAGAATGGTTTAAGGAATTCAAACCCAAGGCTAGGAGTGAATAGTTCTTAAAGGCAGAAGCTGATAAGCCGAAAAAGAAGCGAGCGTCAAACAAAGTTGAAACAGTGCTTGTTGATGAGGAAGAACCTAAAAATGTTGAAGCAGTTGCTGGATCTAGCGCTGCAGGTGTGATTGAAAGTCAAGAAACTATGAAGCCAACTCAAGAAGAGGTGATATCTGTTACTTCTGAGAATGAAGAATCTGATAAAGAGCCAGAAAAGACTGAGGCAGAAATTAGAGTCGAAAAGGAAAGAGAGTTGGATGCTGATTTTGATCCGAATGCTGAAAAAGAATCTGACGATGAGAGACTAAAGGAAAAGTCAAAGCGTACAATGTCTCCAGCAATTGAAATATCAAAGAAGACTACAGAGTCACCTCATACTAAAGGAAAAAGAAAAGCTAAGAAAGCTCAAAAAGCTGTGAGCAAAAGATACAAGAGTAAGGTGAAAGGCACCGAAGCCACACAAGAACCTTCTGGTGCTCAGGAGAAAGGAGCCACACAAGAACCTCCTCCACAAGAACCTCCTGTCATTGTTCATGTCAAGCTGAAAGGCCAGGAGTTACACAAGAACCTCCTGTGTCTGAATTTGTTGAAGTTCCTATCGTTGAATCTCCTAGTGCACCAAAGACTTCTGTTCCTGAAAGTTCTACATCGAAGAAGTCTACACCGAAAACTGCAACACCTAAAGATTCAACACCAAAGACACCAAGGGGAAGTATGTTTGGTGATATGCCACATGGTCCAATTAGTCTTGAAGACTTGGATGAGTTTTTCGCTGGAACTAATGCTGAGATGTTAGAAAAACGTGTGAAGGTATTGGAAGAGAAAGTTGCACAGATTGAGATAGAAAAGGCTGAGCATGTAAAGAAGGTGAATCAAAGCGAAGTCGAAAAAGAAATACTTGACGATAAAGTGAAGGTGCTTGAGAATGAACGTGAATATTTCAAGGCATTGATAGAAAGTCTGCAGGATGCCAATGAAAAACTCGACAGAGATTGCAGAATTAAAGAAAATTCAAGCTTTGAACGATCAAAGATTTATCAGATTACAGAAGGTGTTATCTAACAATCTGAATATTGATTTTATTGCTGAATACGATCGTCTGGATCGTCAAGAAGCCAAGGAACATGCTGAGAAAGAATTGGCCGAGAGTGGTAAAGGAAAGCAGGTTGAGGGTGAAGCCCCTAAATCTTTTGCTGAAAAATCTTCTGATGTTCCTGAGAAGCCAATTGAGGATATTTCGAAAGCTTTTGAGTCTGATATCCAAACGGTTGACGAATCTATCAAGCCTTCTGATCCTATTGTTGTTACTGAAGAAAAAGACAATGAAGAAGCCGAAAGGGAAGATAAGAATGAAAACGAAGAGGAAGAAGGATATGAGGATTGGAATGTTGGGGATGATGACGATGATTTTGATCAAGGTGGTGATGATTTTGATCAGGGTGGTACATGTTTAAAGATCAATGAAGCTTCATGGACGATGAATCGAATCGAATGGAAGATAAAAGCCAGGGGAGTCAGGGCAGAAAAGGGCCAACTGATGAAGATATTGATTTGTTAGATGTTGATCGATCTGCGTAGCCTGTGACTGCAGTACCTACGAAGGCTTTGATACTAATGTTGGAACATAATGTGGAAGAAGGTGAGTTTGTACATAATTAGTCGAAAGAAGATCTGGCGAAGCTAGTTGAAGCTGAGAAATTAGAGTTTGATTTTGAGGAAGTTATGAATGTTAACACCTTTGAACCAAAAGAGTATCAGTATAAAAGAAGGTTTGAAGCTGATGAGTACAATCAAGTGATTGTGGAATATTGGTCCTCAGATGATGAATCAGATCAGAAAGCTAAGTACGTTGGTCAGGATTCAGAAAGTTTTCCTACATTTGAAGAGATGTACAAACAGCTTAGTGAAGATATGTTGAAAGATAGATTGCTGAAGAGCTACGAGTAGGAAAGATTCCTAAACCGATGACCAAAGAAGAGATAGTTGAATCGAAAAAGTCCTAGTTCAAGGAAATGCCACGTGAACGTAAGTTTCGACGTCCACTAGCATTCTTCACCAGAAATAAAGATGTTTCTTTGGGAGATATACTGGGTTGGGGTTGGTTTAAAGAGCTCAACGTATATGCAATCAAAAGAGAATTTGGAGTGCAATACTTCAAATATCTTGCTGATTTAAAGACATTGCCGTATTGGGATATGGAAGAGCTAGTACAAACAGTAAATGTTACTTATCATATGAAGACAGTTGATTAGTTGTTGTGGAAGATGATTAAGTACGAAGCTGATAAAGGTTGGAATCACTGGAAGCCGTTTATTCCAAGACGAAGAGTAAAGATCAATAAGGTTACAGGGGAAAAAGGACATAACGTTAATTATGAAACGTCCTAGAGCCATGAGGAATATGCCACTTACGCCGATCGAACTAAACTTCTATCCTTTATTCAAGTGGTGGCAGATTGATTCAGCTACTTGTGAAGTAGTAGATTGTGTTAAAGTTTGAAGATCACCTGGATATTGCTAAAGAACGAGTTGAAGTGATGGGTGATCAGGGTATGAGAGGTTTGTGGAGGACAATAAGGATTCTAGATCCTATGTGGTTGGTTAACTGCTCGAGAGAAGATACAAAATGCCTTTTCTACAGCAAGATTGTTTTTCAAGAAAGACAAAGATACAGGCGATGCAGTATCAGAAAGTTGTTAACATTTACTATGCACGCGAAGTAAATTCTCGTAAAATGTGGCAAATGAAGTGGAGGGATCTGGAGAGAGTTGAATTTCTTAAAGAAGAAACCAGAAGTGAGGCGATCAAAGAAAAAATGGAAAAAGCGGTAAGGCAAAGTTCGCTCAGAACGGCTAACTTTAAAAGACCACCGCCAACTAATCAGACGTCGGATCCGAAACAAGAGAGACGAAAGAAGCCTTTCAAGAAGTTCTTTGTCGGGTACGTTAATGTTTATATGAAGACAGAGTTTTGAAGACAGATAAAGACGAAGACTATATCCAAGGGGGAGTCTGTTGGTGCATAATGTCTATGTCTTAGTCTATTATCGAGTCTGTATTGTATAGAGCTGAATAGGATAGGTATACAAAGTATTTATGTATGTTGTAGCCAAGTTCGCCCATAATTCACATGTTCAGGCATGTTCGGCCGAACTTGCATAGGCAAGTTCGGGCGAACTTGAACCTCCTGGGCCGAACTTGTAATCCTATAAATACCTTGCTTGAGAGTCTCATTTGTAACTTTGGTATTTGAGAGGCGAAGCTCTGTCAGTTTGTAACCAGAATGTTTGATCTATAAAACTGACGTTTAACTGATTAAATCTTGTCTATTGGTAAACACTATGTAATATTTCCGCTATTATGGATGTTAGATATCAAATTTAGGTTCCTAAGCATCAAGGACCGATCCTACACATCTTTGAGCTTAATCACACACTAATCACATCAAATGTGCAAGATCAAGGTACAACTGAAGGGAATGCATCTACATCATCATCATCTGTTTCAGCAATTGATTTGGTTGTTGATCTAAACTTCAACAATTTGGGTATTAATGCTCAAGTTCCTGATGTTGGTGAAACTCGAATCAATAATACTCATCCTCAGCAGAATATTATTGGAGATGTTCTAAGTGTAGTGCAGACACGTAATCAGCTAAGAAGCAATCAGAATGATGCTTTGTATTCAGCAATCAGGGAATTCGGGGAACAAAATGACTGGTCTTTCGCATGCTATGTTTGCCAAGTAGAACAAAATCTTGGAAGGAAGCAGTGAAAGAAGACTCCTGGGTGGAAGCAATGCAAGAGGAACTTCAGTAGTTTCAGAAATTGGGCGTGTGGAAATTGGTTGACAGGCCTGAGAACTATAAGAAGATTGGCACGCGCTGGGTTTATAAGTGCAAAAGGGATGACCGTGGTGTTGTTGTTCGAAACAAAGCTAGGTTGGTTGTCCAGGGCTTTGCTCAGGTAGAAGGCATTGATTATAATGAAGTTTATGCACCCGTGGCACGTCTTGAGGCAATAAGGATTTTCTTGGCTTATGCGTCTTTTAAGAAGTTCACGGTCTATCAAATGGATGTCAAAAGTGCATTTCTTCATTGGTGTGGTTGAAGAGGAAGTATATGTTGAGCAACCGCCAGGTTTTGAAGATCCAATCCATCCTGATAAGGTTTGGCTTTTCAACAAGGCGTTGTATGGTCTTCATCAAGCTCCGAGGGCATGGTATGAGAGGTTGTCAGCGTATCTTCTCAAAAATGGTTTTCGAAGAGGTTTGATCGACTGCACTCTTTTCATCAAAGAAAAGGGGGAGGATTTGTTATTGGTGCAAGTATATGTGGATGACATCATCTTCGGGTCTACAAATGATGGATTATGCAAAGAATTTGAGCGGGTGATGCAAAGAAGTTCGAGATGAGGTTATCGGAGAAATGACTTTCTTTTTAGGTTTGCAGGTACACCAATCTACGGAAGGGATTTTCATTCATCAGACCAAGTATGTTGGGGATATTCTCAAGCAATTTCAGATGGAAGATTCAAAGCCTGCTGGAACTCCATTGGCTCAGAATCATGGGATTACTCCTGATGGATCTGGTGAACACGTGGATCCGTCTCTGTATCGTGCTATGATCGGTTCTCTCATGTATCTTACTGCTTCAAGACCCGACATTATGTATCCAACATGTCTTCTTGCTTGTTATCAATCAAGTCCGAAAGTGTCTCACCTCATGGCTGTGAAGAGGATTTTTCGTTATTTGAAGGGTTGCCCGGACACTGGTCTCTGGTACCCTAAGGATGATAACTTTGGGTTGATCGCATTCAGTGATTCTGATCACGGCGGCTGCAAGATTGATGCAAAGTCAACATCAGCGTGATGTCAGTTTTTGGGAAATCGCCTTGTCACGTGGCAATGCAAAAAGCAGACCTGTGTAGCGACTTCAACATGTGAAGCTGAATATATTGCCGCTTCTAGTTGCTGCTCCCTGGTTTTATGGATCCAACAGCAAACGTGCGACTACGGTTTTGAATTCCTAAATACTCCTATTTATGTTGATAATGAAGCTGCTTTACAGATTACCCGTAATCCTGTACAGCATTCGAAAACAAAACAGATTGAGATTAAGTATCATTTCATATGAGATTGTTATGAAAAGAGACATAACGATGTTGTTAAAATGCACACCGATCACCAACGTGCCAACTTGTTTACAAAAGCTTTGATAAATCTCGATTTGACTACTTGCTTTTGATAAACGGCATCAAGGTGAAACCTAAGTAAATTATCATCGACTAATCGTTTTTGTACATATTTTCTTAAAACTCTAAAAATTCAAAAAGATTTTACATTATTTATCTTTTCGCATTTTAGGGGGAGAATATTTCAAGAAAATTACAAAAACATTAGAAAGTCTCAAAAAAAAATGTTTGTCTTTTGTTTATTTACTTTCTGCATTTAAGGGGGAGAAATCCAGAAAAATACAAAAACAATAGAAAACTGAAAAACCAAAAATGAGTTTCTTGGAAAGATAAGAGAAGATGATGATACACCAGTGGTTAGTCAAGTGCGGTCAAAAATGTAAAATGAAAGGATAAGTAGCTTTACTAACGATGTACCGGTAGACTCACAATCAGACTAAAACGTGCAGGTGGATATAAACTTAACAAACTGAAAGTCAGGTGGGAACCATTCATTGGCATATGGTCTTGGTACCGAAATTTCGTTTGATAGTATGCCAAGGTTCTGAAATGCGTGGTGCTTATGCTGTTTATCATTTGGGTATCATGGTTGAATCTTTTACCGAAAAATAACGGGGTCGCAAGTCAAGAACTTCCATGATACCATACATACGTGTAAATATTGCATACGACCATCAATAAGTGATAATCATATCACATCCACCAAATCGAATAAGTGATAAAATATCACAGTTTATTGCGGGTGTCAAGTTCGTCTCTTTGTCGGTACGATGGTACTAACCTGTTCACGGACATGCACCTGTGCCCTGCATACATCCGAAAATCAAGTTCCTCATCAATAAGTTATTTTATCACATAGGGCTTGTTTTTCATCCAAAAATTAAGTGAATATCTCACATCATACACGTAAAAAACAGATGATAAGCGGTATACATGCCGGTAAGACGAATTCTTGTGCATGTCTTGATACGGGAATGTGTCGTGAAGTGGATGAACATCGGCTAGTAAGTATAAATCATACATTAAATCATATCTCTCATACGTGATTACGTCGGATAAGTTGAGTTTACGTGGACAACAATATCGGTAATCGAGGTAAAATGCTTGTCGAAAGTAAAAAGGATTTAGAAAATCGTGCTTGACCAAACCGTAAGCTGGTATGATTTTCTTACCTTGAAACTCGCAAAAGATGTTTATGTAGTGTACAGTGTAGTTCGTAGTTATTTAACCTAGGTTTTCTTATTTTAGATATTTGAGTCTTTTTTGTTATTTTTCGTTTAGTCGATATTGAAAGAATGGTTTCTATCGTAAAGTCCTAAAATCAACCTTGTTTAATTTCTATAACTTCATAATGGTTACTGTGCATTTTTAATAAACCCAAAGATGTTTAAAATATGTTCTGTTTAAAACTTCATAAGTTGGTATGACTGGTGCTGGTCTTCAACGAACAACCTGATTCAACGAAGAACCATTCAGCGAAGAACCACTTCGACGAAGAATCGTTCTTCGTTGAAGTGAGGTGGGCCCAAATCTGTTTAAGCCCAACTGTTGGTTGTTCGTAGACCATCTAAGGTTCTTCGTAGGAGCCAATCGACAAAAAACCATTCTTCGTCGAGTAAATTGGTTGTTCGTCGAGGCGGTGATTCAAGTTGGTTATAGGGTATAAAAGGAGGTAAAAAGGGTGAAAACCTTATCTCTTTCAAAACAACTTTTCACAGACCACACCTTTTTCTCTCAAAACCCATACATCCACTGTTCATCTTCTTCTTCATCGAGAAGAAACCCATCACAGAGTTTCATCATCTTTTGTTTGTGTTATATTGTCATCGATCTAAGGTAGATCACTTCACAAACATTTCGGTTCAAATCTCGCAAACAAGATCTCGACATTGCCTAAAATAGACCATAGAAAATCCTTCATTAAAAACCCTTGTTCTTCATGAATGATAAAATCTAAAAGATGTGTTTAATCTATGTGTTTTCGTTAAACAAAATGATGTAGTATCTCGGACATTATGTAGATGTAAACATGCTTCGGATCATGGTAATGTTTGGATAAACAAATGGGTCTTTTCATAATTGTTGAGTGTTGTGTTCTTGACAAGAATGTTGGTAAAAGTTTAATGAACTAGTGCTTTGATCTTGTTTGTCAGAGATTTTTAACCATGTGGATGTTTGTTTCTGACATATCTTAACTGTGAATTAAATTCGGTGAAGAATTGTCTTCAGCGAAGAACCGTCTCCGGCGAAGAACCAGAGTCAACGAAGAACCCCTTCTTTGTGGACCTTGGTTGTTCGTTGAACAATGGGTAGACGAAGAACCAAAGTCAACGAAGAACCTATCCTTCATTGACCAGGGTTGTTCGTAGGACCCAGAGTTGTTTGTGGTAACTGGCATCCAACGAAGAACCCAAGTCAACGAAAAATCATTCTTCGTTGACCAAGAGTTGCTTGTTGCATACAACAGTTATTCACAAGGGTTCTTCATAGGATATTCTTCGTGGACACAGGGGAGTTGAACAGTGAACTAAGGTTGTTTGTTGGAATGCCTTAGGTTCACAGTGGCATACAAAACTCACAGTTAGTATGTTATGAGTCTGTTTTCAACTTTTAACCTATATTTCTTCACATTATGGGTATATCTTGTGCAGAATGGCACCGAAAGCTAGAAAACCCGCGTCAAAGAAGGAAGATAAGAGTGAAGTGGAGATTACGTCAGAATCTCGACATAACATGATTGCCTTTCTAGATCCGGAAAACAAGATAGCTGAGTATGATGGTATTATGAAGTGGGTGCGGGACTCACGAATCAACTATGCTATCACTCACAGGACGCCAGTATACCGAGCACTGATCAAGGATTTCTGGGATACCGCCGAAGCAGTTGATATTGATGGCAAAGAAGGAGTTCGTGGAAAGTTGAATAATGTAGACGTTGTTGTCACAGCTGAGATTCTTAACAACGTTTTGCAGTTGAATGATGATCCTAACGCACCGTTCTCAGTACCAATACCATGTCAGCGAGGATGTTTGCTTCGTATGAAGTTTCAACGGGATATTCTTGGAAATCAAATCAACAAGTCTGGTCTTCCACTTTGGTATAAATTTCTGTTACATGTTCTAATTCAGTGTTTAAGTAATCCTAGAAGTGGATACGACCTGACTTATTGGGAATGATGGTGGCTTTGGTGCTAAACAAACTGTTTAGTATTTCAAATTATATCTTGTCGAACATGAGAGAAAAATTGACTAGGACGGGTGATACAACAGTGGGAAGCAAGTTTTGGATGTACCCACGGTTTCTGCAAATGGTAATGAATGTGCAGCATCCAGATCTTCCTAAAGTTGCGAATGATACTCTGAAGATCGATGATATGAAACTACATTCATTAATGGTTTCAAGGGATATGCTGGTAAAACATATAAAGAAAGTACGCCACCTAGAAAGTTGTTTGGATTTCTAGGAAGTAAAACTTATGTAGCACCGGAGAAGGACAAATGGGGTCATGAAAACAGTGATTTGGACAACGAGGAACCTACCTTGAGGAAGCTTATGGAATATAAGTTTGGAAGAAAACAGAAGGACAGAGATGATGATGACAGTGGTGATGATGATGAAGGTGGTGATGGTGGAGATGGCGGTGATACTGGTGCTGTTTCAACCGGTGGTGTTTCTGGTAAACAATCGGAAGAAGTAGCTAGGAAGAGGAGGAAGATAATCCTCAGGAACCTGGGTATGAACATTACCTTGATGAACGTGGTGTTCGTCAAGTAAGAAGAATTAGAACAGAAGCTGATCCGGAGTATGTTCCTTCGGACACGGAGTCTGAGAAGGCTAGGAAGAGACTAACTGCTATACGACGAAAGAAAAAGAGTCGTAAAACAGTTGGTTCCTCTTCTGTTCAACCAGAGTCTACTCAGCCAATCGCTGCTACTGCAGGAGCTACACTAGAAGAAGTTTTCACTGCTGAGGAAACTGAAGCCTTAGTAGCTTCTCCTGGTCGGTCATCAGGAACTGCAACAACAACCGTTAGTCCTCAACAACCGCCTCCTTAGCATACAACACCAGTACCACCTCAAGTTGCCAGAGAAAGAGCTAGAAAAAGTTCTGAGTCTATAGAAACAAAGTTTGAGCGCATGAACGACAGTGAGAAAGTGAACTTTCTTTTCTCACAGCTTCTGGCTGCAACAGCTCAAATAAACAAGCAATCAGAGTTAATAGCTGCAACGAGGAGTTCTTCCGTTCAACAACAGTTGTCGATCAATTCCTTGAACGAAACTGTTAGGAAGCAACAAGCTGAAATTGTAGAGTTGAGATCTGAGAATGCTCAGCTAAGAGCTGCAGATGATGAGCGAGCTCGACAACTGCTGCAGATGAGAGCGGCTGATAATGCTCGTGGCATTGAGTTGAACAGGGTAAAAGAGCGAAGTTCTGAAGTGCTTCAATGGGTGATCGATTGAATAAGAGATACACGGAGATTACCAATTTCTACAACTCTCGAAACAAGACCATTGCCGATAACTTCAGAAACATGGCTAGCAGCTATAAAGTTACTCAACGAACGAATACGATGTGGGACGAGAGAGTAAAGCTCAAGAAGTTCTTCAAAAAAGGGATCATGATAGTGAAGATCAAGGAAACCCAGAAGCTCCTGTCTCAACAGCACAGCAAGAGGGTTCGACCTCTACTCCGGCTGGTGCCTCTAGTTCAGCTCTCATTGTTGCAGGTTCTGGTGGTGCGGGTACGGTTGAGGAAGCCTTGGAGAAGATGGATCTGTAAAGAATCCTAGTTCAAGGTTTGGATGATGTGGTAGTGGATGAAACTTAAGGATCGGGTAAAATGGTTTTGTCTTTTGAAGTGCAACATTTGCACTCGTTACACCCGGTCACTGGCGAGGAATTGGAAGAAGGGGAGTTTGTTTCTGAACTCTCCCAAGAAAAGATTTTGAGGTTAAAGGAAATGAAGGAAGTCGATGAGGCGTCTACTGATGAGATGCCCAGTGAACCCGAGGTAGTAGACCTAGAAGGTTTGGAAGAAATCGTATTTGAAGGCAATTCCGAAAAGTCTAAGTATGTTCGAGAAGATGGAACGAAGTTTGATCTGTTCGATGGTGATTGGCTTCGTGAGAATTTGGATGAAATCGACTAGAAACTCAAGAGTCGTGACTCATCTGATACTCCCACTGATACCTTTGAAGAATGGAGGAAACGGTTCTTGGCTAAGAAACAAAAGCCAACTCCTTCTGTCGATCAAGTTGATTATATGAAGTATGTGAAGGATCGACCACAAGGTCAAATTCTTAGTTGGATGTTGGTGAAGGATATTCACTGCATGGCCATCAAGCGTGAACACGGAATCCAATACTTCAAGTCTCTCCTTAGCATTTTAACGTTGCCCTTTTATGATGTTTCTGTGCTTGCCAGGTTGTAGTTGATTAACAGGTCAATATATGAAGGTGCAACACTTTTCGCAAGAAAACTAAGGATCGAACGACGCAAAGGTTGGAAAGATGAATTGTACAAACCTCAGTGTCCGATGTATGAGCAGATCAAGTACACGTTAGACCCGGAAACTAACACTGCTAAGTACAAGCTTGTTTACTCGCCGGTGAAGACTTTGGATAAAATTCCGCTCATGCCAATGAAGCAAGACTTCTTAGGAAACATGAAGTTGTGGTGTTAGGATTCAGACACTCAGGAAGCGGTCATCGTGTTCAAGAATGACGAAGATAATTTCGATGTTGGATCCAATGTGGATTGTGAATATGTCAGCTGGTGACATCAAGACATTGTTTCAACACGACATCTTTTACGAGGACAAGGACGCCCATCAAGCAT
Source organism: Scalesia atractyloides (assembly GCA_947069175.1). Lineage (NCBI taxonomy): Eukaryota > Viridiplantae > Streptophyta > Magnoliopsida > Asterales > Asteraceae > Scalesia > Scalesia atractyloides. The sequence goes on along the minus strand of CAMTDV010000021.1, from coordinate 22,069,968 downwards.
TACTCTTTCAACGAGTCGCTTGTTTTTGTTACAACCGAGGAATTCAGGCGGGAAGCGCTTGGTCCGAAGCAAGTCACTAGAAAGTGAAGACCGAAGACCAAGCAACAGACAAGGGAGAGTTTGTTGGTACAGTTTTTTGTCTGTCGCTTGTTCTTAGCGTTTTGTAGTCTGTACAGTCTTTATTGTACGTGTCTGTATGTTTTGGTCGAATCGGCCAAGTCAAGATATCATCCTATCTTGACTTAGCACGATGTTTTATATGTTTTGTTAAACAGATGCATGTTGCAGTCTGTATGTTTCTTTGTAATCTTGGTGACTGTATGAATTGTCTGTGTTCTAGGCATCCACGAAGAACCCAAGTTCTTCGTGGGATTCGTGTTGCAACGAACAACCATTGTTCGTCGTTCTAACTCCTACGAACAACTATTGTTCGTAGTCAGTACTTGTTCGCTGTAGTGTCCAACGAAGAACCCTTCTTCGTTGGACAGATAGTTGTTCGTGGACACCTGCATGTTCTTCGTAGCATGCAGGTGACTTTGCCTATAAATACAGAACTTCATTTCACAGTTGAACTAAGAGAGCACCCTGAGTCTGTATGAGCATTGTGTGTATGTGTTTGTACAAGTTCTCTTCACTTTAATCTAAGATAATGAATCTTTTGTTACTTTGTGTTTGTGTTTGCTTACATTTCGTTACGGTTGCATACTCACGAGGATTCCGCACTCGTAAGTGTGCTCTAACAAACAAAGAAGTAAGTAACTTGATCCTCCAAGTGGACCTACAGTTCCTATTAACGAACATATCATCCAACAATAACACCACCCCTAGCAAACAATTAAGCATGATCAATATGATTAGATCAAACTAAATCCAACTTCACGTACCAAAAGCCCGAAACAATTATCTACCATTATGATCTTAAGAGTTCTTATTCTGATATTTGACATTCCTAAGGTACTTCGTCGGATTCAACTTCACCATACTCCAAACCTTATTTGAAATTATGTTCTATGTACATTAAGCATAAAGGAAAAAAATATGATTATTAAATGGGTAACCAAAACACATGTGGATAAATTTATAAAGCACTAAAATAAATAAGAACTGACAGGCTTATATATAGATTAATTATATAGTTATTTGACTAAAATATAACTAAATAATTTTCTAATGCTTTTCTCTATTATTATCTAACTAAATTAATTTCACTAAAAGAAACAACGTTGATTCCGTTTTAATCATATTACGATTATTATTTTTGGGGGGGTTATCTTTTATTGTTATAGCGAATACACCAAATGTGATACCGACCGAGTCTCTGCCGTGGCATCCACAGTAGCGCGCATGCAAGAATACTAGTATATTTATATAATTATAATAATAGAGGTGTACCAATTCGGTTTTTTTCAAAAAAAAAACTGGTTGGGTTATATACCGAACCAGGTTAGTCAACAAAAGTTTGTTAAAAAGCGGCTCCGGTTATAAAACAAATTTGGAGGGAAATATCCAAACCTATCAAATCGATTGGGTCGCGTTCAAACCAGTTTGAGACAAAAAAAAATCATTTATTGACATGTTTTTCAAATCGTGTTGGCTCAAACTGGTTTCAGGGAATGAGATTACAAACTAGCGGGGGTTTGGTGGGGTCTAAATGAGATGGAGTGACCCTAAAAGCTATGGCAAGTGATATGTGATTTAACTGAAATCCACCTCCAATTTGATATGATTTTTTTTGAACGCAACAATGAAATTATCATATAAAAGGCTAGTGGGGAAGTAGCAAAACCCCTTACAAAGGTCAAAATAAACCAAAAGAATAAACAAAACACCAAGAAAACGAAAAACTAAAACATAAGATTAAATCTTGAAGATTGCCTGGAATGGGCAAAGAACCCATTTATCCCAAATGGCGTCCACCCTCTTCGACCTTCCTTTAACCCAATTGAAGCTGAGTACCTTTATTTCCTCCGCTTAAAGTTCCACTGAAGTCTTTTTTTGTGGAGAACTTCCATGCGTTCTAAACTTCCATAAGCACCATAGTGTTGTGTAACAATAGTTGTCATAGTTTTCTTTTCCTATGTTTTACCCTGTGCTTTCATAACAAATTCCAAAACCTCAGCTACGGAGCTACGGGAGAGGTTTCTTTTAAAACCTCTCCCACTCATGATAACAAAAACCTTGACACCTTTGTGTTTATAAAACATTTATATCCATGAATTTTTTTTAACAGTGAGGGTTCTGTGAAATTCTTCAAATTTTCTTAAAAAATTTGTGAAAATTTTCAAGTAAACGTTATTGGAACATGTTTTTGAAAAATTTTCTCCAAAAATTTTTCAAACATTATAAAGTAAACGTTATTTGAAAGTAAAAAGGCCCTTATATAGAATTTGCTAACCCGACATGTCTTTATTATGTGCCACAGAACTCCATTCTCAGTAATTTACTTTCATCTCAGAAGTTCCTGCACAAAAATTCAAACAATTAGTTGAATATTGACACCCAAGTCTTTGCAGTCTTAGGCGTTGTTTATTCAACCTTATTTTTAATTTTCTTTACACAACAGGTTTATCTTTTTCCAGTGTCTTCAAATTAGGCCAACCTGCTCTGATACCAATTGAGGGTCTGTTGGACGGATCGTTCGGGTCCTAAATTGGATATTAGTTTAATCATTGTTTCATTGATTAGTAAACGTTACAAATCCTTGAAACACTTGGACAGAGCTTCGCCGTCCAGTAGTCAAAATCTCTGAATCTTACAAATGAGAACACAACTATCCTATATATAGGATGACAAGTTCGCTTGAACTGTGTCATGGACAAGTTCGGGAGACTTGTCCTAGCCATGACAAGTTTGGGCGAACTTGTCCTAGGCATGACAAGTTCGAGCGAACTTGTCCCTAGACAACACAAGTTCGGGCGAACTTGGCTCTAAACATACATAAACTTTGACATTTCGCTCCTAAATACTGACTCAACGTAATACGATGACGTAGGCAACAGACATATGCATCAACAGAGGTTTTTGCGGGTGAGATCTAATCGGTTTGATTTGGTTAATCAACTATGTATAATTTTACATGCACTACGTCAAAACTAGACTTTAGAAACATTTTTTCCAAAACCGGCCTGCCACACATTCGACTAAATGTGTGGCTAAAGTCATTTATAATATTTTAAAACACTTTTAATAGTCAGTTACCTCTAGCCACACTTCAGAAAAATACGTGACATTTAATAACCAAAACAAGAAAAGAGTGGCCAACTTTGACCTACTGTCACTGTAAAGGTTTTGACTTTTTTATTTATTTGACCAAAACGCATTCTTGAAACCTTTAGCCATACTTTCAATAAAAAATGTGACAATTACTAGCCATAGTTAAAAGGTGTGACCACATGATACTAACTGTTGCAGTACGTTTTTAATGATGTGTCTAAAAGCTAAAACATATGGCCGCTTACGAGTTTGTGTTACCAAAAGCATTGTTTTTTACCCAAAATAAAATAATTAATAACTATTATGGTCACGATTAACAATTATGTGTGGCTAAAAGATTTCAATAGTCATTGCAAAATAATAAAAGTAAGACTACTAGTTGTCAACTACCACACTTAATTAGGGTCATGTATCCAATTGTTAACAACTGTCATGGTATGGTTTTGAATATCAATTCATTGGACATCTCTTCTAAACCTTTAGTCACACATTTTGTGGCATTTGTGTGGCCAAATGTTAAGAATTGCCATGGTATGTTTTTATTGTGTGGCTAAAAGTTTTAAATGATTATTGTAGAAAAAATTGTTTGACTAAAGGTATCAAATGCACACGGTTAAACCCTTCCTCGCCAAATGCCATGATCATTAAACCCCTTCACATCACTGGTACATCAGCCAAGTAGGTTGAACATCTCGATGCAAACTTGTATTAAGGAAACTGGTATAAATAACCACAAAATCTGGTATAAATAACCCATATTTCTGATCAGATTGAAATCAACTGGTCATTTCTCGCTCACAATCGGTTGTTCTTCGCCCCCAAAATAAACCTAATCTTCAAACAGTAAAAGCCAATGGTCGAACCAATGCTTGTTGGTTGGTGGTATACCGCAATGAAGTTTTACCTGCTGATGTCTGATAGAACCAAAATAATATGTTACTCTGCAAGAAGTGTACTAGTGAATTGTGAAGAACCGATTTTGCGAAGGTTGCACCAGATTGGAAGAGTACAGGGAAGTAAGGTGAAGAAACCGATAAGTTGTTTGCAGTTCTTAATAAACGGTATAGAGATGTGATCAGGGTAGCTTCTTGGAAATTCTTGCCTGATGAATTCCAGGTGGTGGTGAGCTGGAGTAATGGCGCTGTTGAAGAACGGGATCTAGGTTTTATATGTTTTTCAGAGGATCTTGGTTTTCTGAGGGAGTTGGCTGCCCTTCCATTGATCAATGAAGATGAAGATCCATTTGGAATACATCTTGAGAAGCTGGTGAAAGCTCAAGCTGAATTCTGGTATCATGCCCCAAATCTGACAGAAGAAGATGAAGATGATGAGGGTGAAGATCTACTATCAATAGAATATGAAGAAGAAACAGATTTTATGGTTTCACCATCTCCTTGATGGTAGTAGTTGTGGTGAAATTAGTTTTTTTATGTGGTCTAGATTTTTTTTTGTTGGTTGATAGTCGTGATTGTGATAGTGGTGGTGATGGTGGTTGCGAATGAATATCATTTTGATAATATTATATAGTATTTTTATATTGTTCTACCCTTTCCTATTGTATTTTTATTAGAATAGATTGGTAACTTTTTGGTTTGGTATGTCTAATTTAGATCTAATGGTTGATGTTTATGTCAGCTGAATAATGAGTGTATTCAATTGTATATTTGTAATTGATGTGTATATATGGTGTTATGTTACTGTTATATATTGCTTATAATAATTAAATTTGTTAGATTTTGTCATGTCTAATTTAAATCTACTATATATCATCCAATAACGTACATGAACCAATCATGAGCAGATTATTTCTGTGATATCGGTTTGCTTAACAATTCAAAGCACGTACTGGTAATTCTTAAAACCACCAAAATGTGTTTTACGACTTACGAAATGGACTTGTTAACCTTTAGAAGACTTGATGACTTAAAACCAAACCATAGACAAATTGTAACTTTTAAATCAAATTTACGTTTTGATCTGAAACTAATTTGATTTGTCTGCTGTCAGAGAAATTCCATGCTGCAATTTTTATGACATATTGTGTTAGTCACATATGTATACATAGCGTAAGTGAGAGACTCGATGAGTGGCGAGCTCCTTTATTGTGACAACCGGCATTTTTTGGTACTTTTCATACAACTTAAACATCATTTATATTGTGCAATTATATGATTAAACCGTCGTTTTAGCATGCTTATATCTCATACGTCTAAGAATATCATGTGATACATTTTATTAGTGCATAAGGTTCAACTTAGATACTTCAACTCAGACAATTTAAGCAATGCACTAAATCAACTAGTAAACTAGTCGGTTAGACTGCCTATGTCAGCACGGTTCCGGTACTCAGCTAGCTAAACGACAGAAGTAGGACTTGGATGGAAGTCCAACATCAGCTATACACTAAATCATGTGTGTGAAAACAAGGAATTATTATAACACTTTCCGGAAAATAATATAAGCACTTAAACTGTCCTAAACGGACTACAAATAAACGATTCAGCATATCTAAGCACCTCATAATTTAATCTAGTTTCAGAAATCAAGTTAAACATTTTAATTCATCTAGAAAACTCTCGAAGTATGTGTGGAAATTAAAGACCTCATATCATACAATTCATACAACTTAATATTTAGCGATACGGTAACGAAACGAGCACCCGAACATAACTAGACACATCCTATGAACTAGTTAACCATATTTTGGCAGCATACAACTAGTTAAGATCACCCGACACCCTGAAACACTTAGAAATCTATAATGCATTTGAAACCCAACTAAACCCCCTATATCCTAACTAAATTAACTAACCAACATCAAAACTCAACTAGTAACCCCCCCACATGGACGGTCAACAAAGGGGACCCACATGTCCCCCTTGTTCTCTCATTTGTGACATACGATCTTGTGGTTAATGCAAGAGTCTACTAGGATGTGGGATTGCAAGAAGTTTATAAAAGTTATCCTAAACATAATCATTCACTTCCATCAACATTTCACAACAGCAAAAACCTTCTCCTCTTTCCTCAACCTACTCCACCATCACCACCACTTCACCACCTCCTTTGCTTCACCTCCTAGCCATTCTAAAAATATCCAAGGGTGTATCAAGGCATTCTAAGTAAGGATCAAGGCTTGGAAGTTGAAGGACCACTCTAGGGAGCTTTTATCCACTTCATTTACATCATCATCTTCATCTTGCTCTTGTTTGCCACTTCCCTAGCCACAAGAGCTAGTAGTGAGTCTCCTACACTTTGTTTCACTTCTTGTTTCTAGTATAAACATGGTGTACAAGTTTAACCATCTAAAAGACTCCCTTAAAAATGTTAAACACATGAACTAGTAACTTCATACAAAGGAAATATTCATAATCTTGAAGTATAAATAAGTTGTATTTGTTTTTTTGTGCTATGGATGATATCCATCATATGTAGACTTGTTAAATGTGTAGATTTAACAAGTGTACATATGGATCTTACAAGATCCATGAAGAAACATGTTGATGAACTTATTGAACATGAAATGGACTTGTTAAAGTGGTTAATACAAGTTTTTGATGAATATGAACTTGTTAGGATCTGAGTTTGAATTACTTGTAGTTTTTTTCAAAAATGGAAAATGATTAAGTTTTAAAAGAGATTTGCAGCGAAAATAGATAGAAAACTTTTACTACAAGCAATGTCGTTTGTTTTCATAATCATCATGCTTTCAAGTTGGTAAACTTGCATGTGATTCACAAACTCCCCCTCAGCCTTTGCAATTGAAGTTTGGTAGTAAGAAAATGCAGAGAAGATGATATGCGAAAGTTGATCTTTTGATAGACAAGTTAAACTGTTACACAAGTTACCTATTTATACTAAACTATCTAACCACTGAGCATCTTTGATGACATCAGGGTTGATAGTGACAGGAAACTAAATGTAACAAACTACAAACACTGCTAATACTAACTATCAGTGCTTAGCACTGTTACATTGATTATCTATCTCATGACTAAGCTCTGATCTCTATCCTCTGATCCTTGTAACTCTGGCAGACCTTTGCAACTTTGTGAAGTCAGATGATAGGAGAGCAGTCTTTAGGGAAAGTAGTGTATGTACAACAGAGGTTGTAACCTCTGATAGTTTAACCAAAGCTCGGATAGTGTTATTTGACTCTTTATCATCTGTTCCTTTCATAGGGTTCAATCCCATCAATCTCCCTGGAACAGATGATGCCAAAAACACTTTATTCTTGGTCTTTATTCCTCAGGAAGAATTCTCTTATTTGACCTTTGAATTGAAGTTCAAAGTTAAGAGACTCTATGTCATCAGCATCCTTCTCCGCTCTAAACATAATAATTCTTGGAAGTCTTCTACTGTAAGCCCATAAGCAGCTTCCATGGATAGTTTAGTGTCACTACCATCAGACTTGAGCAGTGTCAATTCATGGGTGTCTTTGTCGACCTTCCACTTTAGAATTTTTGGGTCTGCAGGTTTTCTTGAAGGAGCTTTTATTGCTGAGGATTGAGAGGGAGCTATTTGTGATAATTCTTTAGCCAACTTGGCACTTAAATCATCAGTTGGATAATCAATCATGTTCTGTATACCTTCTTTGATGAATGTATCCTCAAACTCTTTGTCAGTCTTTACAGACATCTCCCCTTGCCTTTTTCTGTGTAACAGGGCAAGTGTGGAATGGGCAGATGTTGTGTTGGACTTTTGGAGAGTTGGGCTTTGAGAATAGCATCTTCTTTTGAATAATCAGGTTTAGGAGGCATGGATGGATCCTTTTTCCTCCTTTCTTCCAACTTTTTGTAAGTGTCTATCACCCTAACCTCACCATATCTCATCACTTGGTTCTTTGCACCATAATGATTCTGAATTAGTTCATTCTTCATTCTCTTCAACATTAAGTCTTTTTCAGGCATATCTTTCTTGTATAAATCCCAGTTGGGAGGAGTTGGCTTTTTGAGAGGGTCTTTCAACATTTCTTGCATTCTTTTGATTTCATCTCTTAGCTCATCTATGCTCCAATCCCTGAACTATGCCCTTGTTGCCTTATACATCTTCTTCTCCATGATATACTCAATGAGTTCACTTTTGAGCAGCTTATCTTCCCTTTCTAACAACTGGTTCTCAGGTTCTTGACAAGTTTTGTAAAATGTTGGCTTTACTTAGTTGAAAGGGCATGGCAATCTGTATTTCTCTATCACCTTTACCAGCTGTTTCTCTTTTGGCAATATCCTCTGCTTGCTTCCGTTTCAATTCCATGTAATCATCAACATTTGCAGGTCTTGGATAGCCATCAAGGGATATGATTGTTCTTTTGCAGGGTCATCCTCTGAAAAGAAACTTAGGATCTCTTCCCTGACTGCTGGTAAATCAAGAGGATACAACTTTGCTGCAGGAGTAACTTCAAGAGTTCAAGATGTTGTAAGCACTGATGTGGAGGTCATTGGTTGTGATGATAGTGGAAGAGGTGCATAAATCTCATCATCATTGATCACTTTTGTGATTTTTCTCCTTTTGAACCTTAAAGTGGGTGATGGTGGTAGTGGGATCTTAGGTGGTGTGGATAATGGATGAGTTGATGTAGGAAATGTGACCATAGCAGTGGATAGAGTTGCATATATTGCAACCTCTGATGTATCAACAGATGTTGACACAATAGGTGCTGTAACATCTGCTTGTGTGGATGTGGTTGTGGTTTTGAAGATGTGATAGGTTTTTGAGAGGCAGAGGTTTTAATGGTTTGATTGGTTGCAGGCTTAGTTTAGGAGGTGTGGATGTTGGTTGCCTGAGTTTTCTAGCAGGTATCCTCTTTGATGAAGTACCAACCTCTCCTTTTTTTTTTTGTTCAATCTTTCTCTCAACCAACACTCTGCTCTCCTTGATCATTGTCTTCTTGTGACTAGCCCTTGCCTTGGCCACAGTTTCATCAGTTAAATCTTTCTTCTTTGAACCATCGAGCCTTGGAATATTTAATGTAGGTCTGGCCTTATCATCATCTATTTTCAGCTTTTTGTTTCCCAAAGGTTTCTCCCCCTTTTTGGCTTTATCTGTTGTAACAAAGATAACCGTTGGAGGTGCATGGCCAGTGGTTGTGAGTAGATGAGCTTTGATGGCTTTAATGTCTGCTGCAGTGTCTTGATACTTTGATTCAACCATGTTTCTAACATCATTCATCTGGTGCTTGTGTTGTAGATCCAAATAATGTTGCTAATGTTGAAACAGAGGGTTAAGAGCTTCTTTGAGATCATCAGTGGATAGAACAGAGGGTTGACTTTTGTAGCTATCATCTGCTTCAGTAAACTTTTGATTTCATCAACAAAGTTTTCTATCTTTGTCACTCTCCCATCAAATCCTGGTATTTTAGCTCATCACCTAATTTAATAGGATCATCTGAACTCCTACCTGAAAAGGTAGTTGTATATATGGTATCATTAGTAGTGGTTTTAGTACCAGCTTCAACCATAGATTCCCCTTTGTCTTGGAACTGGGGACTTCCCACAATAGAGGTAACAATTGTTGCCTCAACAGTGGTTGCCTTCAACCAAGTCTTATTTATGAAACCACTGTCCAACCGAGAACTTGAGAGTTCAGCAATTGTAGTGGCTGCTTGAGTTGAACTATCACCAAGGGTTACATGTAACCCAAGGGATGTAGCCTCTTCAAGTGCTGATGGGCTAGCAATGAATAAAGAGTCAGACCTAGCCTCTTGATGAAGTATATTCTCAGTAATAGGTTGTTGAGAAGTGCTGGTTTGTGTATGGTCTAATTCAATTGCATTCTGCAATGGTAACATGGTAGGTGGAAGTGTAGTCATTGGTGAAGGTGGCTGTGTAGAAAGCGACAGTGCCCTGGGAGAGGGGCTGTGGAAGATAGAACCAAGTGGATCTAGAGCTTTATAATTTGGTGTCCCTGTGTCTACAACCTTTTCCTTTTGTGAGGAAGAAGGAGGAGTTTCAAAGCCGGTTGGAAATCTTTGAACAATCTGCTGTGAAGAAGTAGCAGCATGGTTTGTGACTTTGGTGCTGTCACTGGGTTAACATCTGGGATCTCATCTTCCAGAGGACCCTTTTTGGGTTTGGTGGGCTTTTTGGTAAGTGTTTTGGTTTTCTTTTTGAGGATTTTTGGTGTGGGCTTCAGAGCATCGGTTGTGGTGCCCTGATCACGAAGAGCAGTGGGCTCAGTAGCAAGAGGTTGAGTTTGAACATTTTGTTCAAGTAAAACTTGCTCAGCCTCCTCTACTTGTGTTTTCGCAACTTTATCTTGGTTTGTTATTCTGGTGAAGGTTTCATGAGTGAGGCAGCCTGGTTTAGTCATAGCGCCTTTTTTTACTTTTAGGACCTTTGATTTGATCTTGTAAGTATAACACTCAGAAAACATGGATGAATCAAAAAGCTTTTCTTTTTGCAATATTTTGAAAATTAATCACAAGATCATTGAACAGTATCTAGGAGTAGTTAAAATATGTGTCAGTTAAAGTTGCATACCCCAGATATTGCATGTTCAATGGAATTTCATTGAAAGCAGTGGTTTTTGCTGAGAGACAAGTTAGAATTGTGTGAAAGAAAAATCTCATCTCAGCAGGAAAGTTAGGTTTAAAGATGGCCATACCTTTCATCTGGCCTACATAACCTCTTTCCAGAAACTCTGCTTGGATCTCATTTTGGGGAAATGACATAGGGTGTTCTATGTCATTTAACTTGAAAACTTGAGAGATCTATTGGGGGCTAATTTGCATCAACACTCCCCCTACTCTTGAGATTATTGTATAAGGAACACAAGTAGCAGTTGAGTGAACCTTAGCATTATTCCAGAAGTCACGAAGAGAATCAATGTAAATTGGGGCTTTGACTTCTAAAATGTGCTTGAATTTTGACTTTTGCAAAATTCGAATCATTGGATGATAGCGAGTATTTGCGTGTTTGCTTCAAGTATGGCGGTGTAATTATGTGGGGTTTTGATATGAGAGTGAATGGTGGAAGTGCTTATGTGGATTTCTTCGAAGATTTTGATTTGGGAGCCACTGTGTTAGAGAGAAAACCTGTTTTGAGATTTTTGAAATTGACACAGTTTAGGGATAAAACAGGGTTTTTATAGGGTTTTGAAAAAGTGAACATGACGCGGCATCTGATGCAAGATCTGATGGCTAATATCTGGCCACGTGTAACCTCTGATGAGAAAAGTACTGATTTTTAACACTATCAGTGGATAGCTATCAGTGTTTTGAAAAAGGTGGTAAAAATGTAAGTCAGAGGATACACTTTAACAGTGGATAAGATTTTGAAAACTATCAGAGGTTTTGAGCAAACAGATGTTATAGAGCATACATTTAAAGATTTATTGAAAAATTTCAATTTTAACTATTTTTAAGGATGAGTTTTTTATTTTCTGAACACATTTTGATGCTATGAACGCATGGATTTACAAAACCATGTTTAGCATTCCAATTCTTGAGATCAAGTTTTCAAAGGTTGATGTATCCAATGCCTTGGTTAAAACATCTGCCAACTGATCTGCAGTATGGACATGATGAAAGAAATCAAACCTTTTCATAGCAATCTCTCACAAAGTGATGTCTGATGTCAATGTGCTTTGTAGTTGAATGAGAAACTGGATTTTTAATGATGTTTTCAGCAGCTTGACTGTCCAATCTGAGTGGAGTCTTTATGCAGTTACACCAAAATCCAGCAACTGGTTTTGAAGCCACAAGAGTTGAGCAGTGCAGCTAGCAGCAGCAATATACTCTGCCTCAGCAGTGGATGTTGAAACTGCAACCTGCTTTTTGCTTTGCCAAGACACTAGACAATCACCTAGGAATTGACATCCTCCTGATGTGGACTTCCTTGTAGTTTTGTACCCAGCAAAGTCATTATCTGAAAAACTTGAAAGCTCAATATTCCCATTAGTTGGATACCAGATACCAAGTGTGGGAGCACCTTTTATGTATCTGAATATCCTTTTTACAGCAATAAGATCAGACTTACTAGGTAATGCCTGTCATCTGGCACAAACACATGTTGCAAACATGATGTCTGGCCTTGATGCAGTTAGGTACAATAAAGACCCAATCATGCTTCTATAAAGAGTTTAATCAACAAGGTCATCTTTACCATCAATGGTGACTAGTTTGGTGGTTTCCATGGGTGTGCTACATGGTTTACAATCATCCATATCAAACTTTTTAAGCAGTTCTTTCACATACTTGTTTCGATGGATAAATGTACCATTTTGCAATTGTTTAACTTGGAGACCAAGAAAACATTGGAGCTCACCCATTGCACTCATCTCAAACTCTGCTGCCATGAGTTTTCGAAACTCTTCACACATAGCAGTGCTTGTGGATCCAAAAATGATGTCATCCACATAAATTTGGACATGCATCAAATCTTTTCCTTTCCATTTAAGATTAGGGTTTTATCTATTTTACCCTAGTAAACCCTATGGATAAGAGAAAAGTGCATAGAGTTTCAGACCAGGCTTTTGGTGCTTGCTTCAAGCCATACAATGCTTTGTTGAGCTTGTAGACATGATCAGGATGGAATGCATCTTCAAAACCTGAGGTTGACAGACATACACCTCTTCTTTGATTTTTCCATACAAAAATGCACTCTTTATATCCATTTGATTCACCTTTATGTTGTGGTTAGCAGCAAAAGCTAAGAAAAGCGAATAGCTTCCAACCTTGCTACCGGAGCAAAAGTTTCATCATAGTCTATATCTTCTTCCTGTCTGTAGCCTTGAACCACGAGCCTTGCTTTGTTTTTGACAACAATACCCCTTTCATCAGTTTTGTTCTTTAAGACCCACTTTGTGCCAATTGAACTTACATCTATTGGCAGTGGCACAAGCTCCCAAACTTGTTGTCTCTTGAACTGAAAGAGTTCTTCTTGCATGGCTTCTACCCAGCTGTTGTCTTTCAGTGCCTCTTGGTACTTGACTGGCTGTGTGAGTGATATAAAACCAGCAAAAAGACAAATATTTTGGGATTGGCTCCGTGTGAGCACCCCAGTTTTATGTTGCCAATAACTTGATCTGCTGGATGGCTTTTGAGATAAATCAAATCACCTTGGTATGGAACAATAGCATTTTGAGGAGATGGCTGCAAATGTGTATCATCTGAGCTAACCTCTGCTAGTGAATTTGAAGTATCAGCCGCTGATGGAAATGGAGATGGTGGTATTGGGGGTATAGAGGTAACATTCTGATGATTTTGTTGCCCAATTGTAGGACTTTTATCAACAGATGTTTGATTTTGTGAACTGACAGAGGTTTGAGGATCAACCACTGTTGACCCAGAAGTGGCAGAGTTTACACAAGAGCTTGTGGCACCTGCTCCTCTGTTGGAAGAATTGACTTTTGTTTGTGGAAGCACACAGTCATATTCTTGATCTTGATCTTCTCTGGATGATTGTGGTGTACCTGTATTGTCTAGCTTGATGGAGACATCAGCAAATGTGAATTTATCTAAATCAAAAAGCTCTGTAGGATTTGCTGGGATTTTCAGTGATGAAAGTTCATTGAACTTCACATTCAAAGTTTCTTCAACACACTTGGTCCTAGATTAAAAACTCTGTAGGCTTTAGCAGTGGTTGAGTATCCCAGAAAATAACCACAGTCAATTTGGCTGCAAACTTTAATCTTTTAAGTTCAAAATGAAGCATGGACAGCCAAAAACTTTAAAATAGGAAATCAGAGGTTTGATTTTATACAAAATCTCATAGGCAGTCTTTTGATGCCTGGGGTTAATCAAAACTCTGTTTTGGACATAGCAAGCAGTGTTTACAGCCTCTGCCTAGAAGGACAAGGGTAAACCAGAGTCTGCAAGCATAGTTCTTGCTGATTCAATTAAAGTTCTATTTTTCCTTTCAACCACCCCATTTTTATCTAGTGTTCTTGGAATGCTATATTGTCTAACAATTCCTTTTGACTCACAAAAAGCATCCAACTCCCTATTTTTAAACTATGTTCCATTGTCACTCCTAAAGATTTTTATTGGAAGATCAAATTGTTTTTCTACTTGTTTAACAATGTTTTGCAAAATAAACTGCAGTTTCATCCTTAGAGTGGAGAAAGAAGGTCCATGTAAACCTAGAGAAATCATCAACTATCACTAGGCAATACCTTTTGTGTTTTAAGCTCATGATTTGCACTAGGCCAAACAAGTCCATGTGAAGCAATTGTAAACACTGTCTTGTTTTGGACTCTTCAATTGATTTGAAAGAACTTTTATGTTGTTTTCCTTTTAAGCAGGAAACACAATGTTCATCACAGGAAAATTGCTTGTGAGGCAAACCTCTTACAAGACTTTGTTTTGAGAGTGTGGTGATAGTTTTAAGATTTGTGTGTCTAAGTCTTCGATGCCATAACTCAGTCTCTTTGCTAGAAGCAACTGAGAATAAGCATGTTCCAGACATAGGATTATCTTTCGGCATATCTACCACATACACATTCCCACTTCTGTGTGGAGTGAGTTGTGCATTGCTCTCAGCAATGATTTGATCAATCTTTTTAACAACCTCTGGTCCCACAATTTGAGAAGTTTTCTTAATGAAGAACGATCCATACCCCTTTCACTCATTTGTGAGACACTCAGCAGGTTAAATTTAGATTATCAATTAAATTCACATTTTCAAACTTGAGTTTACCAGCCAGAACCGACCCAGACCCTAAAACCTTTCCCTTTGAGTTATTACCAAAGGATATATCACCCCCATGATCCATGAAGTCCTTGAGAAGGGCTCTACATCCTGTCATGTGCCTGGAAACCTCCACTATCTACATACCATAAGCTATCAAGACAAGTAGAGGGTCGCTGCACATCAAATAAATAGATCAGTTAAGATTGGTCTCCAAAGCCAAAATGGCTTTGGATGGGGTCACAGATGGTCCAGCCTCAAGTCTAGGACAAAGGTCAGTGGTTTGGATATTTTCTTGTAACATCTGCTCTTGACCATTTCCTATCAGATGATTGTATCCATAGGGGTGCTTATTCACTCTTTGCTTTGAAGGCTTTTTGTATCCTTCATAAGTAAGAGGAACCCTTTTATAGGCTGGTTGGCCATACCCTCTTGGAAATGAGTTTGATGGTGGGGCATTTGTCACTTGCACCTTCTAGGAACATAGGTTTTGTTTAAAGCTTTTGTAACAGATGTTTCAGTTGTTTCAAAACTCTGCTTAGATTTATTTCGAGCAGAACTTGATCCTTCTCTTTCTAGTGCTTTTGCCTAGATCTCTTTTACTTTTAGTTGATAGTTTTTGAGATAGGCACACTCTTGAGTTAAGTGATTTGTTTTGTTGCAAATGGTGCATCTTGAAGAATTTTTAAAAACACAAGTTTTGTTAATGTCATAGGCTTTTAAAAGAAAACAATATGCAGCCACATGATTTCTTTTTTCATAAAATTCACAAAACAAGTTTTTAATCTTTACTCTTCTTTTCCTATCAGACTTTTTATCAGCAGTGGTTGTAACCTCTGCTGGTACATCTTTGATAGGGATCACCAGTGCTTTTGGGGCTTTAATACCATCAGAGGTTGTAAAGTCCATTGGCTTAAAGTTTTCTAAAATATCACATTCATCTGACCAGGTTGGTTTAAACTGATATTTTTCAATTTCTTTATCTTTTGTTGAAACCTCTGATTTTTCCAAAACAATTTTGTTTCCAGATTTATCTGTGATTTTTATTTCTTCACCAGCCAAATTTGTTGGGACAATTTCAACCAACTCAGAATCAATTTCAGCAACATTTTTCTCATTTTGGTCATAGGTTCTAAAACCTACACCAAACTTAATGTTGCTCTTGATCTGAGCATCAAGCATAATCTCATAACCTTTACAGGACTCAACCCATTTTTCACAAGTGATTTGGGTTTCTTCTAACTCCTTTTTACAAACTGGTGTTTTTCTACCATAGTTTGTAGTTGGTCCTTGGTTATGCTTGATTCATGTCTCAAGCTACTCATTTCAGAATCTTTTTCTCTTAACTTTGATTTTAACTCTTTAATCATTTTTAAAAATTTAAGTTCTTCTTCTAAAATTTTGTTCCTCAGGTTTCATTTCACCTGCTTAATGTTTGCAAAAGCAATGATGCATTTGTCAGAACATGGATCTTTAAGGATCTGAGGTGATACCTTTGTAGCAGCCATGAGAGCACAATCACACTCATCTTCACACACATCAACATTCCATGGGTCAGCATGAGAGTTCTTTTCCTTATCAGCAGTATTTTCCTTTTCTTCCCTTGAAACCACTGTTTCATCACAAACTTGAACTTCATTAGTTTTTGACACTATCTCCACAGATTCAACACCTTCAGCAATTGTCTCTAAGGCCATTAAACAAAATTCTTGTTCAACATCATTTTTGGCCATTAAAGCAAAGTTATCATCAGTCAAATCCTCAGGCAAGCTACTCCAGTCAACATAACTTTGTGTGAAAAAGCTCTGTTGACTAACCTCTGCTGGACTAGCAATGGTTTGAGCAGGTTGTGTGACAATGGGTGCTTGTTGTACATGCACTTGAGGATGTGATGGTGCCTGAACATATTGAATTTGTGGAGCAGTGGATTGAACATAATGCACTGGAACAGTAGTAGCAGGATGTGCAAAGTGGGCAGTGTTTTGAATATGTTGAGCAGGGGTATATTGGGAATAATGAACAGTGTTTTGTGTGTGCTAGGTCTAGGGCCAGGATGAGTCACTATTGGTCAAGAATTTTGAGACCTGCATTCTTGGAAAGTGTCCTAACCTATTACACTTATAACACTTGACTTTTGATTTATCCAGCCCAACCTTCAACCCCCCATGCAATCCTGGGAATTTCCTACATGTTCTCTTGTTGGTGCATATGTCTTTGCCTTCGTCATTACACGAGAACGAGTCTGGAATAAACGAGAGTTTCTGAAGACTGAACAAGACAAAGTAGATATCCAAGAGGGAGTTTATTGGTTCATAATGTCTATAGAATAGTCCTGTATCGAGTCTGTATAGAATAGGTGAAATAAGGCGTTTTTAGGTGAGTTTGTAGGCAAGTTCGCTCGAGGATGGTTTTGGGAAGTCAATTCGGCCAAACTTGACTAAGTCAAGTTCACCCGAACTTCATCCATGTCCAGTGAACTTCCACTCCTATATATAGGTGCCTTGGGATTTCATTTGTAAGGAGTTGGAGAATTTGGCACAGAGACGGCGAAGCTCTGTCAGATCCGGATCTTGAATGTATTGAACTTTAGATCAATGAAAACAACTATTAAACGAGTAATTCTTGTTATTTGGTTAACTTGTCATTAGTTTCCGTCTAATCGGACAATAGATAACAAATTTAGGTTCCCGAGCTGTTCGTGGACGTTCCTACAAGTGGTATCAGAGCCTGGATACCTAAATTTGCTGGAATCAAGACAAGAATCTCTCTATTTCATCCCCATTCTATCTTTTTTCTTAACATTTCTCACATATTTGATGATTCATGGTCAAAAATGGCATGAAAATCCCGAAAAAGTCACGAATATTATATATCATTAGAATCGTATCGACGAGACGATTTTAAAGATATAATCAGGTAAAAATTGTTTTTGGAAAAATTTTAAACGTTTTTAACGTACCGATTGTCGATTAAACGTCAGTTTTTCCTAAAAATTGTCTGTTGTTAATCAATTGTCAAGTGTTTTTGATCGTATTCTCAGATTTTCAAAGTGGAAGATTTCCATAATGCGTCTGCAGCTGGAGTAGCTCAAGCCTCAACGTCAAATTCAATTGCGGTTAATCAGATGAACCTCGATAATGAAATGGGAATTACTCAGAAACCACCAAAGTTGATGAGTATGGACGAGATCGAGGGATGGAAGAAAAGTTTGTTAATTGGATTCAAGCGAATCAATTCAACAGCTGGGTTGTGATTGAAGATGGATATACATGGCCTAAAGATGAACGTGATCAAGATCTTCCACTGAACAAATTTTCAGCGATTGATAAAGAGAAATATGTTGCTGAAAAGAAAATGATCAGCTTGATACAACAATTTGTCAAAGAAGATATCTTGATATTATTAACAGAATGTGATACTTCTCAAGAATTTATGGAATTCTCTTTACGAAATTCAAAGGAAGTGATGAAATGATCAAGAGCAAAAAGGCCTGATTAAGAAAGAGTTTGAGATCTTCACGATGATCAAAGGAGAGACAATGAAACAAATGATTGATAGATATTGTCACCACATGGTCCAGATGCGAAGACATGATATCAACAGAACTAACGAAGAGCAGATTGAGAAGCTGGCCGATGCACTTCCAGAAGGAGAATGGACAACGTATCTAATGATTCTAAAGAATAGTCCATCTTGGAGACATTTTAAGTTGTCGTCTTTCATTGACAAACTTGAATGGTCATGAAATGGAATTGATGAAGATTGCAAAATCCAAAAACACTAATGTTGTTTCAGGATGTCGGAGTTTATTACAAAGGTGGTGTTCCAGATACTCCCATTCAAATTCCAAAAATCCAAACGGCATTTAGTGCAAACATGAATACATCAGATCAGTCGTCACAAAATCAATATCTCCATGCACTGGTTATTCATACGTTCATGCAAATTCTTCTTCTCAAAGTCAATCTCATCAGACAAGTCAATCCACTGCTAATTCAAATGTTTTCCAATGCAACATAGCAGTAGATTTAAAGAATGTGTTTCTAGAAAAAAGTTGCGAAACAGCACATAGCACTTCTTGCTACATTTCTGGAATCGTATGAAAGTTTTGTTGCTGGAAAGATCGGAAATCCTGAAATGACAGCTGAGGATTATGATCAGGTAGATGAGGAAGAGTTGGAACTGATGGACATCAAATGGTCCTTAGCATCGATTATCCGGAGAGTTTCAAAGTTTGTAGCACTCACTGGAAGGGATATTGTAATTCAAGCAATAAACTTGGATTCGAGAAAACGAAAGTTACTTGAGACGCAAAAGCAAGAAGAGTTAAGAAGAAAGTTATTGGTAATTCAAGCAAATGGTCCTTAGCATCGATTATCCTTGAGACGCAAAAGTAAGAAGAGTTAAAAGCAGAACCTGAAAAGGTGAAAGCTGAGGTAAGAATGTCTGAAAAGGAAATTGTGAAAGTTGTGAAGGTTGAAAAACCTTGCACAAAGTGCGCAAGTCCTTGTGAATCATGTCTGGATAAAGTCAAAGTCATAAGAGAGTTGACTGAACATAACGAAAACTTTCGTTATGATTACAGAACCATAAAAGAAGCTTATGACAAAATTTCAGGCAAATATAAACATGTTGAAAGAGCTAACAGTGAACTCAACGCTAATGTCACCATGTTAAATGCCACAGTTTTTGAAAAATAAAAGGCAATTAACATGTACATTAATACAATTGCTGAGACAAAGCGTGAGTTTCACGAAATGAAAATTGAAACAGAAAGAATCCGACAAAGTGTGAGTTTCATGAAATGAAAATTGAAACGCATATGTCATTGATCACATTCTTCCTACAATCAAGTCGGAGGAAAATGTTGATAATTCAAAGCGTAAAGTTTACGGAAATGTTCCTCCACCATTTCTTGCAAGTTACTGCTGCAAGAAAGATGATGACATTGAAAAGACATTTAATCTTTTACTTTTTTCAGAAAAGAAAGATAAATTGCCTAAGAACATTGATATAGTCTTTACAAAATCAAACGATGACAATGAATCGGTGGTAAAAGATGTGGTAAAGAATGTTTTAGGAAATGATTCTGAGGACGGCAGCTTTAAAAGCGCCAACTCGAGTTCAAATAGTTCTGATTCACAATCTCAAAGTGATGATACATCATCAGAAAATGATCTAAGTGATGATCCTAACGTTGTTATGTACAAGGTTAAGGAATCTGATAGTTTATATTTCAATGATAGCTTTCCGATTCAGATTGTGAAAGAAGATCAAATTGATAAACTGTTTAAACTGGTGGAAGTCTCATAAGATGATCTCGAGAAAAATGAAAAGAAGTTTTATTCTAAACCGAAACGGAATTTTAACAATTACCGTAGAAACGATGGTGACTTTCATGAGAACAGGAGGGCAGGTTTAGGTTTGGAAGAGCTGAAGATGAACCGAAGAAGAATCAGAAGTCAACGTTCCAGGAATACAAAGGTAAGAACATCAAGTTTGTGTATGGAACGAGAACGGATCAAGAAGAAAGCCTGATAGGTAAGAAATCAAATGATGAATTCAAGAAAGAAAAAGAACTTGGGAAAGTCTAAGACCAAGTCCTCAAGTGGAGTAAAAACCAATAGTGGAAATGGTCATGATACTCGGACTTGCTTCAAATGCAATGAGGTTGGACACATTGCTCGTAAGTGTCCGAAGTCCAAGCCTGTGTATCCCCGAAGAAAAGAAGTTTTAAAAGAGGTAAAACAAAAGCAATTTGATAATGGTCAAATCAGGATTGTGAAAAGAAAAGTCGACATCAAAGAAATAAAACGTAAAGTTGAATCCAATCTTGAAATAAAACCTAAAAATGAATCAAAATTTGAAAATTCAATTTTTCAAAAAGGAGAGACTTCAAAGTCAAACATGATTCTAGGTTTTATATCAAGAAAGCTAGAGTTAATTCTCAAGCTTGGGTTGCTAAAAAGAAATCACCTGAAAAAGTGAATGTTTGTGATAAACTAAATATGTAAAATCAATCAAGTAAGATAGAAGTAAAGTTGATTGTGAGTTTGAAGTTTGTGACGTTGAATATGCCTATCAAAGAGCATACAAAGTGATTATGAGGAGGTGTATGAGAGCTATATCCAAAACCCAAGACCAAGAAGGCTTGGGTTGAACTTTTTAACTAAATCCTTTCATGTGCAGGAGTTCCAAGATCCAGCTTATCAAAGTTGATTCGGGATTGAGGAGCTTCATATTAATTTAACTTATCCAGAAATGTCATATCTTTGTCATTTTGAGGGGGAGTAGTTAAGAAGAAAAGTTTTTGAAATTACAAGTGGTTGTTAAAAGGAAAAATTTTGAAAAGTCAAAATTATGAAAATCCACACCGTTGAACAGAAAAACTGATTTCAAAGTTCTTACAAGTTCAAACTGCTTTTACAAGTGGTAAATGAGTCTAATGATTGTTTGTTAAACAATTGCAGATACAGGAATGAGAAAAAGGATCAAACGACGAGGTCACGGGATCCGCATTACTTTGTTACATTTTTAGAAGAATTTCTTTAAATCTAAAATCCAAAAATATATTTTTGATTTTAGGGGGAGAAAGAAAATTTTATAAATTGTTGAAAAATAAAAACATATGAAAAAAATTGAAAATTCAAAAACATTGAAAAAATTAAAAAAAATACAAAAAAATCGAAAAAGACAAAAGAATTTGGTTGTCAAAAAGGAAATGATAGTACATCAGTGGACTATCACAGTATGCTAAAGAATTGTAAAGTTTAAAAGTGATAAACAAGTCTTACTGTGGATGTGTCGATAGGCTTTACACGTTCAGCAAATTGTTCCGAGATATAAACTAAATTTTACAACTGCTTAATCTTGTGGATTAACATCACTTGGATATATGGACTTAGTACTCTGAAACCTTATTCTGAGATACGAGGTCTTTATAGATAGTTGATATCTGGGGTTTTATACAAGTTCATCTGGTTTTGCGGAAGCAATAGCCTAGAACTTCTATAATACTTTTGCTAAAAACCCCAAAGCATGCAAACTTGAAAAAATCGAAAGATCTAACCATTTGCAATGCTGAAAAGATTCCTTAAGTGGAACACTCCTGAAAGACGATCCTTCATCTCTTTGACTGTATGGTACTACTAACCTGAGCTCTCAAGGACTCGCATAACCCAAATACAGATATCAATTACGCTATACTCACCTGTAAGATGAAATCTAGGGAATCTGGATTCGGGAGTATATTCAAGAGGTGGGAACCATAGTTAAGTCAAGTTTCATAATTCTTACCTTAACATATCTTGGAACAATTGAAAAATGTGATGAAGTTTAAGAGGACAAACATATCGACAATTTAGGTAAACGAGTTTAAAACTTAAAAGTCTCAAAAAAGGTCGACGGTACTAGTGATATGTCTCAACAAAACTAAACTGATATGATCCTTAGACACGAATTCACAAAAATATGTCTGTAACTATGTTTGTACATAGTTTACTTTATTGTTAAAAGTTCTGTAAATACTTTACTTACTTTTTAAAATCCAAAAATATTTTCAACGAGCCAATTTTGGTGAACGGATCATCAAAGTCTGGTAAGAAAAGGTTCACTAAATGGAAACTTTAAAATTGACAAAAACATCAGTTGTTCACAACGGGTTTAACAAAGTTCATTAAGTTGGACTTGGTAAACAAAATTAATTAATCAAGGTCATTAACTTGGACTTGATCAACTAAGTGGATTTTATTTCAATAATTGAAAGTTGAAGGTTTTAAACGTAAAATGTTCCAAAGTCATTAAGTTGAACTTGAAATAACTAAAAAATGAAGATTAAAATTTGAAGTACAAGGTTTGTACAGGTGGTATGTAATTCATGTGGAACAAAATTTCAAAGTTAGAATTTGAAATGTTTATTTGAATTCCCAAGAATTTTGAAACAGGAAATAAAGTTTTATGGGGAGCAGGATGATACGTGATTGAAGATAAAGCTCAAAGCTAGGGGGAGCACAACTCACAGCTAGGGGGAGCTTGGAGATTAAAGTTTTATCAAGTTAAATTGAAGAAAATAGAGAGTTTGAAGATCATAAAAGTTTAATACTTATTCAATGATAAAGATAAAGACTCAGGAACTTATTTGAAGACTTGTGATTAAAAGGCATTCAAAGAAGACTATGACATTTGAAGACTGACGAGCATGATTATTGTCAAAGATGTCTATGAAAGTAGATGACTGCGGCAACATCCAAGGGGGAGTCTGTTGGTGCATATGTCTGTTGCGTTCGTCATTACACGAGAACGAGTCTTGAATTCTGAAGACTGAACAAGACAAAGTAGATATCCAAGAGGGAGTCTATTGGTGCATAATGTCTATAAAATAGTCCTGTATCGAGTCTGTATAAAATAGGTGAAATAAGGCGTTTTTAGGTGAGTTTGTAGGCAAGTTCGCTCGAGGATGGTTTTTGGAAGTCAAGTTCGCCCGAACTTCATCCATGTCCAGCGAACTTCCACTCCTATATATAGGTGCCTTGGGATTTCATTTGTAAGGAGTTGGAGATTTTGGCACAGAGACGGCGAAGCTCTGTCAGATCCGGATCTTGAATGTATTGAACTTTAGATCAATGAAAACAACTATTAAACGAGTAATTCTTGTTATTTGGTTAACTTGTCATTAGTTTCCGCCTAATCGGACAATAGATAACAAATTTAGGTTCCCGAGCTGTTCGTGGACGTTCCTACATCTCTTATAGAATTTACTAGCCCTAACACTCAATAGGGCCAGTTGGTGAAAAGTATCCATTTCTTCAAGATCATAAGGTTCAAAGTGTTGCAAGTCATTCAGCTCAAAGGATAGATTATCAGAGGTTTGGCTTTCCCCATTAGCAGTGAAAGCGTAGTTGGGTGCATATGTTTCAGATCCAAAGTTCCCACCAGAAGTAATATATGATCATAACTTTGGTCCTTACTACCGCCAGATCCCACTTCTTGGTCAAAAAGAGTTGTATTACCCAATGAGTAATCATCAGTCATTTTGCTAGAATCTTGCAACTTCTTTTTCTGGTTTAACTCTCTCTCATAAGTGAGGAGTATCCCATGAAGTTGTGTCAATGACATTTCTTTAAACCCAACAGACTTTCGTGTTACATAAGCTACAGTCTCCCACTTATCTGGTAACGATCTAAGGAAACGACTATTGACAGTCGAATTAGGAAAAACCATGTTAACCAGTCTAAGTTCACCGATGAGACAGCTGTAATGTTCAAACTGTTGTGTTAGAGACTCTCATTTCAAGTGACAAAACTTTCATACTGCTGATTTAGAACTTCTCTATTACTTTCTATCACTTCCTCAGTCCCAGGGGATTTCTCTTTTAGTGCATCCCATAACTCCTTTGCACTATTACAATGGAGTAGACTAGCATAAATCTCATTGGGTAAGGCCGAAGCAACTATGCTAAAAGCCTTAGCATCCAATTCAATTTTCTGGAAATCCTGCTCCGAAAAGTTTTCAGGATTTTTTGGCACTTGTTTAGTTGGATCCTCTTGCTTGGAACCATCGGAACGTGAGGTCCATAAGCAACAGATCTCCAGCCACTGGTGTTTTGCTGAGCAAGGATATGACCTGTTGGTGCATATGTCTGTTGCCTTCGACATTACACGAGAACGAGTCTGGAATAAATGAGAGTTTCTGAAGACCGAACAAGACAAAGTAGATATCCAAGAGGGAGTCTATTGGTGCATAATGTCTATAGAATAGTCTTGTATCGATTCTGTATAGAATAGGTGAAACGAGGCATATTTAAGTGTGTTTGATATCAAGTTTGCTGGTGATGGAACTTGAGAAGTCAAGTTCGGCCGAACTTGACTAAGCCAGGTTCGCCCAAACTTTTGTCACCCTCCAGCGAACTTAGACTAGTATATATAGGTGCCTTGGGATTTCATTTGTAACTTGGAGAGATTTTGGCACAGAGACAGCGAAGCTCTGTGAGATCCGGTTCTCGAATGTATTGAACTTTAGATCAATGAAAACAACTATTAAACGAGTAATTCTTGTTATTTGGTTAACTTGTCATTAATTTCCGCCTAATCGGACAATAGATAACAAATTTAGGTTCCCGTGCTAATCGTGGACGTTCCTACAAATGGTATCAGAGCCTGGATACCTGAATTTGTTGAAATAAAGACAAGAATCTCTCTATTTCATCTTCATTCTTCTATTTTTCTTAACTTTTGATCAAAAATGAAGAATTCACGGACAAATTATGTTCAAATTTGAATATGTCATGTAAATGACATTAATAACAAACCCCTGAGAGTTTGGACATCAAATTCAAATGTTTTGACATCAAATATTGCAAAAACCATGTTTGAAAAACTCATTTTCTTCAAACTTATTAGCCAAGTTCGACCGAACTTGAGATAAGAAACTCACTTTCTGAGTGAATTTTTTACCAAGTTCGCTCGAACTTGAGGAATCTTTGATAAATTCTTGCTAAGTTCGCTCGAACTTGAGGAATTTTGAGAGATATTTGTGAAGTTCGACCGAACTTGTTATATATTTCTTGTTTTTTCTTCAAGTTCGACCGAACTTGAGAAAATTCATTGGATTTCAATAGTAATTTCGCCCGAACTTGCAATTGTTCCTTGGAATCATTTGTTAAGTTCGCTCGAAGATAAAACTCAAGATATTTTCAAAACAAATCACAAGTTCGACCAAACCTGTGATAAAATCAGGAATTCTTCATTCACTACTACAAGTTCGACCGAACTTGTAGTAAATCTAACAATTTCCAAAGTTTTATCGTGTTTTCAGTGTATGTGTCTCGATTTTCAAAATGGAAGATTTCCATAACGCATTTGCTGTTGGAGTAGCTCAAGCCTCAACGTCAAATTCAATTGCGGTTAATCAAATGAACCTCGATAATGAAATGGGAACTACTCAGAAACCACCAAAGTTGATGAGTATTGACGAGTTCGAGGGATGGAAAGAAAAGTTTGTTAATTGGATTCAAGCGAATCAATTAAACAGCTGGGTTGCGATTGAAGATGGTTATACATGGCCCAAAGATGAACGTGATCAAGATCTTCCACTGAACAAGTTTTCAACGATTGACAAAGAGAAATATGTTGCTGAAAATAAGATGATCAGCTTGATACAACAATCTGTCAAAGAAGATATCATGATATTATTACCAGAATATGATACTTCTCAAGAATTATGGAATTCTCTTTACGAAAATTCAAAGGAAGTGATGAAATGATCAAGAGCAAAAAGGCCCTGATTAAGAAAGAGTTTGAGATCTCCACGATGATCAAAGGAGAGACAATGAACCAAATGATTGATAGATATTGTCACCTCATGGTCCAGATGCGAAGACATGATATCAACAGAACTAACGAAGAGCAGATTGAGAAGCTGGCCGATGCACTTCCAGAAGGAGAATGGACAACGTATCTAATGATTCTAAAGAATAGTCCATCTTGGAGACATTTTAAGTTGTCGTCTTTCATTGACAAACTTGAAGGTCATGAAATGGAATTGATGAAGATTGCAAAATCCAAAAACACTAATGTTGTTCAGCATGTCGGAGTTTATTACAAAGGTGGTTTTCCAGATACTCCCATTCAAAGTCCAAAAATCC
Source organism: Scalesia atractyloides (assembly GCA_947069175.1). Taxonomy (NCBI): domain Eukaryota; kingdom Viridiplantae; phylum Streptophyta; class Magnoliopsida; order Asterales; family Asteraceae; genus Scalesia; species Scalesia atractyloides. The sequence continues at coordinate 22,043,487 of CAMTDV010000021.1, read as the reverse complement.
AAACGGCATTTAGTGCAAACATGAATACATCAGATCAGTCATCACAAAATCAGTATCCTCCATGCACTGGTTATTCATACGTTCATGCAAATTCTTCTTCTCAAAGTCAATCTCATCAGACAAGTCAATCCACTGCTAATTCAAATGTTTTCCAATGCAACATAGCAGTAGATTTAAAGAATGTGTTTCTAGAAAAAGTTGTGAAACAGCACATAGCACTTCTTGCTACATTTCTGGAATCGTATGAAAGTCTTGTTGCTGGAAAGATCGGAAATCCTGAAATGACAGCTGAGGATTATGATCAGGTAGATGAGGAAGAGTTGGAACTGATGGACATCAAATGGTCCTTAGCATCGATTATCCGGAGAGTTTCAAAGTTTGTAGCACTCACTGGAAGGGATATTGGTAATTCAAGCAATAAACTTGGTTTCGACAAAACGAAAGATACTTGTTTCAGATGTCGACAAAAAGGGCATTTCAAACGTGAATGCCATAACCAAGAAGCTAGTGGAAACCAAAACCTTTTTGGAACCGGCAATGAATATTACAAGAAAGCGCTGCAATACAAATCAAATTCGAATAGAACACAAATTGAAGTTGAAGATAAATCTGCAAAGAAAGCCAAAGAAGCTCTTGTTGCCAATCATGAAGATGATGGTTTCGATTGGAACAAATACATCAGAAAGAAGATTGGTGTTGCTATGATGGCAGAGTTGTGAATGAATCTGAGACATCATTTGTGGATGCTGCTATCGAAAATGCTATTCAAGAAGTATTAATGCAGAGAGCTGAGGAAGAAGCTATCCTGGAAAATGCAGTTCTAGAAAGATACATGCAACAAACAGTGGAAGAAGGAATAGCTTACCTTGAGACGCAAAAGCAAGAAGAATTGAAAGCAGAAGCCGAAAAGGTAAAAGCTGAGGTAAACATGTCTGAAAAGGAAGTTGTGAAAGTTGTGGAGGTTGAAAAACCTTGCACAAAGTGCGCAAGTCCTTCTGAATCCTGTCTAGATAAAGGCAAAGTCATAAGAGAATTGACTGAAGATAATGAAAACTTTCGTTATGATTAAAGAACCATAAAAGAAGCTTATGACAAAATATCAGGCAAATATAAACATGTTGAAAGAGCTAACAGTGAACTCAATGCTAATGTCACCATGTTAAATGCCACAGTTATTGAAAAACAAACGACAATTAACATGTATATTAATACAATTGCTGAGACAAAGCGTGAGTTTCATGAAATGAAAATTGAAACATAAAGAGTCAGACAATTATTAAAGAGTTACACCACAAACGCATATGTCATTCATCACATTCTTCCTACAATTAACTCAGAGGAAAATGTTGATAATTCAAAGCGTAAAGTGTACGGAACTGTTCCTCCACCATTTCTTGCAAGTTACTGCTGCAAGAAAGATGATGATATTGAAAAGGCATTTAATCTTTTACTTCTTTCAGAAAAGAAAGATAAATTGCAAGAGAACATTGACGTAGACTTTACAAAATCAAACGATGACAATGAATCGGTGGTAAAAGATGTGGTAAAGAATGTTTTGGGAAATGATTCTGATGACGGCAACTTTAAAAGTGCTAACTCGAGTTCAAATAGTTCTGGTTCACAATCTGAAATTGACGATACATCATCAGAAAATGACCTAAGTGATGATCCTAACGTTGTCATGTACAAGGTTAAGGAATCTTCAGATGATCAAAGGAGAGACAATGAAGCAAATGATTGATAAATATTGTCACCTCATGGTCCAGATGCGAAGACATGATATCAACAGAACTAACGAAGAGCAGATTGAGAAGCTGGCCGATGCACTTCCAGAAGGAGAATGGACAACGTATCTAATGATTCTAAAGAATAGTCCATCTTGGAGACATTTTAAGTTGTCGTCTTTCATTGACAAACTTGAAGGTCATGAAATGGAATTGATGAAGATTGCAAAATCCAAAAACACTAATGTTGTTCAGGATGTCGGAGTTTATTACAAAGGTGGTGTTCCAAATACTCCCATTCAAAGTCCAAAAATCCAAACGGCATTTAGTGCAAACATGAATACATCAGATCACTCGTCACAAAATCAGTATCCTCCATGCACTGGTTATTCATACGTTCATGCAAATTCTTCTTCTCAAAGTCAATCTCATCAGACAAGTCAATCCACTGCTAATTCAAATGTTTTCCAATGCAACATAGCAGTAGATTTAAAGAATGTGTTTCTAGAAAAAGTTGTGAAACAGCACATAGCACTTCTTGCTACATTTCTGGAATCGTATGAAAGTCTTGTTGCTGGAAAGATCGGAAATCCTGAAATGACAGCTGAGGATTATGATCAGGTAGATGAGGAAGAATTGGAACTGATGGACATCAAATGGTCCTTAGCATCGATTATCCGGAGAGTTTCAAAGTTTGTAGCACTCACTGGAAGGGATATTGGTAATTCAAGCAATAAACTTGGTTTCAACAAAACGAAAGATACTTGTTTCAGATGTCGACAAAAAGGGCATTTCAAACGTGAATGCCATAACCAAGAAGCTAGTGGAAACCAAAACCTTTTTGGAACCGGAAATGAATATTCCAAGAAAGCGCTGCAATACAAATCAAATTCGAATAGAACACAAATTGAAGTTGAAGATAAATCTGCAAAGAAAGCCAAAGAAGCTCTTGTTGCCAATCATGAAGATGATGGTTTTGATTGGAACAAATACATCAGAAAGAAGATTGGTGTTGCTATGATGGAAGAGTTGTGAATGAATCTGAGACATCATTTGTGGATGCTGCTATCGAAAATGCTATTCAAGAAGTATTAATGCAGAGAGCTGAGGAAGAAGCTATCATGGAAAATGCAGTTCTGGAAAGATACATGCAACAAACAGAGGAAGAAGGAATAGCTTACCTTGAGACGCAAAAGCAAGAAGAATTGAAAGGAGAAGCCGAAAAGGTAAAAGCTGAGGTAAACATGTCTGAAAAGGAAGTTGTGAAAGTTGTGGAGGTTGAAAAACCTTGCACAAAGTGCGCAAGTCCTTGTGAATCCTGTCTAGATAAAGGCAAAGTCATAAGAGAATTGACTGAAGATAATGAAAACTTTCGTTATGATTACAGAACCATAAAAGAAGCTTATGACAAAATATCAGGCAAATATAAACATGTTGAAAGACCTAACAGTGAACTCAATGCTAATGTCACCATGTTAAATGCCACAGTTATTGAAAAACAAATGACAATTAACATGTATATTAATACAATTGCTGAGACAAAGCGTGAGTTTCATGAAATGAAAATTGAAACATAAAGAGTCAGACAATTATTAAAGAGTTACACCACAAACGCATATGTCATTGATCACATTCTTCCTACAATTAACTCAGAGGAAAATGTTGATAATTCAAAGCGTAAAGTGTACGAAACTGTTCCTCCACCATTTCTTGCAAGTTACTGCTGCAAGAAAGATGATGATATTGAAAAGGCATTTAATCTTTTACTTCTTTTAGAAAAGAAAGATAAATTGCAAGAGAACATTGACGTAGACTTTAAAAAATCAAACGATGACAATGAATCGTGGTAAAAGATGTGGTAAAGAATGTTTTGGGAAATGATTCTGATGACGACAGCTTTAAAAGTGCTAACTCGAGTTCGAATAGTTCTGGTTCACAATCTGAAAGTGACGATACATCATCAGAAAATGACCTAAGTGATGATCCTAACGTTGTCATGTACAAGGTTAAGGAATCTTCAGATGATCAAAGGAGAGATAATGAAGCAAATGATTGATAAATATTGTCACCTCATGGTCCAGATGCGAAGACATGATATCAACAGAACTAACGAAGAGCAGATTGAGAAGCTGGCCGATGCACTTCCAGAAGGAGAATGGACAACGTATCTAATGATTCTAAAGAATAGTCCATCTTGGAGACATTTTAAGTTGTCGTCTTTCATTGACAAACTTGAAGGTCATGAAATGGAATTGTTGAAGATTGCAAAATCCAAAAACACTAATGTTGTTCAGGATGTCGGAGTTTATTACAAAGGTGGTGTTCCAGATACTCCCATTCAAAGTCCAAAAATCCAAACGGCATTTAGTGCAATGAATACATCAGATCAGTCGTCACAAAATCAGTATCCTCCATGCACTGGTTATTCATACGTTCATGCAAATTCTTCTTCTCAAAGTCAATCTCATCAGACAAGTCAATCCACTGCTAATTCAAATGTTTTCCAATGCAACATAGCAGTAGATTTAAAGAATGTGTTTCTAGAAAAAGTTGTGAAACAGCACATAGCACTTCTTGCTACATTTCTGGAATCGTATGAAAGTCTTGTTGCTGGAAAGATCTGAAATCCTGAAATGACAGCTGAGGATTATGATCAGGTAGATGAGGAAGAGTTGGAACTGATGGACATCAAATGGTCCTTAGCATCGATTATCCGGAGAGTTTCAAAGTTTGTAGCACTCACTGGAAGGGATATTGGTAATTCAAGCAATAAACTTGGTTTCGACAAAACGAAAGTTACTTGTTTCAGATGTCGACAAAAAGGGCATTTCAAACGTGAATGCCATAACCAAGAAGCTAGTGGAAACCAAAACCTTTTCGGAACCGGCAATGAATATTACAAGAAAGCGCTGCAATACAAATCAAATTCGAATAGAACACAAATTGAAGTTGAAGATAAATCTGTAAAGAAAGCCAAATAGGCTCTGGTTGCCAATCATGAAGATGATGGTTTCGATTGGAACAAATACATCGGAAAGAAGACTGGTGTTGCTATGATGGCAGAGTTGTGAATGAATCTGAGACATCATTTGTGGATGCTGCTATCGAAAATGCTATTCAAGAAGTATTAATGCAGTGAGCTGAGGAAGAAGCTATCCTAGAAAATGCAGTTCTGGAAAGATACATGCAACAAACAGAGGAAGAAGGAATAGCTTACCTTGAGACGCAAAAGCAAGAAGAATTGAAAGCAGAAGCCGAAAAGGTAAAAGCTGAGGTAAACATGTCTGAAAAGGAAGTTGTGAAAGTTGTGGAGGTTGAAAAACCTTGCACAAAGTGCGCAAGTCCTTGTGAATCCTGTCTAGATAAAGGCAATGTCATAAGAGAATTGACTGAACATAATGAAAACTTTCGTTATGATTACAGAACCATAAAAGAAGCTTATGACAAAATATCAGGCAAACATAAACATGTTGAAAGAGCTAACAGTGAACTCAATGCTAATGTCACCATGTTAAATGCCACAGTTATTGAAAAACAAACGGCAATTAACATGTATATTAATACAATTGTTGAGACAAAGCGTGAGTTTCATGAAATGAAAATTGAAACATAAAGAGTCAGACAATTATTAAAGAGTTACACCACAAACGCATATGTCATTGATCACATTCTTCCTACAATTAACTCAGAGGAAAATGTTGATAATTCAAAGCGTAAAGTGTACGGAACTGTTCCTCCACCATTTCTTGCAAGTTACTGCTACAAGAAAGATGATGATATTGAAAAGGCATTTAATCTTTTACTTCTTTCAGAAAAGAAAGATAAATTGCAAGAGAACATTGACGTAGACTTTACAAAATCAAACGATGACAATGAATCGGTGGTAAAAGATGTGGTAAAGAATGTTTTGGGAAATGATTCTGATGACGGCAGCTTTAAAAGTGCTAACTCGAGTTCAAATAGTTCTGGTTCACAATCTGAAAGTGACTATACATCATCAGAAAATGACCTAAGTGATGATCCTAATGTTGTCATGTACAAGGTTAAGGAATCTGATAGATTATATTTAAATGATAGCTTTCCGATTCAGAATGTGAAAAAGATCAAATCGATAAATTGTTTAAACTTGTGGAAGTTTCATCAGATGATCTCGAGAAAAATGAAAAGAAGTTTTATTCTAAACCGAAATGGAATTTAACAATTACCGTAAAATGGTGATGATTTTCCTGAGAACAGGAGAGCAGGTTTAGGTTTGGAAGAAGCTGAAGATGAACCGAAGAAGAATTAGAAGTCAACGTTCTAGGAATACAAAGGTAAGAACATAAAGTTTGTATACAGAACGAGCACGGTTCAGGAGGAAAGCTTAATCAGTAAGAAGTCAAACGATGAATTCAAGAAAGAAAAAGAACTTCGGGACAAGGCTAAGACCAAGTCCACAACTGGAGTAAAACCCACTAGTGGAAATGTTCATGATACTCAGACTTGCTTCAAATGCAATGAAGTTGGTCACATTGCTCGCAAGTGTCCGAAGTCTAAGCCTGTGAATTTCCGTAGAAAAGAAGTGTCAAAAGAAATAAAACGAAATGTTGAATCCAATCTTGAAATAAAACCTAAAAATGAATCAAAATTTGAAAATTCAATTTTTCAAATAGGAGAGACTTCAAATTCAAACAATGATTCTAGGCTTTATATGAAGAAAGCTAGAGTTAATTTTCAAGCTTGGATTGCTAAAAAGATATCACCTGAAAAAGTGAAGATTGTTTGTGATAAAACCGAAAATGTCAAATCAATCAAGAAAGATAAAAGAAAAATTTGATTGTGAGTTTGAAGTTTGTGATGTTAAGTATGCTTTTCAAAGACATACGAAAGTGATTACGAAGAGGTGTATGAGGAGCTATATCCAAAACCCAAGACCAAGAAGGCTTGGGTTGAGCTTTTTAACTAAATCCTTTCATGTGCAGAAGTTCCAAGATCCAGCTTATCAAAGTTAATTCGGGATTGAGGAGCTTCAAAATATTTAACTTATCTAGAATGTTAAAATCTTTGGCATTTTGAGGGGGAGTAGTTAAGAAGAAAATTTAAAAAAAAAATCAAAATTATGAAAATCCACACCGTTGAACAGAAAAACTGATTTCAGAGTTCTTACATGTTCAAACTGCTTTTACAAGTGGTAAATGAGTCTAATGATTGTTTGTTAAACTATTGCAGATACAAGATTGAGAAAAAGGATCGGACGACGAGGTCACGGGATCCACATTGGTTTATTACATTTTTAGAAGAATTTCTTTAAATCTAAAATCCAAAAATATGTTTTTGATTTTAGGGGGTGTAAGAAAATTTTAAAAATTGTTGAAAAATCAAAAACATTGAAAAGATTCAAAAAGTACAAAAACATTAAAAAAATTCAAAAAGAATTTTGTTGTCAAAAAGGAAATGATAGTACATCAGTGAACTATCACAGTATGCTAAAGAATTGTAATGTTTAAAAATGATAAACAAGTCTTACTGTGGATGTGTCGATAGGGTTTACATGTTTAGTAGATTGTTTCCGGGATACAACCTAAATTTTACAGCTGCTTAATCTTGTGGATTAACACATCTTTGATATATGGACTCAGTACTCCGAAATTTCGATTGAAAGGTTTCCTGATTCTGAGAGACGAGGTCTTTATAGATGATTGATATCTGGCGTATTATACAAGTTCTTCTGATTTTGCGGAAGCAATAGCCTAGAACTTCTATAATGCTTTTTGCTAAAAACCCCAAATAGCATGCAAACCTGAAAGAATCGAAAGATCTAATCATTTGCAATGCCGAAAAGATTCGTTAAGTGGAACACACCTTAAAGACCAGCCTTCATCACTTTGTCTGTACGGTAGTACTAACCTGTGCTCTCAAGGCCTCGCATAACCCAAATACAGATATCAGTTACGCTATACTCACCTGTAAGATGAAATCTAGGAAATCTGGATTCGGGAGTATATCCAAGAGGTGGGAACCATAGTTAAGAAAAGTTTCATAATTCTTACCTAACATATCTTGGAACAATTGAGAAATGTGATGAAGTTTAAGTGGACAAATATATCGACAATCTAGGTAAGCGAGTTTAGAACTTAAAGTCTCAAAAAGGTCAACGGTACTAGTGATATGTCTCAACAAAACTGATATGATTCTTAGACATGAATTCACAAAAATATGTCAGTAAATATGTTTGTACATAGTTTGCTTTACTTGTTAAAAGTTCTGTAAATACTTTACTTACTTTTTAAAATCCAAAAAGATTTTCAACGAGCCAATGTTGGAGAAGGATTATTGAAGTCTGGTAAGGAAAAGTTCATTAATTTGAATCTTTAAAATTGAAGATAATATCAGTTGTTCACAACGGTTTTAGCCAAGGTTATTAACTTGGACTTGGTTAACAAAATTAGTTAATCAAGGTCATTAACTTGGACTTTATCAACTTAGTGGATTTCATTTAAATGATTGAAAAATTAAATGAATTGAAAAAGGTTTTGAACGTAAAATGTTTCAAGATCATTAATTTACACTTGAAATAACTGAAAAATGAAAATTTGAAGTACAAGTTTTGTACAGGTGGTATGTAATACGTGTGGTACAAAATTTCAAAGTTAGAATCTGAAATGTTTATTTGAATTCCCAAGTACTTTGAAACAGGAAGTAAGTTTTAGGGGGGCATGATGAAACGTGATTGAAAATAAAGCTAAAAGCTAGGGGGAGCATAGCTCACAGCAAGGGGGAGCTTGGAGATTAAAGTTTTATCATGTTAAATTGAAGAAAAGAGAAAGTTTGAAGATCATAAAGTTTAATGCTTATTCAAGGATAAAGATAAAGACTCAGGAACTTATTTGAAGTCTGATGATTACAAGGTGTTCAAAGAAGACTATACTTGAAGACTGACGAGGATGATTATTGTCAAAGATGTCTATGAAAGTAGATGACTGCGGCAACATCTAAGGGGGAGTCTGTTGGTGCATATGTCTATTGCCTTCGTCATTACACGAGACGAGTCTGGAATAAATGAGAGTTTCTGAAGACCGAACAAGACAAAGTAGATATCCAAGAGGGAGTCTATTAGTGCATAATGTCTATAGAATAGTCTTGTATCGAGTCTGTATAGAATAGGTGAAACGAGGCATATTTAAGTGTGTTTGATATCAAGTTCGTTGGTGATGCAACTTGAGAAGTCAAGTTCGGTCGAACCTGACTAAGTCAAGTTCGCCTGAACTTGTGTCACCCTCCAGCGAACTTAGACTAATCGAGTAATTCTTGTTATTTGGTTAACTTGTCATTAGTTTCCGCCTAATCGGACAATAGATAACAAATTTAGGTTCCTGTGCTAATCGTGGACGTTGCTACATGACCCATTCGTCGTTGCCAAATGAAATATTCGTTTCTTTTGAGCATCGGCGGTTTGAATAAGGATCCATAGTTGGCATCCTGTGTGTTTTGAGACATTTCAGTTGATTTTACACAAATTTCTATTTTAAAAACTTTGAGCGTAATAAAACTCTGTTTATCAAGAAAAAACAACCAAACTAATAGCAGAGAGATGATCTGTTCGAATCAAATCGATTGTTAGATCGAATTTGATGAATCAAGCTCTGATTCCAATTGTTAGGATCTGAGTTTGAATTACTTGTAGTTTTTGTTTCAAAAATGGAAAATGATTGAGTTTTAAAAGCGATTTGCAGCGGAAATAGATGGAAAACTTTTACTACAGCAATGGTCGTTTGTTTTCATCATCATCATGCTTTCAAGTTGGTAAACTTGCATGTGATTCACAAACTCCCCCTCAGCCTTTGCAATTGAAGTTTAGTAGTAAGAAAATGCAGAGAAGATGATATGCGAAAGTTGATCTTTTGATAGACAAGTTAAACTATTACACAAGTTACCTATTTATACTAAACTATCTAACCACTGAGCATCTTTGACGACGTCAGGGTTGATAGTGACAGGAAACTAAATGTAACTAACTACAAACACTGCTAATACTAACTATCAGTGCTTAGCACTGTTACATTGATTATCTATCTCATGACTAAGCTCTTATCTCTATCCTCTGATCCTTGTAACTCTGGCAGACCTTTGCAACTTTGTGAAGTCAGATGATAGGAGAGCAGTCTTTAGGGAAAGCGGTGTATGTACAACAGAGGTTGTAACCTCTGATAGTTTAACCAAAGCTCGGATAGTGTTATTTGACTCTGTATAATATGTTCCTTTCATAGGGTTTAACCCCAACAGAACTTATACAAAAATAAATGGATGAAGATGTTAAACAACATTTTTTTACAAAGTTGTGTAAAAGGTGGATAATTCATGTTTTTGAAGTTTAGTGAACATACTAAACCTTGTGTTAAAAGACTACATGATTTTGCAAACTTTCAAGTTCATCACTTGCATGTAAAATGCATTTATGTTCATTTCTAGACTTGTTAATGTATTGGTAAATCACTTGATGAGTTTTGATAAGTAAACACATGTTTTAAAACATGGGAAAACTCCTAGATCTAGGGGAAACTATGACGAAATTTTTATAAAATTTAAACACTTAGAAGAATTATTAACTTTCAAGACTTTTTGATTAAAGAAGTGTTTAAGGAAGTTAGACAAGGTTTTCCACTAATTTTGTTTATATAAAATACAAGTTAAGAAAATAATATTTTCTAGAAGATTTGAACAAGTATAAATATATATATTTTTGAGGAAAAATATATATGTTTAAGTGATCACCAAAAAATTATATATGTTATGTGTATTATTCTGTGTATTACATATTAGTAGTCATATAGGACACTTAAAACACTAAATACTCACAATGAGTATAAATACAAAATACTCAAGAAAATACCCAAGTATAATATACACATAAAAACCCACACTTGGGTGTATGGACAAGAAATACCGAATTATACATATAGTTATGAATATATTCCTGACAAACTTGAGGACTTGGACAAATTGGACAACTATATATATATATATATATATATATCCCGGGTTAGAAGTATATAAATTAGAGCTTGGTAAATATCGTTTCCAAAACCGAACAAGTAACAAAGTATACATATTAATAAAAATACAAAAAAAAGTATTATGTTATGTCCACCACAAAAATAAATTATTTTTGATTATATAAAAATATACATTTTATGAAACATTATAAGAATATATTATTTTAGAGTTTTACAAAAATAATATAAATTTCTTGATAATCATAAAAGTGTCTTATTTTGAAGTATGTAGAAGTAGATATATTTCACAAGTATTTCAAACGTATTGTTTTGGTGAGACTCTAAAGATGGTATATATTTTCTAGAGAATTATCTTAAAAATAAACTATTTTTAAGATTAGTGAAATACACCACTTACCAAGCTTAGGGATATATAAACACATATAAAATCCCCTAAATACATCTTAGAATTCATATGTCAAGAATACAATATTTTGGATAATAATTACAATAATAATAATTCTGGAAAGTTAAATTAAAAATGAATATTAAGTGTTAAGATACGTAATGCGAAGGTGCTTATACATATGTACATGTATACTTTCCTAAGTATACCTTTAAAGAGAATGACAAATCATACAATTCACCATACAAATATATGTGTATTGAAAATAATAGTAAAATTATTTTTCCAAGTTACATATATTTATCGGAGGATAAATATACACACACAATTAGACGATGAATAACGATTATTTTAAACGATAAAGCATATTTTATGAGTATAAAATATATTCGTTTACAACATCGTGTGAGATCCGACTCCTACATGTCGAGTACACGTTCATCTTATCCGTGCGAGACACTAAGTCATGAGGGCTAGGCCCGTTCTCCAATTTATGTAACACAAGAATATATATATTTGGAAATATATATATGCACAACTTATTAATTATTCAACTAATACACAACTCAACAATGCGACAACTTAACACAACTAAGAAAGGTCTTAATGATAAGTCTAGATGGAAGACGAAGCCTTGACGAGAGTTCAAAAATTCAAAGCTAGAGTTGAAAAAGAGAGTTCATTCAAGATTAAGATGTTACGAACTGACCGTGGTGGTGAATTTAATTCACACAAGTTCAATGAGTTTTGTAGTGAAGCAGGGATTAGAAGACAGTGAACGGCTCTGTATACGCTGCAGCAAAACGGTGTGGTGGAGCGTCGGAACAGGACGATGGTAGAGATGACAAGAACTATACTGAAGAGTATAAAGTACCTGATGTACTCTGGACAGATGCTGTTCGACACACAGATGAGGCCTGGAAGAGTCAGTGAGGAATCGAACACCGTATGAGGCCTGGAAGAGCTCTAAACCAACCCTTGAGCATGTTCGAATCTTCGGGCGTGTGGCCTATGTTAAGAAGCTGAACGAAATAACCAAGCTTAGTGATCGAAGCGAGCCTATGGTTCATTTGGGTATAGAAGAAAAGAGTAAGGCGTATTGGTTATTGAACCCTAAAACGAACAAGATAGTGGTTGCAAGGGATGTGGTGTTTGATGAGTTTGAACACTGGAATTGAGACCCAGTCCCTCAACAAGAACCATCAGGTCTGGCAGCTAAATGGACTCGTGTATCTTTTGCTGTAGATGGAGAAGAACCGGGTTCAACACCACATTTAAACACTGATAACTCTTCCAGCCCAATTTCCCAGTACAACAACGCGAGCCCTAATTCATGTCACACCCTAGTCGTAGTGGAAGCACAAACATGTGACTTAAAGGTAATCATTGCAATCAATCATGTAAACAATTATAATTAACAACGATGTCATGTTATACATAAGTTTTGAAATCCAAGTTTACAAGTTCCAAAAGTGAAATCCCATGTTTCAACAAGTTCATAATTGTTATCCAAATCAACATTCAAGTTTAAGTTACAACACAAAATAAGTTTGTTATCATTATGAATTATGTCAAGGTTTTGACTCCTATATACCCATACGAAGTCGGGATGTAAGAGGCAACCCTTCAAAAGTGGCATCCGTTGCTATATCTTTTCCAATCTCCCAAGGTCTATCACCAAATCATGCCTTGTTTTCTGAAATACATGTAATTTGAAAAATCAACAAAAGTTGAGCGAGTTCATGTAGTTATTGTTTTCACATAAATGTCATATTTGAAATCCATTATTGAAATCCAAGTATGTTATTTTCATCAGTTGGGTTTAAGGATCTATCAGTGGGTAGCGATCCCCCGATATTACGTGCCATAAGTAAATAACCAAACCGAGACACTTTGTTCTCAATTGGGATCACAAAAGCACTCCATGGTTAACAACTAGGAGTGGAACGTGCCTCAAGCTCAATAGATCTATACCTTTTGCATCTTGGTCACTAAATGATTAATGGTTACTAATGTTATAATTGTTATCAATCCTATTTACGCACATTGATCATTGTCATCATCTAAACCTGTAGCTAACATACGATTTGTCATAAACATGTATTTCCCCCCAAGTGTTATAAAACCGAAAACGTTTAAAAGAAAAGGGGGACATGAACTCACAGATTTGCGTTCCTTGTGTTTCGTATAAACTCACAAATGTTCTCTTGGTCTCGAACCGAAACCTACAAGTGTCCTAAATTCCATTAGATACTTAAGTCTATGCAAGTTCTATGTACAAGTTCCCATCTTGTGTTAATTGTTCTTAGTTGTGTTCTTGATTAATTATTTCTTGACTTGTTAATATATATTTTGTTATCGAGTCTTGAATTGTGTGTGAACGACATCGCCCGTTCCATGTTCTTGGGCCTAGCACACATGTCATTGGGCCTAGCACATGTCTTTGTGTCTTTGGGCCTACCCCATGTTATACTTATTCTCAAATAAATATGTATCCCAATTAAGATGGGTTGTTAAAAATAATATGATTTTTAACTTACACTTGTATTTGTATACTTATACTTTTCTAAGTATTCTCGTGTTATACTTCTTTGATCAAGTCAAAGTATGTGTTTAGTTATATTTATTTTCAAAAATAAATATGTATACTTTGTAAAATAATATTTATAATATTATTTGTAGTATAAGTATATTTGTTATTCACCAAATGTATACTTAGGCAAGTATACATGTATTTATGTATTAATGTTCATGTATTTCCCTTTAAGTGACAAAAATCCTTTCTAGTAATTTTTATATTTTCCGGAAATTAGTTTTCTTAAAAATAATATATTTTTAAGGCTTGTTTATAATATATATATTTCTACCAACCTTGTTAAATATATATATATATATATATATATATATATATATATATATATATATATATATATATATATATATATATATATGTTTTGTTTACATAATCATCCATTTGTCCAAAGTCCATATGATCAAAGAATATATATGAGTTTATTATATATATATATATATATATATATATATTGTTGTATTAGTCCATGCACCCAAGTATGGTTATTTTTGTGTGTATTTTTCTTGGTATTTTGAGGTCTTTGTATGTACACTCCATTGGGAGTATTTATTGTTTTGAATCCCCTAGTTTGTCTACTACCATATATTACACATAATATACACATAAACACTCATGTCTTGGTGATCACTAAATATATGTATTTTCTTCCCAAAAAATATATATATTTATACTTGTTTTAAATCTCTTAAGAAAACATTATTTCTTAACCCATATTTTTATACAAAAATAGAGGATGGCCATGTTTAGTTTATATAAACATCTTGTAACTAAAGTTTAGTAGCATAAATTATATTTTTCTAAGTGTTGAATTTTTATAAAAATTTCCCCATAGTTTCCCCTAAATTTAGGAGTTTTCCCACGTTTAAAAAAACATATGTCAATCCTTTCAAAACTCAATAATTCAATCATAACAACTTCTACAAACTAGAACATATGCATACAAGCACTTTTTATATGATGATGAACTTGAAAGTTTGTGAAATCATGTAGTATTTTAACCCTAGGTTTAACATGTTTGTTTAACTTCAAAAACACTAATTATCCACTAATTACACAACTTTTGTAGAAGATCATGTTTAACATCTTGTTCATATATTTTCAAGAAAAGCTTTAAATCCATTTTCATGTCTTGTAAACCATTTCAACTAGTTCATTAGTGAAATATATCAAGTTCATCAACTTTGATCTTCATGGATCTTTCAAGATCCATGTATACACTTGTTAGATCTCTACATCTAACAAGTCTATATATGATGAGCATCAGGCTAAGCATAAAATAATCATACACAATATTATTACACTTCAAGATTATGTTGGTTTTTTTTAGATCTTTAGTGTTCTTCATGTGTACATCTTTTTAAAGTTTATGTTTCTTGATGGTTTTACTTGTACACTTATAACATACCAGTAACAAGAATCAAAATAAGGTTCAAGATGCTTACAACTTGCTCTTGTGGCTAGGGAAGTGGCAAATGAACACTAGAAGATGAAGATGAAGATGAAGAAACAAGGTGGATAAAAGCACTCCAAGGAGGTCCTTTAGCTTCTTCCACTTGCAACCTTCTTATTATGTTTGAGACAACCTTGTGTATGCTTGGAATGGTTAGGAGGTGAAGCAAAGATGGGGATGTTTTTGAGGGTGTTTGGCAGTAGGTATGGGGAAAAGGAGAAGGTTTTTGGTCTTCAAGTTTAGTGTTGCAAATGGATGTGAAGTTAAGGTGTTATCTCCTAATATCATGTCCATGTTCCCTTCCAAACATATAACCCTCTAGACAATACTAATATTTTTCCAACATATCATCATTTGGAGACAAATGGGTGGCTTGTGGGCCCCATTTTGACCGTGGATTCCCAAGGCGGGGGGGGGGGGGGGGGGGAGGAGAAGTGTCAAAGTTGGGAGGTTAAAGGTTTGAAGTGTAAATATGGAGGTATAAGTATGTTTAGGTGATTTTAGGTGTTTTTAATCATCATGAAGTGTTTAATGTCCCTTACTAGTCTTATAACACTAAAACAATGATAACTAGTTCATAGGACGCTTCTAGTTGTTTTCGGGTGATCGTTTCGTTAATGAATCGTTAAAATGCTAAGTTGTGCACTTTGAATGGTATTATTTGTTTTGGTGATACCATTGAATTCCCAATACTTTTATAATTATTTTAGGATGTTTTGACTTATTTCTGGACATTACGTTAGCTTATTAAAAGCTGAAATCCTGAAATTTGTTGAAATGGTTATTTGTTGTCCGTTTCGGACACTTTCTACTGCTTGTATTATTTCTGGAATGTGTTATCCTAAATCCTTGCTTTCCAACATAGGATTTATCATATAGTTGCTATTGGACTTCCATGTAAGTCCTAAAACTGTCGTTAAGCTGAGTATCGGAGTCGTGCTGACACAACCAGTCTAACCGGCAAGTTTACTAGTTGTTCTAGTGCTTTGTCTAAACTGTTTCAGATGCGATTATTAAAATGAATGACATACACTAGTTAAATGTATTTCATAGCATTTTTAGATATAATATATAGACAACACAGTATATGATGTTTTTAACACATAAATGCATGATTAAAGTGATGGTGTAATTGTACGGAGATTTCCCGAAAGTGCCAGTTGTCTAATACTCCCTGTTTAAAGGAATTTCATCCCGAAATTCAAGCAGAGTCATTCGTCGCAGGAGTCTTCTCAAACAAGTGAAGGTATTTGACCTTGAATTGGTCTTCACGTTCCCAAGTATACTCGGGTTCGTGTCGAGAGTTCCAACGGACTTTGACTAACTTGATACGACTTCTCCATGTTTTCTGGACCTTCAAGTCCATACCCTCAACAGGTTCTTCGGTAAATTGGAGTTTTTCGTCTATACGAATCTCATCCGCAGGGATGGTAACTGTCTTTTTAGTTGGACTCTTTTTGAGGTTAGACACATGAAATGTGTCGTGCACATTATTAAGTTTTCGGGTAATATTAACTTGTATGCAACAGTACTGACCTTTGCCAGAATTTTTGAAGGATCCAATGTATCATGGGTTAAGCTTTCCACGCTTACCAAACCGAGCTACGCCTTTCCAAGGCGAGACTTTCAACCAAACTTTGTCTACCACCTTGAAGGATAACAGTTTATGTCTCTTGTTTGCATAGCTCTTCTGTCTATCACGAGTTGCCTTGATAAGGTCTCGGATTTGAAAGATTACGTTAGTCTCTTGGACTAACTCGGGACTAATGAGTTGTTTGTCATCGACTTCTGCCCAGCATAGTGGAGATCGGCACTTGCGTCCATAAAGAACTTCGAACGGTGCGGCCTTAATACTGGTGTGATAGTTGTTATTGTAGGAAAACTCTACCAATGGTAATTGAGTATCCCAGTTTCCGCCTAAGCCCATTACACAGGCGCAAAGCATATCTTCCAAAGTTTGGATGGTCCGCTCACTTTGGCATCTGTTTGCGGATGAAATGTTGTGCTCAGATCTAAATGAGATCCAAATGAAGTCTGAAATGATTGCCATATCCGCGACACAAAGCGACCATCTCGGTCTGAGATTATCGACGCTGGTACTCTATGACGTGTTACAATATCCTTAAGGTAGAGCTCAGCTAACTTCTCAGTACTGTCTTTTTCCTGAATTGGTAAAAAGTGAGCTGACTTAGTTAACCGATCTATGATAACCCAAATCATGTCATGTCCTCGAGAGGTCCATGGGAGCTTTATTATAAAGTCCACTGATATCTGTTCCCACTTCCAAACAGGGATTTCGGGTTGTTGTAATAATCCAAATGGTTTCGGATTTTCGGCTTTGACTTTTGCACAAGTGAGGCATTTTCCAACATAAGTCGCAATGTCTACCTTGAGGTTAGGCCACCAATAATACTCTCTCAAGTCTTGATACATCTTATCCGCTCCCGGATGAATTGAGAATTTTGACTTGTGTGCTTCGTCCAGTACCAAGTCTTGTAGATCTCCAAAATAGGGAATCCAGATTCTTCCCATAAAATATAAAGTTCCATCTTTGTTTGGCTCCATTTGTTTTTCCATGCCTCGTAATGATTCTGCTTGATTTCCGGTTTTAAAGCTTCTTGTTGTGCCTCACGCACACGAGTCGTAAGATTTGTCTGAATTGTCATTTCTAAAGCTCGTACTCCTAACATCTTGACTCGTTCCTTGCGGCTCCAGGCGTCCGCTACAAGTTCGCCTTACTCGGATGATATTTGATCGTGCAATCGTAGTCATTCAACAATTCAACCCAACGCTGTTGGCGCATATTTAATTATTTTTTATTAAGTATATGTTGAAGACTTTTGTGATCCGTGAATATAGTACATTGAGCACCATATAGATAATGTCGCTAAATCTTCAAAGTGAATACCACGGCACCTATCTCGAGGTCATGTGTGGTATAGCTTTTCTCATGAACCTTTAATTGGCGTGACGCATACGCGATGAATTTTTCTGGTTGCATGAGCACGCAACCTAAACCTTGATGCGAAGCATCATAGTACACCACGAAGTCATCGGTCCATCAGGAAATGATAAGATTGGCGCGTCACATAACTTATCCTTTAAAAGTTGAAATGCCTCCTCTTGTTTTTCGTCCCAAACAAACTTCTTGTCCTTTTGCGTGAGGGAGGTTAGCGGTTGGGCAACCTTGGAAAAGTTTTCAATAAATCTCTGATAATAGCCCGCTAATCCCGGAAATTTTCGAACTTCAGTTGGAGTCTTGGGCGCCTCCCAATTTTTAATCACTTCAATTTTTTACGGTTCTACATGAATACCTTTCTCGTTCACCACGTGTCCGAGAAATTGTACCTCGCGAATCCAGAATTCGCACTTTGAAATTTTCGCGTAAAGTTTCTCCCTTTTTAGCAGCTCCAAAATGGTACTCAAATGTTGCTCGTGCTCATCCTTCGACCGTGAATATATTAAAATATCCTCAATAAATACTATCACGAATTTGTCGAGATACAGCTTGCACACGCGATTCATTAGATCCATAAAGACCGCTAGTGCATTTGTTAGACCGAATGGCATAATAAGAAACTCGTAATGACCATAACGGGTCCTAAAAGCCGTTTTTGGTATGCTCTCTTCTTGTATCCGCAACTGGTGATATCTAGACCTTAAGTCTATCTTAAAATAGAAACTCGAACCTTGTGGTTGGTCAAACAAGTCATCAATTCTCAGTAGTGGATACCGATTCTTGAGAGTTAATTTGTTTAGTTCTCGGTAGTCGATGCACATCCGGAAGGTTCCGTCCTTCTTTTTGACAATTAGCACCGGAGTTCCCCAAGGCGAGAAAACTCGGTCTTATGAATCCTTTGTCAAGCAATCCTTGCAATTGCGTAGTTAGCTCTTGCATCTCTGATGGCGCCAGTCGATATGCTGATTTTGCCACAGGTTCAGCTCCCGGAACAAAGTCAATTACGGAATTCGACTTGTCGTTGTGGAGGTAGTCCAGGCAAGTCTTCGGGAAGACTTCAGGGGCATTCCTTCACAATTGGGATCTCCTCAAGTTTGCGCTCTTCGACTTCCTTGTCGACTACAGGTGCAAGGAACACAATGCAACCTTTCCTTAGACTCTTCCGAGTCTACATACAGTTAATCGTAGTGGTGTGTTCTGTTTTCCTCCGTGGACCACTAAATGTTCTCCGCCTGGTAGGGGAATGCAGATGGTTTCTTCATGACAAACTACTTCCGCCTGGTTGTCAGACAACCAATCCATGCCAACAACTATGTCAAAACTACCCAAACAAACGGGCAAAAGATCGATATTGAATTTCCGCGCTCCAAGTTTAAGTGTGCAACCTCTAATGATTTATCCTAACACAACTAACTTATTGCCGGTCAATCCTATAGGACGAAAGGACATCTAGCTTACTTGACCTCAGGCCAAGTATATCTTTAATTCGATGGAGATGAAGCTGAAATCAGCGCTGGTATTCAAACAAGTGGATGCAACGTGTCGTTGATGGGAAAGGTATCGGTGACACTTAATGACTTCATATGACTCGGCTAATTTCCCATTAGCTATCTTGATGGGGTAAGGTATGTCTAACGTACATGACCCAATTCCGCTATAAGCTTAATGCCTAAAGATACTAAGTTAAGTTCGACGTTGTCATCAAAAGAATCGACACCTATTGACTGCAGAGTAGAATGTACTAATGACCACATTGGGATCTTGTGGAGTATCCATAGTTCTAATCACTCACACACTGGTTCACAGGCTTGACTCATTCTTAGGACATTGTGCTGGAAATGGCCTCTGGGCCACATTTAAACCTCGATATTCTACCTTGCTTATTACTAACGTATTAGTTTCTGTTTTTGCCCGGCATCACCACTCTGCTACTCTTGGGAGTTTTGGAAGTTCCCCCATGAAGAAATTTTTCGCTTATCACATTTAGGATTTCGGGCAAGTTATCAACATACTTATTGATTCTAGTTTCATTTATGGAAGCAGTTGCCTTGTTTCATTTTTCGCGATAGTTTCCTCTCGTTTGTTACTCACTCCCATACTTTTCCTAAGGTGTGAAACTAATTGTGGGAGTTACTACTTGAGTGATCGTGGGATGGTGTGATCTTGCTTCCGGTCCCAGCGGCGAAACCCCAGATGTAGAGCTTAATGCATTTGAATTCAGGTGTTACCTAATATGGCGCAATCCTTGAGGGATCGCGAAAAAGTCGAGTGTAACCAATAACATTGGCTCCAATCATGGTCTAATTCTATAATTCTGTGTCCATCCTTTGGATTCCGGTTAGTGAGCAATGCTTATCTCACATAATATCTTTAAGTTCTTCCCACAATAACCTCTTTGCTGTATCGCAACCGGAATTTCATACTTGGTGATTCCATTAAGTTAATGTTGCAATTCAACGGGAGTCTCTTTGTTCACCTAATCATTTATTTAGGAATACATTTACTAGTACATCTAGCCGACTTCATTGTCTTTATTTAGCAGGTATAACTACCGCACCTCTCGTATCAACAAGGTCTCGTGGCTTACAATTCAGGAAAGCCTTAAAATTATAACCTTGTGTGACTACATCTTCAAGTGTGGTATTGTCACTCGTTCTTGATCCATCAGGTTGTGAAACAGTTGAACTACCGGTACCATTAGTACCGTCACTAGTGTCGACTCATTAACTTCATGTTGTGAAATTTCCACAACCTCATGTTGTTCCATAGAAACTCTAGTTCGACTCTAATAGTAGGGCGTTGATTCTGCTTTTTAGCGCCATGTTTATTTTGACACATAATATTAAATGGTCTAGACTTATGCTTAACATATATAGTCCACCAAGCGCTTAAGAATTAAGAATCCAATCGGTCATGGAATCCTGAAGATCGCATTGTTCATACATTTTGAAACAATGATACGTGAATAACCGCAATCTCAAATGCATATTACTTCTTGCGTGTATCGACCATATGTCCAAGTGAAAAAGAAATAATTCATCAAGGAGGAACATCAAACAGTCGTCTCCAACCTTACAGCATGTATTCCATACTTCATGGACCTTGATAGTCCAGAGTAGGAAAATCCTTTGCCGCACTAACCTGTGTGACAAATACATTGATATCCCTTGAGCTCCACGAGCTTCAACAAAATTATTATAATTTCCACAGATGTTGAGAAAGTGTAGTGAAGGGTTTGTAGCATGGCTCATGCCATATCATCCCTTGGAATAAGAAAAATGTCAAATGACGGATTTAATGTAATTATTTCCAATAACTAGATAAGATAAGGTGTCATAGACACCAAGGAGCCAATCCCATGTACAAGAACGCTAGCATGTTGAGGAAATATCCTCTCTGGGTGGTTAATAAGTTTTGTTGTTTAGATGGCTAGTCTCAACGACACGTGATATAGCTCGAATTTTAGACGCGAACAAATACGTGTGATCTTCCTTTTATCGTAGTGTGTTATAGTATCCACCCTGTTAGCGTTCTACTAGATTGAAACTTGAACATTTTAAGAATTTTGAATGGATAATGATCATTAGCTTGACTCGCAGAGCCCGCCAGGATTTCATGCACTGCAAGTTGTTATTACGTGGGCCCCCATAATAATAAATTGCCTTGCATGGTAACCCTAGCATTCTCTCGTTCAAAGCAGACGATCAGTAGAGAGGGGATACTACTTTCTACATACCTTCAACATAGAAGGGACCTCCGTAATGGCCCACGTGCTAACGTCCATTGTCATTACTCGCGAGGGGCACGACGTTAGACATAATAGGGATAGAGAGAACACGTAACCATAACAACTGGAGGGGCAACTTTAAGATGAGTACTTCATCTTCCTTTTTTGGACAAGAGTGTCATCAATCATGATTAGTATGAGCCATAGGGACCTCGTCCCACTAACAGAGTTGTTGACCAAGGCTACCACCTCCGCCTCGTCGTCACCACCGAAGCCAGGCATTTCCGCATCTGCCGGAAAAGCAGTCATCTTATATGGAATCCAGCTTAAGGTCTCACTTAGGAACCACGTCCGCCATAAGCTCCATAATAGACGTGGGGTCATATTCTCATCGTGAGAGTCAAGGTTAATAGTAATATTCGTAGTCGAAGGAATTTCGTTCGTGGTAAAATATTCCGTATATCACATATACAAATAAATTATATATATTCACTATATCTCATGCCATGTTATCATATTTGTTCTCATGCAAATTTGTTCTATGGTTCCACGTGTAATCCTAATGTTTCGTGTCTATCCGTTATAGACTAAGCATGTATGAGTCTTCACTCATTACTTACGATTGAGCTCTTGTGATAGATCCTCATGTTATCATGACATTTTGTAATACTTTAGTCATATTCTCGGAAACAGTTTTGTGATGTTATAAACTTTGTTTTCATGTGAGAGCCCTTAGTGATTGTAGACCAAACTTAGTAAAAGTTTTTCCCCGGTTCAGTACAATCGAAGCTCTGATACCAATCTGTCACACCCTGGTCGTAGTGGAAGCGCAAACGTGTGACTTAAAGGTAATCATTGCAATCAATCGTGTAAACAATTATAATTAAAAACGATACCATGTTATACATATGTTTTGAAATCCAAGTTTACAAGTTCCAAAGTGAAATCCCATGTTTCAACAAGTTCATAATTGTTATCCAAATCAACATTCAAGTTTAAGTTACAACACAAAATAAGTTTGTTATCATTATGAATTATGTCAAGGTTTTGACTCCTATATACCCATATGAAGTCGGGATGTTAGAGGCAACCGTTCAAAACTGGCATCTGTTGCTATATCTTTTCCAACCTCCCGATGTCTATCACCAAATCATGCCTTGTTTCCTGAAATACATGTAATTTGAAAAATCAACAAAAGTTGAGCGAGTTCATGTAGTTATTGTTTTCGTATAAATGTCATATTTGAAATCCATTATTGAAATCCGAGTATGTTATTGTCATGAGTGGGGTTTAAGGATCTATCAGTGGGTAGCGAGCCCCCGATATTACTTGCCATAAGTAAATAACCAAACCGAGACATTTTGTTCTCAATTGGGATCACAAAAGGACTCTATGGTTAACAACTAGGAGTGGAGCGTGCCTCAAGCTCAATAGATCTACACCTTTTGCACCTTGGTCACTAAGTGATTAATGGTTACTAATGTTATAATTGTTATCAATCCTACTTACGCACATTGATCATTGCCAGCATCTAAACCTGTAGCTAACGTACTATTGGTCATAAACATGTATTTCCCCCAAGTGTTATAAAACCGAGAATGTTTAAAAGAATAGGGGGACATGAACTCACAGATTTGCGTTCCTTGTGTTTCATATAAACTCACAAATGTTCTCTTGGTCTCGAACAGAAACCTACAAGTGTCCTAAATTCCATTAGACACTTAAGTCTATGCTTGTTCTATGTACAAGTTCCCATCTTGTGTTAATTGTTCTTAGTTGTGTTCTTGAATAATTATTTATTGACTTGTTAATATATATTTTGTTATCGAGTCTTGAATTGCGTGTGAATGACATCACCCCTTCCTTGTTCTCGTGCCTAGCACACATGTCATTGGGCCTAGCCCATGTCTTTGTATATTTGGGCCTAGCCCATTTTTTGTGTCTTTTGGCCTAGCCCATGTCTTTGTGTCTTTGTGCCTAGCCCATGTTATACTTATTATCAAATAAATATGTATCCCAATTAAGATGGGTTGTTAAAATAATAGGATTTTTAACTTACACTTGTATTGTATACTTATACTTTTTAAGTATTCTCATGTTATACTTCTTTGATCAATTCAAAGTATGTGTTTAGTTATATTTATTTTCCAAAATAAATATGTATACTTTGTAAAATAATATTTCTAATATTGTTTTTAGTATAAGTATATTTGTTATTCACCAAATGTATACTTAGGCAAGTGTACATGTATTTATGTATTAATGATCATGTATTTCCCTTTAAGTGACAAAAATCCTTTCTAGTAATTTTTATATTTTTCCAGAAACTAGTTTTCTTAAAAATAATATATTTTTAAGGCTTGTTTGTAATATATATATTTTTACCAAGCTTTATAAATATATATATATATATATATATATATATTTTGTTTACATAATATCCATTTGTTCAAAGTCCATATGATCAAAGAATATATATGAGTTTATATATATTGTTGTATTAGTCCATGCACCCAAGTATGGGTATTTTCGTGTGTTAGTATTTTTCTTGGTATTTTGAGGTCTTTATATGTACACTCCATTGGGAGTATTTATTGTTTTGAATCCCCTAGTTTTTCTACTACCATATATTACACATAATATACACATAAACACTCATGTCTTGGTGATCACTAAATATATGATTTTCTTCCAAAAATATATATATTTATACTTGTTTTAAATCTCTTAAGAAAACATTATTTCTTAACCCATATTTTATACAAAAATAGAGGATGGTCATGTTTAGTTTATATAAACATCTTGTAACAGAAGTTTAGTAGCATAAATTATATTTTTCTAATTGTTGAATTTTTATAAAAATTTTCCCATAGTTTCCCCTAGATTTAGGAGTTTTCCCACGTATAAAAAAACATGTGTTAATCCTTTCAAAACTCAATAATTCAATCACAACAACTTCTACAAACTAGAACATATGCATACAAGCACTTTTTATATGATGATGAACTTGAAAGTTTGTGAAATCATGTAGTATTTAACCCTAGGTTTAACATGTTTGTTTAACTTCAAAAACACTAATTATCCATTAATTATACAACTTTTGTAGAAGATCATGTTCAACATCTTGTTCATATATTTTCAAGAAAAGCTTTAAATCCATGTTCATGTCTTGTAAACCATTTTAACTAGTTCATTAGTGAAATATATCAAGTTCATCAACTTTGATCTTCATGGATCTTTCAAGATCCATGTATACACTTGTTAGATCTCTACATCTAACAAGTCTGCATATGATGAGCATCGAGCTAAGCACAAAATAATCATATACAATATTATTACACTTCAACATTATGTTGGTTTTTTTTAGATCTTTAGTGTTCTTCATGTGTTCATCATTTTAAAGTTTATGTTTCTTGATGGTTTTACTTGTACACTTATAACATACTAGTAACAAGATTCAAAACAAGGTTCAAGAAGCTTACAACTTGCTCTTGTGGCTAGGGAAGTTGCAAATGAACACTAGAAGATAAAGAAACAAGGTGGATAAAAGCACTCCAAGGAGGTCCTTTAGCTTCTTCCACTTGCAACCTTCTTAATATGTCTTGAGACAACCTTGTGTATGCTTGGAATGGTTAGGAGGTGAAGCAAAGATGGGGATGTTCTTGAGGGTGTTTGGCCGTAGGTAAAGGGGAAAATGAGAAGGTTTTTGGTCTTCAAGTTTAGTGTTGCAAATGGATGTGAAGTTAAGGTGTTATCTCCTAATACATGTTCATGTTCCCTTCCAAACATATAACCCTCTAGACAATACTAATATTTTTCCAACATATCATCATTTGGAGACAAATGGGTGGCTTGTGGGCCCCATTTTGACCGTGGATTCCCAAGGGGGGTGTTGGTGCATAATGTCTATGTCTTAGTGAAGTATTTATAATATGTCTTAGCCAAGTCTGTATTGTATAGAGCTGGATAGGCTAGGTAGTGAAGTATTTATAATATGTCTTAGACAAGTTCGCCCATGGTTCACATGTTGAGGCATGTTCGGCCGAACTTGCATAGGCATGTTCAACCGAACATGCATAGGCAAGTTCGGGCGAACTTGCACCTCCTTGGGCCGAACTTGCTGGTCTATAAATACCTAGCTTGAGAGTCTCATTTGTAACTTTGGCATTTCAGAGGCGAAGCTCTTTCAGTTTGTAAACAGAACGTTTGATCTATAAAACTGACGTTTAACTGATTAAATCTTGTCTATTCGTAAACACGACGTAATATTTCCGCTATTATGGACGTTAGATATCAAATTTAGGTTCCTAAGCATCGAGGATCGGTCCTACAAGTGGGATCAGAGCTAGAACAACCTGATTTGATAGTATCAAGACAAGAACTCTTCTATTTCTACTCCATTCTACACTTTTTCTTAACTTTTGAACATAAAATGAAGAATTCATGGTCAAAATCTTTTGAATTTTGAATATATCATGTATAACACAACAAAGATAAACCCTTGAAAGATTGGAGACCAAATTCAACCGAATTCATATTGAAATTTTGAAAAAACCATGTTTTTGAAAACCCTAAGGATCGAACTTATTGGCCATGTTCGGCCGAACTTTCCCTAAAACATTACTTTTCAAGTGATTTTTTAGTAAGTTCGCCCGAACTTAGGTGGTTTTTGAGGAAATTTAAGTCAAGTTCGCTCGAAGTTACTAAAGCTTCACCGATTTTACATCAAGTTCGACCGAACTTGTGTAATATCTAAGAGATTTTAAGTAAGTTCGCCCGAACTTACCTAGCATTTCATCAAAATTCTGTTGATAAGTTCGCTCGAAGTTCTGTTTGTTTACTCAAAGATTGTGTAAGTTCGACCGAAGATAAACAATAATTTTCAAAACAAATCTAGCAAGTTCGACCGAACTTGTTAGAAAAGCTGAGAATTCTTCATTTGTCACTACAAGTTCGACCAAACTTGTAGTAGAACTAATCATTTTCAAAGTTTTTAAAAGTTTTTCAGCGTACACATTTCGTGATTCACAATGGAAGATCAATTAAGAGCTTATATGACCGGAGCTAGTTCGTCAAACGCCAACGTGATTAATCAAGTCAATCTTGATAACCAAATGGGAACGACCGTCAAACCGCCCAAGCTGATGAGCATGGACGAATACGAAGCATGGAAGAGAAATTTACCTACTGGGTTCAAGCCATGCACTTCGCTGGCTGGGTATCAATCAAAAGAGGCTACACTGTTCCGGTAGATGAACATCAACAAGTCCTTGAAAAGTACAATTATTCGACAGTACAGAGAGACGAATACATTGCTGAGAAAAAGATGATCAATCTCATCCAACAGTCTGTCAAAGAAGATATCCTGATTTTGTTACCAGAGTATACTACAGCAAGAGAGCTTTGGTTGTCGTTACAGAAGAAATACCAAGGCAGTGTTGAAATGAAAAAAAGCAAGAAAGCTCTCATTCTGAAAGAGTTTGATATCTTCAGCATGCTAAAGAATGAGACCATTAAGCAAATGATTGAGCGTTTCTATCATCTCAAAGTGCAAATGCGAAGACACGGTCTTGAGAAGATGGAACAAGAATACATCGACAAACTTGCTGACGCACTACCAGAGGGTGAATGGTCAACTTATTTGATGTTTCTGAAGAATACAAATAAGTGGGAATTCTTCAAGTTGTCAACCTTTATCGATAAACTCGAAGGCCACGAAATGGAGCTTCTGAAGATAGCGAAGTTAAAGAACGCTAATGTTGTTCAAGACATCGGTTTGTACTACAAAACCGGAATGCAAGATAACATTTCGAGTCCAAAAATTGGAACTGCTTTTAGTGCAAACATGAATGCTTCTCCACAGAATCAGAACCATTCACAGCCTCAGTATGACCAAAGTCCACAAAGTTCTTACTCGAGCACTCGTTCGAATTCAACATTTCAAAGTCAAGCAAATCAGAATCAGCAGCAAAGTTCTGATCCGAATGTTTACACATGCAATATCACAGTAAATTTAAATAATGTTGTTACAGAACAAGTTGCCAAACAACATACGTCACTTCTGACTACCGTCTTAGAGTCGTATGAATGTCTTGTTGCCGGTAAAATCGGAATCCCGATATGACCGCAGAAGATTATGACTAGGTAGACGAGGAAGAGCTCGAACTAATGGACATCAAATGGTCCTTAGCTTCGATCATCAGGAGAGGACAAAGTTCGTTGCACTCACAGGCCGTGACATAGGAAACTCCAGCAACAAATTGGGTTTTGACAAATCCAAAGTCACATGATTTAAATGCCGACAGAAGGGACATTTGTAAAGAGAGTGTAAGAACACCGAGGCAACCGGAAATCAAAGTCCTTTCGGAGGAGGGCATGAATATTACAAGAGGGCACTTCAATATAAACCGTTCCCGAAGAAAACTCAAGTTGAGATCCAAGAAAAGCCAAACAGTAGTACTATGGAGAAAGCCATGGTTGCATCCACAGAAGATGACGCTTTTGATTGGAATTCATATATCAACAAAAAGACCGGAGTTGCTTTGATGGCAGAGATAGTTGAAGATACTTCTGTAGAGGAATCAGCGGAAGCAGCTGAAGCAACAGCAGCAGAGGCAGCAGCTATTGAACAAGCTCTTATGGAACAATACTTGCATCAACAGCAAGAAGAAGAAGAATATATCCACATGCAGAGACAAGGACTTTATCTTCTAATTCTTGTGATAGTTTTGCAGGTCACTTTGATGGAAGCACAAAAGAACAAGTGGTTGAGGAGAAAAAGATTGATGAAGTGATCATTGATGTCACTCAAGAAATGAAAGTCGAAGACCTCAAGGACATGGCAGATAAAGCTTTAATGGCGAATCTAACCAAGGTAGGTCCAGAGGTAAACATTGTCGAGAAAGAAGTTGTCAAAGTACAAGTTGTAGAGGTTGAGAAACCTTGTATAAAATGTACTGAACCTTGTGTCGAATGTGCCGAAAAATCAAAGATCATCACTGAAAACAATGTGCATAACGATTTGTTAAAATATGATTATCGCACAATGAAAGAAGCGTATGACAAAATGAAAAATGATTATGGCAGACTCGACAGAAATAACATCGAACAACATGATAATATAAGAATGTTGAGTGGTACAGTAATGGATAAACAAAGAGCAATTAACACCTATATTAACACCATTGCTGAAATCAAACAACAAACAATCGAAACTGAAAGAGTTCGACAATTGTTAAGAAGTTATACCACCAACGCGTATGTTATCGATCACATTCTTCAGACAATCTCAACAGAAGAAAAACCTAAAAAGAAAGCGGGCAAAGAATATAGCAATGTTCCTCCACCCCTTTGCGAGAAATACTGTGTTAAATCTGCAGACGGGATGGACAAGGCACTCAATGTTGAATTACTTTCTGAAAAGAAAGACGAGTTGCTAGAGAACATTGATATAGTCTATACTAAATCTGATGATGATAACAACTGTCACACCCACCCGCAGCGGAATAAGAGTCGGGGCATAATTGGGTTATCACCAAAGCTCATGATATTTACTAATATGTTTCATATTTATTAAAGTCAAAATTACATTCCCAAATATCCAAACATGTCCATACAATACAAAGAGAATCAACCAAATAAAACAATCCCAAACTCTAAATCATTTTATTCTTCTAGTCCAATCCTAAGTGTTTCTTGCTGCAGCTGGTTCACCTGTATCATGTGTAAAAATGGGGGTTTTTGGGTCAACATAAGTTGGCGAGTGAACCTTGTTAGATAAACATTTATTATTGATTTACTTATTAGTTTATCAATGAAAAATTATGCATAATCATAATTGAGCAAATGTAAATAACCAAGCAGTAGCAATAGCAATCACAACTATAACATACAATAACATATGATAGCATACATTAACATACCAACATCATACGATAAATAACATAAATGACTATGCGATCAGGCTCAATCAAACGGAGCCGATCGTATTGCATGTACTGAAATGATAAATGTCTGTGCGATCAAGGCTCAATCAAACGGAGCCGATCGTATTGCATGTTTTGAAAATGATAATTGTCTGTGCGATCAAGGCTCAGTCAAACGGAGCCGATCGTATGTGGGCACGCCAGGTTCACGCTCATAATGTAATGGGGAACATGCTCAACGCTCATAATGTAATGGGGAGCGGCGGCCTATGAAATTGCATGTACTGAAATAATAAATTGAATCTAACAATAACCACACAAACAGTTGTAACAAGCTGAATACACAAGTTCATGATATGATGTATGCACAATGGTTTATATATAATATATAGCAAGACACATGATACACCCCAAAACGTGATTAAAACGGGGAATTTGTAAAGATTCACTCACATTGGGTGCGTTTGAATGGAGATGATGAGATGCGCACGAGTCGGGAGAGTTGAACAACGAGAATTACTAACCTAAATAATGACGGAAAAATATAGTAAATGAGTGGATTTTATTAAGGATTTTAATGGAATTTTTAGATATATTTTTGTGAGTTTAAGGCTATTTTCTATCTTTAAAAATATTATTTTTAAGTATTTGTAATTGATTTTTAAATTAAATTAAATAAATAAAAATATAAAAAAATTGTTTATTTTTGCGTTGACCGTTGACTTGTTGACCTGTTGACCGGTTCGGTCAGTGTGCATGTATGCGCTGGGTGAGACTCGAACCCGAGACCTCCCGTACGCGTGCACGCAGCTCTACCAACTGAGCTACATGTCTAACCCGAAATAATCTTGTTTTTAATTATATTTATATACTAATTCGATTTATTCAAAATTCATTTGTTTTTAAAAAAGGATTTTAAATTATCGAACCGGTGCCGTTAATCAGACTCGAACGCTTGACGTGCGACTTAGTGTTGCACACAGTCCACCGCTGGACTGTGTGTCTAACCTGGTTAATATCTCGGTTTTTATTATACTTAACAACTAACGGGGTTAACCCGGTTCAGCTTTAAACAAAAAGGCATTTTATTACATAGAGGGTGCGTGTATCAGGGATCGAACTCGTGACGTGTGCGTATTATTTGCACACAGTCCACCGCTGGGCTGTGTGTCTAACCCGTTCATTAAACTGATTTTTATTAGTCTTATAATATACCCCATCTTCGTCTTCTTCGTTAGACTTTACCCAGAAAACATATTCCGACTGTTTTGACCGATTCATGTCATATTCGATTTTCAAACATTATAAGTAATTTAAAGGTAAAGAGTGGAGAGAGTTTGGGGGAAAGGATGTACCGATCAGTGTTGTTCACAGAATTCCGCAGAGGTCCGTCGGTTCTGAAAGTGAACTCCGGCTGTTAAAATCAATTAACAGTTTTGTTTGATTATTTATGAAGTTGAGGCACTTAAACAAAGTTTAACAGAAGTTTGGAAGGTCATACCAGTTCTCGGTGTGTTTCCGGAAGTTTCAGAAATTTTCCAGCGAAGGTAGGAATTTCGACAAACGTTGACTAGGATTGATTCTGATGGTGGAGTTGTGTTAGTGACCGATTAATCACATGATCGAAATAGAAAGAGTCGAAAGAATTACCGTGTGGATGTGAGTCTCGGTTTTCCGGCGAACATTGCAGAATTTTCCGGCGAGTTGATTTAAGCTTTCTGATGGACTGAATGTCAGACGAAAGTGAAATGGAAAGTTTGTATGATGTTTCTGAGTTGCGAGAGGCTCTTTGATTACAGTAATTCGAATTGTTGAATTGTTTCGGTTATAACACTCATCATTCTCAGAATTGAAGTCAATTCAGTCTGAATTGATTAAAATCGTCGGTGCATCGGTTATAAAACTGAAATCGCGAGTATTCAAACGTTTAGACGGTTGAATAGCCGATTTCAGTTTTTCAGTTGGCGCAACCGTTTAACTAGATTTGTGTATAAGACTTATTTGTTTCCTAAAGTTGACAGAAAACAAACAAGTGGCGGAGTGGTTATGCGTGTGAATGTTAAACCTTTGGAGTTACAACCCGGCTGACCCGGGTTCGAGTCCCGGCAGCCCCATAAATTTTTTTATTGCTTTATTTATACTTTTTATCAATTATAACTTTTATGGTTTAGTTTGTTTATTAATTATGTACCATTAAAAATTAAAATAAGCATAATTAGGCAACGAACATTTATAACTGAATATTCGATTACAAACGGAGCGGGTTTTGGAATCCGTTTTTGACAAATGTTACAGTATCCCCTACTTTTAGGAATTTCGTCCCGAAATTTAAGTAGTAGAAGTATAGGAAAAAGATGCGGGTATTTTTCGCGCATTGAGTCTTCACGTTCCCAAGTAAACTCAGGTCCCCGTTTCGACTCCCAGCGTACCCTAACAATTGGAATGCGACTTCGTCGTAAACGTTTTTCTCCGAAGTCCATGATCTCTACAGTCTTTCAATAAAATGCATAGATTCATCAATCTGAATATCTTCCAGTGGAATGTGGAGGTTTTCATCAGCGAGGCACTTCTTCAAGTTCGACACGTGGAATGTGGGATGAATCCTGTTGAGTTCTTCTGGTAGGTCAAGCTTGTATGCTACAGGTCCTACTCTTTCGAGTATCTTGAAGGGTCCTACGTAGCGTGGTGCTAGCTTGCCTTTTTGACCAAAACGAACTACTCCCTTCCACGGTGATACTTTTAAAAGTACATGATCACCATGTTAAACTCCAAAGGCTTCCGTCGTTTATCTGCATAACTCTTTTGACGACTTTGAGCCGCTAGAAGATTGTTTCGAATTTGACGGATCTTGTCTGTGGTTTCTTAGATCAATTCTGGACCAGTGATTTGAGCTTCCCCAATTTCGTGCCAACATACTGGAGATCGGCACTTACGACCATATAAGGCTTCAAAAGGTGCCATGCCGATACTTGAATGATAGTTGTTGTTGTATGAAAATTCAACTAATGGTAGATGAGCGTCCCAATTTCCCTTGAAGTCTATAACACATGCTCGAAGCATATCTTCAAGAGTTTGAATGGTTCGTTCAGATTGACCATCAGTTTGAGGATGATAGGCGGTACTGAGATCTAATCGCGTACCCATAGCGGCTTGTACTGCTTGCCATGTTCGTGAAGTGAAACGACCATCCGATCAGAAATAATGCTTAACGGTACCCCATGTCGGCTTACGATTTGCTGATATAAATACGAGCAAGCTTTTCGTTCTTGAAATCTTCGCGGATAGGAATAAAGTGAGCTGATTTTGTAAGTCGGTCAATTATTACCCATATAGTGTCATACCCACCAGAAGTGCGAGGTAACCCGGTAATGAAATCCATGGTTATATTTTCCCACTTCCATACAGGTATTTCAGGTTGGACCAGAAGTCCTGAGGGTCTTTGGTGTTCAGCTTTCACCTTGGAACATGTAAGGCACTTGGAAACAAAAACAACAATATCCTTTTTCATTCCAGGCCACCAATAGGTATATCGTAGGTCTTGATACATCTTATCGGCTCCTGGGTGTATAGAGTATCGCGTTTTGTGAGCTTCCTTCATAAGAATTTCACGAAGATTGTTGTGGTTAGGAATCCAGAACTGTCTAGGTAGTACAGAATACCGTCAGATTTAGTTTCAATTTTAAGTTCAGCTCCACAGGACATCTCCTTTCGTACATCATCTTCCGTAACTGAAACATGTTGGGCTTCTCGAATTTGATCTTTATTGTCAGTTATGATTTGCGAACATAGAAGACGAATGGAGTTCGCATAACCCTTTCGACTAAGTGCATCGGCCACCACATTTGCCTTGCCAGGGTGGTACCGAATTTCACAGTCGTAGTCATTTAGAAGTTCGACCCATCTTCGTTGCCTCATGTTTAACTCCTTTTGATTGAAGATATGTTGAAGACTCTTGTGGTCAGTGTATATTTCACACTTAGTACCATAGAGATAATGTCTCCATATCTTAAGAGCGAACACAACGGCTCCAAGTTCTAGGTCATGGGTGGTGTAATTATTCTCATGCGTCTTGAGTTGTCTCGAAGCATAAGCTATAACTTTTCCTCTTTGCATTAGAACGCAGCCTAATCCTTGCCCTGACGCGTCGCAATAGAGCACAAAATCATCACAACCTTCAGGAAGAGTGTGGATTGGTGCATCACAAAGTTTTTTGTTTAAGAGTTTGGAAGGATTCTTCTTGCTTGGGTCCCCATATGAAAGGTTTTCCCTTATGAGTTAAAGCCGTGAGTGG
Source organism: Scalesia atractyloides (assembly GCA_947069175.1). Classification (NCBI taxonomy): domain Eukaryota; kingdom Viridiplantae; phylum Streptophyta; class Magnoliopsida; order Asterales; family Asteraceae; genus Scalesia; species Scalesia atractyloides. Next base: position 22,009,440 of record CAMTDV010000021.1, on the reverse strand, counting down.
TACAGCAATGCGTGAGAAGTTTGAGATGAATCGACGATAATAACCAGCCAAACCAAGAAAGGATCTTACTTTAGTTGGTGTACGTGGCGCTTGCCATTCTTGTACCGCTTTGATCTTTGAGGGGTCGACATGTATTCCCTTGTCATTGACTACATGTCCGAGGAATTGCACCTCTTTTAACCAGAATTCGCATTTGAGAATTTGGCGTAAAGCTTTTCCTTCTCTAGAAGTGTAAGGATGAGTCGAAGATGACGCTCATGATCAGACTTAGACTTTGAATAAATAAGAATGTCGCCGATGAAAACTATAACAAATCGATCAAGATAAGGTTTGCAGACTCTGTTCATTAGGTCCATGAAGACTGCTGGAGCGTTGGTTAAACCAAATGGCATGACCATGAATTCATAATGACCATAACGAGTTCGGAATGCGGTCTTTGGGACGTCTTCTTCATGTACTCTAAGTTGATGATAACCAGATCGAAGTTCGATTTTGGAAAAGTAGCTGGCACCTTGGAGTTGGTCAAGAAGATCATCAATGCGAGGTAAGGGATAGCGATTCTTGATTGTTAATTTGTTGAGCTCTCTGTAGTCGATGCACATACGAAACGATCCATCTTTCTTCTTTACAAAAAGGACAGGTGCACCCCAACGCGATGAGCTAGGACGTATGAATCCCTTGTCAGTTAACTCTTGTAATTGACTGGCTAGCTCTTGCATTTCAGAGGGGGCTAACCTATAAGGAGACTTTGCAACTGGTGTAGCACTAGGTATAAGATCAATACGGAATTCGACTTCTCTAACTGGAGGAAGTCCTGAAATGTCATCAGGAAAAACTTGCAGGAAGTCTTTTACTACTGGGATGTCTTCAAGTTTCTTCTCCATGGTTCCCTTGTTGATGATATGAGCTAAAAACGCGACATAATTTTTGCGAAGATATTTTTGGGCTTGAAGACAAGACATTAAGCTGAGCCCCTTCGACGAGGTTTCTCCAAGGATTCGAAGAGTCTGACCGTTTGAAACAGGAATACGTATAAATTTTTCGCGACATACAACTTCTGCCTGATGTTGACTGAGCCAGTCCATACCAATTATGATATCAAAACTTCCTAGCTTCATAGGAATAAGGTCGACTGAGAAATCATGGTCGTTTAAGGTGAGTGTACAGTTGCGTATAATAGAGTTTAATGAAACTGGTTTCCCGTCAGCAACTTCTACTGTTACGGATTCCATGAGCTTATCCCGATTTTGGTTTAAGATAGGTTCAAATTCTAAGGACACAAAACTTCTATCCGCACCAGTATCAAATAACATAGACGCATATCTACCATTTATAAGGAACGTACCGTTAACCACATTGCCGTCAGCTCTAGCCTGATTAACGTTGATATTGAAAGCTCTTCCTCTTGCAGGTGGAGGAGCTTGGTTCGCTTGATTCACCGGGTTGGCTTGGGCCTGAGCATGGATAATGTTTACCAACCATGGACAAGTGTTTCTGAAATGGCTTGGGTCTCCGCAATTGTAGCAAGCCCGCATAGGTAGACCCATAGGATAATTGGGTTGATAATATGTTTGGGCTAGATGTTGGGTGGGTGGTAATAGTAGGGGTTGTTGGGCTTGACCCATTAATTGTTGGTGGGTTTGGGTTGAAGGCTGGTGGCGGTTCGTTCGCTGAGGCATGCGGCAAGTTTGAACAGTATGACCTGCGCGACCACAGCTGGTGCAATGTTGGCAAGGGTAATCAGGAGAATGGTGATATTGGCAACGGTTGCATTTTGGTAACGGGCCAGAGTATGGTCTTTTGTATGGTGCAGGTGAAGGAGCGACCTGGGTAATGGGTGCAGCAGGAATTGGGAGGTTGGTTTGAGTAACGGCGAAGTTTCTGGTGTTGCACTTCCACTTGTTAGCAAACTTAGAGGAGGAGATGGAATGGTTTGAAGTTTGACCCTCTACAGGGGCTTTCTTTTTCTCTTCTTTAAACTTCCCGTTGCGAATTCGATTCTCAGTCAGTTCAGTCGCTAGCTCCATAGCAGCTTCAAGTGTTACCGATGAGATGCTGAGAACTGAATCTTGAATTTTCGAGGGAAGTCCTCGAATATAATGCTCGATCAAACGATAAGTTGGGGTAAACAAATTTGGAACCATTTGGTTCAACTCTAAGAACCTCTTGTTATAGGTGGTGTGATCTCCCTCCTTCTGCTTTAAAGAATGAAATTCGTCCTCCAACTTTTTAATTTCACTCCTAGGACAGAAACGCCTAGTCATGATTTCTCTTAACTCCTCCCAAGTTAAGGCCATTGCATCATCAATTCCCCTCTTCCCTTTTTCAGTATTCCACCAAGTGAGAGCTACCCCAAATAGTCTCCCGGTGACGTATCGAACCTTGGGCTTCTCAGGACAATCGCAGTTGAGGAAGGTGTTTTCCATTTCCTCGAACCAATGTAGGAGAGCAGTGACACCTTCGGTCCCTTCAAATTTAGGAGGATCACAAGATTTGAAATGTTTGTATGAGCACTTGCTGGTAGGAGGGTTGTCGATGTTCTGGTCATGTTGTTGGGGAGGGTTAGTAGGATTTGTAGCGAGAGCTTGTTGTACTTGGACAACAATGTCAGGCAGTATCGTGGCCATTTGCTTCGCGATGTGTGTGGCCAAGCGTTCCTGAGACCTTCCTGATCTTTTACCCCTCGTTGTTGTCTGGACGACATCTACATGAACATACATAAGAAGATTGTGAGTTTATGGAGTCTTTTTAGGTGTCATGTGTCTTTAAGAAAAATGAAAATAAAATAAATATCAATAATGCAACTACATCCATAGGATGTCTTGGGTTTGCTCATGTTGGGCCTCAAATGTCCCCCATACCTTCACCTGTATAGTCATGTGAGCCCCCATGGCTATTGGCTCGGTAGGATTCACATTAGTATTGGCGATTTAACACTCGCATCACCCGAATGCAAACCACAAAATATGTTTACGAGATGTATGGTCGGAGTGTGTCCAGGTGTAGACACAATGACAACTCAAAGTGGGGTTAGCTCACACGACGTTTGGTATAGCATGCTTTGGCCTAATAGGTACTTCGTACTCTCATCGTTAGTCCCCAGGTAGGCAAACTGGTCCTTTATTTTGGATTTATACGAATGCCAGCCTAGACAGGACGTTCCGACTACCGGTACTGGTACCCTTCCAGTTACTACATGCCCGTCATGAGAACTCACTTTTATGAGATTTGAAAACACAAAAATCATTGTAAAAGCAATCATGATGTGGTGTCTGCTTTCATGGATATGATGTGTTATGAGAATATGATTCATGATAGGCATTATATGATAATATATACTTATGAACATGCTTGCATAACATTGAATGTAACATTTAACATAAAACATATAAACATCATGAAATTTGGCATGTAACACACAAAAATCTTAAAAATTTCTAATCAACTATAGTATAGCCTCTAAGGGTCTAATAACCTATCCTATATCCCTATAGTCATGGCTCTGATACCAATCTGTCACACCCCGACCCGCAGCGGAATAAGAGTCGGGGCATAATTGGGTTATCACCAAAGCTCATGATATTTACTAATATGTTTCATATTTATTAAAGTCAAAATTACATTCCCAAATATCCAAACATGTCCATACAATACAAAGAGAATCAACCAAACAAAACAATCCCAAACTCTAAATCATTTTATTCTTCTAGTCCAATCCTAAGTGTTTCTTGCTGCGGCTGGTTCACCTGTATCATGTGTAAAAATGAGGGTTTTTGGGTCAACATAAGGTGGCGAGTGAACCTTGTTAGATAAACATTTATTATTGATTTACTTATTAGTTTATCAATGAAAAATTGTGCATAATCATAATTGAGCAAATGTAAATAACCAAGCAGTAGCAATAGCAATCACAACTATAACATACAATAACATATGATAGCATACATTAACATACCAACATCATACGATAAATAACATAAATGAACTGTGCGATCAAGGCTCAATCAAACGGAGCCGATCGTATTGCATGTACTGAAAAATGATAAATGTATGTGCGATCAAGGCTCAATCAAACGGAGCCGATCGTATTGCATGTACTGAAAATGATAAATGTCTGTGCGATCAAGGCTCAATCAAATGGCGCCGATCGTATGTGGGCACGCCAGATTCACGCTCATAATGTAATGGGGAACATGCTCAACGCTCATAATGTAATGGGGAGTGGCGGCCTATGAAATTGCATGTACTGAAATAATAAATTGAATCTAACAATAACCACACAAACAGTTGTAACAAGCTGAATACACAAGTTCATGATATGATGTATACACAATGGTTTATATATAATATATAGCAAGACACATGATACACCCCAAAACGTGATTAAAACGGGGAATTTGTAAAGATTCACTCACATTGGGTGCGTTTGAATGGAGATGATGAGATGCGCACGAGTCGGGAGAGTTGAACAATGAGAATTACTAACCTAAATAATGACGGAAAAATATAGTAAACGAGTGGATTTTATTAAGGATTTTAATGGAATTTTTAGATATATTTTTGTGATTTTAAGGCTATTTTCTATCTTTAAAAATATTATTTTTAAGTATTTTTAATTGATTTTTAAATTAAATTAAATAAATAAAAATATAAAAAAATTGTTTATTTTTGCGTTGACCGTTGACCGTTGACTTGATGACCTGTTGACCGGTTCGGTCAGTGTGCATGTATGCGCTGGGTGAGACTCGAACCCGAGACCTCCCGTACGCGTGCACGCAGCTCTACCAACTGAGCTACGTGTCTAACCCGAAATAATCTTGTTTTTAATTATATTTATATACTAATTCGATTTATTCAAAATTCATTTGTTTTTAAAAAAAGATTTTAAATTATCGAACCGGTGCCGTTAATCAGACTCGAACGCGTGACGTGCGACTTAGTGTTGCACACAGTCCACCGCTGGACTGTGTGTCTAACCTGGTTAATATCTCGGTTTTTATTATACTTAACAACTAACGGGGTTAACCCGGTTCAGCTTTAACCAAAAAGGCATTTTATTACATAGAGGGTGTGTGTATCAGGGATCGAACTCGTGACGTGTGCGTATTATTTGCACACAGTCCACCGCTGGACTGTGTGTCTAACCCGTTCATTAAACGGATTTTTATTAGTCTTATAATATACCCCATCTTCGTCTTCTTCGTTAGACTTTACCCAGAAAACATATTCCGACTGTTTTGACCGATTCATGTCATATTCGATTTTCAAACATTATAAGTAATTTAAAGGTAAAGAGTGGAGAGAGTTTGGGGGAAAGGATGTACCGATCAGTGTTGTTCACAGAATTCCGGCAGAGGTCCGTTGGTTCTGAAAGTGAACTCCGGCTGTTAAAATCAATTAACAGTTTTGTTCGATTATTTATGAAGTTGAGGCACTTAAACAAAGTTTAACAGAAGTTTGGAAGGTAATACCAGTTCTCGGTGTGTTTCCGGAAGTTTCAGAAATTTTCCGGCGAAGGTAGGAATTTCGACAAACGTTGACTAGGATTGATTCTATGGTGGAGTTGTGTTAGTGACCGATTAATCACATGATCGAAACAGAAAGAGTCGAAAGAATTACGTGTGGATGTGAGTCTCGGTTTTCCGGCGAACTTGCAGAATTTTCCGAGTTGATTTAAGCTTTCTGATGGACCGAATGTGAGACGAAAGTGAAATGGAAAGTTTGTATGATGTTTCTGAGTCGCGAGAGGCTCTTTGATTACAGTAATTCGAATTGTTGAATTGTTTCGGTTATAACACTCATCATTCTCAGATTGAAGTCAATTCAAGTCTGAATTGATTAAAATCGTCGGTGCATCGGTTATAAACCTGAAATCGCGAGTATTCAAACGTTTAGACGGTTGAATAGCCGATTTCAGTTTTTCAGTTGGCGCAACCGGTTTAACTAGATTTGTGTATAAGACTTATTTGTTTCCTAAAGTTGACAGAAAACAAACAAGTGGCGGAGTGGTTATAGTGTGAATGTTAAACCTTTGGAGTTACAACCGGCTGACCCGGGTTCGAGTCCCGGCAGCCCCATAAATTTTTTTATTGCTTTATTTATACTTTTTATCAATTATAACTTTTATGGTTTTGTTTGTTTATTAATTATCTACCATTAAAAATTAAAAAAGATAATTAGGCAACGAACATTTATAACTGAATATTCGATTACAAACGGAGCGGGTTTTGGAAACCCGTTTTTGACAAATGTTACAACAACGCTGTGGTTAACAAAGTAGTTTAAAATGTTTTAAGTGATTCTGATGACGGCAGCTTCAAAAGCGCCAACGCGAGTTCTAAGAATTCCGACTCACAGACTGAAGATGACGATAAGTCATCAGAGGATAATCTAAGTGACAATCCTAATTTTATAATGTACAAACTTAAGGATTCGGATAGATTATATTTTGATGACAGTTTTCCGATTCAGAATGTGAAGGAAGAATTCCTAGACAAATTCTTTAAACTCGTGGAAGTCACATCAGAGGAATTGGTAATCAATGAACGAAAATTTATTCCAAACCTAAAAGAAACAATTACCGAAGAAACGATGGTGATCATCCGGAAAACCGGAGAGCGGGGTTGGGTTTAGAAGAAGAAACCGATGAATCTGTCAAGAACCGTCACCATTTCATGAATATAAAAACAAAAACATGAATTTTGTATATGGGACGAGTACAGTTCATGAGGGGAATTTGATTGGTAAACAGTCAAATGATGAGTTCAAGAAGGAGAAAGAAATTCGAGATAAAGCAAAGGTTACAAGTGGTGTCAAAACTTCAAGTAGGGTAAAACCACCTATTAAAGGACATCCACTTGATAATCGGACATGTTTCAAGTGCAAAGAAATTGGTCATATGGCACGAAAATGTCCGAAATCAAAACCGGCTTATCTTCAAAGAAAAGAAGATTCAAAGTTGTTAAACCAAAGCAACCAGTGTTTGCAAAACCTGTAAAGATTTTGAATGAAATGAATCAAAACCAGAAGTTAAACCAAAGTCTGAAAAGACTTTTGAAAATTCCATTTTCGAAAAGGGTGAAACTTCTAGATCTAATGAAAACAAGTTTTACATCAAAAAGCTAATATCAAATCTCAAACCTGGATTGCCAAGAAAAGGTGTGTTGTTAAGTCTTAGCTAGTAAAGACTGACAACACAAAAGAATCAAAGTCTGAAATCACTAAGTCTGAGCAGGTGAAGACTAGTGAGAATGTAAAAGAAGTTAAAACAGAAATCAAGAACGATAATGTCAAATCTGTAAAAGATAAGAAAAAAGTGAAATTCTCAAACATTAACATTGTTGAAACAAATGATGAATTTGATTTTGATGACGTTGATGATTGTGAATTTGATTTTGATGATGCTTATTCAATTCAACCAAAGACCAAAAAGGCTTGGGTCTCGCTTTTTTAAATAGATTGTTAAAATGTGCAGGGACTCCAGAGATCCGTACTTTCAAAGTGGATTTTGGATAGTGGAGCGTCCAGACATATGACGGGAATGAAGGCATTGCTATTCGACATTAAAGCTATCAATGGTGGATATGTTGGATTTGCAGGAAATCAAGGAGGAAGGATAGTAGTTGAGGGAAAACTCTCCAATGGCGTAGTTTCATTTGATCGCGTGAACTATATTGCAGAACTTGAGAACAATCTTCTGAGTATATCGCAGATTTGTGAGAAGAAATTTACAGTCCATTTCAACGACAAAGAGTGTATTATCTTGAAGCCAGGATTCAAAATACCAGATGAGTGGATTCTGATGCGAGCACCGCGAGAGAATGATTTATATGTTCTTGATATGGGTGTTGCTACCACTTCATCACAATCAGCACAATTTTTTTGTATCAAAGGCTACTGAAAAAGATTCTATTCTTTGGCATCGTAAGATGGGGCATATTCATTTGCGAAAAATGAATTTCCTGTTCATAATGATCTTATAGAAGGCGTAAATCTACGAAGTTTTCAAATGTCTGATCATTGCTTGGAATGCAAGAAGGGAAAGCAGATCAAGAAATCTCATCCAAAGAAAATTCTAAACTCAATCAAGTTGCCATTAGAACGTCTCCACATGGACTTATTTGGTCCTGTAAATGTTCGAAGCATCTCAGGAGACTTATATTACTTGGTCGTGACAGATGACTATTCGAGATATTCCTGGGTATTCTTTCAAGAATCAAAAGACGAAACGTTCGAGAACTTGGTTATTCTATTCAAGAAACTCGTGAACATTTATCATCTGTCGGTCAGACGCATTAGAAGTGACAACGGCACAGAGTTTAAGAATAACAAAATGAAGGAGTTCTGCAACGCAAAAGGGATTCTGCACGAGTTTAGTGCTCCCTATACTCCACAGCAAAACGGAGTAGCTGAAAGGAAAAACAGAACTTTGATTGAAACTGCGAGAACCATGCTTGTAGATTCTAAACTTCCTATCAGCTTCTGGAGTGAAGCGGTTGTTGCATCTTGCTACACCTAAACAGGGTTCTCACTGTCAAAACAACAAAGAAAACATGTTTTGAGATGATAAACCGACGGAAGCCAAATTTGAAGTTCTTAGAACCATTCGGTGCACCATGTACCGTAATAGACCAAGATGTCAAATTCGGAGCTAAATCTCTTGAAGGTTTCTTTGTCGGATATGCAAGTCCGTTGAGAAGAGTATATGTTCCTTCATTGAGAAAGGTTATTGAAGCACAGCACGTGGATTGTATCAACTACACGGATCCTATTCAAAGGAAATGTGACGCGTGGCTGTTTAACTATCAAGACCTTTGGAAGTCATTTGACTTCCCAAAGAACCAACTAACGAAGAAGTTGCTGCGTATATTATCTTCACCAGTAAGCAAATCAAGAACAAATTGATCGACCAATTGTGGTTAATCAACCCACGTTGGATCCATCTTCTTCTGGCGCAAGTTCAAACAATAGTGGTGTTCGGCTGAAATGTTTCAGAAACATAATCAACACCTGCTACTCTTCCAATGAATGCCTCTACTGAACCAGTGAATACAACAACGGAGCTCAGTATGCCTCAGAATCAAAATTCTGATTCAGATGATGCACCAACATTTGATGCTGATGGGGAATCATCTTCTTCAGATGAAGAAGTGGAGCAGATAACAAGTCTTCTTAATCAATCTGTAGTCCCGAATAACAGAAATGAAGCTTCATCAAGCTCTCCAAACATTGAATTGGTTGTGATCCCAACATCACGAATCAGCAAAACTCAGTAGATGTTCCAAATGAAGAATTGTCGCGATCATATTCCTATCATCCGTCAACAAATATTATCGAAGAACTTCAAACTGGTGTTAGAAATCGAGGGCAAATTAATAAAGCACTCAGTCACGCGTTGCTACAACCCAGAACTATTGTTTCTATTCATGTTTCATCTCTCAGATTGAGCCTAAGACAGTAAATGAAGCTTTAGCCGATGAAAACTGGGTACAAGCAATGCAAGAAGAATTATTGCAGTTTGAGAAGTTGGGTGTGTGGAAGCTTGAAGACCTACCAGAAAATCAGAAAGCAATAGATACAAAATGGATCTTTAAGTGTAAACGAGATGATAGAGGGGTTATTGTTCTTAAAAAGCTAGGCTTGTTGTCAAGAGATTTCACCAGCAGGAAGAGATAGACTACACGGAAGTCTATGCACCAGTAGCTCGACTGGAATCTATTCGAATTTTTTAGCTTTCACATCATGGAAAGAATTTAAGGTCTATCAATTGGATGTCAAATCGGCTTTTCTGTATGGAAAATTATGTGAAAAGGTGTACGTTGGACAACCACCAGGGTTTGTCGATCCACTTAACAAGAAGAAAGCGTACCTACTGGATAAAGCTCTTTATGGACTACACCAAGCCCGGAGAGCTTGGTACGAGACGTTATCGCAACATCTCGTTGGAAACGGCTTTATTAGAGGAACTGTGGATAGTACTCTTTCCTAGAGAAGTTGATGGTCATCTGATTATGGTTCAAATCTATGTCGACGACATCATCTTTGGAACTACAAATCGATAGTCTTTGCAAGGAGTTTGAGGGAATCATGAAAAAGAAATTCGAAATGGCCTCAATGGGCGAAATGAAGTTCTTTCTTGGTTTACAAGTAGATCAGCTTCCGGATGGTATTTTCATTCACCTGACTAAGTATATTCACGACATCTTCAAGAAGTTTGGAATGGAAAGCACGAAGCCTCTATCTACGCCTCTCGCTCTTAATCACAGTATTTGTGTTGATGAGACTGGAGCCAAAGTTGACGAGACGTTATACAGATTGATGATTGTATCACTGATGTATCTGACGGCATCGCGCCCAGATATTATGTATCCAACCTGCCTATGCGCCAGATAACAGTCAAGGCGAGGATCTTACACATGCAGATGTGAAGCTATCTTCAGATACCTGAAAGGATGCCCAAGCACCGGCTTGTGGTACCCGAAGAACGACAATTTCAACCTCACAGGCTATGCTGATTCTGATTTTGGTGTAGATAAGTTGAATTCAAAATCAACTACAGCGGGATGCCAGTTCTTCGGAACAAGAATGGTAACATGACAGTGTAAAAAACAGACTATGTTCGCTCTCTCTACCTGTGAAGCTGAGTATATCTCGGCCTCCAGTGTTGTTCATAGATTCTGTGGATTCAACAGCAGATGAGAGACTATGGTCTGCAATTTCTAGACACTTCGTTGTATGTTGATAACAAGGCAGCCATCGATATTACTAAAAATCCGGTTCATCACTCACGCACAAAACACATTGAAATTCGTTACCCCTTCATCCGTGACTACTACGAGAAGAAGTTGGTACGAATAGAAAAATTCCACACTGACGAACAAAAGGGTGATTTTTATACCAAACCATTTTCTTTGTCACGATAAATACTTACTGAGAATTAATGGTATGAAAAATTTGCTTACAGGTTGTGGACGCTGAGGTTGAATACGGATCGGACAACGAGTTCGCATGATCCACATTGGTTTGTAAATATTTTCCTACTTTAGAATTTCCTTAAAAACTAAAATCCAAAAAGATGTTTTTGATTTTAGGGGGAGAACTGATAGAGAAAATATAAAAACATTCGAAAATTTTTAAAATCCAAAAACATATAAAAATTCAAAATGTTCAAAAACATTGAAAAAGACAAAAAGAATTCAGTGTCATAAAAGGAAATCATAGTACATCAGTGGACTATCAAGTATGCTAAAGAAATGTAAAGTTTAAAAGTGATAAACGAGTCTTACTGTGGATGCATCGATAGGCTTAACACGTTCAGTAAATTCTTTTCGAGATATAAACTAAATTTTACAACTGCTTAAACTTCTGGATTAACACATCTTGGATATATGGACTTAGTACTCCGAAATTTCATTTGAAAGATTGCCTGATTCTGAGATACAGAGGTCTTTATATATAGTTGATATCTTGGGTATTATACAAGTTCTTCTGATTTTGCGGAAGCAATGGCCTGGAACTTCTATAATACTTTTGCTTTAAACCCCCAAATTGCATGCAATATTGAAAAGTATCAAAAGATATAATAATATGCAATGCTGAAAAGATTCCTTAAGTGGAACATGTCACACCCCGACCCGCAGCGGAAAAGGTGATCGGGGCATGATTGGGTTATCATCAAAGCTCATGACATTTATTATAACGTTTCATATTCATTAATACAATTTTAAAGGGAATTATACATCATTATTACATCATGTCCTAACATCAATCTAGGCTTCATTGTTTTCTTCTAAGGCATTTCCTATGTTTTCCTTGCTTCATCCTGTTCACATGTATCATGTGTAAAAGGGTTTTTGATCAACAAAAAGTTGGCGAGTGAATCCTATGAAAAACATTTGAACAAGTTTATTTAATTGATTATAAAATAAAGTGCACAACCACACATGAGTAAAAATAGATGCACACCGATCAATTAATATTAAATAATGCACACATGAACAATAATGGATCGTTTTGAGGCACGCGTTGCTCAACTCGTCTCTCACGAGGAACTGATGGGCCTAATGAATGATTTGCATATACTTGACATAAATAATATACAAACAATATAAACTAAATAACACACACACGAACAATAATGGATTTGTTTTGAGGCACGCGTTGCTCAACTCGTCTCTCACGAGGAACTGATGGGCCTAATGAATGAATTGCATATAAACTGACAATATGAAATACATAACTACAAACAATATATACAATCTAAGTTTAGATCACAATATGGTATGGCACAAGTTTAAATAAACGAGTTAATTTTGGTGACACATGACACACCCCAAAACGTGTAATTAAAAAGGGGAGTTGTAAGATTCACTCACATTGGGTGCGTTCGGTTGATGATGATGAATACGCACGAAGTCGGATTTAACCACGAGTGAAACTAACCTAGATAATAACATAATGGTTTGGTAAATAATGGGATTTTATTAATCAATTTTAGTAGGATGATTGGATATATTTTTGTGAATTTAAGGCTATTTTCTAACCTTAAAAATGTTATTTTTAATTATTTTTAATTGATTTTTAAATAAAATAAATAAATGAAAATAAAAAAAAAGTTGACTTTTTGTGACAGTTGACCGTTGACCGTTGACTTGTTGACCTGTTGACCGGTCAGGCTGTGAAATTGTTTGCGCCGGGTGAGGCTCGAACCCGAGACCTCCCGTTCACGTGCACACAGCTCCACAACTGAGCTACGTGTCTAACCCGAAATATTTCTGTTTTTAATTATATTTATAAACTAATTGAATTAAACTGAAAATCATTTATTTTTAAAAACGATTTTAATGTATCGAACCGGCGTCCTCCACAGGTCTCGAAACCGGGACCTGTGGTTTAGGTTAACACACAGTCCACCACTGGACTGTGTGTTTAACTTGTTATATAATCTGATTTTTATTATACTTATATACAATTAAATAATTTCATTTATGCCTTATTTAAAAAGTTTGATAATTGTCTGGATCGGTGCGGTAGTCCGCACTCGAACTCGTGACCTGTGCTTTAAATGCGCACACAGTCCCCATGATGTGTGTCTATCTTGGTTATTATTCGGTTTTTATTAAATTTAACATCTATGTGAAATGAATCCGGTTTAGTAAAAAAAAGAACATTTTTATCAAGGTAAGCATGCGCGGGACAAGAATCGAACTCGGGACGTGAGCGTGTTTAATTTGCACACAGTCCACCGCTGGACTGTGTGTCTAACCCGAGTTATATCTTGATTTAAATTAAACTTATAGACAACAGAAAAACTTCGTCTTCTTCGTTGGATTTAACCAGAATCGGAAGTCCGACTGGTTCGAAGATTTAATCAAGTTCGTTAGTGTCTGGTGGTTAATTACATGCGAGATTAAATAAAAAGAATGAAGGATTAGGCGTAAGGTATACCGAACTGGACTCCTCTGTTTCTCCGGCGAAACTCCGGTGACAGCAGAAACTTCCGGCGACGTATGTCTTGCGGCAGAGAGTCTTCAACGAGCTTGAGATAAATGTGGGTGACTTCGGTATAAGCTCTGGGGGTTCAGTAAGGCTCAGAGTGAAGGGCTCGTTTTCCGGCGAGGTGCAGAACTTTTCCGGCGAGTGGAATTATGTCGGGTAAAGGTGTGTTTGTGAGCGAAAAAGCTAGCAGAGGTTTGAGGAGGTATTTATAGGGCGGGACATCGATGAATTTGGTCCGATTTCCGTCTTGATTCTTCGGTCATTACATTTTTCGGCGGTTATGACTTGCGTCGCGGGTTCAGGCGTCGGTTATAACCGATGTAGTAGTGAATGTTTACGTTAAAACTGAAGAAACCGTCGAATCTTGGCAGAATAGTCGGGATTTCCGACGACTGCAAATAGGCGCGTCGGTTTTGAAATTTAGATTCATGTTATGAATTAATTGTTTCCATTTATTAACAAGAAACATAAGTGGCGCAGTGGTTGGATGGTTAAGTGTTAAGTCTTTGCTTGTAACCTGTTGACTGACCCGGGTTCGAAACCCGGCAGCAACTTTTTATTTTTAAATCACTATTTTTAATACTTTTTCAAATATAAATTATATATTCCAATATATTTATTAAGTATGTATCGTTTAAAATTATTTTGGGCATTAAATATGCAACGAAATTTTTAACTGATCGTTCGGTTAATAAACGGAGCGGGTTTGGTAAATCCGTTTTTTTGACGGATGTTACAGTATCCCCTGCTTTTTAGAAATTTCGTGCCGAAATTTAAGTAGTGATATATTTGACTAAAAAGAATGATGGTGTTTAGTTTGACAGTTACATACTTAGAAGAAGGGTAAGAGTTTAAATTTTGTTTGAGGCGGTAACGTCCCTTGTAAGGGTTAAGTACCCTGTTACAGGAATTGCTTTTTGTTGCCTACGGTAAAATATTGATAAGCAGAGTTGATTCGCTAAATATGATATCATGCGTAAGAGTTTTGATATGTTTGGAAGGATATGGTTATATCCTAAAGCAAAACTTCTAATACTACAACCTACATGGAACTTCTCATAACCGTCTAACAATACCTCTGATCCTTTGACAAGAATACTTATATATAGGAAGTACCAGCGGCGTATCCACCATATTCTTGTCAAATTTTCATTGCTTTTATCAGTAAGTTTTGATTTTCTATGATATGACTCTAGAACATAAATAAACACAACAACTAATGTACCAAGAAATTACTAAATCCTACATAGAACTTTCTCATAACCGTCTGACAATGCCTCTGATCCTTTGACAAAAATACTTATATATAGGAAGTACCAGCGGCGTATCCACGATATTCTTGTCAAATTTTCATTGGTTTTATCAGTAAGTTATGATTAGTCCTATGATGTAACTCTAGAACATAAATAATACAACAACCAATATTTGAATCCACATTCTGATAGCATATATGTTTGAATGGTGACAGTTCCTCTCTCGTTTGTTATGATGGAGAGGTTAGTTTATGTAGAAATGGAACACAATCCAATTTCTTTAAATTGCGAGATGATATAAATGTAACACAAATTTCAACCAAGACAATACTAAATCCTACATGGAACTTCTCATACCGCCTGATAATGCCTCTGATCCTTTGGCAAGAATACTTATATATAGGAAGTACCAGCGGTGTATCCACCATATTCTTGTCAAATTTTCGTTGGTTTTATCCGCAAGTTATGATTAGCTACCAAGAAACTACTAAATCCTACATAGAACTTCTCATAGCCGTCTAACAATGCCTCTGATCCTTTGACAATAATACTTATATATAGGAAGTACCAGCGGCGTATCCACCATATTCTTGTCAAATTTTTGTTGACTTTATCCACAAGTTATGATTAGTTCTATGTGACTCTACAACAAACACAACAACCACAAGATACTGAAAATGAAAAATGTCTGTGCGATCAAGGCTCAATCAAACGGAGCCGATCGTATTGCATGTACTGAAAATGAAAAATGTCTGTGCGATCAAGGCTCAATCAAACGGAGCCGATCGTATTGCATGTACTGAAAATAATAAACAATAATCACTCAAACAGTTTATACATGGAACCTCTCATAACCGCCTGATAATGCCTCCGATCCTTTGACAAGAATACTTATATATAGGAAGTACCAGCGGCGTATCCACCATATTCTCGTCAACTTTCCATTGACTTTATCCGCAAGTTATGATTAGTTCTATGTGACTCTACAACAAACACAACAACCACAAGATCGTATTGCATGTACTGAAAATGAAAATGTCTGTGCGATCAAGGCTCAATCAAACGGAGCCGATCGTATTGCATGTACTGAAAATGAAAAATGTCTGGACGATCAAGGCTCAATCAAACGGAGCCGATCGTATAGCATGTACTGAAAATAATAAACAATAATTACTCAAACAGTTTACACATGGAACCTCTCATAACCGCCAGATAATGCCTCCGATCCTTTAGCAAGAATACTTATATATAGGAAGTACCAGCGGCGTATCCACCATATTCTTGTCAAATTCCCATTGGCTTTATCCTTAAGTTATGATTGGTTCTATGTGATAAAGAAAAACATAAAACTAAACGATTGGAGTTGAATCTTGATTTCCGGTGAAGAGGACTAGTTGGGTGGTTTCGTTTGGGCAGTCATTATCTTCGTCAGGATTGGCGTTGATGTTGAAAACCTTCCTCTTGCTGGTGGCCTAGTGATTTGGTTTTCTTGATTTACTTGGTTAACTGGATTTGATTGAGCTTGAGCGTTTATGATGTTAACCAATCGAGGGCACGTGTTTCTTAAGTGGGTAGGGTCGCCACAATTGAAACAAGCTCGAACATATGGGAACATGGGGTATTGAGGTTGATGATAGGTTTGGATCATGTTTTGAGTAGGGGGAGAGATTTGGTTTTGAGGGGTGCGGAAACCTTGCTCATATGACCATAGCGTCCACAATTTGCACATAGTCGACAAGGTAAGGTAAGGGGATGGTGATAAAAACAGGTGTTACATCGAGGGTGAGGTCCAAGATATGGTTTCTTATTTGGGTAAGTTGAGTTGGGTGCCACTTGAGTGATTGGGATAGCTTGGATGGGTATGGCGTGTGAAATTGGTTGATTACGTTGGATAGTAGCGAAAAGTTGCCCGTCTCTTTTTCTCTTAGAAATGGGTTGAGAAGGGATTCGGTTTGGGTGGAGTTTGAAGTTTCAGTCGGTGCTTTATCCTTCTTCTTCTCCTCCTTGAAGTCTTTGTTCCTGGATTCGGTTCTCGGTGAGCTTTGTTGCTAGCTCCATTGCTGCTTCCAAAGTTGCAGGCGTGGTACTTATTACAGAGTCTTGAATCTTTGAGGAAGACCTCGAATGTAGTGCTCGATCAAACGGTAGAGGGGAGTGAACAAATTGGGAACCATTTGATGTAACTCGAGGAATCTTTTGTTGTATGTGGTGTGGTCTCCTTCCTTTTGCTTCAACGAATAAAACTCATCTTCTAATTTCTTGATTTCGCTCCTTGGGCAAAATCGTCTGGTCATCGATTTCCTTCAATTCATCCCAAGTTAAAGTCATAGCATCGTCAACGCCTCGTTTGGCCTTCTCTGTATTCCACCAAGTAAGTGCTATTCCATATAAACGACCAGTAGCATATCGCACTTTGCGATCGTCGGGACAATCCAATTTAGAAAAGTGTTCTCCATTTCTTCAAACCAATGGAGGAGAGCGGTGACACCTTCAGTCCCTTCGTATTTTGGAGGGTCGCATGATTTGAAATGCTTGTAGGTGCATTTAGTGGTATTTGGGGGAGGTTGATAACGTGTTGATCTTCTTGATTGACAGGATTAGCGGTAAGTGCTTGTTGGACTTGGATTACAATGTTGGGTATTACGGCAGCCATTTGTTGAGCGATTAGGGAAGCCATGCGCTCGCGGGCTTTTCCTGCTCTCATCTTCCTACGGGCGAGGCTAGAAGAATCTACAAGGAATACGCATCATGTGTATGAGTTGGATGTTTTTGGGATCATGGGTCGTATTTAGGAATGACATTCATAAAATAATTATAGAAAAATAAATCTACTACATCCATAGGATGTCTTGGGCTTTGCTCGTCATTAGGCCCTGCATGCCGCCATACTTCACCTTCGTAATCATTTGGGCCCCCATGAATACCAGGTTTTTCATTGGTTCGCACGTGTTAGCCTGGTTACGTACACTAAAACCCGGAGAAAATCAGAAATATGTATATAACGTATGAGATTCGGAATGTGTCCAGGTGTAGACACGGTGACACCTCAAAGTAGGGTTAGTTCGAACGACGTTTGGTGTGGCATGCTTTGGCCTAATAGGTCCTTCGTACTCTCATCGTTAGTCCCCAGGTAGGCAAACTGGTCCGTTATATTGGATTTATACGAATGCCACCTAGACAGGACGTTCCGACTACCGGTACTTGTACCCTTCCTTACTACATGCCCGTCGCAGAACTTACTTTGATGAGATTTGAAAATTGCAACAAAATCTTTGAATAACAAAAGTATGAAGATGAATTGAATATATGAACATTGAAATATATATGATGAATGTGTATGTAAGTATGTATGTTTGACTGTAAGTATAAACAAATATGAAACAAATAAATATCATAAGTTTGTATGTAACCACCTAAACAATTAAAATTAGGCAAACTATAGTATAGGCTCTAAGGGTCTAATAACCTATCCTATATCCCTATAGTCATGGCTCTGATACCAATCTCTCACACCCCGACCCGCAGCGGAAAAGTTGATCGGGGCATGATTGGGTTATCATCAAAGCTCATGACATTTATTATAACGTTTCATATTCATTAAAACAATTTTAAAGGGAATTATACAATCATTATTACATCATGTCCTAACATCAATCTAGGCTTCATTGTTTTCTTCTAAGGCATTTCCTATGTTTTCCTTGCTTCATCCTGTTCACCTGTATCATGTGTAAAAAGGGTTTTTGGATCAACAAAAAGTTGGCGAGTGAATCCTATGAAAAACTTTGAACAAGTTTTATTTAATTGATTATAAAACTAAAGTGCACAACCATACATGAGTAAAAATAGATGTAAACTTATTCACCGATCAATTAATATTAAATAATGCACACATGAACAATAATGGATCGTTTTGAGGCACGCGTTGCTCAACTCGTCTCTCACGAGGAACTGATGGGCCTAATGAATGATTTGCATATACTTGACAATATGAAATACATAACTACAAACAATATAAACTAAATAACACACACACGAACAATAATGGATTTGTTTTGAGGCACGCGTTGCTCAACTCGTCTCTCACGAGGAACTGATGGCCTAATGAATGAATTGCATATAAACTGACAATATGAAATACATAACTACAAACAATATATACAATCTAAGTTTAGATCACAATATGGTATGGCACAAGTTTAAATAAACGAGTTAATTTTGGTGACACATGACACACCCCAAAACGTGTAATTAAAAAGGGAGTTGTAAGATTCACTCACATTGGTGCGTTCGGTTGATGATGATGAATACGCACGAAGTCGGATTTAACCACGAGTGAAACTAACCTAGATAATAACATAATGGTTTGGTAAATAATGGGATTTTATTAATCAATTTTAGTAGGATGATTGGATATATTTTTGTGAGTTTAAGGCTATTTTCTAACCTTAAAAATGTTATTTTTAAGTATTTTTAATTGATTTTTAAATAAAATAAATAAATGAAAATAAAAAAAAAGGTTGACTTTTTGCGACAGTTGACCGTTGACCGTTGACTTGTTGACCTGTTGACCGGTCAGGCTGTGAAATTGTTTGCGCCGGTGAGGCTCGAACCCGAGACCTCCCGTTCGCGTGCACGCAGCTCTACCAACTGAGCTACGTGTCTAACCCGAAATATTTCTGTTTTTAATTATATTTATAAACTAATTGAATTAAACTGAAAATCATTATTTTTTAAAAACGATTTTAATGTATACCAGCGTCCTCCACAGGTCTCGAACCCGGGACCTGTGGTTTAGGTTAACACAACAGTCCACCGCTGGACTGTGTGTTTAACTTGTTATATAATCTGATTTTTATTATACTTATATACAATTAAATAATTTCATTTCTGCCTTATTTAAAAAGTTTGATAATTGTCCGGATCGGTGCGGTAGTCCGGACTCGAACTCGTGACCTGTGCTTTAAACACGCACACAGTCCACATGGCTGTGTGTCTATCTTGGTTATTATTCCGGTTTTTATTAAATTTAACATCTATGTGAAATGAATCCGGTTTAGTAAAAAAAAGAACATTTTTTATCAAGGTAAGCATGCGCGGGACAAGAATCGAACTCGGGACGTGAGCGTGTTTAATTTGCACACAGTCCACCGCTGGACTGTGTGTCTAACCCGAGTTATATCTTGATTAAATTAAACTTATAGACAACAGAAAAACTTCGTCTTCTTCGTTGGATTTAACCAGAATCGGAAGTCCGACTGGTTCGAAGATTTAATCAAGTTCGTTAGTGTCTGGTGGTTAATTACATGCGAGATTAAATAAAAAGAATGAAGGATTAGGCGTAAGGTATACCGAAACTGGACTCCTCTGTTTCTCCGGCGAAACTCCGGTGACAGTAGAAACTTCCGGCGACGTATGTCTTACGGCAGAGAGTCTTCAACGAGCTTGAGATAAATGTGGGTGACTTCGGTATAAGCTCTGGGGGTTCAGTAAGGCTGAATGGGCTCGGTTTTCCGGCGAGGTGCAGAACTTTTCCGGCGAGTGGAATTATGTCGGGTAAAGGTGTGTTTGTGAGCGAAAAAGCTAGCAGAGGTTTGAGGAGGTATTTATAGGGGGGACATCGATGAATTTGGTCGATTTCCGTCTTGATTCGTCGGTCATTCATTTTCCGGCGGTTATGACTTGCGTCGCGGGTTCAGGCATCGGTTATAACCGATGTAGTAGTGAATGTTTACGTTAAAACTGAAGAAACCGTCGAATCTTGGCGAGATAGTCGGGATTTCCGACGACTGCAAATAGGCGCGTCGGTTTTGAAATTTAGATTCATGTTATGAATTAATTGTTTCCATTTATTAACAAGAAACATAAGTGGCGCAGTGGTTGGATGGTTAGTGTTAAGTCTTTGCTTGTAACCGGTTGACCCGGGTTCGAAACCCGGCAGCAACTTTTTATTTTTAAATCACTATTTTTAATACTTTTTCAAATATAAATTATATATTCCAATATATTTATTAAGTATGTATCGTTTAAAATTATTTTGGGCATTAAATACGCAACGAAATTTTTAACTGATCGTTCGGTTAATAAACGGAGCGGGTTTGGTAAATCCGTTTTTTTTTACGGATGTTACAGAACACACTTTAAAGTCGAGCCTTCATCTCTTTGTCTGTACGGTAGTACTAACCTGAGCTCTTAAGGTTTCGCACAACCCAGATACAGATATCAATTACGCTATATTCACCTGTAAGATAAAATCAAGGGAATCTGGATACGGGAGTATATTCAAGAAGTGGGAACCACAGATAAGTCAAGTTTCATGAATTCTATCTTAACATATCTTGAAACAGTTTAAAAATGTGGTAAAGCTTAAGTGGACAAACATATCGACAATCTAGGTAAACGAGTTTAAAACTTAAGTCTGTTAAAGGTCAACGGTACTAGTGATATGTCTCAATCAACTGATATGATCCTTAGACACGAATTCACAAAAATAAGTCTGTAAATATATATGTACATAGTTTACATTGCTTATTACATTGTATCTCAGTTTTACAGATTAAAAAATCAAAAAGATTTTTCGGTGAGTTTTAGCATAAACTTACAAAAATTCAAAAAGATTTTATTTCTACATTGTTTTCAGCAAACCAATGTTGGTGAACGGATCTTTGAAGTCTGGTAGATGCTAGAACTGGTGGGAATCTCTTCGACAACGGGCTGGGAGCTAATCTATTAATCTGAAAAGATAAAACGATGAAATTTCATTAATTTGAAACTTTGATTTTGAAAATATTAACAGTTTGTTCGTAACGGGTCAAACCGGGGTCATTAACTTGGACTCGTCAGACAAATCGGTTAACCAAGGTCATTAGCTTGGACTTGGTCAACTGAATGGATTTTCATAACTGGTAAAAAGTTGGAAAGTTCAGGGGTTAAAATGAAAAGTTGAAAATTTTTGAAATTTGTGGTTTGGCAAGTTCGGCCGAACTTGCTAAACTGATTCAAGTTTAACATCTAAGCAAGTTCGACCGAACTTGCTACATGATGGCTGTGTTGTTTTAGAGTTAAGTTCGCCTGGACTTGACTGGGCCTTCATGTTGGGATTAGCAAGTTCGCCCGAACTTGACATGGTATAAACCATTCAAGTTCGGCCGAACTCATTTATCAGCATCTAATTCCTTTTGAGCGAACTTGAACTCGACAGCATTTGAGCGAAATTGACACTTTTGAGTTGTTATTCTGCCCGATTGTAGTCCGTTTTTGGTGATTTACACACCAATTACCATGGCTGAGGTGAGATATTGGAGAATAATCCATGATTGAACCGTTAACAAACAAAACCAGATCTAAAACTTAAAAACTGATAGATTTAGGAGTTGTTGGTTAAAATTGAGTATAGAATCAAGATCTACAACTAAAATCGACCGTAAACTGATTTTGATTGGTTTATAATGGACATTTGATTGTTTGAACATGTTTGGTCTTTTGGAAAGACGACAAGTTCGGCCGAACTTGTTGTCAAGATCGACCGGACTTGTCAAAAACATGATTACAAGATCCAGAAGCAATCTTCGACCGAACTTGATTATAAAAGTCTGAATGTTGATTAATATAAGTTCGCCTGAACTTGTATTAATGTCTTGTGAATAAAACTGATTAACATGCATCTTCGACCGAACTTGTTGTTAAAAAATTTGGATTGTTTTAAGTGTAAGTTCGCCTGAACTTATATATAGAACATGTAATTGATGCATGTTCGAGCAAACTTAGTTAAAGCGAATTGTTATAACAAATATATCAAGTTCGCCCGAACTTGATATAAATGTTAGAAATTTTTGTGAAGTTTTTCTCGAAAAGCGTGCTAATTGTTTTACGTTATTTTTCAGGCACAGGTTCCAACACGAGTAATCTCTGTTGAGTTTTCAAAGACTCATAATACGTGCATCACGCTTGATAAAATGATCTGTCTATCATTGAAGGAGTATGACAGTATTTTGAAGTTTCTAGAGGATAGTCATATTCACCGAGCAATTACAAGCGCACAGTGTCGTATCGATCACATGTTGTACATTTCTGGATGAATGTGAGTTTAAGCGCTGATGAGAAGACGAGTATTTCTACAATGCAACTGGGCAATGAAGTTAAGCCGATCAGCGTGACTGAAGATGATATTCGAAGAATTTTGCATTTCAACGATAAAGAAGATGATCCGATTCATCTGGATGAAAAGATGGTCCGTGGCTGTTTCTTTCGCATGGGCTACAAAGGAAGTGTAAACAAACTGACGCGAAAAAAGGGGAAGTGCCTAACCCTACAAGCTTCTGATTCATGCGTTAATTCATACATTTAGCCATCACAAAGCCGGTTTGGATGATGTACATGATTATTTGGCTAGCATGGCAACGGCGCTTTTCTGAAAAAGTCGTTCAATGTTTCGAAGTTAGTGTTCACTCACATGTCGAAGAACATGGAAGACTCAAGATTGTGTCTTTATCCGAGGTTTATACAGATGTTAATTGACGAGAAATATCCTAACATTGCACGAGATCCAAATGATGTGCTTTATCTAGTTCATCTCGATGAAACTACAGTGAAGAAGCTTATCAAGTTCCAGAAACAAGCTTCAGCTCCTGTTGCCAAGCCGGTATTCGAAGCCATTAAAGATTCTAACTATATTTCATCGCCAGACAACAAATGGAGAAAAGATGGTAGCGACGACGAGAAAGAACTTAAAGCTGAGAAGGAATGGTTTAAAGAATTCAAACCAAAGGCAAGGAGCGAATGGTTCTTAAAGGCAGAACCTGATAAGCCTAAAAGTTGAAACTATGCTTGTCGATGAAGAAGAATCTGAAAATGTTGAAGCAGTTGCTGGATCGAGCGCTGCAGTTGTAATTGAAAGTCAAGAAACTATAAAGTCAGCTCAAGAAGAGGTGATATCTGCTAATTTAGAAAATGAAGATTCTGATAAAGAAACTCCTGCGAAAGAGCCTGAAAAGACAGAAGTAGAGATTAGAGCAGAAAAGGAAAGAAAATTGGATGCAGATTTTGATCCGAATACTGAAAAGGAATATGACGAGGAGAGACCAAAGAAAAAGTCTAAACGTACAAAGTCTCCAGCTATCGAAATTTCTAAGAAGACTACAGGGTCACCTCATACAAAAGGAAAAAGAAAAGCAAAGAAAGCTCAGAAAGCTGTGAGCAAGAGATACAAGAGTAAGGTGAAAAGCACAGAAGCCACACAAGAACCTTCTGGTGCTCAGGAGAAAGGAGCCACACAAGAACCTCCTCCACAAGAACCTTCTGTTATTGTTCATACTGAAGCTAAAAGGCCAGGAGTTACACAAAACCTCCTGTGTCTGGACTTGTTGAAGTTCCTATTGCTGAATCTCCTACTGCTCCAAAGACTTCTGTTCCTGAAAGTTCTACGCCTAAGAAGTCAACACCAAAAACTGCAACACCGAAAGATTCAACACCAAAGACACCCAGGGGAAGTATGTTTGGTGATATGCCACACGGTCCAATCAGTCTCGAAGATTTGGATGAGTTTTTCCCAGAAACTAATGCTGAGATGTTAGAAAAACCTGTGAAGGTATTGGAAGAGAAAGTTGCACAGAATGAGGTTGAAAAGGCTGAGCTTGTTAAGAAGGTGAATCAAGGTGAGGTTAAAAGGAACTGCTTGATGATAAAAAAAAGGTGCTGGAGAATGAACGTGAATATTTTAAGGCGTTGATAGAAAGTCTGCAGGACGCCAATGAAAAACTACAGACAGAGATTGTAGAATTAAAGAATATTCAAGCACTGAACTATCGAAGATTCAACAGATTGAGAAAGTGTTAGCAAACAATCTGAACATTGATTTCATCGCAGAATACGATCGTCTGGATCGTCAGGAAGCCAAAGAACTGCTGAGAAAGAATTGGCCGAAAGTGATAAAGGAAAGCAGGTTGAGGGTGAAGCCCTAAATCTACTGCTGAGAAATATTCTGATATTCCTGAGAAATCAATTTAAGATATTTGAAAGCTTCTGAGTCTGATATTCAAAAGGTTGATGAATCTGTCAAGCCTCCCGATTCTATCATTGTTACTAAAGAAAAAGACGATGATGAAGCCTAAAAGAAATATAAGAATGAAGATGAAGAGGAAGAAGGTTATGAGGATTGAATGTTGGGGATGATGACGATGATCAAGGTGGTGATGATTTTGATCAGTGAGGTACAGGTTTAAAGATCAATGAAGCTAAAGTATCTGATGAGTTTGATTTTTCTGATCTTATGAACGATGAGTCTAATAGGATGGAAGATAAAAGCCAGGGGAGTCAGGCAAAAAGGGCCAACTGATGATGATTTTGATGTATTAGATTTTTATCGTTCTGCGAAGCCTTGACTGCATACCTACGAAGCCTTTGATACTAATTTTGGAACATAATGTGGAAGAAGGTGAGTTTGTACATAATTACTCGAAAGAAGATCTGGCGAAACTAGTTGAGGTGAAGTTGAGAACTTAGAGTTTGATTTTGAAGAAGTCTTAAATGGGCAACACATTTGAACCTAAAAAGTATCAGTACGTAAGAAGGTTTGAAGCCGATGAGTATAATCGAGTGATTGTGGAAGATTGGTCCTCAGATGATGAATCAGATCAGAAAGCTATGTATATTGGTCAGAATGCAGAAAGTTTTCCTACTTTTGAAGAAATGTACAAACAGCTTGATGAAGATATGATCAAGGATAATATTGCTGAAGCGGTACGAGAAGGAAAAATTCCTAAGCCAATGACCAAGGAAGAGATAGCTAAAGCGAAAAAGTCCTGGTTCAAGGAGATGCCACGTGAACGTAAATTTCGGCGTCCACTAGCATTCTTCACCAGAAATAAAGATGTTTCTTTGGGAGATATACTGAGTTGGGGATGGTTTAAAGAGCTCAACGTATATGCAATCAAAAGGGAATTTGGAGTGCAATACTTCAACAACTTGCTGATTTAAAGACATTGCCGTATTGGATATGGAAGAGTTGAGTGAAAACAGTTAATGTTACTTATCATATGAAGACAATTGATTAGTTGTTGTGGAAGATGATTAAGTATGAAGCTGTTAAAGGTTGGAATCACTTGAAACCGTTTATTCTGAGACGAAGAATAAAGATCAACAAGGTTACAGGGAAAAGGACATAACGTTAATTATGAAACGTCCTAGAGCCATGAGGAATATGTCACTTATGCCGATTGAGCAGAACTTCTATCCTTTATTTAAGTGGTGGCAAATAGATCCAGCTACGTGTGAAGCAGTGATTGTGTTAAAATTTGATGATCATCTGGATATTGCTAAGGAACCAGTTGAAGTGATGGGTTATCAGGGTATGAGAGGTTTGTGGAGGACGATAAGGATTCTAGATCCTATGTGGTTGGTTAACTGCTCAAGAGAAGATATAAAATGCCTTTTCTATAGCAAGATTATTTTTGAAGAAAGAGAGAAGGTAATGGCGATGCAGTATCAGAAAGTTGTTAACGTTTGCTATGCACGCGAAGTAAATTCTGGTAAAATATGGCAAACGAAGTGGAGGGATCTGGAGAGATTTAGTTTCTAAAAGAAGAAACTAGAAGTGAGGGATCAAAGAAAGAATGGAAAAAGCGGTAAGCAAAGCTCGCTAAGAATGGCTAACTTTAAAAGACCACCGCCAACTGATCAGACGTCGGATACGAAACAAGAACGACGAAAGAAGCCGTACAAGAACTCCTTCGGTCGTGTGGTTAAGTTTATATGAAGACAGAGTTTTGAAGACTGATAAAAGACGAAGACGATATCCAAGGGGGTGTCTGTTGGTGCATAATGTCTATGTCTTAGTCTATTATCGAGTCTGTATTGTATAGAGCTGGATAGGCTAGGTAGTGAAGTATTTATAATATGTCTTAGCCAAGTTCGCCCATGGTTCACATGTTCAGGCATGTTCGGTCGAACTTGCATAGGCAAGTTCGGGCGAACTTGCACCTCCTTGGGCCGAACTTCTGGTCTATAAATACCTAGCTTGAGAGTCTCATTTGTAACTTTGGCATTTCAGAGGGAAGCTCTGTCAGTTTGTAACCAGAACGTTTGATCTATAAAACTGACGTTTAACTGATTAAATCTTGTCTATTGGTAAACACGACGTAATATTTCCGCTATTATGGACGTTAGATATCAAATTTAGGTTCCTAAGCATCAAGCATCGGTTCCTACAGGGGGTAAAGTGTCAAAGTTGGGAAGTTAAAGGTTTGATGTGTAAATATGGAGTCAACGTATGTTTAGGTGATTTTAGGTGTTTTTAATCACCATGAAGTGTTTAGTGGCCCTTACTAGTCTTATAACACTAAAACAATGTTAACTAGTTCATAGGATGCTTCTAGTCGTTTTCGGGTGATCATTTCGTTAATGGATCGTTAAAATGCTAAGTTGTGCACTTTGAATGGTATTATTTGTTTTGGTGATACCAATTATACTTTGTAAGTATTTTAAGATGTTTGGACTTATTTCTGGACATGACGTTAGCTTATTAAAAGCTGGAATCCTGAAATTTACTGAAATGGTTATTTATCGTCCGTTTCGGACACTTTCTCATGCTTGTATTATTTCCGGAAGGTGTTATCCTAAATCCTTGTTTCCAACATAGGATTTATTATATAGTTGCTATGGACTTCCATCTAAGTCCTAAAATTGTCGTTAAGCTGAGTATAGTCTAACCGACAAGTTTACTAGTTGTTCTAGTGCTTTGTCTAAACTGTTTTCAGGTGCGATTATTAAAATGAATGACATACACTAGTTAAATGTATTTCATAGCATTTTTAGATATAATATATAGACAACACAATATATGATGTTTAACACATAAATGCATGATTAAAGTGATGGTTTAATTGTATGGAGATTAGCCGAAAGTGCCAGTTGTCACAATTCACAAGTTAAGAATGAAGATTTTGTGTCACCTGTGTTTAATTCTGCAGGAAATTTTGAAGGCAACAGCCAACCAGGTCTGAAAATGCATCGGCTCCATTTTGAAACCTCCCCAAGGTTTTCGATCAATGCATGACGTGGAGCAGAGATCAACAGTGATGACTAACGATGAAGTTTGAGATCTGTATGATAGAAACCCAGAGTTGTTATTACTCAACAATTAACCTGTGAGGTTATGATGAAGCTGCAAAAGACCAGTGTTGGCAAAAAGCAATGGAACAAGAACTGGATTCAATAAACAGAAACAGGACCTGGAGGTTAGTTAATTTACCTGCAGGCCAGAAAGCAATTGGGTTGAAATGGGTTTTTAAGTTGAAAAAGGATCCAAACGTACAATCACCAAGCATAAAGCTCGATTGATTGCGAAAGGATATGTTCAGAAGAAAGGGTGGACTTCGATGAAGCATTCGCACCAGTTGCCAGTTTAGAGACTGTTAGATTGTTGTTGGCTATGGCAGCAAAGGAATGGTGGCTTGTACATCACTTAGATGTTAAGTCGGCGTTTTTGAATGGAGATCTCAAGGAAGAAGTGTATGTGCAACAACCAGCGGGATTCGAGATAAAAGGCAAAGAAACTCAGGTATACAGACTGGTTAAAGCTCTTTATGGGCTTAGGCAAGCGCCAAGAGCTTGGAACTTGAAGCTGGATCAGTCACTTAAGAAGATGGGGTTTCACTAGATGCTCACACGACCTGGCTGTCTATAAGGTACATAAGATGATTCAGTACTCATAGTTGGTGTTTCTGTAGATGACCTTATAGTCACCGGGTCAAAAGAAAGTGAAATTCTGGAGTTTAAATAAAAGATGAAAATATTGTTTGAAATGAGTGATTTGGGCCTTTTGACGTACTACCTGGGAATTGAAGTATCTCAAAAAGAAAATGAGATAATTTTATGTCAAGAAAGATATGCAAAACGTATTCTTAAAGCTGCTGCAATGCAAGATTGTAACAGTGCAAAATGTCCTATGGAGTTCAAACTGAAATTGTGTAAGGATGATAGTGGCAAGCCAACTGATGCAACTAAGTACAGGAGCATCATTGGAAGTCTTAGGTGTTTGATAAATACTCGCCCAGATCTAAGTTATTATGTGGGTGCATAAGCAAGTACTTGTAGAACCCAAAAGAAAGCCATTTTGCTGCACTTAAACAGGTATTAAGGTATCTAAAAGGAACTGTTGGTCACGGCTTGAAGTACAACAGAGGTGGTGATGGCAAGTGTCGGATCGGGGATCGATATGCGTTTACGTACAACGGATGAACATTAGTGAGTATGCACAGGTTTTGTGCAGGGACTCGAAACCAAACACAGGGACCATACACACACAGAGAATACACATACAAACACACAATATATAAAATGTATCTACAAATACAAATGAGGCTGGTCTGGGTATTTATACCCTTACATATTGGCGGTTAAATAACCATTTTATAACTACATAACATAACTAATCTAATTACTTGTTCATCACGTTTTAATATCTGCACAGTTGACTTTTTATAACAAGTTTGACTTTTGTATTTGACTTCAAAACAATCCAGATTTCTTGATTAATAATCTTCCAACAATCACTCCCCTAATCAAGAAATCATGAATTCGTTTTTGTTCATCCATATGAAGTTCATCATCTTTCTTCTTCGTATGAGTTCCGACCACAATTCGAATTCGTCTCTTAGGATACTTTTTGATCAAGATTGTAGTGGGGTTAGCGCCGTCGGCATCGGATTGTAATCGGTCTGATTTCGCCTTGAAGATAATTGCATCGAACAACAATTAACCGGTATCCGAAGTGAAAACCTTTTCGGTCCTATGATTAACGAGATTTCGTTTCTCTGTGTTTTCATCGTTCACAGTCCTTTCTTTCTTTCTTTCACGTATGCTCTGTTTCTATCATGCTTTCTTACAACCAACAATCTTTCTCTTTCCTTGCTTCATACCATATTGCGATCACCACATTCTTCATTCTTATCCTTTTCTTCTTTATTGTAGAAACAGAGACTTATCCTTTCTTTCAATTCAATGGAAACTGCATTTCTTTTCGATGCCTTCTAGCCTGGCTCTGATACCACTTTGCCGGATCGGGATCGATATGCGTTTACGTACAACTGATGAACATCAGTGAGTATGCACAGGTTTTGTGCAGGACTCGAAACCAAACACAGGGACGATACACACATAGAGAATACACACACAAACACACAATATATAAAATGTATCTACAAATACAAATGAAGCTGGTCTGAGTATTTATAGCCTTACATATTGGCGGTTAAATAACCGCTTTATAACTACATAACATAACTAATCTAATTACTTGTTCATCACGTTTTAATATCTGCAAGTTGACTTTTTTATGAACAAGTTTGACTTTTGTATTTGACTTCAAAATTATCCAGATTTCTTGATTAATAATCTTCCAACAGGAAGCTCGTTGGTTATAGTGACAGCAGCCACGGTACAGACCTGGACGATAGAAGGGGAACAACTGGTATGGTGTTCTACTACTCTGGAAAATTATCAACTTGGGCCTCACAAAAGCAACAGACAGTCGCTTTGAGTTCGTGTGAGGCTGAATTTCTAGCTGCAACATCAGCTGCTTGTCAAGGTTTATGGCTACGAAGCTTAATCAGTGAATTAAGTGGTGAAAAAGCACAAAAAGTAAAGCTCTAGTGGACAACGAATCTACAATTGCACTAATGAAAAATTCTGTATTCCATGGGAGGAGTAAGCACATAGATATTAAGTTCCACTTCATACGCGAATGTGTGGAACGGGATCAGATTGGAGTTGAACATGTTAGTGGAGATCTTCAGAAGGCAGATATGCTTACTAAGGCACTGCCAAAGATCAAATTTGCAGAAATGAGAGAGCTCGTAGGAGTTGAAGAATTGAAGACTGTGGTTAACACGAAAGGGGTGAATGTTGGTTAGTGTTTGACCGGATAAAAAGGGAGGACCAGTTCCGAAAATAAACGTTGGAGAAAAGAAAATAATAAACCTTTGCAGAAAGTGGGTCCCAGATTTTATGGTGAAAGTTGATGACCAATTCTTTAGCGTATTCAGTTTCGTCTTTAGTATTTATAGCAGCAGACGTCTTGTTTTTTATTATTCAGTTTTCTGAATTTCAATCAGTCGAAAAAGCTTGTAAAATCTGTTATGATTATTGTTCCAGTTATTCAATGAAGTTATAAGCTTTCGACTCAATCATACTCTGTATTTCTGTTCTTTTGATCTGCATTCAGATACCAAATTCTAACAGTGACCAGATAAAGAATGCTATTGTAGGTGAATTTGTGTGAGTACACAAACATCAAACCGAAGAGTGAGGGTGAAAAGATAAGGATGCCCCTGAAGATTGATGGATCTGTCCTTACATCAGAGGTTAAAAGAAATTACGAAATTGAAGTTCATGCTTTCTGAAGGGATTTACAAGAAAGAAATCACAGGTTGTCTTCCGGAAGAAGATCAAGTAACCACACGTTAGACCAACACAGCTACTGCCAGTAGAAACGGGAACCAAGGTTTTGAATCTTCTTCCCTCAAAGTCCTCTAAATAGCACACATTCTTGGTGCTAGTAGAGAACGATACTGACATGGGTCGTCTAGAACCCATAAAATTGTTCATGTGAGTACTTGCAAGTGACCTCCAAGATTTACAAACCCCGCTGAATGCAAAGAAATCAACGGGTCCAAGTTCCATCATAATTGGCAAGAGCAGGTCATCGTCAAGATTTGACCATGACAGACCTCTGTCATCATCAGAAGTCTTCAAACTCTTGCTGCTAGTTGCACCATGGTTTGGTTTTACTCATTCTTGTCTTAGTGTTTCTACAATTACATAACAGGTACATTAGTTTAGTTTCGTACAGGTACATAAGTCAGTCACTATACGTCTCACGTCACGTACGTCACGTCACGTCCGTCACGTCACGTCACGATACTTGAAAACTAGACCAAAATTCACTAAAATCTTTGGAAAAACAAGAGACATATATATGGTCATTTGATGTGTATCACATGTAATAGAGAAGATAAACTAGTCTTCTGAAGAATGTAATTATGTGAAGATGTGATCATTTTTCCATGCCTTAATTCTTTTATAATTATGATAGCATGGCCTCAAACAGTAAAAAAGTGTGCAGGCTAACAAATATTTCATGTCCTCAAACAGTCTCCTAAAGGAAGGTTTGAATGCTTTGGGAAAACAGTCAAAAGTCTGGGCTAGACAAGAAGTTTAGACAAATCATACTATGTTTTACAAACACCCCACCGATTGAAATTTTGGGATGGGATTGATATGAATTACAGAGTTATATACTCACTAATAGAACAAAGAAACACTTTGATAGAAATAATGTTAACGTCCATTAGCAAGATTTTTAGGAGGATGAATATGAAGGTATTGCCAATTAGTGTCCATTAATAGAAGTGACATCCCCTAAACATCTTTATCAACATATTACCCTACAATCCACCATGAAGATTTTTAAAATTGTATATATGTGGCTGTAGTTAGTTTCATTGGTTAGCTCATAAAATTATGTTTGCAAATAAGAATTGATAGTTCAGAAAATGGTTTAAGTATCTATAAAGTGAAAAAAGGTAGTAATTAGTTAAAAGTTCCTATTTTAACGAATATTCTTCCATTTAAGAAAAAAAACTTAGTTTGTAACTACATTGAAAACAAACAACATATGACAAAATAAATAAATAAATCAATGGCAAGATCAACCGCCAATAACCCAAAAAGTAGTGAAGGGTAAAATAGTGTCATCTGTAACATATAGACACAAACAAAGAAAGAAAAGAAAAAACACGCATGGCATACATGTACCCTCCTCTAGAAGTCCTTAACCTCAATTCTACGTTTCCACAAACTCTTACCCTGAACACTGTCCTTTGAGAGGTACAACTCTATCGATCCTACCTATCCCAATATAGTTTGGGCCTGCCTCTACTCCTCCCATCCACATTATGATATCCGCCGGCATAGTACTCCGCCTCCACTTCACATGCCTAAATCCTCTCAATCTCCATTCCCTTGTATAATATGATATACTAGCTACTCCTAATCTTTCCCATACAAACTCATTTCATATTGGGTCTAAGCTTATGTGTCCACACATCCACATTTGCATCCTCATGTCTTCCATCTCCATCATGTGCGCATGTGTCTTCTTAATGGCCTAAGAATCCTTTCCATGTATAATTTGGAAATTCTTGCCACACGGAACCGCCAAAGCATCCCTCCACCTACACCATACTGCCTGAACTATGTGTGCTGTGTCCCCATCACTTTTAACAAATGAACCTAGATAATTGAACTTAGTTGACTGTGGATTCACTAGACCTTCAATGGTGACCATGGTATCAACATGTAACAGTGCATATTGTCTGCACAACCTTAGAACAACTTGTCTTTAAGTGCTTTCTTTGTAAAGCAACTCTCCACTCCTCTAGTCTCTCACTGAGATTATGTTTACATTCTCTAACTAACACAATATCGGCAGCAAAAAATAGCACCACAAAACTGCCTCCTGGATTGACTTTGAAAACTCGTCCAGGACAACCACCGTAAAAAGGTATGCACTCAACACAAACCCTTTATGGAGGCCTATCTTTATACGGAAGAAGTCAGTGTCACCCACACCACACATGCTTGTTTTTAGTTTGCAAGAATGCAACTCTTAAAAGTGTTAACTTATGATAGAGAACACAATAGCAAATTTTGCAAATTTACCACGTGTAAAATACAAATACTAATGTTGATTAACCAAATCAAACCCATTAGATCACAACGGCAAAATATCAAGTCAGGTTTAAATTAGATTAAGCCAAATTTAGGTAAATTGATCGATTTAGGAGTAAAATATCCAATTTGTAGACTGAAATTAATAAGAAAACTAATTTGATTATGGTAACAATTATTCAATATTTTGTAACCCTAAATCATAAATAAAACAAGACCAAATTATTTTAATTGAGAAATTTATGAAATATAATGCAACAAACAAAGAGGAAACATCCAAACAAAGAAGCCATAGAAGCACCTATAGATGCAATCACAAACAAACACGTCGATAAAAGAGTGGTTAATTGAATAGTCGGGACAATGGCAAATAGCAATGAGGCAAATTAGAGATATGAAAGGGAAACAAGAAAATATATAAAGAGAAAGGAACCACCTCTAAGCTAAACCCTAAGGCCCTGTGGGCTACATATCGGGTTATAGCATTACCAAATAAATGGCATATAATCTCATGCACATCTTTGAAAATGGAAATGAGACAAGAGATAGGAAATGAGGGCTAACACCAAGGCCTAGTGGGCTACATAATGGGCTATAACACAAACAAATAAATGACATATTATATAACTGATATGTGCAAAATGCAACATATAAATTAATCAAACAAGGCATAAAATCAACCCTTTTATGTACTAATGTTGGAAAAAATGCGTTTCTTTGTATATTTTTTATTTTCATGACTAAACGAGCTTAAACGTCCAAAAAGGAACAAATTAATGGCAAAAACCAACACAAATACAAGAAAGAGGAACTGACACACCATGCCTACCCACCAAGCTACACCCAAAGACCAAAACAACAATCTAGAAGACAAACACGGGGACGTGCCATCTAGACATGGGTCGTGCCCCACTACAGAATGTGTTCAAGGCCATGCAAATCAAGACAAAACAAAGTAGACCAGAGACACGGGCCGTGTCTCCAAGACACAGGGCCGTGGTCATGTGACATTTGTGGTAATTCGATCATGTAATGATTTCCGAACAATTTATCAATCAATGAAATATTGTGTTTTACTTCCGAGACTTATTTATATTCATAACATTTGTGTATTTTCAACCTTTGTGCAATTTCGATATTTCGAACCTTTTTGGAAGTGAAATCACAAACCGTTACGCAAACGTAATCATTTGACGCGACATACACTCCGAAACAATGACATAAGCTAAACATACTCTAAATACCCTATACATAACTTAGAAATAAGTTTTGAAGGGATCGGTTTTTGCAAAATCTGCAAAAGTATGCCGATTCGCGTATTTTGTAATATGGAACACATACGCACATTAAAAAAATT
The DNA here is from genome assembly GCA_947069175.1 of Scalesia atractyloides. Taxonomy (NCBI): domain Eukaryota; kingdom Viridiplantae; phylum Streptophyta; class Magnoliopsida; order Asterales; family Asteraceae; genus Scalesia; species Scalesia atractyloides. The sequence goes on along the minus strand of CAMTDV010000021.1, from coordinate 21,974,610 downwards.
TTGTAATCACTAAAAATCTTGTATTTTAGTGATGATAATGCAAAAATATCATTCTTTACGCAATTACGGTCGTTTTCGCATTAATTAAAGCGTTTGTCGTAATTATGCAAAAAACGCAACCGTACAACCGAATGAACCGACATCCATGAGATTTCCGAGCATATTTCAAGTTCCCTATGCTTTATCATCCTTATAGAGCTTAAAAATGAGGTTAACGGGTGTTAAAAGTGTCAAAACGCAACAAAACAAGTCAAGGGGCCAAAGCTGTCAACAATTGAAACTTGCTGCCAGCTGTCACACCCCAACCGATGGCGGAAACATCGGGGAGGGACAAAAAAAAGATTGCAAGAGACTTTATAACACTATTTGTGTAATATTTAATAATTCAAAATTTCATTCTCATAAATTCTCAAAGAACGAGTACATAGTTTGGAAATGGAAATTACAACAAGCTTTAAATAACTAAACAACATGAAATGAAATACGTAAATTTTAGTCTAGGTGTGTATCTAATCCACCCTAAATATGATTCTTCAATGACATCAATTAGATTCCTGCAACATGTATTATAATAGTATATCAACAAAAATTTGGCGAGCATACAAGTTTGATACATAGCATAGTAGTGATAAAGTTGTCTCATATCAAACATGGTAACATTGCATATAATTGTTATTAACATACTAACATGTGTTCAATATATGTCAATCCAAAGTCTATGTTGGTGCATAATGTCTATGTCTTAGTCTTATATCGAGTCTGTATAGTATAGAGCTGAATAGGCTAGGTATAGGAAGTATTTATGTTTGTTTTAGCCAAGTTCGCCCATGATGTTCATGTAAATGCATGTTCAGCCGAACTTGCTTAGGCAAGTTCGGGCGAACTTGTGTCCCTAGGGGCAAACCTGCAACTCTATAAATACCTATCTAGCCTCATTTATTTGTAACTTTGGCATTTTGGAGGCGAAGCTCTGTCAGTTTGTAACAAGAACGTTTGATCAATAAAACTGACGATTAATTGATTAAATCTTGTCTATTGGTAAACACGACGTAATATTTCCGCTATTATGGACGTTATATATCAAATTTAGTTCCTAAGCATCGAGGATCGGTCCTACAAGTGGTATGAGAGCTAGAACAGCCTGATTTGATAGTATCAAGACAAGAACACTTCTGTTTCTACTCCATTCTTCTATTTTTCTTAACTTTTGAACATAAAATGAAGAATTCACGGTCAAAATCTTTTCAAATTTGAGTATATCATGTAAAATACAACAAAGATAAACCCTTGAAAGATTGGAGACCAAATTCAACCGAATTCATGTCAAAATTTTGAAAACACCATGTTTTGGAAAACCCCCAACTTCGAACTTGTTAGCCAAGTTCGGCCGAACTTGGTCTAAAAAGTCACTTTTCAAGTGAAGTTATAGCAAGTTCGCTCGAACTTGTGTAATTTTTGAAGAAATCTTGATTAAGTTCGCTCGAAGTTACTGATTTTCCATTGATTTTATAGCAAGTTCGACCGAACTTGTGTAATATCAAGGAATCTTAAGTAAGTTCGCCCGAACTTACTAGCATTTCATCAAAGTCCTATTAGCAAGTTCGCTCGAAGTTTCTGTTTGGTTTGTGTTGTAAGTTCGACCGAAGATCAAGCATAATTTTTCAAAACATAAATCACAAGTTCGACCGAACTTGTGATAAATTCAAGAATTCTTCATTCAAAACTATAAGTTCGACCGAACTTGTAGTAGATCTAACATTTTCAAAAGTTTTTGAATATTTTCAGTGTACACGTCTCGTTAATCACAATGGATGATATGCAAAGAGCTTTTATGTCCGGAGCTAGTTCGTCGAATGCCAACGTGATTCATCAAGTCAATCTTGATAACGAGATGGGGACCACTGTTAAACCGCCCAAGCGATAGCATGGACGAATATGAAGCATGGAAGGAGAAATTCACATATTGGGTTCAAGCCATGCACTTCGCTGGCTGGGTATCAGATTGAAAGAGGCTACACTGTTCCGATAGATGAACATCACCAAGTCCTTGAAAAGTACAATTACTTTACAGTACAGAGAGACGAATACATTGCTCAGAAGAAGATGATCAGTCTCATTCAACAGTCTGTCAAAGAAGATATCCTGATTTTGCTACCAGAGTATACCACTGCAAGAGATCTTTGGTTGTCATTACAGAAGAAGTATCAAGGCAGTGCCGAAATGATCAAAAGTAAAAAGAAACCATGAAGCAAATGATCGAACGCTTCTGTCATCTTAAAGTTCAAATGCGAAGACACGTCTCGAGAAGACAGAACAAGAATACATCGACAAGCTTGCTGACGCACTACCAGATGGTGAATGGACTACTTATTTGATGGTTCTGAAAAATAGTGATAAGTGGGATTTCTTCAAGTTATCAACATTTATCAATAAACTGAGGGCCATGAAATGGAACTCTCTAAGATTGCAAAGTCAAAGAACGCTAATGTAGTTCAAGACGTTGGGTTGTACTACAAAAGTGGAATGCAAGACAACATTTCAAGTCCGAAAATTGGGACAGCATTTAGTGCGAACATGAATGCTTCTCCAGAGAACCAGAGTCAATCACAACCTCATAATGATCAGAGTCCACAGAGTTCATTCTCAAGCACTGGTTCAAATTCATCTTATCAAATTCAAGCAAATCACAACAACAATCAAATTCTGATTCGAATGTATACAAGTGCAACATTGCAATAAATTTGAACAATGTTGTTTCAGAACAAGTCGCTAAACAACATATGTCTCTTCTCGCCACTGTTCTGGAGTCATACAAAAGTCTTGTATCCAGTAAAATTGGAAATCCCGAAATGACGGCAGAAGATTATGACCAAGTGGATGAAAAAGAACTCGAGTTGATGTATATCAAGTGGTGTTTAGCATCTATTATCCGAAGAGTCACAAAGTTTGTTGCTCTCACTGGCCGAGATATCGGAAATTCAAGCAACAAGTTGGGCTTCGACAAATCAAAAGTGACGTGCTTCAGATTTCGCCAAAAGGACATTTCAAGAGAGAGTGTAAGAATCCTGAAGCAACGGGAAATCAGAGTCCGTTCGGAGGAGGCAACGAGTATTATAAGAAGTCACTTCAATACAAGCCATTTCCAAAGAAGACTCAGGTTGAAATCCAAGAGAAACCAAATAGCAGCAGCAATGAGAAAGCTATGGTAGCATCAAACGAAGATGATGGTTTCGACTGGAATTCCTACATCGGTAAGAAGACCGGAGTTGCTTGATGGCTGAGATAGTTGAAGATACTTCTGCAGAGGAAGCAGCGGCAGCGGCAGAAGCAGCGCTGTAGAACAGATTCTGCTGGAACAATACTTGCATCAACAACCAGAAGAAGAGGAGTATATCCACATGCAGAAACAAGGATTTTATCTCCTAACTCGTGTGATAGTTTTGCAGGTCATTTTGATTGAAGCTCTAAAGAACAAGTGGTTGAGGAGAAAACAATTGATGAAGAGATCATCAATGTTACACAAGAAGTGAATGCCGAAAACCTCAAGGACATGGCAGATAAAACTTTAATGGCAAATCTAGCTAAGGTAGGTCCAGAGGTAAATGAAGTTGTCAAAGTACAGATTGTAGAGGTTGAAAAACCTTGTACAAAATGTACTGAACCATGTTCTGAGTGTACGAAAAATAAAAAAATTATCGCTGAAAAACAATGTGCATAATGAACTTTTGAAATACGATTATCCACAATGAAGGAAGCGTATGATAAAATGAAAAATGATTATGGTAGACTTGATAGAAATAACATTGAACAACATGATACCATAAGAATGTTAAAAGGAACAGTAATGGATAAGCAAAAAGCGATTAATATCTATATTAACACCATTGCTCAAACTAAGCAACAACTCCAGGACATGACAATTGAAACAGAACGTGTTCAACAAATTTTGAGAAGTTACACATGTAATGCATATGTCATTGATCACATCCTTCCGACAATTCCATCGAAGAGAAACTTAAAAAGAAAATTGGTAAGGAATACAACAATGTTCCTCAACCCCTTTGCGAGAAGTAGTGTCGCAAATCCGCTGATGGGATGGATAAGGCACTCAACATTGAGTTATCAGAAAAGAAAACTAAGTTGCCAGAGAACATTGATGTAATCTATACTAAAAACAGATGATGACAATGTTGTGGTTAAAAAAGTTGTTGAAAATGTTTTGAACGATTCTGATGAAGGCAGCTTTAGAAGCGCCAACTCGAGCTCAAAGAATTCAGATTCATAGTCCGAAGATGACGATACATCATCGGAGAATGATCTATGTGATGATCCTAATGTTGTCATGTACAAGATTAAGGAATCTGATAGATTATACTTTGATGACAGTTTTCCGATTCAGAATGTGAAGGAAGAATTATTAGACAAATTCTTTAAACTCATGGAAGTCACATCAGATGATTTGGAGATCAATGAAAAGAAATTCTATTCCAAACCTAAAAGAAACAACTATCGAAAGAATGGTGGTGATCATCCGGAAAACCGAAGAGCTGGGTTGGGATTAGAAGAATCAGATGAACCTAAAAGGAAACCGTCACCATTTCATGAATACAAGAATAAAAACATGAATTTTTATGTAGGACCGATCCTCGATGCTTAGGAACCTAAATTTGATATCTAACATCCATAATAGCAGAAATATTACGTCGTGTTTACCAATAGACAAGATTTAATCAGTTAATCGTAGTTTTATAGATCAAACACTCTGGTTACAAACTGACAGAGCTTCGCCTCTGAAATGCCAAACTTACAAATGAAGTAGGCTAGCTAGGTATTTATAGAGACACAAGTTCGCCCTGGGAGACACAAGTTTGCCCGAACTTGCCTAGCAAGTTCGGCCCGCACATGCCTTTACATGAACTTCATGGGCGAACTTGGCTAATACAAACATAAATACTTCGTATACCTAGCTTATTCAGCTCTATACTATACACACTCGATATAAGACTAAGACATAGACATTATGCACCAACAGACTCCCTTGGATATCGTCTTCGTCTTGTGTCAGTCTTCAAAACTCTGAATTTTTGACCGACGTACTTAGCTTTCTGATCTGATTCATCATCTGAAGACCAATCTTCAACAATCACTCGATTTGTACTCATCAGCTTCAAACCTTCTCTCATACTGATACTCTTTTGGTTCAAATGTGTTAACATTCATAACTTCCTCAAAATCAAACTCTAAGTTCTCAGCTTCAACTTCAATTAGTGTCGCAAAATCTTCTTTCAAGTAGTTATGTACAAACTCACCTTCTTCCACATTGTGTTCCAACATTAGCAATAAAGGCTTCGTGGGTACTGCAGTCACAGGCTTCGCAGAACGATCAATATCTAACAAATCAATATCATCTGACGGACCTTTCTCCCCTGACTCCCCATGGCTTTTATCTTCCATCCTGTTTGACTCATCGTCCATGAGGGCAGTAAAATCAAAATCATCAATGATTTTGGCTTCAGAAACTCTAATACCACCAATATTACCTGATCATCGTCAGCAACATTCCAATCCTCTATCCCCTCTACCTCTTCATCTTCATCCTTATCTTCCTTTTCAGCTTCATCATCGTCTTTTTCTTTAGTAACAATGATAGAATCGGAAGGCTTGACAGATTCGTCAATCTTTTAGATATCAGACTCAGAAGCTTTTGAAATATCTTCAATGGTTTCTCTGGAACACAGAAGACTTCTCAGCAGTCTCAGAAGATTTAGGGGCTTCACCCTCAACATGCTTTCCTTTACACTTTCAGCTAATTCTTTCTCAGCAGGCTCTTTTGCTTCCTGACGATCCAGACGATCATATTAGCAATGAAATCAATGTTCAGATTGTTTGCTAACACTTTCTGCAATCTGTTGCATCTTCGATCGTTCAATGCTTGGATAGTCTTTAGATCTGTAATCTCAGTCTGCAATTTCTCATTCGCGTCTTGCAAACTTTCAATTAGTGCTTTGAAATACTCCCTTTCATTTTCCATCACCTTCACTTTATCCTCAAGCAACTCTTTTTCGACTTCGCTTTGATTCACCTTCTTAACAAGCTCCTCTTTTCAATCTCATTCTGTGCAACTTTCTCTTCTAACGCCTTCACGCGCTTCTCTAGCATCTCAAAATTAGATTTTGGGAAACATCATCCAAGTCTTCGAGACTGATTGGACCATGTGGCATATCACCAAACAGATTTCCCCTTGGTGTCTTTGGCGTTGAATCTTTAGGTGTTGTAGCTTTCGGTGTTTACTTCTTAGGAGTAGAACTTTAAATATTTGAAGTCGTCGAAGCAACAGTGATTGGATGATAGGAACTTCAACAAAATCAGACACAGGAGGTTCTTGTGTAACTCCTGGCCTTTCTGTTTCAGCATGAACAATAACAGGAGGTTCTTGTGGAGGAGGTTCGTGTGTGACTCCTTTCTCCTGAGCACCAGAAGGTTCTTGTGGGGCTTCTGTGCTTTTCGACTTACTTTTGTACCTCTTACTTACAGCCTTCTGAGCTTTCTTTGCTTTTCTTTTACCTTTGGTCTGAGGTGACCTGTAGTCTTCTTTGATATTTCGATTGCTGGAGACTTTGTACGCTTAGACTTTTTCTTCGGTCTCTCCTCATCAGACTCTTTTTCAGTGTTAGGATCAAAATCTACATCCAACTCTCTTTCCTTTTCTGCTCTAATCTCTGCCTTAGTCTTTTCTGGCTCTTTAGCAGGAATTTCTTTATCAGAATCATCTTCATTTTCAGAAGTAGCATATATAACATCATCTTGAGTTGTTTTCACAGTTTCTTGACTCTCAATAACAACTACAGCGCTCAATCTAGCAACTGCTTCAACGTTTTTAGGTTCCTCTTCGTCAACGAGCATCGTTTTACTTTCTTAGCAGCTCGTTTTTTCTTTGGCTTATCAGCTCATGCCTTCAAAAACCATTCACTCCTTGCCTTAGGTTTGAATTCTTTGAACCATTCTCGTTCAGCATTAAGTTCTTTCTCATCATCGCTACCATCTTTTCTCCATTTGTTATCTGGCGGCGATATATAATTCAAATCTTTAATGGCTCGAATACCGGCTTGGCAACAGGAGCTGAAGCTTGTTTCTGGAACTTGATTAGCTTCTTTACTGTTGTTTCATCAAGATGAACTAGATACAACACATCATTTGGATCTCGTGCAATGTTGGGATACTTCTCGCCAATCAACATCTGAACAAATCTCGGATATAGGCATAGCCTTGAATCTTCCATGTTCTTTGACATGTGAGTGAAAACTAACTTAGAAACATTAAACGGCTTCTTCAGAATAAGCGTCGTTGCCATGCTAGCCAAATAGTCTTGAACATCATCTAATCCGGCTTTACGATGGCTGAATGTGTGAATTAGAGCATGCATCAAAAGCTTGTAGGGGTTTGGCACTTCCCCTTTCTTCAGCGTCGGTTTGTTCACACTCCCCTTATAACCCATATGAAAGAAACAACCACGCACCATCTTCTCGTCTAAATGAATCGGATGTCTTCATTATCTTTGAATTCCAGAATCCGTCGAATATCGTCTTCAGTCACAGAAATTGGTTTAATTTCATTTCCAACTTGTACTGTTGAAGTGATTGTCTTCTCGTCAGCACTAAGGCTTGCATTCATCCAAAAGTTAACGATGTGTGATCAATATGATACTGTGCGCTCTGTAATAGCTCGGCGAATAGGCTTTCCTCGAGAAACTTCAATATACTGTCGTACTCCTTCAGTGACGAACAGATAGATTTGTCAAGCGTAATGCACGTATTGTGAGTTTTACAGAACTCAACAGAAATTACACGCGCTGGAACTTGTACCTGAAAAACATGACGCAAAACAATTAGCACGCATTTCGAGAAAAATTTCACATTTCTAACATTTATATCAGTTCGGGCGAACTTGATATATGTGTTCAACATTCTGTCTAAGTTCGCTGAACATGTATTAAACACATGTTCAACATTGAATGATAAGTTCGGGTGAACTTATGTTAACAACATTCAGTTTTTCAAGATTCAAGTTCGGGCAAACTTCCATATGATATTCAAAACCAAATACATGAAGCTCGGTCGAACATATCTCAATTCTCTTTATTCAGTTTTTGTTTTTAGACAAGTCCGGTCGAACTTGACAACAAGTTCGGCCAAACTTGTCGTCTTCTCCAAAGACCAACTTGTTCAAAACAATTAAACAGCCGTTTCACTTCAATCAAAACATGTTATACAGTCGATTTTATGTGTAGATTAAGAATCTAAGTTCAATTTTTACCAAAAACTCTTAGATTTATCAGATTTTAAACTTTTTTATCTAATTTCCTTCATTACTGTCCAAACACAGTTCAATGATCAAATCTCACCTCAGCCATGGTAATTAGTGTGCTAATCACCAAAAACTGACTTAATTTGGACAGCGTAAGGTGTGAAATTGCCAAAATCGTTCAAATTATCTCAAAGCTCAAGTTCGCTCAGAGAGTGTGTGTTTGCTGATAAGTGAGTTCGGCCGAACTTGATTGGTATTTATACCAAGTCAAGTTCGGCGAACTTGCTAAGCCCAGTCAAGTTTGGGCGAACTTAACTATAAAACAACACAGCCATACTTTAGCAAGTTCGGTCTAACTTGCTGATTGTTAAACTTGATTTGTTTTAGCAAGTTCGACCGAACTTGCCAAACCACAATTTTTAACTTTTTCAAATTTTCATTTTTGACCCCTGAACTTTCCAACTTTTTATCAGTTATGAAAATCCACTCAGTTGACCAAGTCCAAGCTAATGACTTGGTTAACCGATTTGTCTGTCGAGTCCAAGTTAATGACTCCGGTTTGACCCGTCACGAACAAACTGTTGATATTTTCAAAACAAAGTTTCAAATTAATGAACTTTTCATCATTTTGACTTTTTAGATTAACATATTAGCTCCCAGCCCGTTGTCAAAGAAATTCCCACCAGTTCTAGCATCTTACCAGACTTCGAAGATCCGTTCTCCAACATTGGTTTGCTGAAAACAATGTAGAAATAAAATCTTTTTGTATTTTTGTAAGTTTATGCTAAAACACACCGAAAATCTTTGATTTTAATCTGTAAAGCTGGAATACTATGAAATAAGCAATGTAAACTATGTACAAACATATTTACAGACATATTTTTGTGAATTCGTGTCTAAGGATCATATCAGTTGATTGAGACATATCACCAGTACCGTTGACCTTTTGCAGACTTTAAGTTTTAAACTCATTTACCTAGATTGTCGATATGTTTGTCCACTTAAGCTTTACCACATTTTTCAACTGTTTCAAATATGTTAAGGTAGAATTCATGAAACTTGACTTATCTGTGGATCCCACTTCTTGAATATACTCCCGTATCCAGATTCCCTAGATTTCATCTTGCAGGTGAATATAGCGTAGTTGATATCTGTATCTGGGTTGTGCGAGACCTTGAGAGCTCAGGTTAGTACTACCTACATACAAAAAGATGAAGGCTCGTCTTTAAGGTGTGTTCCACTTAAGGATTCTTTTTAGCACTGCGAATGATTAGATCTTTCGATTCTTTTCAATATGCATGCAGTTTGGAGGTTTAAAGCGAAAGTATTATAGAAGTTCAGGCCATTGCTTCCTAAAATCAGAAGAACTTGTATAATACCTCAGATATCAACTATCTATAAAGACCTCGTATCTCAAAATCAGGCAATCTTTCAAACGAAATTTCGGAGTACTAAGTCCATATATCCAAGATGTGTTAATCCTCAAGATTAAGCAGTTATAAAATTTAGTTTATATCTCGAAAACAGTTTACTGAACGTTTTAAGCCTATCGAACATACACAGTAAGATCGTATATCACTTTTAAAATTTACATTTCTTTAGCATATGTGATAGTCCACTAATGTACTATCATTTCCTTATATGACACTGAACTCTTTTTGTCTTTTTCAATGTTTTTGTACATTTGGAATTTTTATATGTTTTGGATTTTAAAATTTTCGAAGTTTTTGTATTTTCTCTAACATTTCTCCCCCTAAAATCAAAAACATCTTTTTGGATTTTAGTTTTTAACAAAATTCTAAACTAGAAAGATATTTACAAACCAATGTGGATCACGCGAACTCGTCGTCCGATCCGTATTCAACCTCAGTGTCCGCACCTGTCAGCAAATTTTCATACCGTTAATTCTCAGCAAGTATTTAAAGCGTGACAAAGAAAATGGTTTGGTATAAAAATCAGCTTTTGTTCGTCGGTGTGGATTTTTTCTATTCGCACCAATTTCTTTTCATAGCAATCACGAATGAAAGGATAATGAATTTCAATGTGTTTGTGCGTGAATGATGAACCGGATTTTTAGTTATATCTATGGTTGCCTTGTTATCAACATACAGCGGAGTGTCTAGAAATTGCAGACCATAGTCTCCCATTTGTTGTTGAATCCACAGAATCTGTAAACAACAGCTGGAGGCCGAGATATACTCAGCTTCACAGGTAGAGAACACCTGTAGTCTATTTCTTACATTGCCAGGTTACCATTCCTTTTCCGAAGAACTGGCATCCCGCTGTAGTTGTCTTTGAGTTCAACTTATCTACACCAAAATCAGAATCAGCATAGCCTGTGAGGTCGAAATTGTCGTTCTTCGGGTACCACAAGCCGGTGCTTGGGAATCCTTTCAAATATCTGAAGATTCGCTTCACAATCTGCATGTGTAAGATCCTCAGGCTTGACTGATATCTGGCGCATAGGCAGGTTGGATACATAATATCTGGGTGCGATGCCGTCAGATACATCAGCGATCCAATCATCGATCTGTATAACGTCTCGTCAACTTTGGCTCCAGTCTCGTCAACCAAATGGCGTGATTTAGAGCAAGAGGCATAGATAAAGGCTTCAAGCTTTCCATTCCAAACTTCTTTAAGATGTCGTGAACATACTTAGTCTGATGAAGAAAATACCATCCGGAAGTGATCTACTTGCAAACCAAGAAAGAACTTCATTTCGCCCATCGAGGACATTTCGAATTTCTTTTCATGATTCCCTCAAACTCCTTGCAGAGACTATCGTTTGTAGATAAAGATGATGTTGTCAACGTAGATTTGAACTATATCAGATGCCCATCAACTTCTCTGGTGAAAAGAGTACTATCCACAGTTCCTCTGATAAAGTTGTTTCCGATGAGATGTTGCGATAACGTCTCGTACCAAGCTCTCGAGGTTTGGTGTAGTCCATAAAGAGCTTTATCCAGTAGGTACGCTTTCTTTTGTTGAGTGGATCGACAAACCCTGTGGTTGTCCAACGTACACCTTCTCGCGTAATTTTCCGTACAGAAAAGCTGATTTGACATCCAATTGATAGACCTTTAATCCTTTCCATGATGCGAAAGCTAGAAAAATTCGAATAGATTCCAAGCGAGCTACTGTGCATAGACTTCCGTGTAGTCTATCCCTTCCTGTGGTGAAATCCCTTGACAACAAGCCTATCTTTGTTACGAACAATAACCCATTATCATCACGTTTACACTTAAAGACCCATTTTATATCAATTACTTTCTAATTTTCTGGTAGGTCTTCAAGCTTCCACACACCCAACTTCTCAAACTGCAATAATTCTTCTTGCATTGCTTGTACCCAACTTTCATCGGCTAAAGATTCATTAACTGTCTTTGGCTCAATCTGAGAAATAAAACATGAATAGAAGCAATAGTTCTGGGTTGTAGTAGTGCGTGTGTAGAAACAACTGATGCTTTATTAATTTGCCCTTGAGTTCTAACACCAGTTTATAGTTCTCCAATAATATTTGTTGACAGGATGATGGGAATATGATCGCGGCAATTCTTCACTTGGAACATCTACTGAGTTTTGCAGATTCGTGATGTTGAGATCAACGACCAATTCAACGTTTGGAGAGCTTGATGAAGCTTCATTTCTGTTGTTCGGGACTGCAGATTGATTAAGAAGACTTGTTATCTGCTCCACTTCTTCATCTGAAGAAGATGATTCCCCATGAGCATCAAATGTTGGTGCTTCATCTGAGTCAGAATTTTGATCCTGAGGCATACTGGGCTCCGTTGTTGTATTCACTCGTTCAGTAGAGGCATTTGTTGGAGGAGTAGCAGGTGTTGTTAATGTTTCAGAAACATTTTCAGCCGGAACACCACTATTGCTTGAACTTGCACCAGAAAAAGATGGATCCAACGTGGGTTGATTAACCACAATTGGTCGAACAATTTGTTCTTGATTCGCTGACTGGTGAAGGTAGTACAACGTTGCACTTCTTCGTCAATCGGTGCTTTCGGGCAAGTAAAATGACTTCCAAAGGTCTTGATAGTTAAACAGCCACACGTCACCTTTCCTTTGAATAGGATCCGTGTAGTTGAAACAATCCACGTATTGTGCTTCAATAACCTTTCTCAATGAAGGAACATATACTCTTCTCAATGGACTCGCATATCCGACAAAGAAACCTTCAAGAGAATTAGCTCCGAATTTGCATCTTGGTCTATTACGGTACATGGTGCACCGAATGGTTCTAAGAACTTAAATTTGGCTTCCATCGGTTTATCATCTCAAAACATGTTTTCTTTGTTGGTTTGACAGTGAGAACCCTGTTTAGCGTGTAGCAAGCCAAACAACCGCTTCACTCAGAAGCTGATAGGAAGTTTAGAATCTGCAAGCATGGTTCTCGCAGTTTCAATCAAAGTTCTGTTTTTCCATTCAGCTACTCCATTTTGCTGTGGAGTATAGGGAGCACTAAACTCGTGCAGAATCCCTTTTGCGTTGCAGAATTCCTTCAATTTGGTTTTTCTTAAACTCTGTGCCGTTGTCACTTCTAATGCGTCTGACCGGCAGATGATAAAGGTTCTCGAGTTTCTTGAATAGAATAACCAAGTTCTCGAACGTTTCGTCTTTTGATTCTTGAAAGAATACCCACGAATATCTCGAATAGTCATCTGTCACGACCAAGCAATATAAGTCTCCTGAGATGCTTCGAACATTTACAGGACCAAATAAGTCCATGTGGAGAGTTCTAATGGCAACTTGATTGAATTTAGAATTTTCTTTGGATGAGATTTCTTGATCTGATTTTCCTTTTTGCATTCCAAGCAATGATCAGACATCTGAAAACTTCGAAGATTTACGCCTTCTACAAGATCATTATGAACCAAGAAATTCATTTTCGCAAATGAATATGCCCCATCTTACGATGTCAAAGAAGAGAATCTTTTTCGGTAGCCTTTGACATAAGACATTGTGCTGATTTTGATAAAGTGGTAGCGACACCCATATTAAGAGCATATAAATCATTCTCTCAAGGTGCTCGCATCAGAATCCACACATCTGGTATTTTGAATCCCGGCTTCAAGATAATACAGTCTTTTCGTTGAAATGGACTGTGAATTTCTTGTCACAAATCTGCGATATACTAGAAGATTGTTCTCAAGTTCTGCAATATAGTTCACCGATCAAATGAAACTACGCCATTGGAGAGTTTTCCCTCGGCGACTATTCCACCTTTGATTTCCTGCAAATCTAACATATCCACCATTGATAGCTTTAATGTCGAATAGCATGCCTTCATTCTCGTCATATCCTAGACGCTCCACTATCCAAAATCCACTTAGAAAGTACGGATCTCTGGAGTCCCGACACATTTTAACAATCTATTTAAAAAGTGAGACCCAAGCCTTTTTGGTCTTGGGTTGAATTGGATAACCATCATCAAAATCAAATTCACATTCATCAGCATAATCGAATCCACCGTTATCTACAGAATAAACTTCCCATTTTCATCTAAATTTTCTATGATGTTTATGTTTGAAAACTTTACCGTCTTTTATCTTTTGACTTGTTACCACTTGCATTTTTGACAGTTTCAGATGTGGTTTCAATTATGATTTCAGATTTTGATTCTTTCTTGCTATCACTAGTCTTAACAGGCTCAAACTTAGTGATTTCAGGTTTAGATTCTTTCGTGTTATCAGTCTTTACCAGCCCAGACTTAATAACACCAGATGTTGTTGACCTTTTCTTGGTAATCCAGGCTTGAGATTTGATATAGCCTTCATGATATAAAATTTGTTTTCTTTTGCCCTAGAAGTTTCTCCTTTTTTGAAAGTAGAATTCTCAAATCTCTTTTCTATTTTAGGTTTAACTTATGGCAAAGATTTATTTCTTTTCAAAATCTTGATTGGTTTTTCAAACTCTCGTTACCTTTTTACAACATTTGATTCTCTTCTTCGAGGATAAGCCGGTTTTGATTTCAGACATTGTCGTGCAATATGACCTATTTCATTGCACTTGAAACATGTCCGATTATCAAGTGGATGTCCCTTTAGTGGGTAGTTTTACCCCACTTGATGTTTTAGCACCACTTGTAACCTTGGCTTTATCTCGAATTTTTTTCTCTTTTTAAACTCATCATTTGATTGTTTACCAATCAAACTCTCTTCGTGAACCATGTTTGTCCCATATACAAAATTCATGTTTTTGTTTTTATATTCATGAAATGGTGACACTTTCTTTACTTGTTCATCTGATTCTTCTAGACCCAGCCCTGCTCTCCGGTTTTCCGGATGATCACCACCATTGCTTCGGTAGTTGTTTCTTTTAGGTTTGGAATAGAATTTTCGTTCGTTAATTTCCAATTCCTCTTATGTGACTTCCACGAGTTTAAGAATTTATCAAGCAATTCTTCCTTCACATTCTGAATCGGGAAGCTATCATCAAAGTATAGTCTATCCGAATCCTTAATTTTGTATATTACAATATTAGGATCATCACTTAGACCATCCTCTAACAACTTATCGTCATTTTCAGACTGTGAATCGGAATTCTTTGAACTCGAGTGGGCGCTTTTGAAGCTGCCGTCATCAGAATGACTTAGAACATTTTCAACCACTTTGTTAACCACAGTGTTGTTATCATCATCAGATTTAGCATAGATTATATCAATATTCTCTGGCAACTCATCTTTTTCTCAGAAAGTAACTCAACATTGAGTGCCTTATCCATCCCATCTGCGGTTTTACGACAGTACTTCTCGCAAAGGGGTGGAGGAACATTGCTATATTCTTTGCCAGATTTCTTTTGAGGTTTTTCTTCTGATGAGATTGTCGGAAGAATGTGATCAATAACATGTGCATTTGTGGTATAACTTCTAAACAACTGTTGAACTCTTTCAGTTTCGATTGTCATGTCTTGAAGTTGTTGTTTGGTTTCAGCAATGGTGTTAATATAGGTGTCAATTGCCCTTTGTTTATCCATTACTGTTCCACTCAACATCCTTATATTATCACGTTGTTCGATGTTATTTCTGTCGAGTCTGCCATAATCATTTTTCATTTTGTCATACGCTTCTTTCATTGTGCGATAATCATATTTTAACAATTCGTTATGCACATTGTTTTCAGCGATGATCTTTGATTTTTCAGCACATTCGACACAAGGTTTATTACATTTTTTACAGGTTTCTCAACCTCAACAACTTGTACTTTGACAACTTCTTTCTCGACAATTTTTACCTCAGGACCTACCTTGGTTAGATTCACCATTCAAGCTTTATCTACCATGTCCTTGAGGTCTTCGACTTTCACTTCTTGAGTAACATCAATGATCACTTCATCAATCTTTTTCTCCTCAACCACTTGTTCTTTCGAGCTGCCATCAAAATGACCTACAAAACTGTCACAAGAATTAGAGGATAAAATTCCTTGTCTCTGCATACGGATATATTCCTCTTCTTCCTGCTGTTGATGCCAGTATTGTTCCAGAAGAGCTTGTTCGATAGCTGCTGCTTCTTCTGCTGCCGCTGCTTCCTCTGCAGAATTATCTTCAACTATCTCCGCCATCAAAGCAACTTCGGTCTTTTTCCCAATGTAAGAATTCCAATCAAAACCATCATCTTCACTGGATGCCACCATAGCTTTCTCAGTGGTGCTATTGTCAGGCTTTTCTTGGATTTCAACCTGAGTTTTCTTCGGAAATGGTTTATATTGAAGTGCCCTTTTGTAATATTCATTTCCTCCTCTGAAAGGACTTTGATTTCTGGTTGCTTTTGTGTTTCATTCTTTTAAAATGCCCCTTTTGACAGCATTTAAAGCCCATGACTTCGGTTTTGTAAAACCCAATTTGTTGCTGGAATTTCCTATGTCACGGCTTGTGAGTGCAACGAACTTTGTCACTCTCCTGATGATCGAAGCTAAGGACCATTTGATGTCCATTGTTTGAGTTCTTCCTCGTTTACCTGGTCATAATCTTTTGCGGTCATCTCGGGGTTTCCGATCTTATCGGCAACAAGACACTCATAAGATTCTAATATGGTAGTGAGTAGTGACATATGTTGTCTTGCAACTTGTTCTGAAACAACATTGTTCAAATTCACTACGATGTTGCATTTATATACATTTGGATCAGAACTTTGTTGTTGATTCTGATTCGCTTGGCTTTGATAAGTTGAATTTGAACTAGTGCTTAAGTAAGAACTTTGAGGACTCTGGTCATACTGAGGTTGTGATTGATTCTGATTCTGTGGAGAAGCATTCATGTTTGCACTAAAAGCGTCTGAATTTTTTGACTCAAAATACTTCTAGCATTCTGGCTTTGTAATACAGACTGACGTCTTGAACAACATTAGCATTTTTTGACTTCGCCATCTTTAGAAGTTCTATTTTGTTGCCTTCGAGTTTATCGATAAACGTCGAAACTTGAAAAATTCCCACTTATCACTGTTCTTTAGAACCATCAAATACGTAGTCCATTCACCCTCTGGTAGTGCGTCAGCAAGTTTGTCGATGTATTCTTGTTTGTCTTTTCGAGACCGTGTCTTCGCATTTGCACTTTAAGATGACAGAAACGCTCGATCATTTGCTTTATGGTCTCATTCTTTATAATAGTGAAGATATCGAACTGTTGCAGGATAAGTGCCTTTTTGCTTTTGATCATTTTGGCGCTGCCTAGATACTTCTTCTGTATTGACAACCAAAGATCTCTTGCAGTAGCATACTCTGGTAGCAATATCAGGATATCTTCTTTGACACATTGTTGGATGAGACTGATCATCTTTTTCTCGGTGATATATTTCTTCTTTCTGAATCGTCGAGTAATTGTACTTTTCAAGAACTCGTTGATGTTCATCTACCGGAATAGTGTAGCCTCTTTCAATTGACGCCCAGCCAGCGAAGTGCATGGCTTGAACCCAATAGGTAAATTTCTCTTTCCATGCTTCGTACTCGTCCATGCTCATCAGCTTGGGTGTTTGACAGTCGTTCCCATTTCATTATCAAGATTGACTTGATTGATCACATTGGCATTTGATGGAACTAGCTCCGGACATAAAAGCTCTTAATTGATCCTCCATTGTGAATAACAAAATGTGTACTCTGAAAATTTTCAAAAACTTTGAAAACAATTAGTCCTACTACAGTTCGGTCGAACTCGTAGTATCAAATGAAGAATTTTCAGATTTTCCAACCAGTTCGGTCGAACTTGTTAGATTTGTTTTTGAAAATTTTGATTAAACTTTGAGCGAACTTGAGACACAAATCAACGAACTTCGGGCGAACTTATCTTCAAGAATTTGATAAAAATGTAGTAAGTTCGGGCGAACTTACTTAAAGTTTCTTTGAAATTTACACAAGTTCGATCGAACTTGACGTAAAATCAATCAAAAATTGTGTAATTCGAGCAAACTTAGCTGAAATTTCTTCAAACACTACTCAAGTTCGGGCGAACTTGCTAAAAAATCACTTGAAAAGTGATGTTTTAGGACAATTCGGCCGAACATGGCTAGTAAGTTCGATCCTTAGGGTTTTCAAAAACATGGTTTTTTCAAAATTTCGACTGAATTCGGTTGAATTTGGTCTCCAATCTTTCAAGGGTTTATCTTTGTTGTATTTTACATGATATACTCAAAATTCAAAAGATTTTGACCGGGAAATCTTCATTTTATGTTCAAAAGTTAAGAAAAAGAGAAGAATGGAGTAGAAATAGAAGTGTTCTTGTCTTGATACTATCAAATCAGGCTGTTTTAGCTCTGATACCACTTGTAGGACGATCTCGATGCTTAGGAACCTAAATTTGATATCTAACGTCCATAATAGCGGAAATATTACGTCGTGTTTACCAATAGACAAGATTTAATCAGTTAATAGTCAGTTTTATAGATCAACCATTCTGGTTACAAACTGACAGAGCTTCGCCTCTGTAATGCCAAAGTTACAAATGAAGTAGGCTAGCTAGGTATTTATAGAGACACAAGTTCTGAGACACAAGTTCGGCCGAACTTGCCTATGCAAGTTTGGCCGAACATGCCTTTACATGAACTTCATGGGCGAACTTCGCTAATACAAACATAAATACTTCGTATACCTACCTATTCAGCTCTATACTATACAGACTCGATATAAGACTAAGACATAGACATTATGCACCAACATTGTATATGGGACGAACACGGTTCATGAGGAAAGTTTGATTGGGAAACAATCAAATGATGAGTTTAAAAAATAAAAAGAACTTCGAGATAAAGCCAAAATTGAAAGTGGTGCCAAAACAAGTGGTTTAAAACCCACTAAAGGATATCCACATGATTCTCGACTTGTTTCAAGTGCAACGAAATTGGTCATATTGCACGTTACTGTCGAAATCAAAGCCGGCTTATCTTCGAAGGAGAAAAAGTTCAAATGTTGTGAAACCGAAGCAACCAGTGTTTGTAAACCCTGTAAAGATTTTGAAAAGATATGAATCAAAAGCTGAAGTCAAACCTAAGTTTGAAATTCAATTTTTAAAAAAGGTGAAACTTCAAAGGCTAATGAAAACAATTTTTACACCAAGAAGGCTAACATCAAATCTCAAGCCTGGATTGCAAAGATACGGTCAATAACATCTGAGATCACTAAGTCTGAGCTTGTTAAGACTAGTGATAGCATGAAAGAATCAAAATTTGAAATCATAATTGAAACCACATCTGAAAATGTTCAAAACTACAAGTGGTAACTTCAAAAGATAAAAAGAAAGTTTTCCTACGTTTGAAGAAATGTACAAGCAGCCTGATGAAGACATGCTGAAAGAAAAAACTGTTGAATCAGTCCGAGAGGGTAAAGTTCCTAAACCCATGACGAAAGAGGAAATGCTCAAGCATGGAAGTCTTGGTTCAAAGAAATGCCACGTGAACGAAAGTTTAGACGTCACTAGCATTCTTACCAGAGATAAAGATGTTTCGTTAGGGGATATATTGAGTTGGGGATGGTTCAAAGAGCTTAACGTATATGCAATCAAGAGGGAGTTTGGAGTGCAATACTTCAAATACCTTGCTGATTTCAAGACATTACCGTATTGGAATGTGGAAGAGTTGGTACAAACTGTGAACGTTACATACCACATGAAGGTGGTTGATAGTTATTATGGAAAATGACCAAGTATGAAGCGGTAAAAGGATTTAATTACTGGAAGCCTTTTATTCCTAGCCGTAGAATCAAGACGAATAAGAAAATGGGAGAAAAAGACATTACGTTGATCATGAAACGTCCAAGAGCCATGAGGAATATGCCATTTTATGCCGATTGAACAAAACTTCTATCCTTTGTTCAAGTGGTGGCAAATAGATCCAGCTACTTGTGAAGCAGTTATTGTTCTGAAGTTTGAAGAACATTTGGATATATCAAAGGAAAGTGTTGAGGTGATGGGTCATCAGGGCATGAGGGGTTTATGGAGGACGATAAGGATTCTAGATCCTATGTGGCTTGTGAACTGCTCGAGAGAAGATATCAAAACCTTGTTCTACAACAAGATTGTATTAAAGAACGTGAAAAGTTACAAGCTATGCAGTTTCAGAAAGTTGTGAATGTTTGCTATGCGCGCGAAGTCAATTCTGGAAAAAATATGGCAAACGAAGTGGAGAGACTTAGAAAGACTTGAGTTTTTAAAGGAGGAAAAAAGAAATGAGGCGATTAAAGAAAGAATGGAAAAAGCGGTAATGCAAAGTTCTCTAAGAATGGCTAATTTTAAAAGACCACGCCAACTGATCAAACGCTTAATCCAAAGAAAGAACGACCAAGGAAGTCGTTCAAGAACTTCTTCGGTCGTGTGCGTTAACGTTTATATGAAGACAGAGTTTTGAAGACTGATAAAATACGAAGACGATATCCAAGGGGGAGTCTGTTGGTGCATAATGTCTATGTATTAGTCTTATATCGAGTCTGTATAGTATAGAGCTGAATAGGCTAGGTATACGAAGTATTTATGTTTGTTTTAGCCAAGTTCGCCCATGATGTTCATGTAAATGCATGTTCGGCCGAACTTGCTTAGGCAAGTTGGGCAAATTGTGTCCTAGGGGCGAACTTGCAACTCTATAAATACCTAGCTAGCCTCATTCATTTGTAACTTTGGCATTTTGGAGGCGAAGCTCTGTCAGTTTATAACCAGAATGTTTGATCAATAAAACTGACGATTAAGTAATTAAATCTTGTCTATTGGTAAACATGACGTAATATTTCCGCTATTATGGACGTTAGATATCAAATTTAGGTTCCTAAGCATCGAGGATCGTCCTACAGTCTATGCAATCATGATTACCAATATCGTCGGAATGAAAGGGTGCAAAATAGTTTACTTAACAATACCACAAGAATACGAGCGGTGCGTTAATCCTATAGCGCTACATTTGTTAAGGGAGGCTAGCAAGGTTAATGTGCATATAAACACAAGTTTAACATAGCATGCGATAATGAGAATATAAATAAGTATCATGTTATTAACGGATAGAGTAAGTGTAAACGAGGTTAATTGTGATTTGTAATAGCGTACATGTTGCACCCAAAGTGTATAAATAGAAAAAAAGGGATCTAGTATACTCACGGTTTTGCAAAGCTTTCCTTTGTTATTCCATGAAGGGTTGGAGAGTTTGAGGATGGAACACCGAGATTACCCTACATGGGGTAAACGGAGGTGTGTGAGTATTTGGAATGATAACGGAAGATTCGATTTAGAATGTAAGTGCAAAAAGTATGAATATGAAAAAGTAATCATCTAGTCTCAATACACCCATTTTTGACACTATGACAACCCGTAGGGGTGACATATGGTTTCATGGGTAAGATACCCATTAGAATGGTAACGACGCGTTTAAGGATTAGATGATATAACCTATTGTCTTAACAAGTAACGATAACGATTATTATCAAGAGTTTGGTTATGTAATAGGTTATATATACATATATAATATAATACATAGTAGGTCTAACATATATATCTTGAAGGTCCTATAAGTCAAGCATGGAGGTAGGATGATGAACATCCATTTAACCTCATTGTATGATTCACCAATACACAAATTGCCACAAGGACAATTCGGATGGTCATGAATGAAATAAAGAAAGTACAAGAGATCACTATACCAAGTAGCCAAGTAATCTTCAACCCGGGTGAGCCGACATCGACATAAAAAGTGTTTAACTAAGTGTCGAAGGCTAGACAGGGTCGTGTCACTTTTAGACTAGCAAACTACTTGGGATAGAGACGAGAAAACCTCAAGTGAAGTGTGGATTATAAGTAGGGTAGACCAAGCTATCCAAATAATCACACATATACAAGTTGAAGACTTATTCATCCCTTGTGGGTCAAAAACCCTTACAAAACATAAAGTTTGGAGGGATTAAAGACCTCCTAGATAGGATGGAACAACCTTGTTTAAGCTCACTAATCGTAGACTTGATTTAGGAGCATAGGAACATAGGTTTGTTTGAAGAAAAACATAAGTTTGAGAAAGTTTTATACAAAATGAAAAGTTTATTACACTTATAACCTCAAATATGTTGATGTTCCATCTTGGTTTTCCATGGAAAACCTATGGAAACATCCGTAGAGGTGTTCCAAGTGTTAAGAAACAAGAAACAAGTAGAAAGGTGAAGTATAAGTGGGCTAGAACTCACTTGGAAAGTCTTAAACTTTCTGATGTGGAACTGATTTGCAACTGAGTTTAGAGAAGTTTGAGAGGGAGATTAGAGTGTTTGTAAAGTGGAGGAAGTGTGGAAGTAGTGTAGGTTAAATAGGAGGTGATTAGGGTTAGTTAGGTGGTGATTAAATGCAAGAAACACACTAAACAAACACAAAATTGATCAATCCATGACCAGCTAGCAACATTCTGCAGATTATGGCTTCTGGCGGGGGGCGAGAAAAAATGGGTGAGGAGGCCATGGCCCGCGAGAGGTTTGGGTCACCAAACTTAGTTGATTTTAGACACTTTGTCTCTGTAGTTTATGTTTGTTAGGTTTTAGGGTGTTTTTTGCATAAAAGGCATAGTATGAGGGTTATTTGTGTAATGTAAGCATAATAATAAGTATTAACAAGCATGATCAAGTATATGAATTGTGAATAAGTATTGTGTATGTCCAAATGAGTATAATTCATGTATGTCACGTATTGGCAAGTTTATTGTATGTTTTCAAAATTGTAAACAAGTATCATAAGTATAATGAAATCAAGCATATGAACGTGTATGAATATGCTAAAACATGAATTTGTAAGAAATAGTAAGTTTCATTTATGATCAAAGTCTCGGGTGATACAACTGAATTACGATTACAAAGAATACAAAGGTTTCCAAAAAATAGAAATACAAGACAAACTTTCTAATTAAGGAAAGTACGTAAAAGCAGGGCGTTACACCAGCTTAGTGCCGTTCTTACGTAAGGACAAGCCCATACGGTCCGTATGGTCCCCAACTCAGCAGAATCTTTGTGCAACTTGGCAGCTTCACAACTCATTTCTTGGACACCAAGCACGCATTTTGCCACCAATTCC
Source organism: Scalesia atractyloides (assembly GCA_947069175.1). Taxonomy (NCBI): domain Eukaryota; kingdom Viridiplantae; phylum Streptophyta; class Magnoliopsida; order Asterales; family Asteraceae; genus Scalesia; species Scalesia atractyloides. The sequence goes on along the minus strand of CAMTDV010000021.1, from coordinate 21,951,789 downwards.
CCTGCATTGGACATGTGTGATGACACTAATCAGTCCATAACACCTCATGGGACACTTGGCTTGATTTGGTGAGCTTGAATTCACTATAAATAGCCAAGGATTCATGCCATTCAACTTGCTCAATTCTTTTCTTTCTCATCTATGCTCTAATTTGGAGTTGCTACCACTTGTGGAGGCCTCCCATCTGAGCTTTCTTCTTCCTAGAACATAAGTAAGTGCTCTTCCTAGTCTTGTTCATTATTTTTGGCTATTTTGAGCCAAAAGTCAAACAGTTAGACTTTCTGTTTGACTTTCGGTTCTGACCATTTTTAGTCGAGTCAAAGTTCAATTGAACTTTGCAACGTGATCGTAATCACGAAGGTTATAATCCCTTACGATTATACCTACTGATTACCACGTTTACTAGTCGAAGTGACGAGTTAGAGTTTCGGTCAAAAATGCGCATTATGGGCATTTTACGTCAGAACTATTTTGGGTATCAAAACACTAAGTTTTATACCAAATCAGTTTTGAAACTTAGTTAGATATGTTTTAACATGTCTAACTCATCACTTCTAGTTTAGTGCTTATTTAGGGTCGTAAGTCGAGCGGTCTTGACCACCGTTTTGACTTTCGAATCCGACCCGTTTGGTCGATCTTAGGATCCGAGCAAACACATATTTGTGACCATAGTTGTATAGGGAATAACCTACTGAGGTTATACCTTATGGTCACGTCGTTTGGTTAATGTTATGATAAGTCGCTTGTTATGCCTTTAATAATGACCAAAACGCCCTTTTTGCACATAAATCAATTTTAAGCATATGTAACCAATGTTTTGACATATAAACTGATGTTAGTATATTATTAAACATGTTTTGACATATAAGACTTTCATAGGGCATATCTAACCATCCGAACATGTATTTACGTAAATGACCCGTTAAAGTAGTGTAAACTACCTTAACATGTCATTTCAGGTCAAAAGCACTTAGGATTCATTTCAAATCAGAATGTTGAGTTTGTTAAAGATTTCATAGGAGTTCCAACACTCATTTGGTTTACCAGACTAAATTCTATCCGATAGGTCGATTAAAGTCCTCATATGAACATAGTTATTCGATATTAGGATACACTTGAATCCTCGGACTCTTGAGCTTTGTTTATCCTCTTGAACAAGGACACTCTTGCAATACCAAGTGAGTACATAGTCCCCTTTTTACGTTTTTCAAATGTTTTGGGGGGATACATATGTGCCTATAACTACTTTCGCGTTTTCATGAGATTATCCATGCTTTGATTACATAGGACATTTAGTACATGATTTCAATTGCATTTCTACTCCGTATGTTGACTTAGCATACCTAGTACACATGGTTTCAAAGACATTTTTCATGGTATATTGAATTAGTATACCTACACATGGTTTCAAAGACATTCTACATGGTGTATTGACTTAGTACACCTACACATGGTTTCAAAGACATTTTGCTTCGTATGTTGACTTAGCATACCTAGTACATGATTTCAAAGACATTTTGCTTGGTATATTGACTTAGTATGCCAAGTACATGGTTTTAAAACATTTTCATGACATGCTCGCATTGTTCAAGACATATTTGTGCGTTGAACTCAACAATGATACATTCATTAACATTATCACTCCGACCGGTAGTATGTAATGGTACTATAGGATTGACAATCTCGTTCCCACTTCCTAGGTTTGTTTGGAAGCGACTTTAGGGAATGACAAAATCCGATGAACATTGATAGACCTTTGTCTTTATAAGGGTCTATCTGACATTCAACAAGGCTTCAATGTATTCGCCAACAATCCTAGTATATGTTTTTACAATAAAGCAATGGTTTATAAGACATAACTTTTGATTTAAACAAAATTTTTGTTTATTCGAAGACATTGTTTTATACAAGACATTTGGTTACACAAAAACATTGTTCATACAAAGCATTGGTGTATACACGACATTTGGTTTACACATGAAATTGCTTTATACAAGACATTACATTGGTTTACACAAGACATTACATTGGTTTATACATGACATCACATTGGTTTAAACAAGACATTTCTTTTGTTGGTTTATGATGAGTGATTTAAATGACGAGACGTGTGTAATATGATAAAAGCATGGTGGATACGCCGTTGGTACTTCCTATATATAAGTGCTTTTATTATCTTACATATCGTGGCGTTATCTAAATCATTTCAAACAAAATACAAGACATAACATATTTTTGGTTATTGATATAAACATGCATTATTTCTTTTATATCATATTATTTGTCTTATGATTTCATAAAGAAAACATTTTGTAAGGATTCATGGCCACTTTTTGTCAAACATTTCTTTATACAATCTATGCCATGAATCTTTAACACAAAATGTATGTTACTCACAGGCATTTTTATGCTCACGTATTTATTTTCACATATGTTTTAGGAGCGAATGTTTGACGTCAGTATGCTACACCTAGGGGGGACTTGGGCCTTAGTGGCTTAAAAATCAAGAAGAAAAGTTTAATACTTGTTATGTTTTCCTTTTTATCTCAGACAATGTAAACAAATTTAATTCAATAAAACATAACTTTATGTACCATGGTTGTGAAACAATAGTTCTGTTACGTGACTCCCCGACGTTTCCGCCATGGTTTGATGTTTTACGCGCCGGGCTGTGACAGAAAGATTGGTGTCAGAGCCAATGGTTATAGGGAATTAGGTTATCAGTAATGCTTTAACCTAGACTATAACCTTTCTAGGACCCTAACACAAGTTATCTTGTGTTTAGATTTTAAAACAAAAACATCACATATCCTTAGGTGATTACCAAAACAGAAACACAATTTTCAAAACGATTTTGAAATCAATCGTCTATTAATGGATGATTCGTTTTTGGCTTAACACCGTCAAATGTTTTCAAAATCTCGTCAAAGTTTGGGTTTTAATAATGTGAACACATGCAATCTTGAAGGGTGGGCGCCTGTACTCCCAGACACGTAGAATCTCCCAATCCATAAAGAGATATATGTGTTGTAATGAGTTTGATCCTTTTGATGAAAGCTTTCTGAACTCCACAGAGAACGACATTCAAGAAATATTGAGGGAACGTGATACATCGGCCATTCCAACCGACCGGGAGATGGATTTTAAGGAATGGAAGGCGGATTTCCTTAAAGGCCATCCTAAGCCTCTACCCCCTCCTAGTCAGGCATAGTACATGAAGTTGAAAAGATCGATCGACGGGAAGTATTCTTTGATGGATGTTTATGAAAGAACAACATTGCATGGCAGTGAAGAGAGAACACTAAATTTAGTATTTCAGATCTTTGCGGAGTCTTTTATCTCTGCCTTATTATGATGTATCAGCATTGGCTCGTCTTGGGGTAATCAATCGAGCAGAAGGTGCGGGTGTGAAGATATTTAACAAGAAGCTTAGATGACGAAGAAGATAGAGAGATGAACTCTACAAGCCTTAATTTCCTTAATACATTCAAATCCTTTATACTTTGGATCTTGAAACGAATATCGGTCAGTATAAGTTAAAGTATGAGCCTCCAAAGGTAATGAAGAATATCCCGTTAATGAAGATGAAGCATGATTTCTTGGGAAACATGAAGTTGTGGTGTTATGTGTGACATTGGTTTCAGCGAATTAGGTTTCTGTAGAGATACCTAGGCTTTAACCTCACTTTCCTTTGGGGACTTAGTTCATTAGGACTTGAACACATATAGAACGCCTAGAACACATACATGGGTTCCAACCGTGGCAAAAACAATGAGTCAACATATTGGTTTCTTAACATGCATTAGTGTTGTGTGTTATACACATTACACGAAACGATTACATACGCTAAGCAAACCTTGAAAGTTTTGAGAACACTCACTTGGACATTTGGTTACCTTATGACAAAAATTCATTAAAGGTCATTTCGCATGAACTGCGACTAATAACTCGGGTAAACAATTTTATCTATGTCAACTATGTCATTTTACTAACCTGAGCAGGTAACCTACGAAAAACAAATGCCGATGCGCATGAATACATGAAGCTTAGCGCGTACATCACGGACATAGAAATACGTAGCGTACGAAATACGAGGCAAGGCCTTTGAGAAAGCACAAACGAACGATTTCAACAGCGATGCAAATCCCATCAGTGGAATACCCGACGGTCAGAAGGCAGCTACTATCATGTAGCCCTGCAAGCGGTGAGAGACACGCCAAGGTATGTCCAAACGAGGACTTTACGAACTAATGGAAATCATGATTAATAGCATCGGAGCAGAAACTACAAGTCCTCACATCTCCCCACTCCCCTAATGGCGACTACGCCAAGATTGATTCATGGTGATGTCAAGTAACGCTAGGTCATTGCACGAATTCGAGGTAAGTCCTAAGTCTTAAATTCTTTTGTTGAATATTCGGACTTGCATGTAGTGAGTAGATTCTTGCGTCTCTACTCTTTCTAAAGGTCATCTCATTACGAAATTTCATTCATGATCATTGAACACCAGTTTTAGTTTCTTGGCAAATTCATATGCTATGCATGCATTGTTTGTTTGGCATGTGGCTAGCTTGATTCGTGGAACCCTCGGGGACTCCACATCGAATGGGTTGTTCTATCAATATTCTAGTTATCGTTTTTGCTATACCGGTTATTGCATTGAACCTTGATGACCTACATTATTGCAAGAGTTGACTTATTGATATCGAGTCAACAAAATTCTTTGAAAGTTTTCTTGACAAGCTACATACATGGTTTTGTATGGCCATGTTAAAACTTTCTTTGTAATACATATCTTGTTGTTGGTCGATATCCAAAGCAAATTTATTTTGCTAAATTTGCTCACTTTAGCATTCAATTCAAAGATTCCATATGATGGATTAAGGCATCATATTCAAAATAATATCAACAACCGTTTCATTTATTTGAACCATAGTAGACTTGTTTGATCTTAACTCTACTAAGTCGTTGTTGTTTACGACACCTTGTGGTAGCGTTTTCACTAATTTGAAGCCTGTGCTGATTTCGTCTATACACTTCACATACGGATTTAAGTATTTGTTGTTTATTTGCTATTAAATCCACCTTGCTGATTCGCTATCTTGAAACATTCTTAATACAATCGTGTATTAAGAAAATCGTGCACAATTTTATTGCTTGTTCCGGTTTATCTGAGGCGGTTATTTCGACGTACTTGCGAACTCGACGACTTTCAATTGTTATTTATTTTTGTCATCGACCCGAATTTCTATGAGATTCGTTTGGATTAAATCTTTGAATTTACTTGTTGAATCTTCTATCTTATTGCAAACACGGTGAACTTGTTCGATCACCACTATTGTTGAATGATTCAAATCTCTACAACGCCTTGTAGCATTGGCATAAACTTGTAGCTTGGGCTAAACTTATGACCAATCTTTTCATGCGAAACTACGTGAGCTTTCGTTTAACTTATCATTTTCATGATCCTATTTTATTTAAGCTTGTTGATTCTGGTTTTCACTTATCTAACGACCAACATCAGTTTTCGCTAGTAGAAATTTATATTATTTCTAGAATTCATTTGCATATTGTGAATGTCTATTCGACATCTTATTGGTTAATTTCCTTTTTGCTGGAATCTAGTAAACTTAGTCACATTAGTGACTGTATCATGACATCTCGTTCACTTGGCATCAATCAAGAAACAAATTCAGTTGAACCCGGTCGGATTCTTATTAGCGTAACAAGTCATCGTACTCATACACTACGGACAAGTCTTGATTCATTCTCGTAGTCAACTACCTCGGTATTATCCATTCTTACTTGTGCATGACAAAACTCTAAGGAGATAACATAGTCTAAATTTCGAAGACGAAATTTCTATAAGCAGGGGGAAAATGTGACAACCGGTACTTTTCGGCTTCTAATTACGATTAACCAACAATTAAGGCGACAATAAATAGTTTTAAGACACGTATTAACTTAATTAGGCCTTTGTAATGCCTAGGAACGCCTAACTAACCTTACAGTGCGCGCACGGTGATTTCTGGGAAAACTACTGAACGATAGGCGACAACGAACTAACACCGGACGAAATACTGACAAGGCCGACAAATATAACTTTTACACATATAACTTATGTTTAGAACTTGATTTTTGCAAATTTACGGTGCTTCGAATTGCACCAAACGCTTACTTGTACGAAAAACGCGACTGCAGGAACGCACCGGCAACGAAACGGAGGCAACTGACATGTGTATCGAATTCGAACGAGAATATTATGTCATATCTAACTTCGTAATTGAATTTTATTATGCGCAGTCGAAATCAGATCGAAAAACGGACAAGAAACGACAAACGTGTCGAATTTCGCGATTTTAACGTTACCGACTTACAAACACGTCAAATAACGACTACCGACGCCATCTTACATAACTTTGACCCTAAAACTCGATAATAAGCGTTATACGATACTCGGGCCAGCTAAATGCTAGAACCGGGCTAACGGGCCTTGAGGCCCAAACCTGCAAACCCTAGCTATAAAAGGGTTCCACACCCACTTCAACACCATAACATGCACACATACTCTCACTCCTCTCTCTCGTTTCTCTCTAGAAGCCGGAAACCGGCGACCGACCACCGGCGGAGGACGGCGGCGATCCGGCGGCGATTTTCCGGCGGCGGAGTTCCGGCGTTCCCCTCCTAACCACATGCTCTGTGTCCGATTCCGACCTCCATTTTCTGTTTTGAGCAACGTGGGTGGCAGAATGGACTCCGACAACCGCGACTTTCACTCCGGTAAGCTTTAACCTCTTTTTTTTTCCTTTCTTCTCAGATCTGTTTAGATCTTTCTCTCTCTCTAGCTGTTTGCTTGTGGTTTCAGGTTGGAAGGGGGGGTGATGACGGCAGTGGTGGCTCCGGGTAGATGACTGTGGTGGTGGAGAAGACGGTAGGGAGAAGAGGTGACGATGGTCACCGTCAAGTCAACGAACAACAAAGTCGCCGTTCGGCGGCAACTGACGACGGCGGCTGTGGTGGAGCCGAGTGGCAGTGGCGGTGGTTATACACTTGACTCAGATTTGCAAGGTTTGGGTGTTTCGGGTTTCACATGGTTCGGGTTCAGCAGGTTCAAGGTTTGGGTGTTTGGGTTTTTTGGTTCGGACCAGTCATGGTTCGGTTCTCGGTTCGAGCCTCAGGTCAAAGGTGGTCAAACGGGTCGACTCGGGTCAGACGAGTCAACCCGGGTCAGGCGAGTCAACTCGGTCAAGTCGAGTCAACCCAGTCAACTCAGACTCGGTTCGGGTCAACTCAGTCAACATAGTCAAATTCGGTCAAAGGCAGGTCAAACCTGGTCAAACCAGTAATGCGACTCGGTAAAAATTACTTATGACGACGAAAATTTATATTACATTAGTTGTAAATATCGTATGATCTTGAAACCGAGCTCGACCCGACTCGCTAAAAATGTATATCGTCAAACTCTAAAATAATTACACCGACTATATTACATCACGACCCGATTAAGTAACGCTTATACATTAACAACTTTATTTTTATGTTGGTGCATTTGACAAAATTTATTATAGATTGTATGCATTGTCGAAAAAGTATACAAATTATTGAAATTGTTGCGTTTTGAAAATTTTATCGACACATTGAGTTGTCGGGTTATCCTAAAAACCGAGAAAACTCTGCCCGATTTTCGTTAAAACCCGTAATACGAAAATGTTTATATTTTATAAACGACACCTATCGAGGTTCAAATTCTTTTATAAAAATAAATATAAACTTATATTTATTTTGGCGACGCTTTACCACTGACAAAAACGAGTTATAATGTTTGGACAAAAGCGATTTCAAGACATAGGAACACGGAAGCTTAATTCGCTTAAACATAAGTTCTTATGTTTTATCAAAATGTCAATTATGCGACGATCATCTAAAATACATATAAATAGCATTATATTCACTTGCAACGTTTATAACTTGAAAGTTCTATAAAATAAATATAATTATTATGTTTATTTCAAACGTCACTAATTAGTATGCTCTTATAAATTAAATATACTCGGTTATACTTATCTCAAATGTCGTTAATTCATATACTTTTGTAAAAATAAATATAATTGTTTTATTTATTTCACACGTCGACGGTCCGAAGATTTCATAAAAAGAAAAAATATAATTATTTATATTTATTCTAAGCGTCTACACCAAATACACTATTTTACTGTAAGAGTATAACGAGCGTCAATTATATAACTTTTACTAATTATAAACGAGACGCAGGTCGCTTATTTCGGACACGAAACATTTTCCATATATGTATATATACTGGTATATATGTATTTACGTCTACGAAACACTACGACGAGTCGTATTATTATACGTCAACATATATGACGACTTCTTGGAAGTTATACTACCACATCATACGAGTTTAGAACGCGTAACGTTTTTATACTAACATTCGGATACATACACGTACTTCTATTCACGGCAACTAACGAGATTCTCCTAATGTGTTTATATATTCTTTTAATATACTTATATATTTTAAAATCTTTCGAGGACTAAGTCTTTCCAAGACTTACTGATTATTACCGATGATATACGAAACTAACACGACTCGTAAGTATATTTATATTATATATATAAATATATATGTATTCATTCAGAAACTAAGTCACTATTCGAGACTTGGTTTTATTCCGATTATAACGGAATCAAATAACCATTGATCGGTTATTATAAGTCAAGATAATAACACTCTTTTAGAATCTTTGGTCAAGGATTCGGTAGAGCTCGGTGACACGTACTTTAGCAACGTCATTTGATTAGAAACATTTAAGTTATTCCGTTTTAGGAATGTCTTAGTTCGCATGCTAGCGAGTTACATTCTTGGAACAACACTATGGAATCACTCTTAGCTAGCTTTGCACGAGGATATCAATGTGAGTTCATAACCCACACTTTTTACGTTTTACATTTTTATAAATGTTTTCGGGGGAGGAAAGACATGCAAGTTTTGCATACGCTTACAATATTTCAATGAACAAAAAGGATTCATATTTCTAAACCATGTTGCGAAAGGATTTCAATTAACTCAAATGGTTTTCGAAAGGTTTATACTTAATATACCGGTTTTACAAAAGACACTCGTATTTTCAAAACATGCATGAGTTTCATGGCTAGTGACGGGAATGTCATAGCTACAACGGGACTGGATTGTCCTACATACAACTAAGGGGACTGGTTGGTCCTGCTTACAGACTCAGATGGGCTAGGCCCATTTTCCTTTGTGCGAGGCACAAAGACTCTAGTGGGACACGCCCACACATGCTCGTGCGAGGCACGAAAACACAAGGACTGGATTGTCCTACATACAAATAAGAGGACTAGTTTGTCCTACTTATAGACACATGGACTGGATTGTCCACTACTCAACACTAAGGGCCGTAGGGTCGCTTACAAACTGTACAATGAAGTCCTCGCTACATATCGGAACTATAACCGCCTGCTAGTCTACCGTCTTGAGTAAACGGTTTGGCGAGGCATTTACTAGCTTGGGGTGGATTTTAGCTCATGCGGGGATGTTCTGCACGCGACAGCGACGGTTATTCAAAAATTACAAAAACAAGGTTTTCATATGACACGCCGATGAAAATAATTTTACTACGTTTTCTCAACAATATTTAAACCGGTTATCAAAAAGATTTATTTTAAATCTTTTTCAAATAAATTATGAACTCGCTCAACTTTATGTTGATTTTTCGCATGTTTCTTTCTCATGTTACATTTTCAAATATGGCACGGTTGGAATAGGAGAATCCATGGGATTGGGGTACTTAGCGGACATTCATTTTCTAGAAGTCTGAGCATTAAACACTTCCTCTGTGTAATGAAGATACCAGTCCAGTCACGCCAGCTCTGATTTTTCGGGGTGTGACATTATGATTCTGATAACTGTGAAGTTGTGATTATCTTGAAAGACGATGAACTTGACCTTCGAATGTTGGGTCCGATGTGGATGGTGAACATGTCTTAGGGTGACATTAAGATACTATTCAATAATGAAATCTTGTTTGAAGACAAAGATGTTTATCAACCAATGAAGTATCAAAGGGTCGTTTGAATATGTTTTTATCACATCAACTCTGGAAGTCATTGGACTGAAGCTCATCAAGGATGGTTGGAAAATGAAAGAACGAAAGACCAAAGAGCACAAGTTGCAGCCAAGGGGGAGTTTGTTGATACAATTTCTGTCTGTAGCTTGTAAATTAACTTTTTGTAATAGTACGGTCTCAGTTACGTTGTTATGGTTGTTTTGATGTAAGTTGACAAAGTCAAGACATCCTTGTGTCTTGACTTGGACAACATTCTGTTTATGTTATGATTATAGTATAATCAACGAAAGTGACTTGAAGAAGACAAAGGTGGACCTTCGTGGACCTACGTCTGAATTGTAGAGCGAAGGTGGACCTTCGGTCACCTTCGCTGGACCATGAACTGCGAAGGTGGACCTTCGCCTGGATTGGCCACCTTTGCTGGATAATGATTCACTTTTGCCCCATGACCTGCTGTGTGAATATATACAGCAATCACTCTTTCATTCAATAGGGATCACAATTTTCAGAGAGTAGCAGCATACTATTGGGTATTAATGTACTATTACTTTGCTCAAATCAATACATTGAAATTTTGAACTGATATCTTATTGTTAGTGATCGTGTTCTTGCTTTGGTTGTGTATAAACTTGGATTCCGCACTTGTTTATCTATCAAACAACAAGGAATAGGCATTTATAAGATCATTATAAGGACCTACAAAATTGTGGTGGTTGTTGTTTAGTTTTAAAAAGAAGATCCAAGCATGTAGCGTTCATCATTTGTCTCATGAAAATTTTGTTGCAACAATAATTTGAAATGTGAGTTGCCAAAATAATGGAATCGGTGGGTGTTGGGTGGTGTTGGACGAGAAAAAGAGAAATATTTATTATATATTTTAAGTTTTTAAATTAGCTTGGTAAAAAGACTAAACTACCCTTATCTACCAGACTTATCTACTTAGACTTATCTGAAGCCTTTAACAGGGATAGTGTTAAAGGATAGGATAGATGGTGCAAGGTTTTTAATACTTAAAGGATGATTCTTGTAATTTCAATAGGTAAAAGGCATTCATTGGAATTTGGTATAAAGATGAAGGATGAAAAGTTGTAATTTACCCTCGTATCTATTTTTATACTTTATAAATTAATCCATACGTGTTTTGGTTACAGTTTGTTTGGCTACAATTATCTTAAAATATGACCAAATACTACTACCAACACCTCACTAAACTTCAAATAATCATATAGACCTATTCATCTAAAACAAAATTAATTGTAATTTTAATTGAATACTTAAAAACCAGATGTGAGAATTATTGTCACAAAAATTATTAGGATTTGGTTGACAAGTTAACATGATTCGTAAACAAATCATGTTTTTGGTTGGGTTGGCGTGTATACATTTAATTAAGATGTATTTTTCTATATACTAAATTTGTTTAGAACATAATTTTACAAAAAGGTTTGGAGCATGATGAAGTTGAATCCGATGATGATGGTACCCGCATATGTGAAGTTGGATTTCACTAATATTCATAGGGATGCCAAAGTTGAGAATTAGAACTCTTAGCTTTAGTCATAATGGTAGATAATTATTTTGGGGTTTTAGTGTGTTAAAATTGAATTTGGTTTGATCTAATCTTCTTGGTCAAGCTTATATGTTTGCTAGGGGTGGTGATATTATTAGATGATGTGTTTGTTAATAGTAACACCATTCAATTGTGTTTGGATGAAAACCCTCCTAACCATCTAACCATCATGACCCTCCACATAATATTTTTTTTTAATTTAATTTTGTCTCAAAATCATCAAATGGGAGGACCATGGTAAACGTATTTCAATCCACACGAACCACCATCAATTAAGGAGGGGATGGTGTACCATTTATGGTCCTATGTCCCAACCCATGCTCCCACACCCCCATATCCTAATTATCAATGTTTGATTTTATTTGACCAAATAGTCAAACTTGAAAAATTACCTGTGTTTTGAAAGTAATAAAATTGTGTAATTGGTTAACACATGTTTAGACCCAACAAGCCAATCTACACAACACGAACATTGAACAAGTTCTTAAAACCCGGATCATTCTAGTGGTATGGAAAACGACCCGATCCAATGCCGATCCCATACATAAGCAGGCAAAACCATAATCAAACTGGATATGCATGCATATATTAATATGCTGACCCTTTAAACATAAGGTTAACTTTCTAAGGTCAAACCAAAGGACCAACAGATCCTTCCCTTCATCATCCAACACAAGAATACAATGCAAAAAGACAACAAATGGCATATAAAAGGGATGTCAATGACATTTATGTTCTCGCCTGAACCGGAGGTTCAGAACTCACAAAGAATGAATATTTCACTATAGGCTTTTCTATCCGCATGCATTCCGTTTGTTCATAAGCCCCTTACAGATCTCTTGCAAGACAACTCACCACATAGAGAGTTTTGCTAGAGTTGCAAACTCCGGGCGTAAGAGTCTTGAAAAATTCTTCATTGCAAGTAGCGTCAAACCGGGCATTGGATTGGGCCTCACTTCATATAAACAACAACTGGTACTAATTGTCAGGTGGCATGATTACCAGATACATAATATAATACTGTTTTCATGAACTTGTGTGAGATCACAAGAACCCACTGAGAACCCCCTGGGATCTGGAGGGTAAAAAGACCAGGATACCCCTGGATATCGATGGACTTGTATCTCCCTTAACGAAACTGGGAAAATTACAGAAATGAAGTTCACACTTTGTGAGGGGATTCACAAGCCAGAATTCACAGGTTATGCTCCGGAAGAAAATCAAGTAACCGCATGTTAGACCAACACAAGTACCGCCAATATAATGGAGAAGAATGGTTTTGAATTTTCTTCCCTCAAAGGCCTCTAAATAGCACTCATTACTAGTGCTAGTAGAGAAAGATACTGAGATAGGTCGTCTAAACCCATAAACTTGTTTAGGGGATCAAGTGTGAGTGACCTCCAAGATTTGCAAACCCCGCTGAATGAGAAGAGATGGACGAATACATGGGTTGTTAGCCAACATAAACTTATTCCAGTTAGAGACCGCAAGTGATCTCCATGACTTACAGACACCACCAAAAGCAATAAAATCAACTAATCCCAAGTGCATCATAATTAAGAACTAGAGATCATGGTCAAGGTTTAACCATACTGGACCATCTTTGTTCAGTTTTCTGTTCATGCTTCTAGTATTTGCCAGTCCTGCACTTGCAAAACAACAATTATATTATGCAAAAAAAGTCAACCCGGGACAAGTACATAAGGAAGCTACACTATGCAAATCTAATCTACTCTTACAAAAGGCATCAAGCCTATATATGGGTTGTTAGCCAACATAAACTTATTCCAGTTAGAGACCGCAAGTGATCTCCATGACTTACACACACCACCAAAAGCAATAAAATCAACTAATCCCACGTGCATCATAATTAAAAACTAGAGATCATGGTCAAGGTTTAACCATACTGGACCATCTTTGTTCAGTTTTCTGTTCATGCTTCTAGTATTTGCCAGTCCTGCACTTGCAAAACAACAATTATAATATGCAAAAAAAGTCAACCGGGACAAGTACATAAGGAAGCTACACTATGCAAATCTAATCTACTCTTACAAAAGGCATCAAGCCTATATATGTAAATTTTCTTTTGGGGGAGGAGTGTCGATTTCTAACCAGCTCCAAAAAAGAAAGCTCGAGAAAAAAATGCCATTTTGAGTGAAAACAAGTACACTACGAATCTTTCATGTGAGAATCCCAAGTGTTGAATGAGTTGATTCGTCATAAATATCACAACATCTCATTTTGAAAATTAAATAACAGCTTCAGCATCTAAATTACCAAATCGTTACACGTAGAATCAATCAAGTGTAACAAAATCAAATCCGGTGAAAAAGTAGTCAACGCAAAACAATTGACAAAAAAAAAAACAGATTTCTACACTGAAATCTAACCAAAAAATTCAAATCTGGTAACAATTAAAGTAACCAAGTTATACCTGCACTTCTAAAATCGCAATAATTAAAGTAGCCAAGTTATACCTGCAAATCTACAAATCGGAAAGACGCGGCACCGGCTTTTTTCAGTAGAGTTGGGGTGGGCGATGTACTCCAGACAATTGTGACTAGCGAGGAGGCACAAGAGAAATATAAGTGTTAAATGGGAAATGAGTGCTAAAAGTAGTGTTTTATTTGAATGAAAAACTACAATAATACCCCTTAAAATGAATTGCAAGCATGCATGACTTCACACGTGATCATTTTGCATAATAATAAAATTTATCCTCTAAATCATGTAATAAAACAGATTATCATATATGATATATCCAAGGTAAAGCATACTTCTACAACACCTCACACAACATTTCTTATAGAGTAGAAATGAGTTCAGACTATATAAGAAATGATCAAACAATGAAGGGGTCAATCAAATCCAAAAGGCTCCAATACAAATCATAGAAGAGTTATATTATATATTTCCCAGCAAAGATCAAGTTATAATAATCAAAACTAAACGAGCAGAGAATCATTTGAAAGGGATTTCCACCAAGTACTTAACTAGACGTTATATAAATTAGTGGATTTAGCTCTATTAAATGTTAAACCCTAATGTTTTTTAAAAGGTATCAAGCATATGTAACATACGCAAAGTTGTATTGAAAACCTAAATTTGTAGCACAAAAGTTACATGTCCTTAAAAGCGTACGCCACTAAATGGATACCAATTCATTTTTCCAAACAGAACATGTAAACATTTCCCAATGTCGACACAAGTAACCTAAGCACCTTGTTAGTAAAAATTTGCAAGAAGAAAGAAAAATAAGGGTGTGCATATTCACACACCTAAATGCCTATCTACACACTCAAGTGGGACCCTTATATATGCCTCATACAGCCCTGTATGAGGCATATATGGCCTTTTATATCCGCTACATACAAACCTCTATGCTACATACAAACGTGATTTACAATAAATTATTGAAACAATAAAATATTCGAAAACAGTGTAATATTTTAAACGATATAATATTGAAACGGCATTATGTTTGAACCGTACCAAACAAATTATCGGTGTAGTATCTTAAACAATATAATATTAAAACGGCATAATGTTCGAACCAGACGCGATTTACGATAAAATTTTGAAACGAACGGTTCCGAACAAATTAACGGTCTAATATTTTTAACCATATAATACTCAAACGACATAATGTTCGAACAGGACGGGAGTTACCATAAAATATGGACACTGTATAATTCGAAGCGTACCGAACATGTGTAAGTGTGATATTTTAAACGATATAATATTAAAACGGCATAATGTTATAACACCAAAATCGAAAATTTACCAATCTAAAACACCAACACCCCAAAACTCAACAATATTAATTCACTTAGGTTATGTACGCCGCATACAGCCCTGTATGTGGCGCACATAAGGTGTCTAATCATGTTCCCTGGATGTTCCCCAATGCTGATTTTGAGGTAACCCTATATGCTGCATACAGACCTGTATGCGTTATACATAAACCTAAAGTGTGTAGATAGTTGACTTGGGTGTACCAATAGTTTCACCCGAAAATAAATGTAAACATTTTCCCAAAATTAGTTAAGGTGACCTAAACACTTTGTGACTGGAAAATTATAGTTAGTTTTGTCAACAGAGGTAATAATGCAAAACAACATATTTAAACTCAATTAATCATACCAAATTTATCAGTTAATTTTTTAACTAAATGATTCTATCATATTCAACCAACTAATCAATGAGAAACAATATCTTTAAGATTCTTTTCAAACCAACGAAGCATCATAATCATTCATCTATTAATCAATGAGAAAACATGTCATTCTTAGATCGTTGATTCGTTTTCGCATCATAAAAACAAAACCCACTGAAAAACTTTGTAATTGGAACTAACTAAATCCCAAAATCAGAAAAAGAAAAAACAACCAACAACGATTATAGTATAAGTATAGATAGAAGCATACCACGCTGCCGCAATAGCATATGGTTATTTTTTAATATAAAGCTAAGAAAAACGTCGTGAATCCTGCGAGTGGAAGCAATTGAGAGAGAATCACATATGATGAAATCGAACCACATAATTGTTTTTCAACCAACCGGACTAAGTTTCTAGGTTTACTTGGTCCCCCGTCAACACCTCTATTTGAATATACGTCTTTTATTGAAACCCTAGACGAAAGTGACCACCATAGGGCTTTCACATATTACCACATTTTAAATAAGCAACATGTTCTTGCGTTACATGTTTGTACCCTATGCATAGGGTGTTAAAAAAAATTATGATGTTTCACTTTTAACCTACAAGTCTTGTATCTTTTACATTTTAACCCTTTTAATTTTTATTTTTAACCCAAAGTTTTTAATCTTTTGCAATTTAACACAAACGCTTTTTTTTTCAATCTTAGTCCCTCATGCTTTTATCTTTCGCAAGTTTTTCGTTTTAGGTTTCGTTCTAAATTTGCGAGTCAACATGCAGCAATGTGCGTATGAAGTTCAATATTTTTGTGTCTATTTTTTTCTGTTTGATAGGCCATCGCAACGCGTCTATTTTTCTCCGTTTGACAAGTTCATCGTAACGTGCGGGTCCTAGATCAACTTAGTTATTCTTTTCTATGTTTTTACGTTACGGTCTAATTTTTCGCATTAATATGACGCAACAGGCGTGCGTGGTTTAACAATTTTACGTTTATTTTTCGTTAGGTGTTATTTATTCTTTCTTTTATTTATTATATTTTTACGAGCTTTTCTGATGTTTGTGATCGCTGACAGTGGTGTGGCATTGGTGCTACTTGGCACAATTTACGAACGTATTTAACCTTTTAATTTTTTACTAATATTTGTTTTGAGTTTACCCCTATAGCTCATTTACTTAAAAAACTATTTTTGCCTGCATATTTTTATGTATTTGTCGGTATAATTTGGATTTTCTCTACATTTCAACATAAACTTTTTTCTGAAAATAAGCTAGGTCAAATATAATACGTTTTGTATAAAAACCATTTTTATGTACATATTTTTATGTACGTTTCGGTATAAATTCAAGTTGGTGTATGTTTCGACGAAACCTTTTTAGGAAACGATCAGGTCAAATATAATATGTTTTCGTGCTTATTTTATGAAGTCGTAAATTTGTTATCGTCAAATGAGGTTTTTTTTCTTTAAAATCATTTTTTTTTCAACTTTTTTACAGTTAGTTTCTATTATGAGTGGTCTTATTTTGTTAATTGTTTACTTTTATGTATGAATCGGATCTTATGATTTATTAGTCTATAAACGTTGAACTAGTTTTTTTTATGATATAATTAACGATATGAATTTAACATACTTGGCTAATCAATTGGATGTTTGTGACGTACCGAGCTGCAACACGCGCAGGTCTTGTTGCTAGTTTTTATTATAACTCAAGGATGCCATGACATTTTACAAATTGTTTATAAGTGTTGTTAGTGACAATGTTAAATATTCAAGGGTAAAAAGATAAAAACCAAATGAAAAAAAAAATAACCATGATTTGACAACGTGCAAAACCATTCTACAGTTGTTATATATATATGGTAAGATCAAATAAAAAGATGATTTTGCCTAAGTAGGATGAGAAGGAATCTTAACCATTCATTTTTCAAATTAATGGCTAAGATGAAAATGTAGGAAAAAGGAGGGGTGTAAGGGTATCTTGAGAAAATCCTATTTATTGACTTTCTCTCCCAACATGCATGGCACATGCATGTTTCACCCCCATTTTTTAAACGTTCATAACTTTTTATACAAAATTATTTTTTCATCAAAATTTCACCATAAATGGAGAGTCTTTTTATCTTTAATATGAGTACAATTCTACAGTGTTATATATGTATATATATTTGAAGACGAGTCAGTCAAGGCGGAGAAGATTTTGGAATAATTAAATCGTTAAGCTACTTGTAGGTTAGAAATCGTTGGGGTATTTGTAACTTAGATTGGGCGAAATGGTCCGTCTTTGATTTGTAAGGTTGTGTTTGTTGTTTCGGCCCATTCCTAGCGGCTTGCTAGGGGGCATCTTGAATGAAATTTGCCGTTCCAAAATAAATATAAATAAGCGCAAAATGTATTATATTTAACAATGTACATGAAAATAAGCACGTAAAACTAAACTTGAGTAGGTAAAAATGACATTTTGTAAAATGTTTATAAAGCTAGAGGAGTGTAAATGACAATTTTGAAAGTTAAGGGTAAAAAATTGATATATCTATTATTTTTTCAATTAACAAAAAATTGGTTCACTTTAATTTAATTCAGATTTTCCTTTCTTGCTTGTATTTATTCTAGTTTGGTATTTATTTTGGCTATTTGAGTTCAACAAGAGTAAATTACTAATACCATTACATTTCTTATGTTAAAATCACACAAATCTCAATGTAAATAAAGAATGACGTTAGCTTAGTAGTAAATTGATTGACCAAAGGATAAAACCACAACTCCCAGGCTATTAGCATTTTTTGGATCAAAATTTCATAAAAGCGGGACAAAAATAATGATCCAACAAAATACGAAGTATAAATGTGATTAATTGACTCACATGAAGAACACAAGCAGCAAACATCTGCCCAGTAAAATCCATCTTCTAATTAACCCGTCATTCATAGGCAAATGGTATTACAAGGCTCTGTTAGGTCTCAAGCGACGCAGCGCCACCAACACACATGCATAACATATAAACGCACAAAACATAAAATACTAAACCATACACGACACAACGTGGTTCAGACCCAGTGGGGACCTACGTCCACGGGCTGCAACTATGGTTTTCTCAACACAAATAAGGAAGCTAATCGGCCCCCAAATAAAACCGGCCGAAACATCCCACCCAACAATCTCCCACTTGAAGGCCTTGCGATAAACGCCATCCCGTCATCCAAGCAAATATTAACCCAGTCATCCAATGCTCTAGTCATTTCTAATAGAAGTCCTCCAAGCCTCTAGTTCCTAAGAACAAGCTAGACTTCAAACAAATCACCTGGTTGTAGGGCCCTTCTCATCTGTTACCTAAAGGCCCATTAAAGCTCCAGATAGCTTCAATACGGTCATCACATACCTAGTCATCACAAAACCAACCAATGACTCATCCCTAATCTCAACCGGATCTTACTTACTCATATCACTGGCTCTAGAGACTAAGGGGAACACCACTCTCCAAAATTAGCATACTATTCCCAAGAGAGATTTTCACATTCAGATTCCCGGTCTTCCGACACAGTGTCGCTTTGGAACTGAACCTAGAACACTGCTCGTGCTCCCACTATCACCAAACCCCGACCACATTCTCAACAGACATCTGGTGGCTCCATGCTTCTTGTCTACAAACTGAAACCCCTTTGCTCTAACCGATTCAGCAAGCCAAGACTTTAGTATGCAGAATTTGATTCACTATTTCCGGCAATACATAAACCTGTACCTTCACAAATTCTAACAAAAGATTCACCATTGTTTTTTTGAAGTGGGTAACAAGAAATAAAGCAAACTAGAATCTAGAAGCCAAGAGTCTACACTGCCTTCCATTGAGTCCTAATGTATCAAACATAGACACATTCTCAGAAACATAATTTTACTATCTTCAGACATCGAACTCTAAAAATGTTCACATATCCATGCAGCTCCAACAAGTCAACTATGCCCAGCTCCCACTGACCTTGTATGCCAAACCAACACTCATGAGTCGAATATTCACTCGTACTTTCCTAACGAAAACCTTCACCAAGTATAAGTTCCCGGATCCACTCAAATGTCGTATCACTTATCGCCACCGAACAAGAATAGCTTCACAGTTCTAGACTAACTAAAAAGCAAACGTTTATAATAGCAGTCTAGCTTTCATGGAAAACAAGCGGTACCAAGGATGACTGTACACACGATCAATTAACACAAACTCTAACCGAAAGATCATCCAAACAAGCAATAGTTCAATTATGTCGTTTCTAGCACACCCATTTGTTATATCTTCACAGGTTTATCCATCATCAGTACTGTTTTGGTCAAAAATTTGTATGATGAACTTAATAACCAAAATAAGAAAGTGAGGTTAGGTGTTTGTGAAAATGTTATGCTTTATATCCAGGATCCTCCGTTTACAGTCAGGATCCTCAGTTCTAAAAATAAGTTATGTGATGATTTAGCTTAATAAAACCATAGATTTATGACAGACAAGTATGAAAATAGTGAACAATAAGCAACAGAAATGATATGTTACCGGGAAAAAGCCCTTGATCCTCTTTATGAAGATGATGTCCGGCACAAAAAACCTCGAGAGTTGGAAACTACACAGCTCCACTAAGATTAATATAAAATTGTGTCTACGCCGATCCGATCAAGCCAATTTATAGTACAAGTCTAAAATAATTCATAACCACTGCTCCGAAATATCCAAGAACCTGAAAGAACCAGTCTTTGACCTTTTCCACTCTCCAACATTATTTTCACACGTTTCTTTGAATTAATTCTTCAATGGTACAATGTCCCTCCTAGCCGTTATCAAAGAATATTTCTGCAAAATATTCCTTCAACATAGAAGCAATTGATTAGTAACAAATCTTTTCAGGATCATTAGTCCTTTCAGTAGGGGTGTTGAAAAAACTCGTGGCTCGCAGCTCGCTCGAAAAAAGCTGGGCTCGAAATTGGCTCGGTTGTAAACAAGCCAGCTTGGCTCGGCTCGGTTTGTAAATGTGCCGAGCTCGAGCTTGGCCTGGCTCGGCTCGTGAGCTCGTGATCCGGCTCGATAAGGTTTACATCCTTCATTTTTTTGTCCCACATTGCTCAAAAGACAAAAACTAAGGGATTGTCTCCCCTATAAAAGATGGCAAAGACAATGTACAAAGTGAATTAACTATTTATACTTGTATATTTAGCCATTTTGTTAAATCAAATTGCAATTATGGCCTTAGTCTATGAAAATTTTATTTTTTAAGGCATTTTAATAGTAAATTTTGCGGTTTTTTATTGGTTCCAGCTAGATTGAGCCGAGCCGAGCTAGCTTGAATTTTAATCAAGTCGAGCGCAAGCCTCAAATCTTGGCTCAATTTAAAATTCGAGCTCAAGCCGAGCCAGCTCGAATTGAGTTCGAGCCGATCTCGAGCTGGATCTGGCTCGGCTCGGTTCTTTTACAACCCTTTCTTTCAGGATCCTGGCACAAATAAACTACATCAGGATCCTACTGCAAACCTACTATACTCAGGATCCCGACTATAAAAATTCTAGCCCAATTTTATAGGTGCCATACATCTGTAAACTGTTTTGAAATCCGTTTTAAGCTCGCGGTTAGGATTCAAAAATAAAAGTTTAGATGCTTATTGTGTGCTTGGGTTAATGACATGATTCTTGGACTCTTTTACACTTTTGATTTGACCGTCATAATCTGCAATCGTGCATTTACTCTCTCATCAAAACTTCAAGGGATTCAAGGTTAGTTTTCACTCCGTTTCTTTTTACTGCACTTTCTTCAACCTCCATTCCAATGGTCAAGAGAACTCATCAAACTCCAGAGCCTCCCAAGTTCTCTGATTCTTGGATCCTACAATCTACAGAAGAGTAGCTTTGCACATTTGACAACCAGGCCATCAATCTCCCCATCACTTCCCCTTTTCTTCCTGATGCGACATCATTCGACCCGAACAACAAAGACGATTTTATTTTTGAGAAATGGGTATGCTTCCCCTTATATCCCTTCTCCATTGGTTTCACCTTTCCCATCCTCGCTTGGTAACCTAGTTTTTCAAGGAAACCCCAGCTTTGCTACTCAAAGGTTATGCCTCTCTTATGGAGAATTATTTTCGTCCTTAACAAACTCATCCAAAGACACTCCTTTAAAATTACTATTTCAGAGATAAGCCGAGGCTTACGAACTCCAAACCCATGGATCCTGCCGTTTCATCGTTAGGATCAAGCCTAGACAAAAACCCCTTATCGTTAAACCAAAACACAATGAAAAAGATTGGAAGACCATGTTCTTCTTCGTTCGTCAGGATTCGATTTTCATTGGCATATATTTGCCCAAATACCGAATACGTAGGGGTACGGTTTCTCAAAACCCTAATTCTTGATGACCATTTCTACTATAATGTTTCTTACTCTACTTACTTTGTTTATGCAGCT
This sequence comes from Scalesia atractyloides, assembly GCA_947069175.1. Lineage (NCBI taxonomy): Eukaryota > Viridiplantae > Streptophyta > Magnoliopsida > Asterales > Asteraceae > Scalesia > Scalesia atractyloides. Next base: position 21,929,526 of record CAMTDV010000021.1, on the reverse strand, counting down.
TATAATCTGGGATCAGTTGCTCCTGCGACACAAGAGACAAAGAAGAAGATTTCAAGGGCATTAGCTTTATCAGAATCCGAAAGAACTTTTCAGCTGTATCCAACTCTCCAAATAGCCAACTTTCAATCTCAAGCTTCAGAGTCAATAATGTGTTTAGGTATATCGCCACTTTCTGTTTTTTTTTTCAACCTCATGCTCCTAGGATCCTGAAAATTTCTTATCAGGTGCAGGATCCCAACCCATCGACCATTTTGACTTGGAGGGGATCCTTGACTATGTTGAGCTGGGCACCAAGGTCAAGCAAGAGAAAACAACTCCATCTTCCAGCAAAGGAAGTCATGGCTCTCCCTCTCTGTTCCCAAGTGGCTTCCAATCGAAAGCACAAATGCCTGACTCCATGGATCTTGAAAGTTTTGAGAATTTGACTCCTGCAGACATACCTAAGAAGGTCTAGATGATCCCCTAGGTGTGGTAAGTTGAAACCAAATACACACATTATAATTTAACTTTGGCATTACAATATGAAATTTACAATTTATCATTATGCAGGTCTTTTCAAAGCTATCATCTCTTCATGAAGAAGCACACCGAGATGCGGATTGTAGCCGATCTCAGGAAGAAGCACATCGAGGATGTTCAGCTCCAGTTGGAAACCCTAGAGAAGGATCACCATGACTTAAGAATGCTCATTAGGAAGAGATACAACGATGTAGAGTCTGAAGCCAAGAGACCAGCTGCCCTCACTGTTTTCCAATATCGAATCCAAATATATGAAGAGGTAAAGGCCAAAGGAATAGAGGTCAAGGCTTGGGATATCAAAAATTTGAAAGTAGTAATATCGAAGCCGGAAGGCAGTGCTGGGGTTGCGGAGCAAGAAGAGGAAAAAACCAAGGATGTTGAGGCTGACCAGGATCCTGAAGATGAAGCTCGGGCTGAAGAGGGTGTCACAAGGAAAGAGCTAGTCCTGGTGGGGCAGGGACGGATATTAATGCCTAGGCGTGAGCCCCACCTTTTTTTAATTTCTATGGTTGTGTTTATCTCAAAAACAATTTACCTTTCTGTTATGTACGTTCCCGTCCCTGACTGGGGTTTAAGACAATGTTTTTTGACGATCCTAAGTGGATGGACACAGGTTTTGGGTGAAACTTAGGATCGTACCGGGTTGGTGTTTTAACAATATTGGTCCAAGTGCATGGGTCCTGGTTTAGGACAAAGCTTGGACCATCTCCTTTAAAATTGTGCTATTGTAAATAAAATCTAGTTTTATGCCTTGTTCGGGTGTTATTGTTTATTCTCATTAATTATTATTATTATTATTTTGGAAATTGAAGGTTCTTACTGTTAGGGCATAGGTTTTAGATACTGTGGAACATGGATCCTCAAGTGATTGTCTGGATCAGTTATCCTTAACGGATGACACAGGAAGCCGGAGGATCAAGGATCCTTAATTTTATCAATAATTTCTAACAATTGTTCTATGTTATTATCTATGATTGCATGCAGGTAATGGACGACATGGACTTGGTCTTTGCTAGAATCCCGTCGAATATGCTTCATATAGAGCACGTGCTTGATGAAGAATAGCCGTTATGGAGAACATAGGAGGACTTGCACATTTTTCGAATAGTTTGTTATCTAGATATTTTCTAATTTTATAAGGGCTGATGGGCTCGTTTAGAACACACACACTCGCACAACCGATTACTCTCGAATACTCTGTGTAACACTATAGCAATTACTTGTATTGAGCTTCACCATCTTCGAAAATTGTAACCTTCATTGTTCATTATAGTAGATAGTGATGTTTTCACTATCCGAGGTTTTTATGCCGGTGATCTACTAGTGATCAAGGGCTTTTCCTCGTATAAATCTCAGTGTTCATCGTTGATTACATTTCTAGTTTTCTTTATACAATCGTTCAACACATCAAGCACTCTACATCACAATCAAAGTTTGGTTACATTATCCTTAATTAGATTTTTGACCAAAACAGTTTGGCGCCTACCATGGGGCAATTGGTGCTTCAATTCTAAATTTTTTTGCACATTTCATTCATTTCTGTTCATTTCCATCAACCACATGGCTTCTCAGGAAAAGTCTGCTTCAAGTGCCATGCCGGCGGTTACCTCATCTTAGACTAGTGCATCGTTGCCTCCTATTCCTCCTGTATACCAGAAGAGTATTGAGAATCCTCAGAAGAAAACTACACCTGTTTACACAGGATCAAAAACCTCTATTGTTTCTTCGTCTACAACTACTAACAGTGATGTTTCTACTTTGATTTTGCAGATGAAGAACTACATGGAGCGCATGACAAAACCAACCAAAGGACCCTTAGGGAAATGATTAAATCAAGAAGCAGAAGAGATCAGTGGAGGATCGATCCCCATTGATGCCCGGGTCGTTGGATTTTGCTACTCCATCATCAACGATCCAGCACTCCGAAGGATCCGGTGTCTAGATTCAAAGATCCTCCAACCATCAGCAAGGATCACTGGCAATGACACAGGCTCAAGGATCCTCATCTCAAGTTCAAGGATCCTATTCCAACCTCAAGGATCATCCATCCTTCAGCGAGGATCACTGGGAACCACGGAGCCTTAAGGAATCTTTTATGAACCCGGAGGATCACAAGGGATGTACCGGTCCGGAGGATTCTATGCTCCATACCAAGGATCCTCATTTCTAGTTCAAGGATCTAACATGTTTCAGGATCAAGGATCCTTAGGGAGACATCATGGAGAAGCTCCGAAGTTCATGAAGGGGACTTCATCCCCATGCAGACCATTGCTTCTTCTGGCCCCACCGTTATAGCAGACACACCTTATCTAGACAAACCTCTGAATACTAGTTCCAAACCAATCAGGAGGTAACAACTTTAATAGGTCTTTTGATACTAACCTTACTTACATGCAGGATGCAGTATCAACCAAGCTATGGCTAAGTGTTGGTGCACAATGTGTATGTCTTAGTCTTATATCGAGTCAGTTTGTATAGAGCTGAATAGGCTAGGTATCGAAGTATTTATGAATGTTGTAGCCAAGTTCGCCCATAATGTACATGTTCAGGCATGTTCGGCCGAACTTGCATAGGCAAGTTCGGGCAAATTTGCACCTCCTAGGCCGAACTTGTAATCCTATAAATACCTAGCTTAAGAGTCTCATTTGTAACTTTGGCATTTTGAGGCGAGCTCTGTCAGTCTGTAACCAGAACATTTGATCTATAAAACTGACGTTTAACTGAATAATTCTTGTCTATTGGTAACACGACGTAATATTTCCGCTATTATGGACGTTAGATATCAAATTTAGGTTCCTAAGCATCGAGGATCGATCCTACAAGTGGTATCAGAGCTAGAACAGCCTGATTTGATAGTATCAAGACAAGAACACTTCTATTTCTACTTCTTCTTTTTTTCTTAACTTTTGAACAAAAAATGAAGAATTCATGGTCAAAATCTTTGAATTTTGAATATACCATGTAAAATACAACAAAGTTAAACCCTTGAAAGATTGCAGACCAAATTCAACTGAATTCATGTGAAATTTTGAAAAAATGTTTGAAACCCTCAAGAACGAACTTATTGGCCATGTTCGGCCGAATTTGCCCTAAAACATTACTTTTCAAGTGATTTTTTAGTAAGTTCGCCCGAACTTAGGTGGTTTTTAAGAAATTTAAGTCAAGTTCGCTCGAAGATACTGAATTTTATTAATTTTACATCAAGTTAGACCAAACTTGTGTAAAATCAAGAAGGTTTTTAATGGATAAATCAAAATTGTGTTGACAAGTTCGCTCGAAGATCTGATTGATTGGTGTTATAAGTTCGACCGAAGATAATCAAATCTTTTCAAAACCAATCTAACAAGTTCACGAACTTGTTTGAAAATCCAAGAATTCTTCATTAGTTGCTACAAGTTCGACCGAACTTGTAGTAGGACTAATTGTTTTCAAAGTTTTTGAAAAATTTTCAGCGTACACGTTTCGTGATTCACAATGGAAGATCAATTAAGAGCTTATATGTCCGGAGCTAGTTCGTTAAACGCAAACGTGATTAATCAAGTCAATCTTGATAATGAAATAGGAACGACCGTCAAACCGCCCAAGCTGATGAGCAGGACGAGTACGAAGCATGGAAAGAGAAATTTACCTACTGGGTTCAAGCCATGCACTTTGCTGGCTGGGTGTCAATTGAAAGAGGCTATACTGTTCCGGTAGATGAACATCAACAAGTCCTTGAAAAGTACAACTATTCGACTAGTACAGAGAGACAAATACATTGCTGAGAAAAAGATGATCAGTCTCATCCAACAGTCTGTCAAAGAAGATATCCTGATTTTGCTACCAGAGTATACTACAGCAAGAGAGCTTTGGTTGTCGTTACATAAGAAATACCAAGGCAGTGCTGAAATGATAAAAAGCAAGAAGGCTCTCATTCTGAAAGAGTTCGATATCTTCAGCATGCTAAAAAATGAGTCCATTAAGCAAATGATTGAGCGTTTCTGTCATCTCAAAGTGCAAATGCGAAGACATGGTCTTGAGAAGACGGAACAAGAATACATCGACAAACTTGCTGACGCACTACGGAGGGTGAATGGTCAACTTATTTGATGGTTCTGAAGGATATGATAAGTGGGAATTCTTCAACTTGTCAACCTTTATCGATAAACTAGAAGGCCACGAAATGGAGCTTCTAAAGATAGCGAAGTCAAAGAACGCTAATGTTGTTCAAGACATCGGTTTGTACTACAAAACCGGAATGTAAGATAACATTTCGAGTCCAAAAATTGGAACTGCTTTTAGTGCAAACATGAATGCTTCTCCACAGAATCAGAACAATTCACAGCCTCAGTATGACCAAAGTCCACAAAGTTCTTACTCGAGCACTAGTTCAAATTCAACATTTCAAAGACAAGCAAACCAGAACAACAACAAAGTTCTGATCCAAATGTATATAAATTCAACATCGCAGTGAATTTGAACAATGTTGTTTCAGAAGAAGTTGTAAAACGACATATGGCACTTCTTGCTACCGTCTTAGAGTCTTATGAATGTCTTGTTGCCGTTAAATTCGGAAATCCCGAGATGACCGCAGAAGATTATGACCAGGTAGACGAGGAAGAGCTCGAATTAATGGACATCAAATGGTCATTATCTTCGATCATCAGGAGAGTGACAAAGTTCATTGCACTCATAGGCCGTGATATAGGAAACTCTAGCAACAAATTGGGTTTTGACAAATCCAAAGTCACATGTTTTAAATGCCAACAGAGGGGACATTTTAAAAGAGAGTGTAAGAACACTGAGGAAACCGGAAATTAAAGTCCTTTCGGAGGAGGGAATGAATATTACAAGATGGCACTTCAATATAAACCGTTCCCGAAGAAAACTCAAGTTGAGATCCAAGAAAAGCCAAACAGTAGTACCACGGAGAAAGCCATGGTTGCATCCACAGAAGATGACGGTTTTGATTGGAATTCATATATCGGCAAAAAGACCGGAGTTGCATTGATGGCGGAGATAGTTGATGATAATTCTGTAGAGGAAGCAGCGGCAGTAGCAGAAGCAACAACTTTCGAACAAGCTATTCTGTAACAATACTTGCATCAACAGCAGGAAGTAGAGGAATATATCCATATGCAGAGACAAGGAATTTTATCCTCTAATTCTTGTGACAGTTTTGCAGGTCATTTTGATGGAAGCTCGAAAGAACAAGTGGTTGATGTCACTCAGGAAATGAAAATCGAAAACCTCAAGGACATGGCAGATAAAGCTTTGATGGCGAATCTAACCAAGGTAAGTCCAGAGGTAAAGGTTGTCAAGAAAGAAGTTGTCAAAGTACAAGTTGTAGAGGTTGAGAAACCTTGTACAAAATGTACTGAACCTTGTGTCGAATGTGCCGAAAAATCAAAGATCATCGCTGAACACAATGTGCATAACGATTTGTTAAAATATGATTATCGCACAATGAAAGAAGCGTATGACAAAATGAAAAATTATTATGGCAGACTCGACAGAAATAACATTGAACAACATGAAAATATAAGAATGTTGAGTGGTACAGTAATGGATAAACAAAGGGCAATTAACACCTATATTAACACCATTGCTGAAATCAAACAACAACTTCAAGACATGACAATCGAAACTGAAAGAGTTCGACAATTGTTAAGAAGTTATACCACCAATGCGTATGTTATCGATCGCATTCTTCCGACAATCTCATCGAAAGAAAAACCTAAAAAGAAAGCGGGCAAAGAATATAGCAATGTTCCTCCACCCCTTTGCGAAAAATACTGTGTTAAATCTGTAGACGGGATGGACAAGACATTCAATGTTGAATTACTTTCTGAAAAGAAAGACGAACTGCCAGAGAACATTGATATAGTCTATGCTAAATCTGATGATGATAACAACGTTGTGGTTAACAAAGTGGTTGAAAATGTTTTAAGTGATTCTGATGACGGTAGCTTCAAAAGCGCCAACTTGAGTTCAAAGAATTCCGATTCACAGTCTGAAAATGACGATAAGTCGTCAGAGGATGGTCAAAGTGATGATCCTAATATTGTAATGTACAAAATTAAGGATTCGGATAGACTATACTTTGATGATAGCTTCCCGATTCAGAATGTGAATGAAGAATTGCTAGATAAATTCTTTAAACTCGTGGAAGTCACATCAGAGGAATTGGTAATGAAAGAACAAAAATTCTATTCCAAACCTAAAAGAAACAAATACCAAAGGAATGGTGGTGATCATCCGGAAAACAGGAGAGTAGGGTTGGGTCTAGAAGAAACTGATGAATCTGTAAAGAAACCGTCACCATTTCATGAATATGAAAACAAAAACTTGAATTTTGTATATGGGATGAGTACATTTCACGAGGAGAATTTGATTGGTAAACAGTCAAATGATGAGTTCAAGAAGGCGAAAAAATTCGAGATAAAGCCAAGGTTACAAGTGGTGTCAAAACTTCAAGTAGGGTAAAACCGTCCATTAAAGGACATCCACTTGATAATCGGACATGTTTCAAGTGCAATAAAATTGGTCATATGGCATGACAATGTCCAAAATCAAAACCGGCTTATCTTCAAAGAAAAGAAGATTCAAATGTTGTTAAACCAAAGCAACCAGTGTTTGCAAAACCTGTAAAGATTTTGAAACGAAATGAATCAAAACCAGAAGTTAAACAAAGTCTGAAAAGACTTTTGAAAATTCCATTTTCGAAAAAGGTGAAACTTCTAGGTCTAATGAAAACAAGTTTTACATCAAAAAGGCTAATATCAAATCTCAAACCTGGATTGCCAAGAAAAGGTCAACAACATCTGGTGTTGTTAAGCCTGAGCTAGTAAAGACTTACAACACAAAAGAATCAAAGTCTGAAATCACTAAGTCTGAGCAGGTGAAGACTAGTGAGAATGTGAAAGAAGCTAAAACAGAAATCAAGAACGATAATGTCAAATCTGTAAAAGATAAGAAAAAAGTGAAAATTTCAAACATTAACATTGTTGAAACAGATGATGAATTTGTTTTTGATGACATTGATGAGTTTGAATATGCTTTTGATGATGGTTATCCAGTAAAACCCAAGACCAAGAAGGCTTAGGTAGAGCTTTTCACCTAATTTCTGAATTTTGCAGGGGCTCCAAAGATCCGTACTCTAAAAGTGGATTTTGGATAGTGGAGCGTCCAGGAATATGACGGGAATGAAGGCATTGCTATTCGACATTAAAGCTATCAATGGTGGATATGTTGGATTTGCAGGAAATCAAGGTGGAAGGATAATCACCGAGGGAAAACTCTCCAATGGCTTAGTTTCATTTGATTGCGTGAACTATATTGCAGAACTTGAGAACAATCTTCTGAGTATATCGCAGATTTGTGACAAGAAATTCACAGTCCATTTCAACGACAAAGAGTGTATTATCTTGAAGCCGGGATTCAAAATACCAGATGAGTGGATTCTGATGCGAGCACCGTGAGAGAATGATTTATATGTTCTTGATATGGGTGTTGCTACCACTTCATCACAATCAGCACAATGTTTTGTATCAAAGGCTACTGGAAAGGATTCTATTCTGTCATCGTAAGATGGGGCATATTCATTTGTGAAAAATGAATTTCTTGGTTCATAATAATCTTGTAGAAGGCGTAAATCTTCAAAGTTTTCAGATGTCTGATCGTTGCTTGGAATGCAAGAAGGGAAAGCAGATCAAGAAATCTTATTCGAAGAAAATTTTAAACTCAATCAAGTTTCCATTAGAACATCTCCACATGGACTTATTTGGTCCTGTAAATGTTCGAAGCATCTCAGGAGACTTATATTGCTTGGTCATGACAGATGACTATTCGAGATATTCGTGGGTATTCTTTCAAGAATCATAAGATGAAACGTTCGAGAACTTGGGTATTCTATTCAAGAAACTCAAGAACATTTATCATCTGCCGGTCAGACACATTAGAAGTGACAACGGCACAGAGTTTAAGAATAACAAAATGAAGAAATTCTGCAACGCAAAAGGGATTCTGAACGAGTTTAGTGCTCCCTATACTCCACAGCAAAACAGAGTAGCTGAACGGAAAAATAGAACTTTGATTGAAACTGTGAGAACCATGCTTGCAGATTCTAAACTTTTTATCATTCTGGAGTGAAGCGGTTACTACGGCTTGCTACACATTAAACAGGGTTCTCATTGTGAAACCAACAAAGAAAACATGTTTTGAGATGATAACCGACGGAAGCCAAATTGAAGTTCTTAGAACCATTCGGTGCACCTTGTACCGTAATAGATCAAGATGGCAAATTCAGAGCTAAATATCTTGAAGGTTTCTTTGTCGGATATGCGAGTCCGTTGAGTAGAGTATATGTTCCTTCATTGAGAAAGGTTATTGAAGCATAGCACGTGGATTGTTTCAATTACACATATCCTATTCAAAGGAAAGGTGATGCGTGGCTGTTTAACTATCAATACCTTTGGAAGTCATTTGACTTGCCAAAGAACCAACTGACGAAGAAGTTGCAGCGTTATATTATCTTCACCGGTCAGCAAATCAAGAACAAATTGTTCGACCAATTGTGGTTAATCAATCCATGTTGGATCCATCTTCTTCTGGCGCAAGTTCAAACAATAGTGGTGTTCCGGCTGAAAATGTTTCTGAAACATTATCAACACCTACTACTCCTCCAACAAATGCCTCTACTGAACCAATGAATACAACAACGGATCCGAGTATGCCTCAGAATCAAGATTCTGATTCAGATGAAGCACCAACATTTGATGTTGATGGGGAATCATCTTCTTCAGATGAAGAAGTGGAGCAGATAACAAGTCTTCTTAATCAATCCGCTATCCCGAACAACAGAAATGAAGCTTCATCAAGCTCTCCAAACATTGAATTGGTTGTTGATCTCAACATCACTAATCAGCAAAACTCAGTAGATGTTCCAAGTGAAGAATTGCCGCGTTCTTATTCCTATCATCTGTTAACAAATATTATCGGAGAACTTCAAATTGGTGTTAGAACTCGAGGGTAAATTAATAAAGCACTTAGTTGTTTCTATACACGCATTGCTACAACCCAGAACTATTGTTTCTATTCATGTTTCATCTCTCAGGTTGGGCCTAAGACAGTTAATGAAGCTTTAGCCGATGAAAACTGGGTATAAGCAATGCAAGAAGAATTATTGCAGTTTGAGAAGTTGGGTGTGTGGCAGCTTGAAGACTTGCAAGAAAATCAGAAAGAAATTGATACAAAATGGGTCTTTAAATGTGATGATAGAGGGGTTATTGTTCGTAACAAAGCTAGGCTTGTTGTCAAGGGATTTCACCAGCAGGAAGGGATAGACTACACGGAAGTCTATGCACCAGTAGCTCGATTGGAATCTATTCGAATTTTTCTAGCTTTCGCATCATGGAAAGGATTCAAGGTCTATCAATTGGATGTTAAATCGGCTGTTCTGTACCGCAAATTACACGAAAAGGTGTACGTTGGACAACCACCAGGGTTTGTCGATCCACTTAACAAGAAGAAAGCATACCTACTGGATAAAGCTCTTTATGGACTACACCAAGCCCCGAGAGCTTGGTACGACACAACATCTCGTCGGAAACGGCTTTATTAGAGGAACTGTGGATAGTACTCTTTTCACCAGAGAAGTTGATGGCCATCCGGGTATAGTTCAAATCTACGTTAACGACATCATCTTTGGATCTACAAAAGATAGTCTCTAAAAAGAGTTTGAGGGAATCATGAAAAAGAAATTCGAAATATCCTTGATGGGCGAAATGAAGTTCTTTCTTGGTTTGCAAATAGATCAGCTTCCGGATGGTATTTTAATTTATCAGAGTAAGTATGTTCACGACATCTTGAAGAACTTTGGAATGGAAAGCTTCAAGCCTCTATCTACGCCTCTTGCTCTAAACCACGGTATTTGCGTTGACGAGACTGGAGCCAAAGTTGACAAAACATTATACAGATCGATGATTGGATCGCTGTTGTATCTGACGGCATCACGCCCAGATATTATGTATCCAACCTGCCTATGCGCCAGATATCAGTCAAGCCCAAGGATCTCACACATGCAGATCGTGAAGCGTATCTTCAGATATCTGAAAGGATGCCTAGGCACTGGCTTGTGGTACCCGAAGAACGACAATTTTGACCTCACAGGCTATGCTGATTCCAATTTTGGTGTAGATTAGTTGAATTCAAAATCAACTACAGCGGGATGCCAGTTCTTCAAAACAAGAATGGTAACCTGGCAGTGTAAGAAACAGACTACGGTCGCTCTCTCTACCTGTGAAGCTGAGTATATCTCGGCCTCCAACTGTTGTTCACAGATTCTGTGGATTCAACAGCAGATGAGAGACTATGGTCTGCAATTTCTAGACACTTCGCTGTATGTTGATAACAAGGCAGCCATCGATATAACCAAAAATCTGGTTCATCACTCATGCACAAAACACATTGAAATTTGTTATATTTCATTCGTTATTGCTACGAAAAGAAATTGGTGCGAATAGAAAAAATCCACACCGACGAACAAAAGGCTGATTTTTATACCAAACCATTTTCTTTGTCACGGTTTAAATACTTGCTAAGAATTAACGGTATGAAAACTTTGTTGACAGGTGCGGACGCTGAGGTTGAATACGGATCGGACGACGAGTTCGCTTGATCCACATTGATTTGTAAATATCTTTCTAGTTTAGAATTTTATTAAAAAACTAAAATCCAAAAAGATGTTTTTGATTCTAGGGAGAGAAATGTTAGAGAAAATACAAAAACATATAAAAATTCAAAATGTTCAAAAACATTGAAATAACAAAAAGAATTCAGTGTCATAAAAGGAAATGATAGTACATCAGTAGACTATCACAGTATGCTAAAGAAATGTAAAGTTTAAAAGTGATAAACGAGTCTTACAGTGGATGTATCGATAGGCTTAACACGTTCAGTAAATTGTTTTCGAGATATAAACTAAATTTTACAAGTGCTTAATCTTGTGGATTAACACATCTTGGATATATGGACTTAGTACTCCAAAATTTCGTTTGAAAGATTGCTTGATTCTGAGATACGAGGTCTTTATAGATAGTTGATATCTGGAGTATTATACAAGTTCTTTTGATTTTGCAGAAGCAATGGCCTAGAAATTCTATAATACTTTCGCTATAAACCCCCAAATTGCATGCAATATTGAAAAGTATCGAAAGATATAATCATATGCAATGCTGAAAAGATTCATTAAGTGGAACACACCTTAAAGTCGATCCTGCATCTCTTTGTCTGTACTGTAGTACTAACCTGAGCTCTCAAGGTTTCGCACAACCCAGATACAGATATCAATTACGATATATTCACCTGTAAGATGAAATATAGGGAATCTGGATACGGGAGTATATTCAAGAAGTGGGAACCACAAATAAGTAAAGTTTCATGAATGCTATCTTAACATATCTTGAAACAGTTGAAAAATGTGGTAAAGCCTAAGTGGACAAACATATCGAAAATCTAGGTAAACTAGTTTAAAACTTAAAGTCTGTTAAAGGTCAACGGTACTGGTGATATGTCTCAATCAACTGATATGATCCTTAGACACGAATTCATAAAAATATGTCCGTAAATATGTTTGTACATAGTTTACATTGCTTATTTCATTATATTTCAGCTTTACAGATTAAAATCAAAAAGATTTTCGGTGTGTTTTAGCATAAACTTACAAAAATACAAAAAGATTTTATTTCTACATTGTTTTCAGCAAACCAATGTTGGAGAACGGATCTTCAAAGTCTGGTAAGATGCTAGAACTGGTGTGAATCTCTTTGACAACGGGCTGGGAGCTAATCTGTTAATCTGAAAAGATAAAACGATAAAAAGTTCATTAATTTGAAACTTCGATTTTGAAAATATCAATAGTTTGCTCGTAACGGGTCAAACCGGGGTCATTAACTTGGACTCGGCAGACAAATCGGTTAACCAAGGTCATTAGCTTGGACTTGGTCAACTGAGTGGATTTTCATAACTGGTAAAAAGTTGGAATGTTCAAGGGTTAAAATGAAAATTTGAAAAAGTTAAAATTTGTGGTTTGGCAAGTTCGGCCGAACTTGCTAAACATTATCAAGTTTCACAAACAGCAAGTTCGACAGAACTTGCAGATCGCTGATTGTTGTTTTAAAGGTAAGTTCGCTCGAACAACAGTTGGGTATTTCAATATGGGCCTAACAAGTTCGCCCGAACTTGACTTGGTATAAATACCAATCAAGTTCGGCCGAACTCATTTACCTGCCTTCAGAACATATTGAGCGAACTTGAGCTTTGAGAGAACTTAATCGAAATTGGCACTTTTATACCGTTACGTTGTCCAAATCTAGATTGTTTTGGGTGATTTGCACACCAATCACAATGGCAGAGGTATAGATTTGTGATCAAATTGTGTATTGGCTCTTAAATGAACCAAACAGATCTAAAAATTAAAATTTGATAAGATTTAGGTGATGATAATCAAAATTGAACATAGATTCTTAATCTACACTTAAAATCGACCGCATAATTGTTTTTGATTGGTCTAAAATGATCGTTAGGATGCTTGAACAAGTTGGGTCTTTTGGAGAAGACGACAAGTTCGGCCGAACTTGTTGTCAAGTTCGGCCGAACTTGTTGACAAGTCAGTTCGGCCGAACTTGTTGTCAAGTTCGACCGGACTTGTTGTCAAGTTCGACCGGACTTGTAAAAAAATGATTAAATGATTTAGTTTCATGTTCGACCGAACTTGATTAATGAAATGATTTAATTCTTCATCTTCGATCGAACTTGGATCTTAATAAATCTAATTGTTAATAACATAAGTTTGCCCGAACTTATTAAGAAAACATTATGGAACATGTGTTTCATACATGTTCGGCCGAACTTAGAAAAAACTGAATGATAAAAAATTGTGAGTTCGCCCGAACTTACATTTGAAAATGTTGAACATGTTTGTCACATGTTCGGGCGAACTTGTTAAAATCAGAATGTTTAACAATAATCAAGTTCGCCCGAACTTGATAAAGTGTTAGAAATTTTTGGTGATTTTTCTCGTTAAGCCTGCTAATTGTTTTGCGTCACTTTTCAGGCACAGGTTCCAGCACGAGTAATATCTGTTGAGTTTTCAAAGACTCACAATACGTGCATCACGCTTGATAAAACGACCTGTCCGTCATTGAAGGAGTACGACAATATTTTGAAATTTCTGGAAGATTGTCATATTCGCCGAGTAATTACAGAGCGCACAGTGTCGTATCCATCACACGTTGTTCATTTCTGGATGAATGCGAGTTTAAGCGCTGATGAGAAGATGCTCTCTTCTACAATGCAAGTTGGTGATGAACTTAAGCCGATCAGCGTGACTGAAGATGATATTCGAAGAATTTTGCATTTCAATGACAAAGAAGATGATCCGATTCATCTAGATGAAAAGATGGTTCGCGGATGCTTTTTCCGCATGGGCTACAAAGGAAGTGTAAACAAGCCAACGCTGAAGAAAGGGGAAGTGCCTAACCCCTACAAGCTTCTGATTCATGCATTAATTCATACATTTAGCCATCGCAAAGCCGGTTTAGATGATGTACATGACAATTTGGCTAGCATGGCAACGGAGCTTATTTTTAAAAAGTCGTTCAACGTTTCGAAGTTGGTTTTCACTCACATGTCGAAGAACATGGAAGATTCAAGGTTGTGTCTTTATCCGAGGTTTATTCAGATGTTGATTGACGAGAAGTATGCCAACATTGCTCGAGATCCGAATGACGTTCTTTATTTAGTTCATCTCGACGAGACTATAGTGAAGAAGCTTATCAAGTTCCAAAAGCAAGCTTGAGCTCCCGTTGCCAAGCCGGTATTCGGAGCTATAAAAGATTCAGATTATGTCTCACCACCTGGAAACAAATGGAGAAAGGATGGCAGTGATGACGAGAAAGAGCTTAAAGCCGAGCAAGAATGGTTTAAAGAATTCAAACCAAAGGCTAGAGCGAATGGTTCTTAAAGGCAGAAGCTGATAAGACGAAAAAGAAACGAGTGTCAAAGAAAGTCGAAACAATGCTTGTCGATGAGGAGGAACCTGAAAATGTTGAAGCAGTTGCTGGATCTAGCGCTGCGGGTGTGATTGAAAGTCAAGAAACTGTGAAGTCAACTCAAGAAGAGCACTTTTGAGAATGAAGAATCTGATAAAGAGCCAGAAAAGACAGAAGCAGAAAAAGAAAGGAAATTGGATGCAGATTTTGATCCAAATGCTGAAAAAAGAATCTGACGAGGAGAGACCAAAGAAAAAGTCAAAGCGTACAAAGTCTCCAGCAATTGAAATATCAAAGAAGACTACAGGGTCACCTCATACAAAAGGAAAACGAAAAGTAAAGAAAGCTCAGAAAGCTGTGAGCAAGAGATACAAGAGCAAGGTGAAAAGCACATAAGCCACACCAGAACCTTCTGGTGCTCAGGAGAAAGGAGCCACACAAGAACCTCCTCAAGAACCTCTTGTTATCGTTCATGCTGAAGCTGAAAGGCCAGGAGTTACATAAGAACCTCCTGTATCTGAATTTGTTGAAGTTCCTATCGTTGAATCTCCTAGTGCTCCAAAGACTTCTGTTCCTGAAAGTTCTACACCTAAGAAGTCAACACCAAAAACTGCAACACCGAAAGATTCAACACCAAAGACACCAAGGGAAGTATGTTTGGTGATATGCCACACGGTCCAATCACTCTCGAAGACTTGGATGAGTTTTTCCCAGAAACTAATGCTGAAATGTTAGAAAAACGTGTGAAGGTATTGGAAGAGAAAGTTGCACAGATTGAGATAGAAAAGGCTGAGCTTGTAAAGAAGGTGAATCAGAGCAAAGTCGAAAAAGAAATACTTGACAATAAAGTGAAGATGCTTGAAAATGAATGTGAATATTTCAAGACGTTGATAGAAAGTCTGCAGGATGCCAATGAAAAACTACAGACAGAGATTGCAGAATTAAAGAAAATTCAAGCTTTGAACGATCGAAGATTCATCAGATTACAGAAGGTGTTATCTAACAATCTGAATATTGATTTTATTGCTGAATACGATCGTCTGGATCGTCAAGAAGCCAAGGACATGCTAAAAAAGAATTGGCCAAGAGTGGTAAAGGAAAGCAGGTTGAGGGTGAAGCCCCTAAATCTTCTGCTGAAAAATCTTCTGATGTTCCAGAGAAGCCAATTGAGGATATTTCGAAAGCTTCTGAGTCTGAAATCCAAAAGGTTGTCGAATCTGTCAAGCCTTCTGATCCTATCATTGTTACTGAAGAAAAAGACGATGATGAAGCCGAAAAGGAAGATAAGAATGAATACGAAGAGGAAGAAGGATATGAGGATTGGAATGTTGGGATGATGATGATGATTTTGATCAAGGTGGTGATGATTTTGATCAGGGTGGTACAGGTTTAAAGATCAATGAAGCTAAAGTATTTGATGAGTTTGATTTTTCAGACCTCATGGACAATGAATCGAATCGAATGGAAGATAAAAGCCAGGGGAGTCAGGGGAGAAAGGTCCGTCAGTTGATATTGATTTGTTAGATGTTGATCGATCTGCAAAGCCGTTGACTGTAGTACCTACGAAGCCTTTGATACTAATGTTGGAACACTTTGTTGAAGAAGGTGAGTTTGTACATAATTACACGAAAGAAGATTTGGCGAAACTAGTTGAGAACTTAGAGTTTGATTTTGAAGAAGTTTTAAATGTCAACACATTTGAACCTAAAGAGTATCAGTATGAGAGAAGGTTTGAAGCTGATGAGTACAATCGTGTGATAGTTGAAGATTGGTCCTCAGATGATGAAACAGATCAGAAAGCTAAGTACGTCAGTCAGGATTCATAAAGTTTTCCTACATTTGAAGAGATGTATAAACAGCTTAATGAATATATGTTGAAAGAGAGGATTGCTGAAGAGCTACGAGAAGGAAAGATTCCTAAACCGATGACCAAAGAAGAGATAGCTGAAGCGAAAAAGTCCTGGTTCAAGGAGATGCCACGTGAACATAAGTTTTGACGTCCACTAGCATTCTTCACCAGAATAAAGATGTTTCTTTGGGAGATATACTGAGTTGGGGTTGGTTTAAAGAGCTCAACGTTTATGCAATCAAAAGAGAAATTGGAGTGCAATACTTCAAACATCTTGTTGATTTAAAGACATTGCCGTATTGGGATATGGAAGAGCTAGTACAAACAGTGAATGTTACTTATCATATGAAGACAGTTGATCAATTGTTGTGGAACATGATTAAGTATGAAGCTGGTAAAAGTTGGAATCAATGGAAGCCATTTATTCGGAGACGAAGAGTAAAGATCAATAAGGTTATAGGGGAAAAGGACATAACGTTAATTATGAAACGTCCTAGAGCATGAGGAATATGCCACTTATGCCGATCAAACAGAACTTCTATTCTTTATTCAAGTGGTGGCAGATTGATCCAGCTACTTGTGAAGCAGTGATTGTGTTAAAGTTTGAAGATCACCTGGATATTGCTAAAGAACGAGTTGAAGTGATGGGTCATCAGGGTATGAGAGATTTGTGGAGAACGATAAGGATTCTGGATCCTATGTGGTTGGTTAACTGCTCGAGAGAAGATATAAAATGCCTTTTCTACAACAAGATTGTTTTTGAAGAAAGAGAAAAGGTACAGGCCATGCAGTATCAGAAAGTTGTTAACATTTGCTATGCACGTGAAGTAAATTTTTGAAAGATGTGGCAAACGAAGTGGAGGGATCTGGAGAGAGTTGAGTTTCTAAAGGAAGAAACCAGTAGTGAGGCGATCAAAGAAAGAATGGAAGAAGTGGCAAGGTAAAGTTCGCTCAGAATGGCTAACTTTAAAAGACCACCGCCAACTGATAAGACGCCGGATCCGAAACAAGAGAGACGAAAGAAGCCTTTCAAGAACTTCTTTGGTCGGGTACGTTAATGTTTATATGAAGACAGAGTTTTGAAGACTGATAAAAGACGAAGACGATATCCAAGGGGGAGTCTGTTGGTGCATAATGTCTATGTCTTAGTCTTATATCGAGTCTGTATTGTATAGAGCTGAATAGGCTAGGTATACGAAGTATTTATGTTTGTATTAGCGAAGTTCGCCCATGAAGTTCATGTAAAGGCATGTTCGGCCGAACTTGCATAGGCAAGTTCGGCCGAACTTGTGTCTCCCAGGGGCGAACTTGTGTCTCTATAAATACCTAGCTTGAGAGTCTCATTTGTAATGTGCCAAGTATTTATGAATGTTGTAGCCAAGTTCGCCCATAATGTACATGTGCAGGCATGTTCGGCCAAACTTGCATAGGCAAGTTCGGGCGAACTTGCACCTCCTGGGCCGAACTTGTAATCCTATAAATACCTAGCTTGAGAGTCTCATTTGTAACTTTGGCATTTCAAAGGCGAAGCTCTGTCAGTCTGTAACCAGAACGTCTGATCTATAAAACTGACATTTAACTGATTAATTCTTGTCTATTGGTAACACGATGTAATATTTCCGCTATTATGGACGTTAGATATCAAATTTAGGTTCCTAAGCATCGAGGATTGATCCTACACTAAAGAGTTACAAAAACTCAAGGATATGATATCCGGGTGTTCCTGGAGTGATCAAACCCATTCCTGAGATCTTGGATGGTAGCCATAGGATATCTCGTTTTGCACCTCTCATAAGCAATGCCGAGATACAAAAACGTTTCCTGACTCCAAGTATATACTCTATGATGGTACGACTGATCCGGAGGAACATATAGCACAATACCAGGAAAGAATGGAGATCAATCCCATTCCAGAAAGGTTAAAGGAAACCTGTCTTTGCAAGGGATTCGGATCCACACTCACTGGATTAGCACTCAAATGGCTGCTAAGTCTTCATCCTTACTCAATTACTTCATTTTCTCATTTAGTTAATTTGTTCAGTAACCAATTCTCGTGTAGTAGAACGTTTGAATGATAATTTGTATAGGATAACCCAAGGCCGTGATGAGTCATTAAGAGATTACACCACTAAATTTAGTAGAGAATCCATAGAAATCCATAATTTAGATATTTCTACTGTTGTGGAGGCATTCAAAATGGGATTGCTAAAGGATTCCCCCTTCTATAATGATCTTGTTATGACACCTTGCAGGAATATAGACGAAGTAAGGAACATGGCCTTAAGGTTCATCCGTTTAGAGGATGACAGAAGGATCCAGGAAAGACTGTCAGGATCCTCAAAGCAGGAAAAACAGGGATCATTCTTCAAGAATAACCGATCCAATCAATACTCTAGGCATGACAACCAGAATATGCATGCAGTTGAACAAGAGGAAGACAGTGAGGATTATGCATTTCTGAATATTGTTTTTCTGCTGATAACAGTGAACTAATCCTTGCTATGCAGAATTTAGATGACAAAGCTAGGTGGCCGGGAAAGAATGAGAAGCCCACAACCAACAAGGATAAGTCCAAATGGTGTGCTTATCATGAGGATTTCACTTACCTCACTGATGAGTGTATAGCCTTGAGGAAGGAGATTGGTTATCTTCTAAACAAGGGATACCTGAAAGAGTTGTTTGGAAGGAAACGATCAAGGACCCAGGATTATGAGAAAGTTCCTGAAAGAGCTCCTCCTCCACCGACTGATGCTCAGATCGTTAATTTCATCTCCTGAGGCTCTGATATATGTTGAACCTCGTTTTCGGTAGCAAAGAGACATACCAAGGAAACGAAGATGGAAAATGGAGAAAGACCAGTTCGAACATCCACGTTAACTCAGCAGAAAGTCATATGCTTTGATGAAGATGATCGTGTAGACATACAGGATCCTCATCACGACGATTTAGTCATTACTATATTTATTTCTAACAATTTTGTTCGCAGGATCTTCATTGACGGAGGAAGTTCGGTGAACATTATCCAGTTGGATGTGCTCAAGATAATGAACATTTCTGAATCCGAAATCGATCCAAGATCATCGGTGCTCGTGGGATTCAGTGGAGAAACAAAGAATACATTGGGGGACATCAAACTCTCAATTTACATAGAGGGAGTGAATTCTATTCAAAGGTTCTGTGTAATAGACTGCTTATCTTGTTGTAATGTTATCCTTGGCAGGCCATGGATACATGATATGAAGGCAGTCCCCTAAACATATCACCAATGCGTCAAGCTACCAACCCCGTGGGGAGTGGTGAATAGAAAGTGACCAACAGGAAGCCAAGAATTGCTACACTTCCTCAATGAAGCTAGCTTCAAAGCGTAGGGAAGCGTAGCAATTAAAGTATCCTCCGATAGACGTCTTGGAGGCTAGAGAACAAGACGTCAAGGATATTCTACTAGATCCGAAGGATCCTGAATCCAAAGTTTTTATAGGATCCGGGATCCTAGATAGCATTGAAAAGGATTTAATATCCTTCCTGAAGAGAAAGACATCAGCCTTTGCTTGGAAACGTGAAGACATGACAAGTATTTCAAAAGATGTTATTACTCACAAGCTTGGTATTGATAAGTAAGCCAATACATCTATAAAGGAGAAAATTTGCTCTTGAGAGAAATGCCATCATCCAAGAGGAGGTAGAGAAGTTATTAAAGGTAAGTATGATTAGAGAGGTCAAGTATCCAAGATGGTTAGCCAATGTGGTAGTCGTTCAAAATAAAAATGGAAAGTGGAGGGTATGCGTTGACTTTACTGATTTAAACAAGGCATGTCCCAAGGATCCTTTCCCATTACCCCACATTGACTCCATGGTGGATGTACGGCGGGTCATGAGTTGTTAACTTTTATGGATGCTTCATTTGGATTTCAGCAAATTCAGATGGAACCATCTGATCAAGAGGATACAATGTTCATGACACCCACCAGCATATATTGCTATATTGCTATGCCCTTTGGTTTGAGAAATGCAGGTGCTACATACAAAAGGTTAGTGAATATGATGTTCAAAGAGCAGCTTGGACACACAATGGAAGTATACATAGATGATATGGTGGTCAAATCTAGAAGTAGGATCACCTGAAGGATCTTGAAGTAGCATTCAACATCCTTGATGAGTATAACATGAAGTTGAACCTGTCCGAATGCCATTTCGGAGTTAAAGCTAGAAAATTCTTAGGATATATGGTAACCAAGAGAGGGATCGAGGCAAGTCCAGAGGAGATCAAGGACATTGTGAACATCAAATCTCCTGCCAATGCAAAGGATGTGCAAAGATTGACAGGAAGAATTGCAGCTTTGAACAGATTCATCTCAAAATCTTCAGAAAAATGCAAGGATTTTGATGATATTCTGAGGACGAATAAGAAGTTTGAATGGACCGAGAAGCATGAAGCCGCTCTACAAGCCCTCAAGGGTTACTTATCCTCTACATCAGCTTTGATGAAACAAGAAGATTGAGAACCATTATCCTTATACCTAGTTGTCTCAAGTAAAGCGGTAAGTGCGGTCCTAGTTAAGGATCATGAAGGCCAGTAACATCCGGTATACTATGTAAGTAAAAGTCTACTTGATGTTGAGGCCAAGCATTCTCATTTAGAGAAATTTATTCTTGCTTTAATTATGGCTTCTATTAAACTTAGACATTATTTTGAAACCCACACTGTAATTGATAAGACTAACTTTCCTACTAAGAATGTCCTCGGAAAACCTGAGATGTCAGGAAGGTTAGCAAAATGGGCAGTTAAACTTAGCGCATATGACATTAAGTATGAGCCTAGGACTGACATTAAGTCTTAGGCTTTAGCTGACTTTGTGGCTGATTTCAGTAGTGATCTACAAAAGGAAGTTGAGTTAGAAGTTCAACAACTTGAGGAGACGAAGGATCCTTGGACACTCTTCACTGATAGAGCTTTAAATGTCAAGGGAACTGGACTAGGCTTACTACTAAAATCGCCACAGGGGGACATTATACCCTAATCTATTGCATGTGAGTTCCAAACCACTAATAATGCG
Organism: Scalesia atractyloides; assembly: GCA_947069175.1. Taxonomy (NCBI): domain Eukaryota; kingdom Viridiplantae; phylum Streptophyta; class Magnoliopsida; order Asterales; family Asteraceae; genus Scalesia; species Scalesia atractyloides. The sequence continues at coordinate 21,908,074 of CAMTDV010000021.1, read as the reverse complement.
GCTGAGTATGAGGCCCTGATAGTAGGTTTGCAATTAGCTAAGAATATGAGGATCATGTATTTCCAAGTCTTTGTAGATTCCTTGTTAATTACTAATCATTATAACGGTTCCTACACTGTTAAAGGTGAAAAACTAATCATATATGGAGATAGACAGGAAACTGGCAGATTCTTTTGCTTTTTTCAGTTTAACACAAGTACCTAGGGAAGAATATGAAGAAGCTGATGCCTTAGCCAACCTTGGATCATCACTAAAGATGCAAGAGGATGTGAAGATACCTATCATCCATGTTCTGACTCCTGCAATTGAGGAAAATGAAGCTATAGAGATAGTGGAAGATGCTGCAATTATACCTGGTGATGAAGTGTAGTCAAATCCAAGATCCTGGAACCTTCCAATTCTGAGATATATTTAGAATGTAGAAATTCCTACTAGGGAAAATCCTAGAACCTTCAAGATTAAGGTATCCCAATTCATGATAATTAATAACATGCTATATAAAAGATCTCTTGCTGCTCCCTATCTACTGTGCATTGAGGATCCTGATATCCAAGAAGTCTTGAAGGATTTCATGAAGGAGATTGTGGAAATCACACTAGGGGGAGAGCATTGTTTCAAGGATCCTCAGAACAGGATATTACTAGCCTACGATAAGGAAGGATGCTTGGAATATGTGAGGAAATGTGATGCTTGCCAAAGGCATAGCAACATTCTTCACCAACCGGCAGAACCTCTACATCCTATATCCTCTTCCTGGCCATTCATGAGATGGGGAATGGATATAGTGGGCAAGCTTCCCAAGGCACCAGGAGGAAAGGTGTTCATGCTAGCTATGATAAACTATTTCTCTAAGTGGATAGAAGTAGAAGCCCTTGCCCAAGTCAGAGAAAAGGAAGTCATATCCTTTATTAAAAGAAATATCATTAGTAGATTTTGAATTCATTTCGAAATTGTTTGTGATAATGGATCCAATTTATTAGGAGTCGTACTACTAACTTTTGTGACAGCTGGGGGATTAGGATGATAAGATCAACACCAGTCCACCCACAAGCTAATGGTAAGGCAGAATCATCCAACAAGATCATTATCAACAACTTGAAGAAAAATCTTGGATCCAAGAAAGGGAAATGGGCTGAAGAGTTACTATATGTCTTATGGGCAGATAGAACAACCTCTAAGAATGCTACGGGTCAAACTCCTTTCTCCCTAGTCTTTGGAGCTGAAGAAGTGATCCCTACAGCCAGTACAAGCACCCGTGATCCTGAAGCAAATGCTAAGACTCTGACTCAAGACCCGGATACTGTGGAAGAAATCAGAGACATGGCAAGGATAAGGTTGGCTAGCTATTAACAGAGAATGGCTGGTGCTTTTAATAAGAATGTCAGTGTTAGAAGATTTCAAGTTGGTGACTTGGTATTGAGGAAAGCATTTCAGAATACCGCGAATCCTGCTGGTGGCAAGTTGGCACCAAAGTGGGAAGGTCCCTATCTCATTGAAGCTGAAGCTGGAAAGGGGGCATATCGTTTGCTAACCATGGATGGTGATCTCCTGCCAAGAGCTTGGAATGCTGTTCATTTAAAGAAGTAATTTATGTAGCAAGGATCAAGGATCCTTGGAGATTCTGATATCTAGTTCAGATTGAAGAATCCTCAAAGAATTTATGATCCTTCCTTCGGTAACATTTTACTAATTCTTTCATATCATACTTATTATTCATCATGAGAAAAGGGTGTTAGATATTTAACATCCAATTTTATCTAAGTTTTAAGTTTTTGCAGAATTTTTACAAAGAATCAAGAGGTTGGCCACCTCTCCAAGATAATTGGGCTTCTCCCCAGCTTAAGGTATCCATTACCTTCTAAGGTTTAAAGGTTTTCACCTTTCACACGAATTGGGTTTCAACACCCCGCCAGTAGCGCACGTTATCCAAGTATAGTTCAAGGCAATGGGACCAGTACCCGCTTTAGGGGCTGACAATTTCATTGTTGTTGGCTATATGTATGATCCTAAGTATAACAGTAGACGTACCATACATCCATTCCTAAGGTTTCTAACATTTTCACATTAGCTATGGTCATGTTACTTATGATTGGTTAGTTGCCAGTATGGGCCATACACTAGAATCCTAAGGTTTCTAGCGTCTTCATGTTAGCTCAAGTTTTTTCATTTATTTGGGCTTGTCCCCAGTTTATTGGGCTTGTCCCCAGCTTATTGGGCTTCTCCCTAGTCACTAAAGATTTATTCAGTGGATGTTTGGCTTAGTCCGAAGTTGTATACTATTACAGGCTCTTGATGCTTTACAAGTAAGGATACTAGATCCTCAAATTTTAACTGATCTATATGCTTTATTGATGCAACTTTGAGTTCTAAGGATATAGAATCCTAACTTTGATTCACTGGTATGATTCGTTATTTATTTTTACTTTATTTTTGACACATTGGTGTTACCCTCCACCTTTGAATTAAGGATATATGATCCTTGATCATAGTTGAGCCTTTTGAAGAATTTGTTATGTTAAACACATGATATTTTTTCAACAACTTAAGATTTTCCAAGTTTCATGGAACATAATTAACCAACAGGAATTTAACATAGCAAAATTTCAAACACAAAAGAAATACGTAACGCCAAATATAGTCAAAAGATTAAGTTTTATTTATATATAAAGAAACCCTTTGAAAGGTTGTCAAAATTGCCTACCCAAGTGTCTACCAGCAAAACGTGGCCCGTTCACTTGGGTTGGCAAAGGGTGTCCATACTTACGGTTCATAAAAGTGCAGGAAATTAAAGACGAAGGGCATCAAAGGTTTCATCCTCCACAAACAGAAGGACCCATCCACCTTTACTACCCCCTATTTTGTCACACCCTGACCGCGTAAAACAACAAACCGTGACGGAAACATCGGGGAGTGTCGTAACAGAAATATTGTTTCAACAACCATGGAAATTTAAAGTTTTGTATTATTGATTAAAATTGTTTACATTGTCTGAAATTTAACAGAAACATAACATAAAATTATTTGTCTTGCTAATTTTTAAGTCACTAAAGCCCAAGTCCGTCCTAAGTGTCGCATGAATCATCCTTAAGCATTAGCTCCTGAAACACATGTGAAAATAGGCATGTCAGCATAAAAATGCCTGTGAGATACATAGGTTTTGTTGATGATGATTCATGACTGGAAATTAAATAATAGTTTAATGAAAAGTAGTCATGAACCCTATAAAATGTTTTCTTTTATAAAATCATATGAAAAATCAATATGAAAATCAATTGAAAATCAAATGATATAAAAGAAGGATGCATGGTTAACTAATTAACCGGATGAAAATGAATTGTATAAAATATACCATCTGTAAAACAATGTCTTGTGAAAAATATATGTTATTTGTACCAAATGTTTCATGTCTTTGTCTTTGTCGAAGTGGTTTAAGTAACGCTACATTATGTAATATCATGAAAGCACTTATATATAGGAAGTACCAGCGGTGTATCCACCATGCTTTTATCATATTACACACATCTCGTTATTTAAATCACTTATCAAATAACCACCAAAAATGTCTTGTCAAACAAATGTCAAATGTCATGTGTAAACAATGTAATATGTCACAATGTTAGTTATAAACATGTCTTGTATAACAAATGTCTTGTATGGCAAGTAAAAAGACTTTACTCAAGCCATATGTATAATGTTGTGTATAACCAATGTCATGTACAAAACAATGTCTTGAATAAACCGAAGTTTTAAATCAAAAGTCATGTTTTGCAAAACCAATGCTTTATTTGAAATGAACATTTATGTAATTGTGTTTATCGCATACATTCAAGCCTTGAGACTGTCGGATAAACCCTTATCAAGTCAAAGGTTTATCAAAAATTGTATTCGGATTCTGTCATTCCCTACTTCAAAACAAACCTAGGAGCGGGGAACGAGATTTGTCAAGTCCTATGGTACCATTACATACTACCGGGTGGCGTGATCAATGTTAATGAATGTATTATGTCCCGTTAAACAAACCAAATGTTATAGTCAATGTAAGCAATGTCTGAAAAATGTCTTTAAACCATGTACTAAGTATGCTAAGTCAACATACAAAGTAGAAATGTCTATAAAATCAATGTGCTAGCATGCTAGTCAACATACATAGCAAAATGTAATGTAAATCAATGTGCTCATATGCTAAGTCAACATATGCCGCAAAAGGTGTCTTTGAAATCAATGTGCTAGCATGCTCAGTCAACATACATAGCAAAATGTAATGTAAATCAATGTGCTCATATGCTAGGTCAACATATGCCGTAAAAGGTGTCTTTGAAATCAATGTGCTAGCATGCTCAAGTCAACATACATAGCAAAACATAATTGAAATCATGTACATAGTGTACTAGATGAAAATAGCAAGTATATGTCATAAAAGCATGAAATCAATAAAGTAATAAGTAGGCACAGTGTTTCACCCCAAAATATTTGAAAACGTAAAAGAGGGGACTATGTACTCACTTGGAGTTGCAAAATTATCCTTGTTCAAGAAGAATAATAAAGCTCAAGAGTATGAGGAATCAAATGGTTCCTAAGATCTGATAACTATGTTAATAAGTCGGGACTTTAATCCGCGGATTGGATAGAATGATGTCTTATAAATCAAATGAGTGTTTGAACTCATATGGTATGATTTAATAAACTCAACATTCTGATTTGGAAGTGATCCTAAGTGCTTTTGACCCGTAATGACCCGTTAAGGTAGTTTACGCTACTTTAACGTGTCATTTGCGTAAACGCGTGATCGGATGGTTAAACATGTCCTATGATGAGTCTTAAATGCCCAAACATGTTTATTAATGTTGTAATATCAATTTATATGTCAAAACTTTAGCCACATATGCTTAAAATGAATTTATACGCAAAAGGGCATTTGATCATTTATAAAGGGCATACTAACGACCTATCATAATACTAACCAAACGACGTGACCATAAGGTATAACCTCAGAGGGTTATTCCCTGTATAACTATGGTCACTACTATGAGTTTGGTCGGATCCTAAGATCGACCAAACGGGTCGGATTCGAAAGTCAAAGCGATGGTCAAGACCGCTCGACTTACGATCCTAAACAAGCACTAAACTAAAAGTGACGAGTTAGACATGTTTAACATGTCTACCTAAGTTTATAAAACTGATTTGGTATCAAAACAAAGTGTTTTGATACCTGAAAATAATTCCATCGAATAATGCACACTTTTGCGCATTATTGACCGAAACTTTGACTCGTCACTTTGACTAGGAAAACGTGGTAATCATTGGCATGATCGCTATGGATCATAACCATCGTGATTACGATCACGTTACAAAGTCCAATTGGACTTAGCTTTAACCAATTAATGGTCAAAGCTGAAAGTCAAACACTGTTTGACTTTTAGCTTGAAATAGCTAAAATGAGTGAACAAGGCTAAGTTAGAACACTTACTTGCACTCAAGGCAGCCAAGGATGAAGAAAAGACTTAGAAAACTCAGTTGGGAGACCTCCAACAAAGTGGGAGTTCTCCTCTTAGAGTTATAGAGAGAAAGGGAAGGAATGAGCAAGTTAAAATGTGAGATCAAGGTCCTATTTATAGTTGTGGAAGATGAATTGATGATCACAAGTGTCAAGGACCATTCTAGGATCATTCCACATGCTTAAAGACGTGTCATGACCAGGCTAGAGCTTGGAGATCACGAATCTTGGGTTTCAAGGCTGTAAAACAGCTGTCTGCCATTTTCTGCTGTAACTGGGCATCCCCCGCGCATCGCAGGAGATCTTGGTGAGTCTCTCGCGTGGCGCTTGGGATTCCTAAGTTTCAGAATTGGCAGAACAGGTCCCTGTAGCCTAAAACTTGTTTTTTGACGCGTTTTGGCACTTTTAACACCCGTTAACTCCATTTTTAAGCTTTACAAAGAAGATAAAGCATAGGGAACTTGAAAAATGCTCGGAAACTTTTTATGTCGGTTCGTTTGGCAGTACGGTTGCGGTTTTCGGTTAATTACGACGGAAATCGTAACGAACACGCAAATGACGTAAACCGTAACAAGTGATATTTTTGCATTTCCCAATCATTAAAATGCTAATTTTAATGATTACAAAAATTTTTAGATGTGCGTATATGTTCCGGATTAGGAAATACGCGTAACGACATAGTTTCATAGAATTTGCAAAACAGCCCTTGAAGTTGCATAAGCATGTTTTTTCCATACCGAGTTATGTAAAGGGTATTTAGGGTATGTTTAGCTTATGCCATTATTCCGGAGTATACGTTGCGTTAATACTGATTATGTTTGCGTAACGGTTTGCGATTTCACTTCCAGAAGTGATTCGAAAGATCAGAATTGAACAAGGATTGAAAATATGAAATACAATATATAAATACACAAATCTTGGAATAAAACACAATGTTATAAAATTACAAAATCGTTTCGGAATTGAACGATGATGGAAAAGCACAGATGTCACACTATTGTTTGAAGGATCAGTGATCCTTAACCCTAAAAACTATTGTTTAAGTACAGACCATCATTGATCAAATAAAAATATCATAAACCAAAAGCCACCACCAAATCCTAAAAAATGGGCTCCGGCCACATCTAACTTTTTCATCATCGCCCATTGTTGCAGCATAAACCCTCGCTGCTTCACCCTCCTTGGCTTCACCACCTTCACCAGCTGCAGCTCCTTAGGATCCTTAGCACCACTTGTACCAGCCTCTAGCGTCGGTACCTCATCAAGGTCCGGCTCCACTGCTCCTCCAAGCTCCATTAGCCTCACCTTCCAGCCAGGAAGATACATTCAGACCTGTCAAATGAAGGATCCAAGGCTTGTTGGACGATCTTGATCCTAGCTTCAAGAATGGCTTGGGCTACATAGACCTTAGCCTCAAAGCATCCTCCATCCTAACTTTGTTAGCCAGGATTTCGTTCGCTATGATCCGCTTCTCTAAGCCATTGACCTCCTTCTCCAGCTGGGAGATCTTTTTGTCCTTGGAGGCTAGGAAGGTAAGGAGGTCTGCGATGGTTTCCTCTGCATCAGCTAGGCATTTAGGCTTGCACGACTTGGATTTGCGTTGTTTTCTGCAAGAATGATGATAAGGATAAGTGATCCTCAATGAGAAAATTACAATTCAAGCGTCAGTGATCCTTACCTCGGAGGGAAGTAATAGATTTGTTGTTCTACCTGGGGATGTCATCGACGGGTTCGGAAGGATTGTTTCTTTTTTATCCAGCTCTAGCCTGGGCAGTGGCAGGCTTTTCCTTTGCCTGATTCCTTCTTGATGGACCGAGGAGAGATGATGCTGTCCACATCTTCCAAAGCAAACATCATGAGAAATATATAAGTTTTCTAATCATTTTATATATATATATCTTATTTCATATAAATTTGGTTTATTGCAAACAAAAAACTTACTTGACATTGTGTAGGAGTGGAAGTGTTAGTTTCCGGATCCTTTATCTTTGGCTTGAATGTTCTGACTATTGAATCCAGGCCTAAAACAGAGCAACTCTTTCTTGAGTTCAGGAGAATTGGCAAGGCAGTGCGAAATTGGTCACTACATGCGTATAAAGAAAACATAAGGTAGCAGTGAACATGAGACTCTCTGTAGTGCTAATCTAAGGATCCTATATCCTACCTTCAAGACCCACTTCTTGGGCAGACTTTCCCCTTTAGGAATAGAGTCGCTTCGCACAACAAAGAATTGATTTTTTCATGTGGAACCGTTTTGAGTGGTCTTGAGGATGGGAAGTTGTTGGTGAGGTTTGAACGTCAATAAGAACTGATGGGAACCATGAGTTACAAGGTTGTAAAGGTAATAAAGCTTAGATAGGGTTAAGTGGATTCCTTGTTACTGATAAGCTGCTCAATAGTGAACAGTACCCTCCACAACATTGGCATGGCTTGAGAGTAGCTCTGCCAGTAAGGGTAAAGAACCCTTGGGTAAAGCTGGGGAAAGGGTATGAATAGCCAAGAAGGAAAGGCGGAATAGGAAAACATGCCCACACAGGGGACGTAGCATCACTCTTCATTGAAGCGTCATATAGCCTCACCGTCGTTGAAGGAAAGCAGGGATGCAAGCCATCAATCCCCAGATCGGTGAACTTACAGAGCTCTAAGGATGGATTGGCTAATAGATTTTGGCTTTTGGGAACAGCGTCGTCATTCTGATTCTTTTCGGGAGAGGATCTTGTAGCCATCTTGGCCATAATAGCGAGCATGAAGGTTAAGAATTAGAAAAGACGAAAGGATGAAGAGAAGAATAGAGAGAGAATACCTGATTTGATCCGAGATGATGATTTTCAAAAGAGATTTGGTATCTTTAAATGGGGCCTTGAGCTTATCTCTTCCATATATAGCACAATGATGGTAATAGTCCATCCTATCAGTGACGTCAGCTTGTGTAAGAGCTAGTTGTACAGACTAACGGCTAGTTCATTATTTACGGCAATATGGGATCCGTAATCAATATCATAACTACCATATTGGGGGCAATTGTTAGGGCATAGGTTTTAGATACTATGGATCATGGATCCTCAAGTGATTATCTGGATCAATTATCCTTAACGGATGACACAGGAACCCGGAGGATCAAGGATCCTTAATTTTATCTATAATTTCTAACAATTTTCTATGTTATTATCTATGATTGCATGCATGTAATGGATGACATGGACTTGGTCTTTGCTAGAATCTCGTCGAATATGCTTCATATGAAGCACGTGCTTGATGAAAAATAGTTGTTATGGAGAACATGGGAGGACTTGCACATTTTTCGGATAGTTTGTTATGTAGATATTTTCTAATTTTATAAGGGATGATGAACTCATTTAGAACACACACACTCGCACAACCGATACTCTTGAATACTCTCTGTAACACTCTAACAATTACTTGTATTGAGCTTCATTATCTTCGAAAATTGTAACCTTCATTGTTCAATATAGTAGATAGTGATAGTTTTCACTATCCCAGGTTTTTATGCCGGCGATAAACTAGTGATCAAGGGCTTTTCCTCATATAAATCTCGGTGTTCATTGTTGATTACATTTCTAATATTGTTTATACAGTCGTTCAACACATCAAGCACTCTACCTCACAATCAAAGTTTGGTTCCATTATCCTTAATCAGATTTTTGATCAAAACACTTACTTGAAAAGTTTTTCTCCAAAATCACTTTTACAAATATCACACATTTAGAATAACTCATTTTAGCATATTAGTTTTTATCCAGTTTCTCTCTGGATATATAAGTATCTAAGACTTAGAAAAGATAGGATATGGATACACCTGATTTTCTACAAATTGCCCCATGTGAATTCTCTAAGTTCTGATCTCCTTAAGCCCTGAGAGGATCTTGATCTCAAGCAAGTTCCCTTATGGTCTTCATGGTTCTGATATCATCAAATCTCGTTAAGAACCTGGCCAGGATCATTCATAATCTTCAAGATCCCTGAGAATCATGTCAATTACTTAAGATACTTTGTTATCAACACACGAGACGCTTAAGGTGACATGTAAATGCCATAGACTTAGGATAGCATGAATATGCTATGGACTTAAGGTAGCATGAAAATGCTATATACTTGGGATAAACCACTTGGGGCTAGGCAAACTTAGATAGTTAGAAAACACTATGATACTGGGACAAACCCAATGTGTAACATGTCCATGTTACTCCATTGATAAATTTCGTAAGAATCCTAGGTATAGCCAATAGTAACAAAACTGTCAGCCACATATTTCTACATGAACTGGTCCCACCACCTTGAACTATACCTGGACAACATGCGCTCCTGGCGGGTGTTTAAACCCAATCTCGTAAGAGGGCCGAAAGGCAGCTCCAACCTTAGAAGGGATTAGGTACCTTAAACGTAGAAGGGGTAGCCAATCTCTGACTTTGACTGAGGATCCTCGAGGATACGCATCTGCAAAATCTTTGACACCTTTGTGAAGGTGGGTGTTAGCTTGGCTAACAACCCTTCGATCCTTAAATCAGTAATCATATATAAAAAAAGATAATAAAAGAAATCAATCTAAATAAAAATAATGAAGTTATGTAAGAAAACGTACCAAGGATCCTAAAAAATCTAGAATCCTTATTTTCTCAACTCAGGAACCTGTCTGTGATTCATATGAAGTAAGCTTCAAGTGAATTGCGTTCTAGGATCTTAGCAAGATTTCACCATCCATTGTTGCCAACCAATATGCTCCCTTTCCGGCCTCAGAATAAGGTATGAGCCTTCCCATTTTGGAGCGAATTTCCCATCACCAGGATTTGTAGTATTCTGAAATGCCTTTCTAAGAACCATATCACCAACTCGAAACATGCGGATCCTGGTATTCTTGTTGTAAATCCTTGATATATTCTATTGTTACGCCGCGATCCTGACTTTAGCATGGTCCCTTAGTTCATCTACTATTTCAAGATCTTCAGCTAAGGCTTGGTCATTAGTTTCCTTAGATTTCATACAAGATCTTGTCGTAGGAATCACCATCTCTGTTGGTATTACTACTTCAGTTCTAAACACCAAAGAAAGAGAAAGAAGTCTGGCCAGTAGCGTTTTTTTTGTTATTCTATCAACCCATAAAACAAAAGGCCCATTTCTCTTTCTTTGCCCCAATCTCTTTTTGAGGTTTTTGATGATGATCTTATTGCTGGATTCTGCTTGAATATTTGCTTGAGGATGTACTGGTGTTGAAGTAATCATCATGATCCCCCAACTTTCACAAAAGTTGGTTGTTCTTTTCCCAATAAATTGACCAACATTACCAAAGCAACCAACATAAACGTGATAAACCTGTAAGAATTGAACAACTTACAGCACGTCTTAGCATAGCATCATAGACCCATAGACACCATACTATATTTTGAAATGCCACAATATTAACATAATATTAATATAATTACAAAGATGTTTTATACATATGCAAGAAAAACTTATTCTCACACACCAAATAACCAAAAACTAGAAATACTCAACAATAATGCTCTCAGCAAAGTATCATAGACCAAAACGAACACCATAAACATCCTCGTATAGCTAAACAATCATCCACAAACTTTGAATACCCATCAATACACAACCATTCGACAATAATCAACAAAATATACCAAAATTTAAACTAAACAGTCTCAGACAACTTAAACGTCCTCCTCTTAATAACATGACTTTGTTTTGTACTTTTGAATACTTTAAACTTACATGAGTAGGTACTTAGGCGTATGGATAATTATTATCTTTAACATGTTTTTCTGTTTAGTTTAATTTGGTTGAATGTTTCAGTAAAGTGTGATTCTAAATCAGGTGGTTATTGTGTTTTCTTGCTTTGTACTAATTAATAATAAATTATTCTTTACATGCGTGTCTTGTTGAATGTTTTTCATGTTAGATCGTCTCCCGTTTAGCTTAGGAACCTAAATTGTTTCTATTGTCCATACAAGCGGAAATTATATGACTAGATTAACCAAATATGCAAGATTTACTGTTTAAACGTTGTTTTATTGGTCATTAAAGTTCAATACATTCAGTTCTAGATCCGACAGAGCTTCGCCGTCTGTGTGCCAAAATTACAGAAGTTACAAATGAAATCACCAAGGCACCTATTTATAGAGTTACAAGTTCGCTGGGAAGTGATCAAGTTCGGGCGAACTTGTCTTGATCAAGTTCGACTGAACTTGATCTTACAATATAGTTTCAAGCGAACTTGTAACCTATTTACATAAATAACCTTCATTTTCTAGTCTAATATAGCCAAAATATACAAACTCGATCCAAGACTAAGACATAGACATTATGCACCAACAGACTCCCCCTTGGATATCGTCTTCGTCTTGATCAGTCTTCAAAGCTCTACTTTTGTCTGACACGCCCAAAGAAGTTCTTGATTGGCTTTTTACGACGCTCTTGCTCTGGAATCGGCGTTTGATCTGTAGTGTGACACCCGACTATTTAGGTTGTCCCATACAAATGTAACACGTGTCATAAATGAATAAAATGCTGTATCTGATATTTATGATGTTTATATATGGTATTTGATGTGTTGGAAAATCCAAAGTTTGATAAAAATTACGTTGGCAATATTAAGATAAACGCTTATCACGTAACGGTTAAAATGCGAAACGAACGTCGGTGACCGCCGGATAATGTTAAAATCCCAAAAATAGTCCGTTATGAGTTAAATAATAATATATTTAATCATAATCATGAGTAAAAATTATTTAAAACGCCAAGAAACTCTATTTTTGAGTTTAAGCGCGTATTAAGCGATAGTACGCGTATCTGACAAAATACTGTCAACACAGCCAGTTCAAGCAACTAATAATTATTATAGTAATAATTTGACAAGTTTATTTTTATAGAATGATAAAAATAAATTAAAACGCGTAAAATCCTTGTATTGCGAATTTAAGCGTATACTTCGCAAAACACGCGCATACTGCCAATTACCGACAACGTAACTGTTCCCGGCAAATAAAATATTGATTAGTAATATTTTGGTGTGTTTATTTTTATAGAGCGTTGAAAATAATTTAAAACGCGTTAAAACGTGATTAAAACGCTAGATAGAACGCCCGGTATCCAGTTAAATACCAGTAAATAACCTATATATGTGTATATATGAGATTGAGTGAGAGGGATGACAAGGTGGCAGCATTAGGGGCTGCCCACCTTTTTGATTTTGCTTCTAAGGACAAGTGTAGACCTTGGGAAGCTAAGACAATCATTTCTAATACATGCACACTCCATTTAACCCATACATCATCCAACAAAATCCTCAGCTATCTCCCTCTCTTGATTCTCGGCCAAAACACACACCACACACACAACACTTTCAAAATTTTTGATGATCTTGAAGTCCATATTCATGTAATCTTGTTTCAAGTCCATTTGAAGATCTAAAGGAGTTTTTAAAGGTGTTTACAAGAAGGTGCAAGCTCTATACCACCATTTTCATCAAAACCCACTAAGAATCTTGAATGTATAACATATTGTTTTTCAAATCTTGTTCTTGATTCATAGTAATGATGATGGCCATGGAACTTTCTCTTTTTCTTGGATATAAACACTAACCTAAAAACAATAGCAAATGGGTTTCCAATGAAAATGAAAATGGATAAGTGTGTGTATGTATGTAGGGCCGTAGGTATGTATGTATATTCATATGAGAGTGAGTTTTGATTTTGAATGTTTTTGATTGATGATGTTCATGAGGATTTGATGCATGCATGTTTAGAAGTTTTCATATGAAGGTTATGTGATTTGAAAAGATGAATGCATTTTAAAAGTGAACTTTTGGGAGCATGTATGTATGTGTATATATGTGGCCGTGTATATATATATGTATATATGCATGCATGTAAATCTTTGATGTTAATAAATTTAGATATGTAAGAATATGTATATATGTCTTGCATTTATGATAAATGATTGAATGATGATCATGTGCGTGATGGTGTTCTTGAATGTTTGAACATGAATTAAATATATGTTGGAAGTATTAAGTTCATGCAAGATGATGATGATATGATATACATGCATTAGATGCTTGTACATAGGCATGCATGTGGGTATATGGACATGAAATGGTAATTAAAAGGGATTTGATAAAGATAATTTTAATCAGTTATAAACACTAAAAATAATGTTATTTGAAGTGTGAAATAGCATGGAACTTTGATATAAAGTTTACTATCTTTGCATGTTGTACTATGCGCTTAAAATTGTTGTAAAATGTGTGAAATCGCATGATTTTTGTGCCTTACACAAAAACTGCACCAATCTGATTATAACCATAATTTTATTCAGTATATAACATGTATTGTGTTAAAATATGAATTCGTTTCGAGTTCGGATGGTTATGGTAACGTTTGACGCAAAACTATGAGTTAAAAACGGTAAAAATCGCATTTTAAAAGGATTTTTATGAAATTGTTTTAGTTCAATAAATAAACTGATATTTTGATGTAAATATAATTATATTAACTTATATTAAAATTATTTGGTGTTTGGTTGGTCATACGTGACTTCGACGCTCGAAAACGTTATCGAATCACTAAAATACGCAGTTTTCAACATACACTAGAATGGGTTGTGTTTTGATCAAAAATCACAACAAGGATAATGTAACCAAAATTTGATTGTGAGGTTGAGTGCTTGAGGTGTTTATTAAATGTATGAATGAAATTAGAAAGATAAAGTAAGATGAACACAGGGATTTATACGAGGAAAAGCCCTTAATCACTAGTAGATCTCTTGCATAAAAACCTCGGTGATGGAAACTACCGATCACCGATTAAATTGAACTCAAGAGATTACAACTTTGGATGATATTGAGCTTGTTACAAGAGATTTCTAGTGTGTGTGTGTGTATGTAGATTCATGAGCAGTGTGTAGAAAGTGTCTGTTGTTTTTTTATAATAGCTCAATATCCCCTCAAATAATCAAGTAAACGGCTATTAACTAACTCTACGCAAAATGGGGGAAGCTCCCACGTTCATCCTCGACTTAGTCTTCCGTCAATACAGGCATTAAATTCAAATAAAACATTGAAGACAATCGTTAGAAACCGTCATAGTTACCAAGGATCCTTGATCCTTCTAGTATCCGGTACTCAGTACATGGATAATATATCCTCAACATACTAAAGGATCACTGATCATAAATAATTATAAAACCAGCCCTAACAATTGCCCCTAATATGGCGGTTGTGATAATAGATCACATCTGTCATATTAATTCAAATATAGTCGTTAGGATAACTGATGGGACTTGCACAGTCTATATAACCATCATCACTATTTATGGGGAAGAGATAATCCTTTTTAAATCTGCATATCTTCCTCATAAATCCTCGTCGAGCACTCCGGACCATGTATTCTCTCTCTCTTCTCTTTCTCGATTTTTCATTTACTACTGGCGACATGAACACCCGATCCTCTCCAAGCTCCTGCTCCAAAAAATCTGGTGACCCACTCCCATCGTAAAACATACGAAGGATCCCTCATCTGAGATCTGTCAGTTCACATATCCAAAAATCAAGAACCTAAAGTCCTGTTTCCCTCCGGAAGTTCGTGTTCAGACCATTCGATCCTTCTGCTCGAAGTGACGCTTTATCCGAGACTTGGATTTGCTTTCATGCTTTGCCTTTCTTTCTAGAGTTTTCATACCCTTTTTCGGCCCTAACCTAAAGCTTCTTCAAGCTAACCGGCATTAGCTTTAGCCAAGTTATATGTTGTGGAGGACATTGTTTACCATCAAGGAAATTATCGAAAAGAAAGGAGTTCAAGTAAACCTGCCTGACCTAGCCTTCATGTACTCTTTGACCACCCACGGTTCTAACCGATTCATGTTCAAGGTAAAAGCCCACCAACTAGTTCCAATCCTCAAAACAACCCAAAATGATTTTGTCTGGAAGAATCGATTTTCATTGTTAGACGAGACTCTCTGCCGGAAGGGGATTTGTTTCCTCGTAGATGGATAACCAAGGTAGGATTTAGGGGTCTTGTATGAGTATGTTCTCGTCATAACTGTATTTTGATTTCTTTGTCTTTTTGCAGTGAAGAACTTTGCAGTCCTTGCCAATCTTCCAGGCAGTTGCTGAAAGAGTTCAAGCATTTCTGGATCTCGACCCTGCAGAAAGAACATTCACAACGAGAATCCAGGATCCTTCTGAAGAAGTGCACACCTCATCATCCTACAGCATGTCAAGTAAGTAATCGTATATAAGTGTTATATAAATGAAAGAACGAGTTTGAATTAAAAACTTATATTTTTGATGTATGATAACAGGTGTTCAAAAATCCACTTCCAAATCTGCAGATTTCGCTCTTGATGACATCAACAGCGTCATCATCTCTAAAGCTGTGAAGAAGGAGCCAATGAAGATCCATGCTGCTGAGCCACGCCAAGTTACCACCAGAGCCAAATCTGGTTCAAAGAGAAGAAGTCCTGTGAACCAGAAAGCGACCTTGCTGACATTGAAAAGCGCCTCCATGAAGCTTTAAGCGAGGTAAGGATCCTTAATCTTGATATGTTTACTCCATCCTTTGTAAGGATCCTTTATCCTAAAGAGTTCCCATTGTCTTTGCAGGAATTCAGTCGGGTAAAGGGACACTATGAAAAGAAGATGGTTGAGTATCAGGACACTCTGGCTGGTATGCGCTCCATTGCTATTGTCAAGGACAAGGATATGTCCACGCTCGAGAAGGAAAAGAAATCCCTGGAGAAGATGCTGAGGGAAGCTAAGGCCGCTGCTGAGGAACAGATAAGGGTGATCACCGAACAAGCCAAACTCAGTGTAGCTAAGTTGGTTCTCCAATCCATGATCAAGATGGCCAAGGAGGCTGGTGATCTAGGTTTCGACAGGTCTTCATGGGACACGGCTTCTTGGGATACATCATTGGACAACCTTGGAGGCAGCACACCGGAACTTGCGATTATGGTGACAGGCGAGGCAGGATCCAGCGGGGTGCAGAAGGAGGTCGATGATATGGTTGTTGAAGGCGGAGATGGCGAACGTGAAGGCGTGAGGCAGCTGTGGTTTAAGCTGCATAAGTGGGCGATGATGGATAATGTAGACGAGGCCGGCGACCATTTTTTTAGGATTTATGGTTTTTGTTGGTTGTTTTGAACAATAGCTCTAGGTTTAAGGATCACTGATCCTTAGACAATAGGCAGGATAACAAAGGTGGAGGGATTGTCTGTTTGGGGGATGAAGCCTTTGTTATTCTGCTCTTTATTTCCTGCATTTTACTTTTCTGCATGAACGTTAACCGTTAGACAAACCCGATCCGGCCTGGATGGATGGTCCATGTTTTGCTGGTGAAGTCCGGGCCAGATACTTTTGGTGAATATAAACGGGCCTAATAATATTAGACTTTTGACTATGTTTGGTGTTACAACTTTGCTTTTGAATTATTACCTTTTCATGTTTATGTTCTGCAAAATCATGTTGTGTAAAGTTCTTAAAATTTTGACTTTATAAAGAGATTTTAAGTCTGCAATCATAACAACCGCTAGGCACAAAGCATCATATGATTTTGGATGACTTATCTTTAATTTCATGGTTAAGGGTTGAATCATTAGAATAAATTAAGAATAAGTCATACCAGGGAATCCAAGTTAGGATTCTATATCCTTAACACTTACAGTTGTGTCAATCAAAGCATAACAATCGATAGAATATTAGGATTCAGTACCCTTAGCTGTTAAATTTCGTAGACCTGTGACAGTATATAGATTAGGACTAAGCCAAATATCAAATGAAAGAATCATTAGCAACTGGGGGCAGGCCCAACAAACTGGGGACAAGCCCAAATAACTGGTGTAAACTGGAGTATGGCCCAAACTGGCATCTATCCAATCGTGGGCGCATTAAAATGTCGAAACCTTAGCCAACGTGAAAACGTTAGAAACCTTAGGAACGGATGTATAGTACGTCTACCATTATACTTAGGATCCTACATATAGCCAACAACAATGAAATTGTTAGCCCCTAAAGCGGGTAATGGTCCCATTGCCTCGAACCATACTTGGATAACGTGCGCAACTGGCGAGGGTGTCGGAACCCAATTCGTGTGAACGGTAATGACCCGAAGGAGGTAATAGATACCTCAGCTCGGGAAAAGCCCAAAAACTTTGCAGAGGTGGCTAACCTCTTGATCCTTTGTCATAACTTCTGCAAAACTTAAAGCTTGATAAGGTTGAATGTTGAAAATTCAACATCCTTACTTTATAATAAATAATAAGAGGTATAATACAAATGAAAGCATTAGTAAAATGTTACCGAAGTGAGGATCATATATCCTATGAGGATCCTTGATCCTTACATAAAGTACTTCTTTAGGTGGACAGCATTCCAGGCTCTTAGGAGAAGGTCACCGTCCATAGTTAACAAAGGATATGCCCCTTTCCTGCCTCAGCTTCAATTAGATAGGGGCCTTCCCATTTTGGTGCTAACTTGCCATCAGTAGGGTTCGTGGTATTTTGGAATGCTTTCCTCAATACCAAGTCATCTACTTGAAATCTTCTGACTCTGACATTCTTGTTTTAAGCTCCAGCCATCCTTTGTTGATAGCTAGCCAACCTAAATCTCGCCAAGTCTCTAAGTTCTTCCATGGTATCTAGGTCTTGAGCCAGAGTCTCAGCATTTGCTTCAGGATCACGGATGCTTGTCCTGGCCGTAGGGACTACCATTTCTGTAGGGATCACTGTTCAGTTCCAAAGACTAAGGAGAAGAGAGTCCGACCCGTTGCGTTCTTGGGAGTTGTCATGTCTGCCCATAAGACATAAGGTAATTCCTCAGCCCATTTGCCCTTTTTAGATCCAAGCTTCTTCTTCAAGTTGTTGATGATGATCTTGTTGATGATTCTGCTTGGCCATTAGCTTGTGGGTGGACGGTGTTGATGTAATCATCCTAATCCCCTAGCTGTCATAAAAGTTAGTAGCACGACCCCAATAAACTGGGATCCGTTATCACAAACAATTTCAGAAGGAATTCCAAATCTAGTAATGATATTTCTTTTAATAAAGGAATATAACTTCCTTTTCCCTGACTTGGCTAAAGGCTTCAGCTTCTATCCATTTAGAGAAATAGTCTGTCATAGCTAGCATGAACACTTTTCCTCCTGGTGCCTTGGGAAGCTTGCCTACTATATCCATTCCCCACCTTATAAATGGCCAAGAGGAGGATATAGGATGCAGAGGTTCTGCCGGTTGATGGAGAAGGTTACTATGCCTTTGGCAAGCGTCACATTTCCTCACATACTCCACAACATCTTTCTTCATTGTAGGCTAATAGTATCATGTCCTGAGGATCCTTGAAAATAGTGCTTTGCCCCCAGTGTGGTTTCCACAGTCTCCTTCATGAA
Source organism: Scalesia atractyloides (assembly GCA_947069175.1). Lineage (NCBI taxonomy): Eukaryota > Viridiplantae > Streptophyta > Magnoliopsida > Asterales > Asteraceae > Scalesia > Scalesia atractyloides. The sequence goes on along the minus strand of CAMTDV010000021.1, from coordinate 21,889,180 downwards.
AATGCTTTAAGACTTCTTGGATCTTAGGATCCTCAATGCATCGTAGATAGGGTCCTGCAAGAGATCTCTTATATAACATGTTATTAATTATAGTGAATTGGGATACATTTATCTTAAAGCTTTAAGATTCTCGCCAATCAGAATTTCCCCATTCTGAATATACTTCATTATTTGAAGGATCCAGGATCCTGAATTCGACTCCGGATCATCACTGGATAGAATTGCAGTATTACCCACTATCTCCATTGTTTCATCTTCCTCAATTGCAGGAGTTAGGACATGGATAATAGGTATCTTTACATCTTCTGGTATCTTCAGTGAGGATCCTAGATTGGCCAAGGCACCTGCTTCTGCATTTTCTTCTCTAGGTACCTGTGTAAGGCTGAAAAAGCAAAAGAATCTGCCAATTTCTTACTACCTCCAAATATTTGATTAGTTTCTCACCTTTAACAACATAAGAACCATTATAGTGATTAGTAATTAACAGAGAATCAACAAACACTTGAAGATACCTGATCCTCATATGCTTAGCTAATTGCAAACCTGCTATCAAGGCCTCATACTCTGCCTCGTTATTAGTGGTTTGGAATTCACATGCTATTGATTGGGGTATAATGTCCCTCTTTGGCGATTTTAGTAGTAGGCCTAGTCCGGTTCCTTTGACATTCGAGGCTCCATCTGTGAAGAGTGTCCAAGGATCCTTGGTCTCCTAAAGTTGTTGTACCTCCAATTCAGCTTCTCTTTGTAGATCACTACTGAAATCAGCGACAAAGTCAGCCAAAGCTTGGGATTTAATAGCAGTTCTAGGCTCATACTTAATGTCATATGCACTAAGTTTAACAACCCATTTTGCCATTCTCCCGACATCGCTGGTTTCTGAGAACATTCTTAATTGGAAAGTTAGTTTTAACGACAATAGTATGAGTTTCAAAATAATGTCTTAGTTTGGTTGAAGCCATAATTAAAGCAAGAATAAGTTTTTCTAAATGAGAATACCTGGCTTCAGCATCAAGTAAGCTTTTACTTACATAGTATACCGGATGTTGTTGGCCTTCATGATCCTTAACAAGGACCGTACTTACTGCTTTACCTGAAACAACTAAGTATAAGGATAATGGTTCCCCATTTTCAGGTTTCATTAAAGCCGGTGCTGGAGGATAGGTAATCCTTGAGAACCTGTAGAGCACCTCCATCTTCTCTGTCCACTCGAACTTCTTATTCTTCCTCAGAATATCATAGAAATCCTTGCATCTTTCTGAGGATTTTGAAATGAATCTGTTCAGGGCGGCGATTCTTCCTGTCAATCTTTGCACATCCTAAGCGTTGGCAGGAGACTTGATGTTTATTTTAGCCTTTATCTGCTCCGGACTTGCTTCGATCCCTCTCTTCATCACCATGTATCCTAAGAACTTTCCAGCTTTGACTCCAAAATGGCATTTGGAAGGATTCAATTTCATATTGTATTGGTCAAGGATATTGAATGCTTCTTCGAGATCCTTAAGGTGATCCTCAACTCTTTTAGACTTGACCACCATATCATCTATGTATACCTCCATCGTGTGTCCAAATTTGTTCTTTGAACATCATATTCACCAGCCTTTGGTATGTAGCACCTGCATTTCTTTAACCAAAGGGCATAGCAATATAGCAATATATGCCGGTGGGTGTATGAACGCTGTATCCTCTTGATCAGATGGTTCCATCTGAATTTGTTGAAATCCAGATGAAGCATCCATAAAAGTTAACAACTCATGACCCACTGTAGCATCCACCATGGAGTCAATGTGGGGTAAAGGGAAAGGATCCTTGGGACATGCCTTGTGCAAGTTAGTAAAATCGACACATACCCTCCACTTTCCATTTTTTCTTTTGAACAACAACCACATTGGCTAACCATCCTGGATACTTGACTTCTCTAATCATACCTTCCCTTAGTAACTTATCTACCTCCTCTTGGATAATGGCATTTCTTTCAGGTGCAAACTTTCTCCTCTTTTGGTGTATTGGCCTGAAAGATTTATCAATACCAAGTTTATGAGTAATAACATCCTTAGATATACCTGTCATGTCTTCTGTTTCCATGCAAAGGTAGATTTCCTTCTCTTCAGGAAGGATATTAAATCTTGTTCAATATTATCAGGATCCCGCAACTTTGGATTCAGGATCCACGGGATCTTACAGAATATCCTTGACGTCCTGTTCTCTAGCTTCCATGGCGTCTCTCGGAGGATACTTTAATTGCTATGCTTCCCTGGGCTTTGATGCTGGTTTCATTGAGAAAGTGTAACAATTCTTTGTTTCTTGCTGAACACTCTCTATCTTTACTACTCCCCAAGGAGTTGGTAGCTTGACACACTGGTGATACGTTGAGGAACTACCTTCGTATCATGTATCCATGGCCTGCCAAGGATAACATTTCAGGAAGATAAGGAATCTATTACACAGAATTTCTGGATAGAATTCACTCCCTCTATATAATGGTTGATGTCCCCTAGTGTTTTTTGGTTTCTCCACTGAATCCCACAAGCACTGATGATCTTGGAACGATTTCGGATTCAGGAATGTTCATTCTCTTGAGGACATCCAACTGTATTATGTTCACTGACTCCCTCCATCGATGAGGATCCTGCGAACAAAATGGTTAGAAATAGACAATGTAATGACTAAACCGTCGTGATGAGAATCCTGTATGTCTACACGGTCGTCCTCATCGAAGGATATAATTTTCTGTTGAGTCAGAGTGGAGTTCGAATGGGTCTATCCCCACTCCTCCGTTTTGTTTCCTTGCGCGTCGTTTTGATGCCGAAATGAGGTTCCACATATATCAGTACCTCCGGAGATGAAGTTTATAATTTGAGCATCAGCTGGTGGAGGAGGAGCCTTTTCAGGAATTTTTTCAGTATCTAGATCCTTGAAATTTTTTCCTTCCGAGCAACTCCTTCAGGTATCCCTTGCTCAAAAGATAGCCTATTTTTTTCCTCAACGCTATACACTCGTCGGTGAGATGACCGAAATCCTCATGATAAGCACACCACTTAGATTTATCCTTTGTAGCTCCGGGCTTGTCAGTTTTCTTTGGCCACCTTGCCTTGTCACCTAAATTCTGCATAGCAAGGATTAGTTCATTATTATCAGCAGAAAAAAATATTCAGAAATTGGAGGATAATCCTCATCATCTTCCTCCTCTTCGACCGCATGCACATTGTGATGGTCATTCTTAGAGTATGACTTGGATCGATTATTCTTAAAGAATGATCCTTGTTTTTCCTGTCTTGAGGATCCTGACAGTCTCTCTTGGATCCTCTTATCATCCTCTAACCAAATGAACCTCAATGCCCTGTTCCTTACTTCATCTAAATTCCTGCAAGGTGTCATAACAAGATCATCATAGAAATTTTGAATCTCTAAGTAATGCCATTTTAAATGCTTCCACAGCAATGGCAATATCCAGATTGGGGATATCTAAGATTCTTTACTAAACCTAGTGATATAATCCCTTAAGGATTCATCACGACCCTGTGTTACCCTATATAAATCACTAATTAATCGTCCAAAGGTTCTACTACATGAAAACTGATTATTGAACAAATTAACTAAATGAGAAAATGAATTAATTGAGTAAGGAGGAAGACTTAGCAGCCATTTCAGTGCCGATCCAGCGAGTGTGGATCTGAAGCCCTTACAAAGACAGGCTTCTTTTAACCTTTCTAGAATGGGGTTGATCTCCATTCTTTCCCGGTACTGTGCCACATGCTCTTCGGATCAGTCGTACCATCGTACAGCTTCTTGTTGGGGGTTTGAAAGCGTTTTGGTATCTCAGCATTGCATATAGGAGGTGCAAAATGAGACACCTTGTGACTTCCATCTGGGATCTCGGGAATGGGCTTAACCACTCCTAGGACGCTGGATATCAATCCTTAAGCTTTTGAAGTTCCCGTGACATAGCCTGTTTGATACTTGTATCCTGCATGGAACCGTAATTAGTACCAAAAGAGGTATTGACATGGTTACCTCCTGATTGGTTTGGAACTGGTATAGCGGAAGTGTATCCAAAAGTAGACACTTCAGGTGCAACAGTTGGACCAGATGACGCAATAGTCTACATAGGAATGAAGTCTCCTATATGAACTTCAGAGTTCCAAGATGGTTGGCTTCCTAAGGATCCTTGATCCTGAAACAAGTTGGATCCTTGATTATGGTGCATAGAATCCTCTAGACTGGTATATTCGTTGCGGTCCTGCTAGTTCATAGAAGGATCCTTGAGGATCGGTGACTCCTAGTGATCCTCATTGAAGGATGGATGATCCCTGTGGTTAGAAGTAGGATCCATGAACTTGAGGAGAGGATCCTTGAGCCTGGGTCATCGCCATGATCCCTACTGATAGTTGGAGGATCCTTGCACTTTACGGCGGATCCTTGAGAGTATTGGATCGTTGATTCTCGAGAAGCGAAATCCAGCAACCTGGGTATTAGTGGAGAGTGATCCTCTGCCAATCTCTTCTGCTTCTTCATTTCATCAATCTCCCTGAGGATCCTCTGGTTGGTTTTGTCCTGTTGTTCCATATATCCTTTCATCTGCAAAATCAAAGTAGAGAGATCACTGTTAGTGGAGTAGATGAGGAAACAATAGAGGTTTTCGATCCTGTATAAACAGGTGTAGTTTTCTTCTTGAGATTCTCAGTACTCTACTGGTATGCAGAGGAATGGGTGGCAATGATGCACTAGGCTGAGATGTGGGAACCGCCGGTATGGCACTTGAACTGGATTTTCCTTGAGAAGCCATGTGATTGATGGAAATGAATAGAAATGAATGAAATTAATGAGTTTTAAGAATTGAAGCACCAATTGCCCCACGGTGGGCGCCAACCTCTTTGGGTTAAAAATCACAATAAGGATAATGTAACCAAACTTTGATTGTGAGGTTGAGTGCTTGATGTGTTGAATAATGTATGAACGAAATTAGAAAGATAAACTAAGATGAACACAGGGATTTATACGAGGAAAAGCCCTTGAGCATTAGTAGATCTCCAGCATAAAAACCTCGGTGATGGAAACTACCCATCACCGATTGAATTGAACTCAAGAGATTACAACTTTGAATGATATTGAGCTTGTTACAAGAGATTTCTAGTGTGTGTGTGTATGTAGATCCGCGAGCAGTGTGTAGAAAGTGTTTGTGTTTTTTTATAATAGCTCAATATCCCCTCAAATAATCAAGTAAACGGCTATTAACTAACTCTCCGCAAAATGGGGGAAGCTCCCACGTTCATCCTCAACGTCTCTATGCCTTTTTGCACGTGTTTATTCCCAGCATATTCCAAGATTCGAGCTTGACTTAGTCTTCCGTCAATACTGCGTTAAATTCAAATAAAACATTGAAGACAATCGTTAGAAACCGTCATAGTTACCAAGGATCCTTGATCCTTCAGGTATCCAGTACTCAGTACATAAATAATATATCCTCAACATACTGAAGGATCACTGATTCATAAGTAATTATAAAACCAGCCCTAACAGGTTGTTAATGGATGAACCTTACGTGTTTAAATGTGTCATGTGATTTAAATATGTGAATATGATAATATGTTAAGTGTTGACATGATAGCAGGAATTAAGACTATGCATGTACGCTTATATGTTTAAAACGGTAGAATCGGTGAAATCGCGTTAAAATGTGTAACTTATTTGTTGAGCATGAAAATTGATACATAGGTTAACTTAGTGAGTTATTTCATGTAAAAATGCTTTAAAATGATAAAGTGAATAAGTTAATGAGTTTTCGCGTGTTATGATATTGTGAATATGTGCACGTTTATGTATATATATTACGACGCGCAAATCGTAGATATATAGTATTTATAAACGGGAGTGTAATGGATAAAACATTAAGGTCACCAATAAAATCGTTCAAGTCGCAAAATCTTATATATATATATATATATATATATATATATATATATATATATATGCCAACATAATTAAAAATAATAACTTTTCGAGAAAATCTCAAAGTTATGTGAAAATTCTAAGTATTGGAGAAACTTAGGAATTTTAATATATATTGATTACTATGTCGTGCCTACGTATGTTAGGACGTGTAGAATCGAATTGTGGGATCGCGCTATTTTAAATACGCACCCAAAAGGTGAGTGTCACTAAACCCTCTTTTTACTGTTTTAGTATATGTTTTCTGGAAAGAACACGCCTTAAAAGGATAAGTATAGTTTTCGTATAAATATGCCTTTGATTAACTATAAGTATATTTTCTGGAAAATATGATGTGGAAATTATATGATATATTTTTGGAGAAAAACATGGTTTTGGATATAAATATGTTTCGGGTTGAAACGGATTTTGGAATAATAATATATGCTTTTCGGAGATGAAACAGGGATTTCACGGCGTTATGGGATAGAACGATCGTGTGATTTAAAATGTTTAAATCTAAAGTTGTAACGAATTGGCCCGGTCTCAAGAGAGTGAGTATTGGGATTAGGCTTACGTTTCGGTGGGAACGTCAGGGTTTTGTACAACATTTTATATTAAATTTTATCATTTTAGTAGCATATATATATTGTTCATAAGGTTGGCACCTTGGGTGACCCATTGCGGGCACTTTGCGCAAACTTAGCCATTTAATCATTAATATGGATTGCGTGGAATTGTTGATAGATCTATCGGGTTGACAACCCCGTCGCGACCGGTAGCTGCGTGTCATGTCAAGCGACGAATTTGTATTGTGTTATTGTCTAGCGTTGATTATACCCTTAATGTTAATATATAGTCTGTATTGTCTTGCAAACATACGAATCTGACATTTGATGCGTAAATTTAATATGTGAAACTTGGGAAGATGCTTAGTTCAGAGGTTTCGGGGAAACACTTGCGACAGCCGACTCATGGATTTTATTAAGGAAACAAAATTGACTTTTGAAAATATTATTTGGATGTTTTGATAATAAACACATAATTAGAAAGTTTTTCATTGGATCAAATTATTTTAAATTTGAAAATGTGAGCTCACCCACCTTTGTTTTGACACTTGATTTTAACGTGTTCTTCAGGTACTTGAGCATGGCTTCGGGAATCTTTGGCGTATCTTGTGGTTGTGATGCATGTTTATTTAATAATAAACTTTGGACACTTTTAAAACTTATTTGGGACCTACTCTATTAAGATCCATAAGGATCAAGACAACTTAACTATGTTATGGTTGTGGTTATGTTTAAATTTGTGAACAATGTTTTAATTAAGTAATATGTCAAAAATTAACAATGCATCATCCACTAAGATATTTATGGGCACCAACTTCCGTCACCATTACGTTTGTATTTCCCTGTGACGTTTTTGGGGTGTTACAGAAGTTGGTATCAGAGCCAATGGTTGTTAGCGAACTAGATATTTTCAGGGGAAAACTCTAGACTTCGACGAGAGAATTTTGAGAAATAAGTCCAAAATTCGTGAAGACAAATTTTCTTTTAAATAAACATGGATTTTTATCATGTATGTGAACCATTGCGTGTTATTGTGCATACGTATTGATCTGTTTATTGGGCCTTGTGTTATTTTCAGTTGAGTACACACTTACTTTATACGGTTATATATGTCACAGATGTCGCACGAGCACGAGGTCATCGAGATTACTGACTCTGAGAGCGAGCCAGATGTCGAGACTTCACCTAGATCCGTATTACCAAGGTACCCCCTACGATTCCACAGTTTGTTGATGCGGTCGAATTCCCTTTATCCTTCCAGGTTAACCCTACTGCGTTTGCAAGCCAGGTTGACCCTCGATATGCTTTAACAAGAAACGTTGGATCGAAGACGATGATGATGATGCTCCACCCTCGATTTACGAGACTGCGCAATCATCAGGTACCGTGCCAGTTATCGATGACGTGGATAGAGGTGTTCTGTTGATCGGAGGATCTTATAGTAGCACACGACTAATAGACGCTATCATTGTTATGGCTCAGCCGTTAGAGCCATTGGTCGTCTCATCTACTGTCGTTGCTGAGCCCAATACTGAGACCCCTCCCTGTTGTTACCGAGTCGTCATTTCCGTCGATCGAGTCGCGCACTCCTACTGCACCGCTGTTGGTATACTTTCGACGTAGGAAGAGGATACGACCTGTCGGATACATCGCTTCAACATCTAAAGCTGAGATTGCATCTGCTTCGAAGAAGTAGAAAGGAGTGTGGGTTAACCGATGTTCTCACTGCGACCGTCAGTTGGGGGCCATACGCGGAGATCTGGAGGCGATTAGGGGAACAGTGAAGTATCTTGAGGCACGGAATGGTTTGATGAGCTAAAGGACTTGGATGACAGTGCAATGGATCAAACGCACTGGAGGATAGCTGACTTGGGGAGCTTGTGAGGAGGCTTCTTGAGTTTGCGGGATTGAAGAAGTGATTGTTGGTTGTTTGTTTTGTTTGTTTTGTATGTCTCTTTGATAAACCCTTATATTGGCTTCATGCCAAATTTTTTTGGATATTTAGGAGGAAATTTCATCTCGACTTGTTACTGGTGGTTGATTATGTCACACCACATTTTGGTTAGTTGTTGTACTATGAACAAGCTTTATATTTCCGTGATAAATATCAATGTTATGGGTTCTCTTTTGGTTAAATTATTCTCATTATTATGTGGATGCATATGTATTGTTTAGTCCACTATTATTTAATGATTGAAATATTTAAACAATGTCTTATGTTGATATTATTATTGCAATAATAGAAACGTCAAGATGCCGCAAAAGCGAGACAGGGTACTGGACTACCTACCACCCCGGAAGAGTTGGCACAACTCATAGCCCAACACGTTAATACTGCCTTGGAATATGTGAAGCTAACCAGAATTTTGGGCAAGGACGTGGACGTGGTGCTCCGGAACATGGTGAAGGTGGTGTACAGATTGGAAACCCGCAAGGTAATACAATGATCGGAAAAGTTTTGGTCGTTCCTGTGTTATGACATAATCAGAGAGTAATCTTGATTTTCATTAACCTTGTGAATAGTGCATGGATGTACATATTAAACATTTCAGGGCTGTAACCCACGATCATTTACCGGTACTGAAGGGCCTCTTGAAATCACTGGATGGATCGAGAAGATGGAATCTGTGATGGCCATCAGGGGTTGTGCTGCTGATCAGAGGGTTAGGTATGCTTCGTGTTCATTTCTCGATGAAGCTTTATCCTGGTGGAACAATCAAGTTCAAGTTTTAGGCAAGATGCGGCTTACGGTCTTACCTGGAACGAACTAAAAGAGATGCTTCTAAAGGAATACTGCCCGCTAGTGAGATGCAGAAGATTGAGACTGACTTCTGGAATTTGACCATGGAAGGCCTGAATGTCAGAGCTTATACGTCTCAGTTCAATGATTTGGCTAGATTGGTTCCACGAATGGTCACTCCTGAGTACGTTAAGGTAGAGAGGTATATCTGGGGATTGTCGCCACAAATTCGTAGTATGGTTACGTCAGCGAAGCCCACTACCTATCTGGAAGCTACTACGCTAGCAAAATCATTAGCGGATGATGTTGCTCGCAAAAGTAACCTTAATAGGAAAGAGGAGACTGGGAAGTCGTCGGGAAAAGTGAAGGCAGATGGGAAATCTGACCTATCAGAGCGTTCTGAGTCTAGATTTGGGGATTCGCGGAAGCGAAGATCTGAGAGCCCGAGGAAAGATTCCGATGTGAACCGTGAGAAGAAACGCGATTTGGGGAAAGCATATCTGGCTAGTGCTAGTGATTCAAGGAAGGATAATGCCAGGGATGGCGGAAGTGGTTCAGCGAAGAAGACTCTCGGTGATGAGCAGGGAAAGTGTGCCAGATGTGTTCGAACTGGCCATGTTACTCGTGAGTGCTATGCTAAGAGTACCTCGGAGGGAGTCAAGCTTGAGGGTTGCTTTGAATGTGGAAAGCAAGGACATATCAAGAGAAATTGTCCATCATTGAAGGGCCAGAATGCTAGGGGCAGAGCTTTTGAGCTGAATGCTGTGAAGGCACGTGATGATCCTACAGTTGTTACTGGTACGTTCTTAATCAATGACCATTCTGCATTCGTACTATTTGGTACTGGTGTTGACTTGAGTTTTGTATCGAAAAACTTTGAACCATTTATGTGTTCACAAACAAGTAAGCTAAGTAAAAAGTACTCGATAGAATTAGGAAATGATAAATTGATAGAGACTAGCGAAGTTATTCGTGATTGTAGAATTCGGTTATGTGATCATAGTTTTAGTATCGACTTATTACCAGTGGAGCTGGGTAGTTTTGATGTAGTCGTTGGGATGGATTGGCTATCAAAGAACGGAGCTGAGATCATTTCTTCGGAGAAACAAGTGCGGATACCTCATCCTGGTGGTGGTGAAGCTTTAGTTGTTCACGGTGACAGATCAAGTCGAGTATCAGAAGTTGTTAGTGTTACGAAGATGCACAAGATGTTACGTAAAGGCTATCATGCGTTCTTGGTTAACATAGTGGATACGAAGGCTGAAAGTAGGAATGTTGAAGAAATTCCTGTAGTTCGCGATTATCGGGAAGTTTTCCCTGAAGACTTGCCTGGATTACCCCCTGTGAGACAGATCGAGTTTAAGATTGATCTTGTACCTGGTGCTGCACCGATTGCAAAATCTCCTTATAGATTAGCACCGTCCGAGATGAAAGAATTGTCAAATCAGCTTCAAGAGCTATTAGATAAAGGTTTCATACGACCTAGCTTTTCACCTAGGGGAGTACCTGTGTTGTTCGTAAAGAAGAAAGATGGTTCCTTCAGAATGTGTATTGATTATAGAGAGTTGAACAAGCTGACTATCAAGAATCGGTACCCGTTGCTAAGAATCGATGATTTGTTCGACCAGCTTCAAGGATCAAGCTACTACTCAAAGATAGACATGTGTTCAGGTTATCACCAATTGAAGATTGCTTAGGAAGATGTTATGGCCATTGTGAGTTCTTAGTCATGCCTTTTGGCTTAACTAATGTGCCTGCAGTGTTCATGGATCTCATGAACAGGGTATGAAACCCTATTTGGAAAAATTCGTGATAGTATTCATTGACGATATACTAATCTATTCACGAACCAAAGAAGATCATGAGCAACATTTGAAGATAATTCTGGAGCTGTTATGCCAAGTTCTCTAAATGTGAATTTTGGATTCGTGAGGTGCATTTCCTCGGACACGTCATAAATGAGAAAGGTATACATGTGGACCCGTCGAAGATTGAGGCGATTAAGAATTGGGAACCGCCATCCGTCAGAGGTGCGACAATTCTTAGGACTTGCTGGGTATTATAGAAGATTCATTGAGAATTTTTCCATATTAGCGCACCATTAACACTATTGACCTAGAAGGATAAGAATTTGATTGGACAGAAAAGCAGGAGGAAGCTTTTCTGATGTTTAAGAAGAAGTTGTGTAGTGCACCTTTTCCCTATCCCTGCCTGAGGGAAATGACTGTTTTGTTGTATACTATGATGCGTCACGTTTGGGCCTTGGTTGCGTGCTTATGCAGAAGGACAAATTGATAGCCTATGCATCCAGACAACTAAAAGTGCATGAGAAGAACTACACAACTCATGATTTGGAGTTGGGAGCTGTTGTGTTCGCTTTAAAGATTTGGAGACATTATCTGTATGGCACGAAGTGTACGATTTACACAGACCATAAGAGCCTCCAACATATTTTTTGATCAGAAGGAACTCAACATGCGACAGCGGCGTTGGGAAGAGTTACTCAATGATTAGAGTGTGATATTCGTTAGCACCCGGAAAAAGCAAATGTTTTTGCTGACGCGCTCAGTAGGAAAGAGCGGGAAAAGCCTTTGCGCGCTCGTGCTTTGGGTTTGAACATACAAACGAATTTGACCGATCGAATTCGTAATGCACTAGTGAGAAGCTTTAAAAGATGAGAACCTGAGTAGAGAAGGTTTGAAAGGTTTGGAATGTGAACTGATATGAAAAGCGGATGAATTATGTACTTCCCAAACCAAGTTTGGTTCTGCTTAGAGGTAACCTATGTGAACTGGTTATGAACGAGGCTCATTAGTCCAGATATTCGATTCATCCAGGTTCTACCAAGATGTTCAGGATATTAAGGAATTATATTGGTGGCCGAATATGAAGAGAGATATCGCGGTTATGTGAGTAAATGTCTGACATGCTGGAAGGTTAAGGCTGAAGCATCAGAGGCGTCTGGGCTTCTGCAGCAACCAGAGATTCCTAAATGGAAGTGGGAGCATCTTTGTATGGACTTTATCACCAAATTACCCTGTACGTCACATGGACATGACACCATATGGGTAATTGTGGATCGATTAACGAAGTCTGCTCATTTCTTGCCCATTAAGGAAACAGACAAGACGGAGAAAATATCGCAGTTGTATCTTGACGAGATTGTAGCCCGACATGGAGTACCTGTGTCAATTATCTCTGATAGAGATGGAGATTTGACTCCAGATTTTGGCGATCTCTTCAGGAGTCCTGGGTTCTCGTTTGGACATGAGTACTGCGTATCATCCTCAAACGGATGGTCAGAGTGAGAGAACCATTCAGAAGTTAGAGGACATGTTGAGAGCGTGCGTGATTGATTTTGGTGGAAGTTGGGATACTCATTTGCCATTGGCAGAGTTTTCTTACAACAATAGTTACCACGCTAGTATCAAAGCCGCTCCGTTTGAAGGTTTGTACGGAAGGAAGTGTCGATCACCCCTTTGTTGGGCTGAAGTTGTCGAAAGGCAACTAATCGGACCTGAGCTTATCCAGCAAACCACCGACAAAGTTGTCCAATCAAGGAAAGGTTGAAAGCCGCCGCCGATCGACTAGAAAAGTTATGCAGACAACCGAAGGAAACCGTTGCAGTTTCATGTCGGGGATCGTGTTCTTCTGAAAGTGTCGCCTTGGAAAGGTGCTGTTAGATTTGGGAAAGGGGGAAAGCTAAGCCCACAGTATATAGGTCCTTTCGAAATCGCATCTCGAGTTGGATCAGTCGCATAAAGGCTTAAGCTGCCGCAAGATTTAAATGGAGTTCATGACGTGTTTCATGTTTCCAACCTGAGAAAGTGTTTGTCGGATGAGATACTAATTATACCCCCTGATGAGGTTCAACTAGACGATAAATTGAGATTTATCGAGGAACCGGTTGAAGTTCTGGATGAGAAGATTCAGAAGCTTAGAAGGAGTCGGATCAAGTTGGTCAAGGTTCGCTGGAATTCTAAACGTGGACCCGAGTTAACATAGGAACGAAAGGACCAGATGCAACGAAAATATCCGCTCTCTTTAAATCTAGTGCGAAAACAGAAACCTGTAGTGTAAGAATTTCAGGGATAAAATTCCTTAAACAGGGGGAGACTGTGACACCCGGCTATTTAGGCTGTCCCATACAAATGTAACACGTGTCATGAATGAATAAAAGGCCGTATTTGATTATTTATAATGTTTATATATAGTATTTGATGTGTTGGAAAATCCAAAGTTTGATAAAAAATTACATTGGCAATATTAAGATAAACGCTTATCGCTAACGGTTAAAATGCGAAACGAATGTCGGTGACCGCCGGATAATGTTAAAATCCCAAAAATAGTCCGCTATGAGTTAAATAATATATTTAATCATAACCGTGAGGAAAAATTATTTAAAACGCTAAGAAACTCTATTTTTCGAGTTTAAGCGCGTACTGCACGATACTGCGCGTATCTGACAAAATACTGTCAACACAGCTAGTTCAGGGCAACTAATAATTATTATAGTAATAATTTGACAATTTTTTTTTATAGAATGATAGAAATAAATTAAAACGCTTAAAATCCTTATTTTACGAATTTAAGCGCGTACTACGCTACACAGCGCGCATACTGCCAATTACCGACAACATAATTGTTCCCGGCAAATAAAATATTGATTAGTAATATTTTGGTGTGTTTATTTTTATAGAGCGTTGAAAATAATTTAAAACGCGTTAAAACATGATTAAAACGCTAGATAAAATACACTGGTATCCAGTTCTATACCAGTAAATAACCTATATATGTGTATATATATGAGATTGTGTGAGAGGGAGGACAAGGTGGCGGCATTAGGGGCTGCCGACCTTTTTGAATTTGCTTCTAAATTTATAAGTGTGGACCTTGGGAAGCTAAGACAATCATTTCTAATACATGCACACTCCATTTAACCCATACATCATCCAACAAAATCCGCATCTCTCTCCCTCTCTTGATTCTCGGCCGAAACACACACCAGACACACAACACTTTCAAAATTTTTGAAGATCTTGAAGATCCATATTCATGCAATCTTGTTTCAAGTCCATTTGAAGATCTAAAGGAGTTTTTAAAGGTGTTTACAAGAAGGTGCAAGCTCCATACCACCATTTTCATCAAAACCCACTAAGAATCTACAAGGTATAACATATTGTTTTTCAAATCTTGTTCTTGATTCATAGTAATGATGATGGCCATGGAAGTTTCTCTTGTTCTTGGATCCAAACACTAACTTAAAAACAATAGCAAATGGGTTTCCAATGAAAATGAAAATGGATAAGTGTGTGTATGTATGTAGGGCCGTAGGTATGTATGTATATACATATGAGAGTGAGTTTTGATTTTGAATGTTTTTGATTGATGATGTTCATGAGGATTTGATGCATGCATGTTTAGAAGTTTTCATATGAAAGGTTATGTGATTTGAAAAGATGAATGCATTTTAAAAGTGAACTTTTGGGAGCATGTATGTATGTGTATATATGTGGCGTGTATATATATATATGTATATATGCATGCATGTAAATCTTTGATGTTAATAAATTTAGATATGTAAGAATATGTACATATGTCTTGCATTTATGATAAATGATTGAATGATGATCATGTGCATGATGGTGTTCTTGAATGTTTGAACATGAATTAAATATATGTTGGAAGTATTAAGTTCATGCAAGATGATGATGATATGATATACATGCATTAGATGCTTGTACATAGGCATGCATGTGGGTATATGGACATGAAATGGTAACTAAAAGGTGATTTGATAAAGATAATTTTAATCAGGTTATAAACACTAAAAATAATGTTATTTGAAGTGTGAAATAGCATGGAACTTTGATATAAAGTTTACTAGCTTTGCATGTTGTACTATGCGCTTAAAAGTGTTGTAAAAATGTGTGAAATCGCATGATTTTTGTGCCTTACACAAAAACTGCACTAATATGATTATAACCATTATTTTATTCAGTATATAACATATATTGTGTTAAAATATGAAGTCGTTTCGAGTTCGGATGGTTATGGTAACGTTTGACGCAAAACTATGCGGTAAAAACGTTTTTTCGCATTTTAAAATGGTTTTTATGAAACTATTTCAGATCAGTAAATAAACTGATATTTTTGATATAAATATAAGTATATTAACTTATATTAAAAATTATTTGGTGTTTGGTTGGTCATACGTGACTTCCGACGCTCGAAAACGTTACCGAATCACTAAGAATACGCATTTTATAACATACACTAGAATGGGTTGTTAATGGATGAACCTTATGTGTTTAAATGTGTCATGTGATTTAAATATGTGAATATGATAATATGTTAAGTGTTGACATGATAGCGGGAATTAAGACTATGCATGTACGCTTGTATGTTTAAAACGGTAGAATCGGTGAAATCGAGTTAAAATGTGTAACTTATTTGTGGAGCATGAAAATTGATACATAGGTTAACATAGTGAGTTATTTCATATATACATGCTTTAAAAATGATAAAGTGAATAAGTTAATGAGTTTTCGCGTGTTATGATATTGTGAATATGTGCATGTTTATGTATATATATTACCACGCGCAAATCGTAGATATATAGTATTTATAAACGGGAGTGTAACAGATAAAACATTAAGGTCACCAATAAAATCGTTCAAGTCGCAAAATCTTAAATATATATAATATGAACTCATATATATATATATATTAATATGCCAACATAATTAAAAATAATAACTTTTCAAGAAAATCTCAAAGTTATGTGAAAAATCTAAGTATTGGAGAAACTTAGGAATTTTAATATATATTGATTATTAAATCGTGCCTACGTATGTTAGGACATGTAGAATCGAATTGTGGGATCGTGCAATTTTAGATACGCACCAAAAGGTGAGTGTCACTAAACCACTCTTTTTACTGTTTTAGTATAGGGGAAGAACACGCCTTCAAAGGATAAGTATACGTTTTCGTATAAAATATGCCTTTGATTAAAATGTAAATATATTTTCGTGGAAACTATGATTTGGAAATTATATGATATGTTTTTGGAGAAAAACATGGTTTTGGATATAAATATGTTTCGGGATGAAACGGATTTTGGAATAATGATATATGCGTTTCGGAGATGAAACAGGGATTTTACAGCGTTACGGGATAGAACGACCGTGTGGATTTAAAATGTTTAAATCTAAAGTTGTAACGAATTGGCCCAGTCTCAAGAGAGTGAGTATCGGGATTAGGCTTACGTTTCGGTGCGGACGTCGGGGATTCGTACAACATGTTATATTAAATTTTATCATTTTAGTAGGATATATATATTGTTCATAAGGTTGGCACCTTGGGTGACTTATTGCGGGCACTTTGCACAAACTTAGCCATTTAATCATTAATATGGATTGCGTGGAACTGATGTTAGATCTATCGGGTTGACAACCCGTCGCGACCGGTAGCTCCGTGTCATGTCAAGCGTCGAAATTATATTCTGTTATTGTCTAGCGTTGATTATACCCTTAATGTTAATATATAGTTCATATTGTCTTGCAAACATAGAGTCTGAACATTTGATGCAATAAATTTAATATGTGAAACCTGGGAAGATGCTTAGTTCGGAGGTTTTAGGGAAACGCTTGCGACGGCTGACTCATGGATTTTATTAAGGAAACAAAATTGACTTCCGAAAATATTATTTGGATGTTTTGATAATAAACACATAATTAGAAATTTTTTCCTTGGATCCAATTATTTTAAATTTGAATATGTGAGCTCACCCTCCTTTGTGTTGACACTTGATTTTAACGTGTTCTTCAGGTACTTGAGCATTGCTTCGGGAATCTTTGGCGTATCTTGTGTTTGTGATGCATGTTTGTTTAATAATAAACTTTGGACACTTTTAAAACTTATTTGGGACCTGCTATATTATAATCCATAAGGATCAAGACAACTTAACTATGTTATGGTTGTGGTTTATTTTAAATTTGTGAACAATGTTTTAATTAAGTAATATGTCCAAAATTAACAATGCATCGTCCACTAAGATATTTATGGGCACCAACTTTCGTCACCATTACGTTTGTATTTCCGCTGCGACATTTTTGGGGTGTTACATGTAGGTGGCACTTTAGTCATGAATTGAAACCTTCTAAGTCTCGACTCCCTATCCATCTCATGTATACGTTCAATGTGCGCTTCTTCCTTCAAAAACTCTTTGCGTTCAAGTTCCCTCTAGCTCGATTCCCACATTCTACCAGAGTTTACTTCATGTGCATCGCAGACATTAACAACCCTTTGATATTGCATCCCTTGCTCTTTTTCATGTTCTTCAAAACAAATCTTGCAATAGAATAAACATTTGATATCTTCCTTTGACCAGTGCACTAGCCACATCGGGTCTAGTATCCGAATTGTTCTCCACAGCCCTCTCAAACATTCAATCCCAAACATTTCAACCCTTTCTTTAGTGATATCCAAATGATCTTCGAATCTCAAAACAATCACTGCTTCACACGTTGTTGGATCCACTTGCCACCACTTGAATAATGGATAGAAATTCTGTTCGATCGGCATTAGGGGCATATTTCTCATTGCACGAGGATGTTTCATGATCAACGTGATATCCTTTTCTCTGGTCTTCTTGTTTGTTTTGATACGACGCTTAGGAATGAACGGCTTCAGGTATCTGAAACCTTTTGTCGCTTAAAACTTGATCATTTTCCAAAGCAACTGATCAATAAACTTCATATAATACGTGACGTTTCTTGTCTGTACCAGCTCCTCAACATCCCAATATGGAAGTGACTTGAAATCTGCCAGATATCTATCTGAAGTATTAAACTCCAATCTCCCTTTTGTTGGCATACACATTCAGCTTTTTAAACCACCCCCAGCTCAAAGTATCTCCCAATGACACATCTTTATCTCTGGTAAAGAATGCTAATGGACGTCGAAACTTTCGTTCACGTGGTATCTCTTAAACCAGGACTTCTTCGCTTGCGCAATCTCCTATTTTGTCATCGGTTTAGGGATTTTTCCTTGTCGTACAGACTCTTCGATCTTTTCTTTCAACATGTCTTCATTTAGCTGTTCGTACATTTCTTCAAAAGTTGGAAAACAATCAGTGTTTAACCCTGTGTACTTCTCAGCTTCATCTTTTTCATCATCAGAAGACCAATCTTCAACAATAACCTTGTTGGACTCGTCTGCTTCATATATATGTTTGTAATGATATTCATTTGGCTCAAACGTATTAACATTCAGAACTTGTTCTTCAAAATCAAAATCGAATGATTCTGCGTCAACATCGATCAGCTTTGCCAAGTCTTCTTTAGAATAGTTCTGCACATATTCACCTTCTTCAACATTATGTTCGAGCATTAGAATTAGAGGCTTTGTAGGGACCGCAGCAACAGGCATAGCAGAAGTAATAGCTCTTGACATATCAACATCATCTTTTTGTTCCCCTGTTCGCTCCCCCTGAGTTTGATCATTCATCTTATTAGATTCATCATTCTGCAACGTAGTAAAATCAAACTCATCATTAACTTTGGCATCAACAACTTTTCGACCGACTCCACCCTGATCATCATCATTATTACCATCGTCGTTTTCAGAGTCGTCTTTAGTATCGTCTGCATTGTCATCATCATCATCATTTTTATCTCCAGCTTCATCATCGTCTTTCTTTTTAGTTTCAGTTTCAGGAACAACTGTAGACTCAGATGCTTTAGCAGACTCTTTCACAGGTTCTGGAATCTCGGGCATGCTTTCAATTACATTTTTTCCCTTGCCCTGTTGAGCCAGTTCTTTCTCTGCTTTATCTTTGGCTTCCGGCAGATCTATACGAGCATATTCAGCTTCAAAATCAATCCCCAAACTATTCGTCAGAACTTTCTTCAGTTTGTTGAATCGCCGATCATTCATCTCACTTTCTCATCGTAACTATGTAATCTCTTTAAGTAATCTTTCATTGGTGTCTTGTAAGATTTCGATTAGAGCTTTTAGATACCCTCGATCGCCTTCTAGAAATTTCACTTTATCACTCAAAATCTCTTTCTCAACTTCGCTCTGCTTCACCAACTTCTCTAATTCAGCCTTCTCTATTTCATTCTTTGCGACTTCATCTTCTAGAATCTTTACATCTATCGACATCTGTACAAACCTCGGATACATCACGAGTCTTTTTGATCCCATGTTGTTCTTCATGTGAGTGAAAACCAGCTTTGAATAGTTGAATCTTTTGTTCAGAATAAGTTTGTCGCCATGCAGGCCATATAGTCTTGAACATCGTCTAAACCGGCCTTTCTATGACTATAGGCGTGAATAATCGCATGCATTGTAACATCCGTCAAAAACGGATTTACCAAATCCGCTCCGTTTATCAACTGAACAGTCAGTCAAAAATTTCGTTGCGAATTAAATGCCCAAAATAATTTTAAACGATACATAATCAATTATTATACGGGAATATATAATTAGTTTTTGAAAAACTGTTAAAAAACGCAAAATAAAAATAAGTTGTTCCTGCCGGGTTTCGAACCCGGGTCACTACCGGTCCGGAAACATGTCTTAACACACACACACAAACCACTGCGCCACTTGTTCTGTTTGGTAAATATTGAAATCATTTAATTCATAAAGTGACGTTACGAATTCAAAACCGGCGCCCAACAGTTCAGTCGTCGGAATCCCGGAAATCTCGCGAGCTTTTAACGATGTTTTCAGTTATAACGTAAACTATTATTAGGACATCGGTTATAACCGATGTTTGAAGTCCGTGATCAAACCATAACCGCCGGAGTTTTTATAACTTATGAATCCAGTCGGAAATCAGACCAAGTTCTTCGACGATTTGCCCTATAAATTCACCCACAACCCAATGCAAACCTTTTCGCTCAAAAACACACCTTTTCTCGGCGTAATTCCACTCGCCGGAATTTTTCTGTTTGTCGCCGGAAAACCGGTTTCCTCATTTCTGAACCTCACTGAGCCCCTGAGCTTATACCGGAGATACCCACACTTTTTTTAAGCTTCCTGGAGAATCGCTGCTACAAGAAACTCATCGCCGGAGGTGATTTCTGTCGCCGGAAAACAGAGGAAAGCTAGTCGGTATACCTCACGCTTATTTTCTTTTCTTTATACTTATATCTCATCTATAATTAACCTAAAACACTAAAGAAAACGATTAAGACTTTGAACCAGTCGATTTCCGATTTCTGGTTATAACTTGACGAGGAAGACGATGTATCGTAACGTATATGTATAATTAAAATCAGGATATTACTCGGGTTAGACACACAGTCCAGCGGTGGACTGTGTGCACATTAAACACAAACGTCTCGAGTTCGATTCCGGTTTCACACACGCTGCCTTAATAAAAATCATTTTTTTTGTTAAACTGAACCGGAGTCGCCATAGGTATATGTTAAGTATATTAATAATCGGAATAATAACCAAGTTAGACACACAGTCCAGCGGTGGACTGTGTGTATGTTTAATCGCACGTCACAAGTTCGAGCCCGGGTCTCCTGCATCGACCCGGACAATTATTAACTTTTTAAATAAAGTCAGAAATGAAAGCAGATAATTTGTATTTAAGTATAATAAAAGTTGAAATATATAACATGTTAAACACACAGTCCAGCGGTGGACTGTGTGTTAGTTTAAGCCACAGGTCCCGGGTTCGAGACCTGTGGAGTGCACCGTCCGATTCGCTTAAACTATTTTTAAAATAAAATGATTTTCGGTTTAAACTAATTAATATATATATATAATTAAAATCAGATATATAACGGGTTAGACACGTAGCTCAGTTGGTAGAGCTGCGTGCACGCGTACGAGAGGTCTCGGGTTCGAGCCTCACTCAGCGCACTTGTATACATGATCGAACCGGTCAACGGTCAGAGAAAAAAATCAAATTTTTTTATTATTTTTATTTAATTATATTAATTAAAAATCAATTAAAAATGCTTAAAAATAACATTTTTAAGGTTAGAAAATAGCCTCAAACTCACAAAATACACCCAACAAACCTACTAAAATAGATTAATAAAATCCGTTTACTTACCAAACCATAATGCGATTTATCTAGGTTAAATCTCACTCGTGGTTGAAACCACTTGGCGTGCATTCAACGTCATCAACCGAACGCACCCACTGTGAGTGAATCTTACAACTCCCCCTTTTAAATTACACGTTTTGGGGTGTGTCATGTGTTATGAAAATAATAAATTTATTTATTTAAACTTGTGCCATACCACATCATGACCTAAACTTAGATTGTTTATATGGTTGTGATTACTTATTTCCTTTTGTCAAATTATATGAAACTCAATCATTAGGCCCCTCAGTTCCTCGTGAGAGACGAGTTGAGCATCGCGTGCCTCTAAATATTCCATATTTGTTCATGTGTGTATCATTGAGATTATATTATTTGTAGTTGTGTCATTCATATTATCATGTTTATGCAATTCATTCATTAGGCCCCTCAGTTCCTCGTGAGAGACGAGTTGAGCATCGCGTGCCTCTAATTGTTCCATTATTGTTCATGTGTGTTTCATTTAATATCTTATGATTGTTGATTTAGTTACATCTATTTTTACTCATGTTTGGTTGTGCACATATTTCATAATCAATATAAATAAATTTGTTCAAATGTTTTCCATAGGATTCACTCGCCAACATTATGTTGATCCAAAAACCCTTTTACACATGATACAGGTGAACAGGTTGAAGCAAGGAAAACGTACGATATGCCTTAGAAGAGAACAAAGAAGTTTAGATTGTTAGTTAGATCATGTTGTAACATTTATTGTAAATTTCCATTTAATTTGTATTAATGAATATGAAACGCTTAATAAATGTCATGAGCTTTGATGATAACCCAATCATGCCCCGATCACCTTTTCCGCTGCGGGTCGGGGTGTGACAGATTGGTATCAGAGCCATGACTATAGGGATATAGGATAGGTTATTAGACCCTTAGAGCCTATACTATAGTCTGCCTAAATTTTAATTGATTAGGTGGTTACATACAAACTTGTGATATTTATTTGTTTCATATTTGTTTACATTTATAGTCAAACATACATGCTTATATACATATTCATTATACATATATACATATTCATTATACATATATCGATGTTCATGTATTCAATTTATTTTCATACTCTCATTATCCAAAGATTTTGTGCAATTTTCAAATCTCATCAAAGTAAGTTCTGCGACGGGCATGTAGTAACTGGAAGGGTACAAGTACCGGTAGTCGGAACGTCCTGTCTAGGCTGGCATTCGTATAAATCCAATATAACGGACCAGTTTGCCTACCTGGGGACCAACGATGAGAGTACGAAGGACCTATTAGGCCAAAGCATGCCACACCAAACGTCGTTCGAACTAACCCTACTTTGAGGTGTCACCGTGTCTACACCTGGACACATTCCGAATATCACACGTTGTATACATATTTCTCGATTTTCTCCGGGTTTTGTGTACGCAACCTGGCAAACCCGTGCGAACCATATGAAAAACCGGTATTCATGGGGGCCCACATGATTACACAGGTAAAGTATGGCGGCATGTAGGGCCTAACAGCGAGCAAAGCCCAAGACATCCTATGGATGTAGTATTTTTCTATAATTATTTTATGAATGTTCATCCCTAATGCGACCCATGATCTCAAAAGCATCCAACTCATACTTTTGCCATGTATTCCTTGTAGATGTCTTCTAACCCCGCCCGTAGGAAGACGAGAGCAAGAAAAGCCCGCGAACGCATGGCTGCCTTAATCGCTCAACAAATGGCTGCCGTAATACCCAACATTGTAATCCAAGTTCAACAAGCACTTACCGCTAATCCTGTCAATCAAGCAAACCAAAACATTATCAACTCTCCCCCAAATACCACTAAATGTACCTACAAGCACTTCAAATCATGCGACCCTCCGAAATACAAAGGGACTGAAGGCGTCACCGCTCTCCTCCATTGGTTTGAAGAAATAGAGAATACTTTTCTAAATTGCGATTGCCCTGATGATCGCAAAGTGCGTTATGCTACCGGTCGACTATATGGGATAGCACTTACTTGGTGGAATACAGAGAAGGCCAAACGAGGCGTCGACGATGCTATGACCTTAACTTGGAACGAATTGAAGGAAATCATGACCAGACGATTTTGCCCAAGGAGCGAAATCAAGAAATTAGAAGATGAATTCTATTCGTTAAAGCAAATGGAAGGAGACCACACCTCATACAACAAAAGGTTCCTTGAATTACATCAAATGGTTCCCAACATGTTCACTCCCCTCTACCGTTTGATCGAGCACTACATTCGTGGTCTTCCGTCAAAGATTCAAGACCCTGTAATAAGTACCAAGCCTGCAACTTTGGAAGCAGCAATGGAGCTAGCAACAGAGCTCACCGAGAACCGAATCCGAAACAAAGACTTCAAGGAGGAGAAGAAGAAGGATAAAGAATCGACTGAAACCTCCGACTCCACCCAAACCGAATCCCCTTCTCAACCCAATCCTAAGAGAAGAAGAGTCGGGCGACTTTTCGCTGCTACTCAACGAAATCAACTAGTTTTACACGCCATACCCATCCGAGCTATCCCAATCACCCAAGTGGCTCCCAACTCAGCTTACCCAAATAAGAAACCATATCTTGGACCTCACCCTCGATGCAACAACTGTTTTTATCACCATCCCCTTACCTTACCTTGCCGGCTATGTACAACTTGTGGACGCTATGGTCATTTGGGCAATGTTTGTCGCACCTTTCAAGACTAAACCTTTTCCCCTACTCAAAACATGGCCCAAGCCTATCAACAACCCCAATACCCCATGTTCCCATATGCTCGAGCTTGTTTCAATTGTGGCGACCCTACCCACTTTAGAAACACATGCCCTCAATTGGTTAACGTTATCAACACTCAAGCCCAATCAAACCCAGTTAACCAAGTAAACCAAGAAAACCCAACCACTATGCCACCAGCAAGAGGAAGAGTCTTCAACATCAATGCCAATCCGGTCGAAGATAATGACAGCCCAAGTGAAGATACTCAACTAGTCATCTTCGCCGAAGATCCAGATTCAACTCCTATCGTTTAGTTTTATGTTTCTCCATGTGTAGACTGTTAGAGTAATTATTGGATATTATAAATTATATATTGTTTTCAGTATATGCTTTTGCGGCCGTGGCTCCCCATCCATCGAGGTTGAGTTGGATCCCCATTTAATTATGCGGTTGATCTTGGCGTGCCCGCACGATCGGCTCCGTTTGTTTGAGCCTTGATCGGTTATTTCATTTTACATTTCAATACATGCAATACGTTCGGCTCCGTTTGATTGAGCCTTGAGCGCATATTTCAATTTACATTTCCAGTTCATGCAATACGTTCGGCTCCGTTTGATTGAGCCTTGAGCGCACAGACAATTTCATTATCAGTATCTTGTGGTTGTGGTGTTTGTAGTAGAGTCGCATCGAACTAACCATAACTTGCGGATAAAGTCAATGAAAATTTGACAAGGATATGGTGGATACGCCGCTGGTACTTCCTATATATAAGTATTCTTGTCAAATGATCGGAGGCATTATCAGGCGGTTATGAGAGGTTCCATGCATAGGCTGATTGTGTGATGGTTGTTTAGATTAAGTTGTTCAATTTCAGTACATTCAATACGTTCGGCTCCGTTTGATTGAGCCTTGAGCGCACATACAAATTTCATTTTCAGTACATTCAATACGTTCGGCTCCGTTTGATTGAGCCTTGAGCGCACATACATTTTCATTATCAGTATCTTGTGGTTGTGGTGTTTGTTGTAGAGTCGCATAGAACTAATCATAACTAGCGGATAAAGTCAATGAGAATTTGACAAGAATATGGTGGATACGCCGCTGGTACTTCCTATATATAAGTATTCTTGTCAAATGATCGGAGGCATTATCAGGCAGTTATGAGAGGTCCCATGCATAGGCTGTTTGTGTGATTAAGTTATTCAATTTCAGTACACGCAATACGCTCGGCTCCGTTTGATTGAGCCTTGAGCACACAGACAATTTCATTTTCAGTACATTCAATACGTTCGGCTCCGTTTGATTGAGCCTTGAGCGCGTAGACATTTCATTTTCAGTACATGCAATACGATCGGCTCCGTTTGATTAAGCCTTGATCGCATAGATATATTTCATTTCAGTGAATTATGCTTGTTGTATTGGTTGTAGAGTTATAGGACTAATCATAATTCACTGATAAAACCAATGAAAATTTGACAAGAATATGGTGGATACGCCGCTGGTACTTCCTATATATAAGTATTCTTGTCAAAGGATCAGAGGCATTATCGGACGGTTATGAGAAGTTCTATGTAGGATTTATTAGTTTCTTGGTAACCAATCATAATTTGTGGATAAAACTAATGAAAATTTGGCAAGAATATGGTGGATACGCCGCTGGTACTTCCTATATATAAGTATTCTTGCCAAAGGATCAGAGGCATTATCAGGCGGTTATGAGAAGTTCCATGTAGGATTTAGTATTGCCTTGGTTGGAATTTGTGTTACATATATATCATCATGTTATTTAAAGAGATTGGATTGTGTTCCATTTCTACATAAACTAACCTCTCCATCATAACAAACGAGAGAGGAACTTCCACCATTCAAACATATATGCTATCAGAATGTGGATTCAAATATTTGCTGTTGTGTTTATTCATGTTCAAATATTTGCTGATGTGTTTATTCATGTTCGAATATTAGCTGTTGTGTTTACTTATGTTCAAATATCAGCTGTTGTGTTTTTATTTATGTTCCATATAGGTTGTAGTGTTAGAAGTTTTGCCTTAGGATATAACCATACTTTCCCAAACGTATCTAAACTCTTATGCATGATATCATTTTTAGCAAATCATTTCTGCTTATCAATACTTATACAGTAGGCAACAAAAAGCGATTCCTGAATAGGGTACTTAACCCTTACAAGGAACGTTACCGCCTCGAACAAAAACTTAAACCCTTATTTTTCTAAGCATATAACTGTCAAACTGAACACCATCATTCTTTTAGTCAAATATATCACAATTTAAATTTCGGGACGAAATTTCTAAAAAGCAGGGGATACTGTAACATCCGTAAAAAACGGATTTACCAAACCCGCTCCGTTTATCAACCGAACAGTCAGTCAAAAATTTCGTTGCGAATTAAATGCCCAAAATAATTTTAAACGATACATAATCAATTATTATACGGGAATATATAATTAGTTTTTGAAAAACTGTTAAAAAACGCAAAATAAAAATAAGTTGTTCCTGCCGGGTTTCGAACCCGGGTCACTACCGGTCCGGAAACATGTCTTAACACACACACACAAACCACTGCGCCACTTGTTCTGTTTGGTAAATATTGAAATCATTTAATTCATAAAGTGACGTTACGAATTCAAAACCGGCGCCCAACAGTTCAGTCGTCGGAATCCCGGAAATCTCGCGAGCTTTTAACGATGTTTTCAGTTAAACGTAAACTATTATTAGGACATCGGTTATAACCGATGGTTGAAGTCCGCGATCAAACCATAACCGCCGGAGTTTTTATAACTTATGAATCCAGTCGGAAATCAGACCAAGTTCTTCGACGATTTGCCCTATAAATTCACCCACAACCCACTGCAAACCTTTTCGCTCAAAAACACACCTTTTCTCGGCGTAATTCCACTCGCCGGAATTTTTCTATTTGTCGCCGGAAAACCGGTTTCCTCATTTCTGAACCTCATTGAGCCCCTGAGCTTATACCGGAGATACCCACACTTTTTTTAAGCTTCCTGGAGAATCGCTGCTACAAGAAACTCATCGCCGGAGGTGATTTCTGTCGCCGGAGTTCCGCCGGAAAACAGAGGAAAGCTAGTCGGTATACCTCACGCTTATTTTCTTTTCTTTATACTTATATCTCATCTATAATTAACCTAAAACACTAAAGAAAACGATTAAGACTTTGAACCAGTCGATTTCCGATTTCTGGTTATAACTTGACGAGGAAGACGATGTATCGTAACGTATATGTATAATTAAAATCAGGATATTACTCGGGTTAGACACACAGTCCAGCGGTGGACTGTGTGCACATTAAACACAAACGTCTCGAGTTCGATTCCGGTTTCACACACGCTGCCTTAATAAAAATCATTTTTTTTTGTTAAACTGAACCGGAGTCGCCACAGGTATATGTTAAGTATATTAATAATCGGAATAATAACCAAGTTAGACACACAGTCCAGCGGTGGACTGTGTGTATGTTTAATCGCACGTCACAAGTTCGAGTCCGGTCTCCTGCATCGACCCGTACAATTATTAACTTTTTAAATAAAGTCAGAAATGAAAGCAGATAATTTGTATTTAAGTATAATAAAAGTTGAAATATATAACATGTTAAACACACAGTCCAGTGGTGGACTGTGTGTTAGTTTAAGCCACAGGTCCCGGGTTCGAGACCTGTGGAGTGCACCGTCCGATTCGCTTAAACTATTTTTAAAATAAAATGATTTTCGGTTTAAATTAATTAATATATATATATATAATTAAAATCAGATATATAACGGGTTAGACACGTAGCTCAGTTGGTAGAGCTGCGTGCACGCGTACGAGAGGTCTCGGGTTCGAGCCTCACTCAGCGCACTTGTATACATGATCGAACCGGTCAACGGTCAGTCAACGGTCAACGGTCAGAGAAAAAAAGCAAAATTTTTTATTATTTTTATTTAATTATATTAATTAAAAATCAATTAAAAATACTTAAAAATAACATTTTTAAGGTTAGAAAATAGCCTCAAACTCACAAAAATACACCCAACAAACCTACTAAAATAGATTAATAAAATCCGTTTACTTACCAAACCATAATGCGATTTATCTAGGTTAAATCTCACTCGTGGTTGAAACCACTTCGCGTGCATTCAACGTCATCAACCGAACGCACCCACTGTGAGTGAATCTTACAACTCCCCCTTTTAAATTACACGTTTTGGGGTGTGTCATGTGTTATGAAAATAATAAATTTATTTATTTAAACTTGTGCCATACCACATCATGACCTAAATTTAGATTGTTTATATGGTTGTGATTACTTATTTCCTTTTGTCAAATTATATGAAACTCAATCATTAGGCCCCTCAGTTCCTCGTGAGAGACGAGTTGAGCATCGCGTGCCTCTAAATATTCCATATTTGTTCATGTGTGTATCATTGAGATTATATTATTTGTAGTTGTGTCATTCATATTATCATGTTTATGCAATTCATTCATTAGGCCCCTCAGTTCCTCGTGAGAGACGAGTTGAGCATCGCGTGCCTCTAATTGTTCCATTATTGTTCATGTGTGTTTCATTTAATATCTTATGATTGTTGATTTAGTTACATCTATTTTTACTCATGTTTGGTTGTGCACATATTTCATAATCAATATAAATAAATTTGTTCAAATGTTTTCCATAGGATTCACTCGCCAACATTATGTTGATCCAAAAACCCTTTTACACATGATACAGGTGAACAGGTTGAAGCAAGGAAAACGTAGGATATGCCTTAGAAGAGAACAAAGAAGTTTAGATTGTTAGTTAGATCATGTTGTAACATTTATTGTAAATTTCCATTTAATTTGTATTAATGAATATGAAACGCTTAATAAATGTCATGAGCTTTGATGATAACCCAATCATGCCCCGATCACCTTTTCCGCTGCGGGTCGGGGTGTGACATGCATAAAAAACTTGTAAGGATTAGGCGCTGATCCTTTCTTCAATGTAGATTTATTGACGTGCCCCTTATACCCCATTCTACGGAAACAACCTCTAACCATTCGTTCATCTAGCATCATAGGATCATTTTTTGTTAAACTGAACCGGAGTCGCCACAGGTATATGTTAAGTATATTAATAATCGGAATAATAACCAAGTTAGACACACAGTCCCGCGGTGGACTGTGTGTATGTTTAATCGCACGTCACAAGTTCGAGTCCGGTCTCCTGCATCGACCCGTACAATTATTAACTTTTTAAATAAAGTCAGAAATGAAAGCAGATAATTTGTATTTAAGTATAATAAAAGTTGAAATATATAACATGTTAAACACACAGTCCAGCGGTGGACTGTGTGTTAGTTTAAGCCACAGGTCCCGGGTTCGAGACCTGTGGAGTGCACCGTCCGA
Organism: Scalesia atractyloides; assembly: GCA_947069175.1. Taxonomy (NCBI): domain Eukaryota; kingdom Viridiplantae; phylum Streptophyta; class Magnoliopsida; order Asterales; family Asteraceae; genus Scalesia; species Scalesia atractyloides. Next base: position 21,859,737 of record CAMTDV010000021.1, on the reverse strand, counting down.
TTCGCTTAAACTATTTTTAAAATAAAATGATTTTCGGTTTAAACTAATTAATATATATATATAATTAAAATCAGATATATAACGGGTTAGACACGTAGCTCAGTTGGTAGAGCTGCGTGCACGCGTACGAGAGGTCTCGGGTTCGAGCCTCACTCAGCACACTTGTATACATGATCGAACCGGTCAACGGTCAGGTCAACGGTCAGTCAACGGTCAACGGTCAGAGAAAAAAATCAAAATTTTTTATTATTTTTATTTAATTATATTAATTAAAAATCAATTAAAAATACTTAAAAATAACATTTTTAAGGTTAGAAAATAGCCTCAAACTCACAAAAATACACCCAACAAACCTACTAAAATAGATTAATAAAATCCGTTTACTTACCAAACCATAATGCGATTTATCTAGGTTAAATCTCACTCGTGGTTGAAACCACTTCGCGTGCATTCAACGTCATCAACCGAACGCACCCACTGTGAGTGAATCTTACAACTCCCCCTTTTAAATTACACGTTTTGGGGTGTGTCATGTGTTATGAAAATAATAAATTTATTTATTTAAACTTGTGCCATACCACATCATGACCTAAACTTAGATTGTTTATATGGTTGTGATTACTTATTTCCTTTTGTCAAATTATATGAAACTCAATCATTAGGCCCCTCAGTTCCTCGTGAGAGACGAGTTGAGCATCGCGTGCCTCTAAATATTCCATATTTGTTCATGTGTGTATCATTGAGATTATATTATTTGTAGTTGTGTCATTCATATTATCATGTTTATGCAATTCATTCATTAGGCCCCTCAGTTCCTCGTGAGAGACGAGTTGAGCATCGCGTGCCTCTAATTGTTCCATTATTGTTCATGTGTGTTTCATTTAATATCTTATGATTGTTGATTTAGTTACATCTATTTTTACTCATGTTTGGTTGTGCACATATTTCATAATCAATATAAATAAATTTGTTCAAATGTTTTCCATAGGATTCACTCGCCAACATTATGTTGATCCAAAAACCCTTTTACACATGATACAGGTGAACAGGTTGAAGCAAGGAAAACGTAGGATATGCCTTAGAAGAGAACAAAGAAGTTTAGATTGTTAGTTAGATCATGTTGTAACATTTATTGTAAATTTCCATTTAATTTGTATTAATGAATATGAAACGCTTAATAAATGTCATGAGCTTTGATGATAACCCAATCATGCCCCGATCACCTTTTCCGCTGAGGGTCGGGGTGTGACATGCATAAAAAACTTGTAAGGATTAGGCGCTGACCCTTTCTTCAATGTAGATTTATTGACGTGCCCCTTATACCCCATTCTACAGAAACAACCTCTAACCATTCGTTCATCTAGCATCATAGGATCATCATTGTCGTCGTTGAAGTTCAACACCTTTCGTATGTCAGCTTCTGTAACAAAAATCTCTTTATCTTCTTCACCAACACGAACCACAGATGTAATTGCTGTATCATCCTCATTCATTGCTGCAGACATCCAAAATCTATTGACGTGTGATCTATACACCACAGTCTTTTCCATGATAGCTTTGTGTATTGGAATCCGTTCCATTAATGCGAGAATATCATCATATGCTCCGAGCGATGGACAGATAGCTTTATCCAGCGTGATGCTTGTGTTGTGAAATTTATTAAACCAAAGCTCAATATTCTGCAAACACAAAAATCGACACGAAATTAAACGAAATTTTAAATTTTCACAAACTTCCATCAAGTTCGGGTGAACTTGTTTAAGAGTTATATTCATACAAGTCCGGGCGAACTTGTATTGAAAAACATTTTCACAAATTTAATGGGAAGTTCGGGCGGACTTGTGATTCTTAGAGCATTCATCACCAGAGGACAAGTTTGGGCGAATTTATCGTCATGTTCACCAAACCTGCAACAAGTTATACGAGCATTTCTGATCAAATTAACAACATGTATGTGGTCGTTTTTATCTATTTAACATGCTTTAAGTATTAACTCGTTCATTAAAGGTCCATTTCATGTCCAAAAATCAAGTTCGAATCTAAATCAACTCAAACACCCTCAATTCATAATTCTCACCATAGCCATGATGAGTGATGTGCAAATCACCACAAATCACTAAACAATCGGGCAGCACTTCGTCGTGTGAGTGTCAATTTCAAAATCGCCTAAAATCGCATTTAAGTTCGCTCTAATGTTCTGATAACAAGTGATGAAGTTCGGGCGAACTTATATAACCAATCAATTAAGATCAGTCATAAGTTCGGGCGAAATTGTCAAATGATAACATTTTGATTAAAACACAAGTTTCGGTCAAACTTAATCACAAGTCCGGGCGAACTTAAGTATATCCAAAACCAAATTTTTCAAAATTTTCGATTTAGACCCTGAACTTTTCAGATTTTACCAGTTTTAACTATCCACTCAGTTGACCAAGTCCAAGCTAATGACCTTGGTTAACCGATTTGTCTGCCGAGTCCAAGTTAATGACCTCGGTTTGACCCGTTATGAACAAACTGTTGATTTTTCTCAAAATTAAATTTCAAATTAATGAACTTTTAATCATTTTGGCTTATCAGATTTTTCAGATTAGCTCCCAGCCCGTTGTCAATTAGATTCCCACCAGTTTAGCACCTTACCAGACTTCGAAGACCCGTTCTACAACATTGGCTTGCTGAAAACAATGTAGAAACAAAATCTTTTTGTATTTTTGTAAGTTTATGCTAAAACACACTGAAAATCTTTTAGGTTTTAATCTGTAAAGCAACCAAATAATGTACAGAACAAAGTAAACTATGTACAAACATATTTACAGACATATTTTTGTGAATTCGTGTCTAAGGATCATATCAGTTGTTTGAGACATATCACCAGTACTGTTGACCTTTATATGACTTTAAGTTTTAAACTCGTTTACCTAGATTATCGATATGTTTGTCCACTTAAACTTCAACACATTTCTCAATTGTTCCCTGATATGTTAGGTATGTATTATGAAACTTGACTTAACTATGGTTCCCATCTCAGAATATACTCCCATATCAAGATTCCCTAGATTTCATCTTACAGATGAGTATAGCGTAATTGGTATTTGTATCTGGGTTAATGCGAAGCCTTGAGAGCTAAGGTTAATACCACTGTATCGACAAAGAGATGAAGGCTCTACTTATAGGTGTGTTCCATTCAAGGAATCTTTTAAGCACTACAAATGATTAGATCTTTCGATACTTTTCAAGTTTGCATGTAGTTTAGGGGTTTTTAGCATAAATCATTATAGAAGTTCTAGGCTATTGTTTCCGCAAAATCAGAAGAACTTGTATAATACCCCAGATATAAACTATCTATAAAGACCTCGTATCTCAGAATTAGGCAATCTCTCAAACGAAATTTCGGAGTACTAAGTCCATATATCCGAGAGATGTTAATCCACAAGATTAAGCAGTTGTTAAATTCAGTTTATATCTCAGAAACAATTTACTGAACGTGTAAAGCCTATCGACACATCCACAGTAAGACTAGTTTATCACTTTGTAAAACTTTACATTTCTTTAGCATACTGTGATAGTCCACTGATGTACTATCATTTCCTTTGTGACACCGAATTCTTTTTGTCTTTTTCAAACTTTTAGTACTTTTTGAAAGTTTTCATATGTTTTTGTATTTTCTCAAATATTTCTCCCCCTAAAATAAAAAACATATTTTTTTGTATTTTAGTTTTTAAAGAAATATTAATATAAAAGATATAACAAACCAATGTGGATCACGTGTCCGATCCGTATTCAACATCTGCTTCTGCACCTGTCAGCAAATTTTTAATACCGTTAAGCCTCATGAGATATTTAAATCTGTTAAAGGAAATGCTTTGGTATAAAAATCAGCTTTTTGTTCATCTGTGTGGATTTTTTCTATTCGTGCCAACTTCTTTTCGTAGCAGTCACGAATGAAGTGATAACGAATTTCAATGTGTTTAGTACGAGAGTGATGAACATGATTTTTAGTGATGTCGATTGCTGCCTTGTTATCTACATATAAAGGCGTATTAAGAAATTGCAATCCAAAGTCCCTCATCTTTTGTTGAATCCAAAGGATTTATGAACAACAGCTGAAAGCAGAAATCTATTCTGCCTCACACGTTGAAAGAGAGCCCGTGGTTTGTTTCTTGCATTGCCACGTTACCAAACTAGTTCCGAAGAACTGGCAACCAGTCATTGTAGATTTAGAATTAAGCTTGTCCACCCCGAATTCTGAGTCAGCGTATCACGTTAGATCAAAATTATCGTTCCTTGGATACCACAAGCCGGTGCTTGGACATCCCTTCAAGTAACGGAATATTCTTTTGACTATCTGCATGTGTGACACTCGAGGACTGGACTGATATCTCGCGCAAAGGCTGGTAGGATACATGATTTCTGGGCGAGTTGCCGTCAGAGACATCAGAGATCCTATCATCGACTGATAGAGTGTATCATCCACTTTGGTTCCTGTCTCGTCAATGCAAATCCCATGATTCAATGCCAGCGGAGTCGAAAGCGGCTTTGAGCTATCCATCTCAAACTTCTTGAGAATATCGTGAACATACTTCATTTGATGAATGAATATGCCGTCTGGTAACTAATCGACTTGTAATCCGAGGAAGAATTTCATTTCGCCCATAGAAGACATCTCGAATATCTTCTTCATGATCTTTTCGAACTCTTTGCAAAGACTATCATCCGTTGAACCAAAGATGATATCGTCCACATAGATGTGTACGATGATTAGATGGTTTCCGACTTCCTTGGTAAACAATGTACTATCCACTGTGCCTCTCGTAAAGCCGTTTCCAACGAGATGTTGTGATAACGTTTCGTACCAAGCTCTCGGGACTTGGTGCAATCCGTATAAGGCTTTGTCTAGGAGATAAGTTTTGTTCTTGTTCAGCGGATCGACGAACCCCGGTGGTTGGCCGGCGTACACTTGTTCGCGTAGCTTACCATAAAGAAATGCGGATTTCACATCTAACAGGTACACCTTAAATTCTTTCCAAACTGCGAATGCAAGGAAAATGCGGATTGACTCTAATCGTGCAACCAGTGCATAAACTTCCGTATAGTCAATTCCTTCTTGCTGGTGGAAACCTTTGACAACCAACCGAGCTTTGTTTCTGACAATCACACCCCGATCATCCCTTTTGCACTTGAAGACCCACTTTGTGTCTATAGCTTTCTGCTTCGGTGGTAAGTCTACAAGCCTCCAGACTCCCAGTTTCTCAAACTGTAAGAGTTCCTCTTGCATTGCTATCACCCAGTTCTCGTCACCCAGAGCTTCATTCACAGTCTTTGGCTCTATTTGAGATATGAAACAAGAATAATAGCAGTAGTCTTGAGTTGGAGCCACTCAGGTGTAGAAACAACTTAGTGCTTTGTCGATTTGACTTCTTGTTCGCACACCAGTTTGTAATTCACCAATAATATCTGTTGAAGGATGATAAGAATAAGATCGTGGCATTTCTTCACTAGGAACATCAACCGAGCTTTGCTAATTTGAGACATTCAGATCAACTATCAATTCAACATTAGGAGCACTAGATATAGCTTCGTTTTGATTGCTCGGGCCAGCAGATTGATTCAACATGTTGGATATCTGCTCTGATTCTTTAGCTGAAGAAGATTCTTCCCCATCATCATCGTAAGTCAGTGCTTCATCGGAGTCAGAATTCTGATTCTGATGCAAATTGGGCTCTGAGGTTGTATTTCCTGGTTCAATGGAAACATTTGCTGGAGTTGAAGTAGGTTCTGCTTCAGAAACTTGTTCTACCGGAACACCACTATTATTTGGACCTGCACCAGAAGACGAAGTATCCAATATGGGTTGATTAACCACAATTGGCCTTATAATCTGTTCTTGGTTTGCCAACTGTTGAAGATAAAGCGTTGCAAGTTCTTCATCCGACGGTTCTTCCGGCAAGTCGAATGACTTCCACAAATCTTGGTAATTAAACAACCACGCGTCACCTTTTCTCTGAATAGGAGTTGTGTACTTAAAGCAATAAACATGTTGCGCTTCAGTCACTTTTCTTAATGCATGAACATAAACTCTCCTTAGCCGACTAGCATACCCGACAAAGAAACCTTCAAGCGATTTAGCACCAAATTTACCATCTTAATCAATCACTGTACATGGTGCACCAAATGGCTCTAGATATTTCAAATTTGGTTTCCTTCGGTTGATCATTTCAAAACATGTCTTGTTAGTCGGTTTGACAGTTAAGACTCTGTTTAAAGTGTAGCAAGCCGCTGCAACCGCCTCACTCCAGAAGCTAACAGGAAGTTTCGAGTCTGCAAGCATGGTTGTTGCTGTTTCGATCAAAGTTCTATTCTTCCTCTCAGCTACGCCTTTTTGTTGTGGAGTATAAGGTGCACTGAATTCGTGTAGAATCCCTTTGGCGTTGCAAAACTCTTTCATCTTGTTGTTCTTGAACTCTGTGTCGTTGTCACTGCGAATACGTTTGACAGGGAGATGATATAGATTTTCGAGCTTCTTAAAGAGAATCACTAGATTGTCAAACGTTTCATCTGTAGACTCTTGAAAGAATACCCATGAATATCGAGAGTAATCATCTGTGACGACTATATCTCCTGAAATACTTCGGACGTTCATCGGACCAAACAGATCCATATGAAGACGTTCAAGTCGCAACTTTATAGAATTCAAATCTTCTTAGGATCTGACTTTTTGATTTGCTTCCCCTTTTTACATTCAAGACAGTGATCGTCATGTGGAAGCTTCGAAGATTCACACCTTCAACCAAGTCGTTATGAACCAGAAAATTCATTTTTCGTAGATGAATGTGCCCCATTTTCCTATGCCAAAGAATAGAATCTTTCTCCGTGGCTTTAGTGACAAAACATTTAGCCGATTTCGATGATGTGGTAGCATTACCCATATCGAATACATAGAGATCATTTTCGCGCGGGGCTCGCATCAGAATCCAATCATCAGGTATTTTGAAACCCGACTTTAATATCATACACTCTTTGTCATTGAAATGTACCATGAATTGTTTATCACAAATTTGCGAGATGCTCAGAAGATTGTTCTCATGCTCAGCAATGTAGTTCACACGATCAAACGATACTACGCCATTGGAAAGTTTTCCTTCGCGACGATTCTTCCACCTTGATTACCGGCAAAACCAACATATCCACCATTAATTGCCTTGATGTCAGAGAGAAGAGCTTTCATCCCTGTCATATGCCTTAACGCTCCACTATCCAAAATCCACTTTGAAAGAACGGATCTCTGGAGCCCCTGCACACATTATCATTTAGTTAAAAAGCGCGACCCAAGCCTTCTTGGTCTTGGGTTTAGGATAAAAAGCTTGGTAATCATCCTCAAAATCTTCATCTGAGCTTCCACTGTCATTTACATTTTCAAAGTTAATTTTCTTTTTACCTTTTGATGATTTGATACCAATTGAAGATTTGACATTTTCAGGTTTATTCTCAGATTTAGATTCTTTGTTGTTACCAGTCTTAACAAGCTCAGACTTGGTAACTTCAGATGTTGATGATTTACATTTTAGCAATACAGAATTGTGATTTGACCTGTGCCTTTTTAATGTAAAACCTTGATTCATTTGCCTTGGAAGTTTCACCTTTTTTGAAAGTTGAGTTTTCAAACTTAGTTTTAGGTTTAACTTCAAGTTTAGATTCATTTCTTTTCAGAATCGTGACAGGTTTTACAAACTCTGGTTGCTTAGGTTTTACAACATCTAAACTTGTTTTCCTTCGAAGATAGACATGCTTAGATTTCGGCCACTTGCGTGCAATATGACCAACTTCATTGCACTTGAAGCAAATCCGATCATCATAGAGAATGTCCACTAGTGGGTTTTACACCACTTGTGGCTTTTGCCTTATCTGGAAGTTCCTTTTCTTTCTTAAACTCATTGTTTGATTGCTTTCCAATCAAACTTTCCTCTTGAACCGTGCTTGTCCCATAAACGAATATCGTGTTTTTATCTTTGTATTTGCGAAATGGTGACTTTTTCTTAATCGGTTCTTCTTCAACATCTAAACCCAGCCATGCTCTCCTATGTTCCGGAAAGTCACCACCATTCCTTTGTTAGTTTTTTCTTTTAGGTTTAGAGTAAAATTTCTTTTCATTGATTTCCAAATCATCTGATGAAACCTCAACGAGTTTGAAGAATTTATCAAGCTAATCTTCCTTCACATTCCGAATCGGAAAGCTATCGTCGAAGTATAGTCTATCAGAATTCCTTAACTTTGTACATGACAACGTTAGGATCATCACTTAGGCTATCTTTCGATGATTTGTCGTCATCTTCGGATTGTGAATCAGAATTATTCAAACTCGAATTGGCGCTATCAAAGCTGCCATCATCAGATTCACTCAAGACATTATCAACAACTTGCTTAACCACCGCTTCGCCATCATCACTCGTGTAGGTTATATCAATGTTCTCAGGCAAACTCATTTTTCTTTTCAGTTAAAAGTTCAATGTTGAGCGCCTTTTCCATCCCCTCAGCCTTTTTACGACAATATTTTTCGCATAGGGGTGGTGGAACATTGGTATAGTCTCCACGTTTCTTACCTTTGGCTTTTTGAACATACCGATTGAATTGTCGGAAGAATGTGATCGATGACATAGGCATTTGTGGTATAGCTCTTTAGAAGCTGTCAACCCTTTCGATTTGATTTTCATGTCTTGAAGTTCTTGTTTTACTTCAGCAATGTTATTTATATAAACGTTAAAAGCTTTTTATTTTTCCATTAAAGTAGCTTTTAACATTCTGATAGTATCATCTTGTTCAATGTTATTTCTATCCAACCTGTTGTAATCATCTTTCATTTTGTCATATGCCTCTTTCATTGTGCGATAATCGTATTTGAAATTATTATTATGCACATTGAGTTCGGCTATGATCTGAGACTTTTCCGCACATTGAATACACGGTTCAGTACATTTTTTACATGGTTTTTCTACCTCGACAATTTTTACCTTTTCTTCTGAACCTATCTTTGTTAGATTTGCCATCAATAGCCTTGTTGGCAATCTCTGTAAGGTTTTCTTCGTTCATTTCTTTGGTTACATTGATCACTTCTACAATCACAGGCTTTTCCTTAGCAACATTCTCTGAAGATGTCGTATCTCCAAAACAACCTACAAAACTAGTAGTCATGTTAGGGGAAAGGATACCCTGCATCTTTGTATGTTGATAAATTTCCTCTTCCTCAGCTTGTTGCATGTACTCTTCTAGTAATGCACTTTCCATGGCTGCATCCTCAGCAGAAGTGTCTTCCACGATCTCGGCCATAAGAGTAACACCGGTCTTCTTGGCAATATATGAATTCCAGTCAAACCATCATCTTCGTTTGAAGCGACCATTGCTTTTTTAGTGTTGTTGTTTGGTTTCTCTTTGATTTCGACTTGAGTCTTCTTTGGAAAATGCTTGTACTGTAGCGATTTCTTGTAGTTATCGTTGCCACCTCCAAATGGACTTTGATTGCCCGTTGCTTCAGGATTCTTGCATTCTCTTTTGAAGTGCCTTTCTGTTGGCATCTGAAGCAAGTGACTTTCGTTTTGTCGAATCCCAATTTGTTGCTTAAATTCCTGATGTCTCTGCTGGTAAGAGCAACAAACTTTGTAACCCTCCGAATGATTGATGCTGAGGACCATTTGATGTCCATCAGCTCAAGCTCTTCTTCGTCTACTTGATCGTAATCTTCGGCGGTCATCTACGGATTGCCAACTTTCCCGGCCACCAAACTTTCATATGATTCTAACACTGTGGCGAGAAGTGTCATGTGTTGTTTAGCAACTTGCTCAGAAACAACATTGTTTAGATTGACAGCAATATTGCATTTATCACATTCGGATCAGAATTCGATTGAGGATTCTGATTTTCTTAATTCTGAAATGAAGAATTTGAACCCGTGCTAGAATACGATGAACTTTGTGGACTTTGATCATATTTTGGATATGATTGACTTTGACTTTTCGGCGAATGATTTGAAGATTTCGAATTCGTGCTGAAAGCGGTTTGGATCTTCGGGCCAGTGATATTATCTTGAGCTCCTGACTTGTAGTACAACCCTACATCTTGAGTCACATTGGCATTCTTTAATTTTGCTATCTTTAACAACTCCATCTCGTGCCCCTCCAGTTTATCAATGAATGTTGACAGTTTGAAGAATTCCCAACTCGGACTTTCTTTGAGCACCATGAGATAAGTCGTCCATTCACCTTCTGGTAAAGCGTCAGCTAGCTTATCAATGTATTCTTCTTCTGTCTTCTCAAGCCCGTGTCTCCTCATGATCACTTTCAGATGACAAAATATTTCGATCATTTGTTTCATCGTTTCTCCTTTAATCATCGTGAATATGTCGAATTCTTTCATGATCAGTGCTTTCTTGCTTTTGACCATTTCTACACTTCCCTGGTATTTGTTCTTCAAAGATTTCCAGAGTTCTTGTGCGGTCTTGAATTCTGGTAGAAGAACCAAAATATCTTCTTTCGCCGATTGTTGAATCAAGCTTATCATTTTCTTATCGGCAACGTATGCATCTTTCTGTAAAGTAGAGAATTTCCTGATGTCGATAACACTATCATTCTCATCCCTGGGCCATGTATAACTAGTCTCTATCGTCACCCAGCTGTGGAAATATGTAGCTTGTACCCAATTCATAAACTTCTCTTTCCAACCCTCGTATTCGTCCATACACATGAGTTTTGGTGGTTTCACATATGTGCCCATTTCGTTGTCGATATTTACTTGATTCACCATCGGAGCGTTTGATGTTGCAGCAGTCATAAATGCGGTGTGAAGATCTTCCATCTTGAAAATTGACGAATTTTACTGAAAAACACATGTTCCCAAACGTCGAAAAATTATCAGTATACTGACAAGTTCGGGGGAACTTGTAGTTGGAGAAAAATCAGATTTTGAGTTTACACAAGTTCGGGCGAACTTGTGATTTAGTTTTGAAATTCTCCCTAACTAAGTTCGGGCGAACTTATGCTGACTTTCAAGTGAAATTCTAAGTTCAGGCGAACTTATATGAAATTTCAACAAATTTAATCAAATTAAGGCGAACTTGATGTAAATTTAGTTGAAAAATGATGTAAGTTCGAGCGGACTTCTCACACTTGAAATAACAGTCAAGTTCGGGCGAACTTGATTAAAATCAATGAAATTTTAATCAAGTTCGGGCGAACTTGATATTATGTTCGGCCAGAACAAGTTTCCAAAACATGGTTTTTTGAACTTTTTGATATCAATCCGTTTGAATTTGATGTCCAAACTCTCAGGGGTTTATCATAAGTGTATTTTACATCACATATTCAAAAATCAACAACTTTTATCCGTGAATTCATTGTTTTCTTTGAAATATGAAGAAAAAATGGTAGAAAGAGGTAGAATAAGAGTAGATCTTGCAATGATTGCACCAATTTAGGTACCGTGGCTCTGATAACACTTGTTAGATCATCTCCCATTTAGCTTAGGAACCTAAATTGTTTCTATTATCCATACAATCGGAAATTATATGACAAGATTAACCAAATATGCAAGATTTATTGTTTAAACGTTGTTTTATTGATCATTAAAGTTCAATACATTAAGTTCCAGATCCAACAGAGCTTCACAATCTGTGTGCCAAAATTGCAGAAGTTACAAATGAAAAGGCACCTATTTATAGAGTTACAAGTTCGCTGGGAAGTGATCAAGTTCGGGCAAACTTGTCTTGATCAAGTTCGGCCGAACTTGATCTTACAATATAGTTTCAAGCGAACTTGTAACCTATTTACATAAATAACCTTCATTTTCTAGTCTAATCTAGCCAAAACTATATAGACTCGATCCAAGACTAAGACATAGACATCATGCACTAACATTTCAGTTATTTCTTACTATGTGTTTGTGAATAGTTTATGGTTCATAGTCGACATTTACCATAGGAACTTTGATTGAGAATTTCGAGGTGCTTAGTGTTTTACTAATTCTAGAGACCGAGAGTAGGGATGGCAATGGGCTGGGTTTGGGACAGGTTTAGGTAATCCCAACCCCAAACTCGGTTAGATAAGCTTGTCCCAAACTCGTCGCAAAATTGTCTGGTTTCTAGCGGGCAAATACCCATCGGGTATTGGGTATACCCATCGGGTATTGGGTATACCAACGGGTATTGGGTATACCAACGGGTTTTGGGTATACCGTTAATTTAAAAGGTTACCCGTTGGGTATACTCGAGTCAAAAACCCATCGGATATAGTTACTAATTTGTTAGATTAGTACAATCACTATAAAGATATACCAAATAATTACAATATATACGAATAAAATACCTATATGTATAAAAATGGATGTGTCATATATATACATATTTAAAAATATAAAGAAATTATATTGGGTAAACGAATACTCTTTATTGGTTAGTTGGGTCGGGTAAACGGGTATATCACGAAATCCCAAACTCTCAAAAGATATATAAACTAGTCCCAAACTCAATTAACCAATCCCATATGTGTCGTGTTTGGAGTTTACCTGTCGTGTTCGGTTCGATTGTCTTCCCAGATCGAGAGGTAATGGATTGTCGAGTAGTCTTTGTAATTAGGTGGTTTGGGAGTTAACTGCACGAGAGTGAGTTACCCTTTATTATTCTTTGATCTTTGTTATCCCGTGTTAGAAACCTTTTAGATTCACTACCCCTTACATCCCATACACTTCCTGGATGTATTTTGTCAGGTGGGACCGAGAGGATATCGAGATTTAGGGTACCTTTTGCATTTGGTATAGAGAGAATGAGAGGTGATCTAAACCCAAGACCGGTGAATTTAGGTCTAGATTAGTGTATTTCAAGATCCGGATAGCCAAATTCAATTATCAAATCCCGAGAGGTGTGACGAGTTAACATGATTCTTGCCTAGTTGCTACTTTTATCATTTGATTTCACCTAAATTCGTTATGTGCTTGCTATGTTTTCGTGATTTACATTAGTATTAGTAATTAGTAGAAATCTGAAAAATCACTGTACATCCAGGGGTTTAGTATCGAGAGTCGTGCCATTGTGTCCTTGGATTGATACTCCATGACCTATAATATCACGACCGGTACACTTGCCAATTGTGTGTAATTAAGTTTGTCTGTCCATTTAATTTGGTGTTTTAAATAATATAAACAATATTTTATACATCAGAATACTTACTAAACCTAGAAACTAGAAAGGGAACTAGGTTACTTTTAGCTACGAACTCGATTTCCGACAGATCCAACGTCGATTTGCATTTTTCGACGTGGCGGAGGTAGTAGTTTCTAGCGGTGATGTGGTGGCAGGTGACTGGAGAAAGGATTAAAAAAACCAAACTGAAAACATGGACCAGTAAGGTGAAACCACCTTCTAGACTAGGAACTAGACACATGGACCAATGAGGTAAAACCACCGTTCACATAAAATGGTCATTGTTATAGTATGTATATTGTTTTTTTTTTTATATCTTTGTTAATTAATAATGTATTAGTGTAAAAACATGTAGGTTCTAACACGACACATAACACAGGGATGTATAATATTCGAATAGACGTTAACTAATCATTCTTGCTTCTTTTTACTTCAATCAAAAGTTTTCATTCACTGTTTTCTCTTTAATTGAATCACTAGATATATCCTTTTACAATTGTTTTCAATATAATATAATATGGTATATGTCACAAAAACTTCTTCAATCATATATTGGTCGGGACTAGGGATTACCTCTAAAAGGAATTCTTTTCTTTTTTTGAACGGCCAACTAAATCACCTGATAAGCATCCTGGAATGCCCTCAATCGAGCAAATGCATCCCCTCCTCCATAACAGTCAGAGTTGGATGCATACCCAAGCCACCAGCCACAGTTCCGGGGAAAACTCGCCGCCCGAAGGCTCACTGCGGTAAAACCCTGTTCGGCTCGGTTTGGAACTGGCGACCTCCATAGAGCTCTAGTTCTAAACTTCATTGCCACCACCAATGTCCTTCAAAGTGATGCTAGTAGGATATGAACTTGGCTAAAAGGAATTCAAACAACCAATTTGGAGGTTGTTTTCAAACACCCTTTGGTTGAGAATAAAGAACCCAATGAAAATACAACTGCAATTTAGTTACTGTCTTAAACTCACAATTACAGCTTTCAAGTTTTAACTAGTCTCCACTTTCCACATTTCAATTCACTCTTAATTCAAGTTCTCATCATTCATGTGTTTACAGTTCTCTCCATCTTCCTCTGCATTTGAAATCCCACCTAAACGAGAACCTGAAGATTCACCCACTTTCTTGCTCCAATCTTCCATAACATTCAGCAAAGCGCCATTTTGCATATCTGATGAAACAAACAGAATCCGTTTGAACAACCAAAGCTGAACCATTCTAATTACTGGGTCAGATGCATGCAAGGTATTTGATCTACTGGTTTTTATCATTGTATTATATAGGATTGGTTCTTATCTAGTCAGCATTAGTCCTATTTAACATTCATGCCCCAGGTGCATATTAGTCATATATGTTGTAGCAGTAGTTATTATGTGTGTTGGCAAAAAGTTCACCCGGGTCAAAGTAACAACAATCCAAATAAACAGCTTATAAGTTGCTAATATAATCTAAGATACCTTTTTCAGTATGATTAACCAGCCACGGACCACCCCCCACGGAACGAGACTAAATTTCAATATCATAATAATGTTGAAGATAAAGAGAGAACTAACCAGGTTCAGTATCAATCAAGCAATCATGCGGGAAGTACCACATTTTTGTAGTTAAACATGATCTCCTTCTCTTACTATGATCGTATCCATCAGAGAAATTAAGCCTTTCATACTGTGTCCAAGGGTGGACCCACGTATCTGGTCTAATAGCAGCAGCACACTTAAAGTTACTTAAAAAAACTGCATATTCACCTATTGTCCTGTTTGAGTTCACCCATTTCATTTCACTAAAATCAGCTTCAAAAGCCTCAAACACACCTCTTACTGCATTTACCAAAAAAAGGTTTTCACTTGAACTTACAAATTCAAGCATATAATTTTGTGTCCACGGGAAATTCTTCATTTTCAGTACGGTTAAGGTAGGTCCAGATTAAGTCCAAGTTCACATAACTGATTGTCCCAGTCTATCGTATATATCTTTCCGTTGAAAAAATGTATATCACGGATGCCACGAGGGGATGTGACATCATACCACCCGCTTTGTTCACCAGGTAAAGAGAAAGCAATTCTATTGGCAAATGGGTGTGTGATTACCACAAACACCCACCCGGACATTGATGATGAAAAGACAAGAATGCCCCTAAAACGTGTTAGAAAAGGAGTTACACCAAAGGGGAAACCTTGGAAATGAAGTTTTTTCTTTGTGAAGGGATTCACAAGCCAGAAATCACGGGCTTCCCACTCATAAAATATGAGGTAACCACAAGTTATCCCAAGACAAATGGTTCCATTAGAATGGGAAATGGTGGTTTTCAACTTTCTCCTTTGGTAGTCCTCTACGTAACACTCTTTGACATTCAAACAAGAAGAGATGGACAAATACATGGGTTGTTTAGACAACATAAACTTATTCCAGTTAGAGACCGCAAGTGATCTCCATGACTTACAAACATCACCGAAAGCAATAAAATCAAGTAGTCCCAAGTGCATCATAATTAAAAGCAATAAATCAGGGTCAAGGTTTGACCATTCTGGACCATCTTTGTTCAGTTTTCTAGTCTTGCTTCTAGTATTGGCCATTCCTGCACTTGCAAAAGAACAATTACTATATGCCAAAAATGTCTACGAGGAACAAGTACATAAGGAAGCTACACTTCGCATATCTATGGAATTTTACAAAAGGCATCAAGACTATATTTGTACCCGTCTTTTGAGGGACGAGTGTTGATTTCTAACCAGCTCCAAAAAAGATAGCTCCAAAAAAAATGCCATTTTAAATGAAAGCAAGTAAACCACGAAATATTCATGTCAGAATCCAAGTGTTAAATGAGTCGGTTCATCATATAGATCACAACATCTCATTTTGCAAATTAAATAACAGATTCACTATCTAAATTAACAGATCGTGTAGGTTACACGTACAATCAATCAAGTGTGAAAAATCAAATCAGGTCAGACTAGGTAAAAATAAAAAAAAAAAAAAATAAGTCATGACAAAAGAATTGACAAAAATATCAGATTTCAATCTAACCAAGAAAACTCAAATTTGGTAACAATTAAAGTAGCCAAGTTATACCTGCAAATCTAAATTCGTGAAGGCGCGACCGGCGATGAAGTAGAGTTGGGGTGGGCGATGTACTCGAGACAATTGTGACTAGCGAGGAGGCACAAGAGAAATATAAGTATGTTAAATGGAAAATGAGTGCTAAAAGTAGTGTTATATTTGATCGGGAAATTACAATAATACCCCTTAAAAATGAAGTGCATGCGTGCGTGACTTCACATATGATCATTTTGCATAATAATAAACTTTATCATCTAAATCAAGTAAACGCGTATAAAACAGAGTATCAAATATCCAAGGTAAAGCATACTTCTACAACACCTCAAACAACAATTCTTATAGAGTTGAAATGAGTTCAGACTATATAAGAAATGATCAAACAATGAAGTGTTAATCAAATCCAAAAGGCTCCATACAAATCATAGAAGAGTTTATAACATACACAAGGTGGTATTGATAACATAAATTAGTGACACAAAGGCTACATGTCATTAAAAGAGTATGCCACTAAATGGATACCAAATCAGTTTTCCAAACAGAACATGTAAACTTTTTTCCCAACATTAGTTAAAGTGGCCTAAACACTTTGTGACTAGAAAACTTATGGATAGTTTTGTAAACAGAGGCAATATAAGCAATTAAGTTAAACTAAATTCCAACTGAAAACAACATATTTAAACTCAAATAATCATACCAAATTTATCAATTAATTTTTTTTAACTAAAAATCTATCATATTCAGCCAATTAATCAAAGAGAAACATCATATTTCAGATTCTTTTCAAACAAATTAAGCATCATACACATTCCTATATTAATCAATGAGAAAACATATCATTTATAAATTGTTCATTTCTTTTCACATCAAAAAAACAAAACCACTGAAAACACTGTAGATCAATAACAATTGGATTAGATTACATGTAGAATTAGAAGCCTACCAGAAAAGTCTGAACATCACCATGTAGAAGTTGGATCGGTTGTCTATATGTGATTGTTTTTTAATCTAAGCTCAGAAAAACGTCATGAATACTAAGAGTCGAAGTAATTGAAAGAGAATGATATATGATGAAATCGAACGACATGATGGTTATTCATCCAACAGGTCTAAGTTTCTAAGTTTACTTGGCCTCCCGTCAACACCTCAAATATACGGCTTCTATTTCAAACCCTAGATGAAAGTGATGGCCACAGGGTTTTCTGAGATTTTATATCTGTATATAAATATATCTATTTGAATATACGGCTTCTATTCCGACTTCTTTTTTTCCCTTTTTCCTCAATGTAGTTTAATATTTTTAATTAATAAACATAAGAATTGGTTCGGCACTTTAGTTTGGTTTTTCTTTTGAGTTAATTTCGGTTTGACTCCTTAAGGTTTACCTATTTAATCATCTGAGTACGAATTCTTGTTTTTTTCTCAAATCATGGCCTATGGTTTATAAATGTTACCTATTTGACTCCTTATGACTAACTCCATCCAACTTTGATGTTAGTTCTTGAGGGTATAACTGCCCATTCAATTTAGTATGTTTAACATATCTAAATTAAATACTAATTTGTGTAAGATTATTTCTAAAGCAAATATACATTTTGCACGTGAATTATTAAAGATGAAAATTGGTGGAACTTGATTACACCAAAAAGAAAAAAATGGAATTTAATTTATATACAAGCTAGGTTATAGTCTCGTGTACACGGTTTTTTTATAAATGTAATGTTATATAATTAAAGAAAAAATATGTTTTAAAAAACATATGCATTACCCGTTTGAATAAAGTCGTGTATTATAGTAATAGAATAAAATACAACGTAATTTGTTAACACATATAGCCTTTAACATACGTAATTAAATAAATGAACACTGAGATGAAGTAATAAATTTTATTGAGTTAATTTTGAAAACGTAATATCTTTTAATTGAGTATTAACTTTGATTTTTTTTTAATATCACCTATTTCTTATTATTTAACCTATTACATTTTAACATTGTTACCATCCAATCACATTATATATTTAAGATTTGATCTTGACGTCACCCTTGCCGCCTCCACACGTCCGGTCTAATACCATTACATTTCCTATGTTAAATCACACAAATATTAAACTAACTAAAGAATGACGTTAGCTTAGTAAGGTTGATTGACAAAAAGTTAAAACCACGACTTCTAGGCTATTAGCTTTTTTTATGACATCTTTCATAAGAAACCCAGAAAAGATTACAATCTGAAATCTCTCCATTGTTCCAATCTAACGCTAATTTTTTGATCCTGTTAGAGATCCAAAGAAAGGTAAGCAACTTGATATCCTCAATAATTTTATCTACCTTGATTGGTATGCTTGAAAAAAAGAAACTGTTATGAGCTCTCCATAAGACCCAACAAGAGACAATGATTATAGCTTGAACTGCTTTCCTTTTGAAAGAGCTTCCGGAAATGTGTGGATGTCAAATTTATCCAAAATTGAGAAAGCAAAAAATTGGTTGTATGTTGCACCACCCCGCAAATATGTTGTTAAACTAACGATCCAACAAAACACCTAGTAAAAATGTGGTCAATTGACTCACTAGAAGAAGAACACAAGCAGCAACACATCTGCCCAGGAAAATCCTCCTTCTAATTAACTCATCAATCATAGGCAAACAGTATAACAAGGCTCTCAATGCAAACACATTTATTTTCATGGGACCCATGGATTCTATTTCAAGATGTTCCTAGTAGGGTAGCATTATACCATAACTTTTTAACCGAGACAACCTAGAAAGCGTTTGAATTATCACCCTCCCAAGACCATTATCTGGATAGCTAGTCATTTTTCCTTGCGCACTACGATGGGTACCACCACCGAGACTGGATCAGTATCACATTTCGATGTATTCACTTTAACAAAAAAAAAGTGAGAACCCAAAAATATAGCCATAATATGGCTAGAACATAATCAACCTTAGTTATTTTTTAGTTAGATAATGATAAGGAAAAGCACTACAAAACAGGGGCGGACTTGAAGTATAGCGAGCCGTAGCACGGGCTACGGCTCAACTTTTTATTGTACTGTAATTTTTTTTTCGTTTTTATATAAAGGATACCTCTTAACAACTACAAGGACACCCCTAAAAAAGTCTATAAGCCCAAATTGCAATGTATAAACTTAGTTCATGTCCTTATTCTTAGCATAACCCAAATCAATAATCAGTTTATAAGATTATTACAACTTATAAGTTATAAACCTTATGTTATTAAAGCCCAAATCAATTGAAGATTGTAAATAATAAGCCTAGAATCTAATGTTGGATATAATGTTCAATTGTCCGATTAAAATTTAATGTTGCTGTCAAGGTACGACCCAAAGAGTTACACTTTGGGCAACGAACAACTAACGGTGTTTTAATTGTTAATCACCGGATCACGAAATAATAAGCGTAATAAAAGAAACGGGTAATTATTTAGAATAATTACGTACAGCCGAATTTAATATTATAATTAATTTGTTAATTATAATATATATTATTAATTACTAGATAATTAAAAGAGAGATAAGTGTTTTAACTATAAGATAATTATTAAGGAATTGTATTAGATTACAAATTTCTCTATCTTTGGCTTTTAATTATAAGATATATATATATATATATATATATATATTATATCTAGTTTTTGGCTTCTGTACGTAAGTAGAGAAAAAGAAAAACAAAAGATTCCAATTAATCAAGATTTTGAACAATTCAAGAAATCTGGCCAACGATTTTGCCGTTCATAAAAGTTTCTTTTGATTGCTTGTCGCAAAAGAACTAGAAGAGAAGAAACAATTCTTGAAGCTCTACTAGATACTAGTTTCGATTATGAAAAAAGGTTACTAAAGTTTTGAACTTTATTTTTCTTTAGTTTAAAGGTTTCGTTTGAAATCGTTTCAAACGAACAAGTTAGATTTCGTGGTCAATGATCATCTAGCGAGATGGTTCGTTGTACCAAGGTGTCTTACTTGGTAGTCACCATTTTTTAATATTTTATTTAACCTATTTTGATTGTAAGGAGATCACTAGTGGAATCGGTTTAGAACCGAACCTCGTGTATACGTTACGCTGCGTTCAATCTCTTTGACAGATTGACTATAATTATTTTTATAAAAGTACACGGGAATTCCAACATCTAATGGGACCGAAATTTTTTAAAGATTAATTCCGAAATTGATGCTTGTCAAGACCGATTTACGCAATCGAATGGGCCTAAAACTTTTGAACAATGTTATGGATTGTGTGGTCGAAAATGATTTTTTACAAAAAAGTAAAAGACGACGATGTGATAGAACGATTTCAAGCTACCAAAAAAAAAGAAGAGGACAAATATTTTAGGTATTTGTTTTACTTTATTTTTTATTATCGTTTTTTTAATATTGTATGATTGTAGGTGATAAAAAAAATTTGGGATACCCCTAACTTAATGTTCTAGTTCCGCCACTACTACAAAATTTTGTAGTTATATTTTAGTTAAATGTCTATATATATATATATATATATATATATATAACTAATCTATGTATAAGTCTGTCGTTGTTCACGAGCCGAGCTGAACCGAGCGGACCTTTGCTCATGCTTGACTGGTTTATAACCGAGCGCAATCTGAACGAGCATATTTTGTGCGCAATTTTCCTAACGAGCGGCGAGCGAGAAGCCAACAATGAGTAATTTGAATAACCATTGATTTAGAATGTTTTCTTTGCAGTCTCTGCTAACGGGTCGCGACTAGGGTCCAACTATCACGTAGACTTCCATCTAGTCCATATTGACTAGCTTTTGATATGTAGCACCTGCATTTTTCAAACCAATAGGCATAGCAATGTAACAATACCTATGGGGTTCATGAAGGTGGTGTCTTCCTAATCAAAAGGTTCCATTTGGATCTGTTAGAATCCTGAAGAAGCATCAACAAAGGTTAGCATCTGGTGCCCTATTGTAACATCTACCTTCGAATCAATGTGAGGTAGTGGAAAAGGATCCTTAGGACAGGTTTTGTTCAGATCCGTAAAATCCACACACTCTCCATTTTCCATTATATTTTTGAACCAAGACCACATTAGCTAGCCATCTAGGGAACATGACCTCCCTTATTATCTTTGTTTTTAGCAGCCTCGAAACTTCCTCTTGGATTATCAGGTTTCTTTCTAGAGCAAACTTTCTCCTCTTTTAATGTAGTGGCCTAATACTGTTATCAACACCCAATATATGTGTAATAATATCTTTTGATATACCTGTCAAATCTTCATGCTTCCAAGCAAATTTTCAGATCCTCTGCTTTAAGAAGTTGACAAGCTCCTCTTCAAGATCATGAGGGATCTTGGTTCCTAGGAGCACTTTGATGTTGAGGATCTAAGGAAATTTCTTTGATATCATGTTGCTTAGCTTCTAGGACATCTCGTGCTCTCCTCTGTAATTGTTATGCCTGCCTTGTCTTACTAGAGCTTTCATTGATGTCATGTAGCAATCTTAGGCTTCTTGCTGGTCACTTTTAACTTCACAACTCCCCAAGGAGTATGAAGTTTAACACATTGATGGTAGGTAGAGTGTATGACCTTCATATCATGAATCCAAGGCCTACCTAAAATGATATTATAACATGATAAAGAATCTATAATATAGAAGTTTTAGATAGAGTTAACTCCCTCTATACATACAGGAAGCTTTATTTATCCCACTATATTCTTGACTTCACCACTAAAGCCTGCTAGCACTGCTGACTTGGCAACGATCTATGAGTCAGTTATATTCATCCTTTTTAAAGTTTCTAATTGAATAACATTCACTCAACATAGGATCCTACATACAAAGTGGTTAGTGACATATGAAATAATTACTGATCCATCATGGATAGCGTCTATGTCATCTTCATCAAAGGATATAGTCTTTTTCAAATGTCCTTGTGGGCTTGTCCCCATGTTCTGCTTTTGCTTCCTTGGCGTGTCTATTAGCTGCAAGAGGTACCACACATGTAAGATCCACTAGATATGAAGTTAATTACCTTAGCATCTGGTGGTGGGGATTCTTACCGCTTGGTAGACTTTTCAGGATCCTCACTTCTTTCTTTCTTTTGACCCAAGATCTCCTTCAAATATCCCATACTAAGGAGATAACGTATCTCCTTTTTGAGAGTGTAGCAATCTTCAGGACATATGATTGGAAATCTTTATGATAAGCACACTATTTAGATTTGTCTTTCCATCCAAGATTTTCTCGTTCATTTTAGGCCATCGGGCTTTGTCTCCAAGATTCTACATAGCGTACATTAGATCTGAAATATCAACAAAGAAACAATACTCAGATATCTTTGGGATAATCTTCCTCAGGATCCTCATCATCCCCCGCATTAACCCTATGATTGTCATTTTTTGGAATATAGTTTGGATTTATAGGATTTCTTAGGAGAATCCCATTTCCTATTTGGGTGATCATAATTAGAAGGGGTATTGATCCTCTGTGGATGTCCCTATCATCCTCAAGCCTTATAAATCTTAAGGCCCTATTTCTGACTTCGTCTAGGTTCCTCCATGGATTCATAACATGATCTTCATAAAGGGGGGAATCTTTCTGAAGACCCATCTTAAAAGCTTGAATCGCCGTAGCAGTATGAAGGTTAGGAATCTCTATAGACTCTCCTCAAAACTTGCTTACGTAGTCCCTTAAGGACTCGTCTTGACCTTGTGTAACCCTATAAAGATCGCTAGTTAATCTTTCAAAAGTTATGTTACAAGATTACTGGTTATTAAATAGATTAACAAATTGAGCAAAGGAAGTTATAAAGTATGGAGGAACGTTGAGCAGCCATTTTATGGCTGATCTTGTTAGAGTGGATCTGAATCCTTTACAAAAAGCATGCTTCCTTGAGATCAGTCGGGATAGGGTTGATCTCCATTCGTTCTCTGTATTAAGCCACGTGTTCCTTAGGATATGTGGTTCCATCATAAAGCTTCATGTTGGGTGTCTGGAATCTCTTTAGGATCTGTACGCTACATCTAGGAGGAGCAAACCTATATATCATTCAACTTCTTCAACTCCCTTGCCACCTTGGGACTAACACCTGCGGCCTGCACAAAATGTTAGTATTCAAAGAATTATTACTGACAAGGTTACCAGTATTAGGATCCTGAGACGAGGATCATGGGTGATGTCGAGATCTCTACTACTTGTGTTCCTGACAATAGGAGTTGGACCGATTGATGTTGATTCTAGTTGCATGGGTAAGAAGTTGCCCTTGTGAACTCTTAAGGATCCTGATGTACCGAAGTTCAGGATCTCCAAGCTTGCAAAGGCGTCGTCACCTCCAATAGGTCCCTAGGTCCCATGGTTCTTCAATTCCCTGAGCTCCCTAAATAGCAATTGATTGGTCTCTTTCTATTGCCTCATCTGATCCTTGACCATAGCAAACAGCGACAAGATGTCATTTTTGGAAGCCAACACAGGTCTTGAAGTAGATTTCTCAGATCATGAAAAAAAACATTTCTTGCAGTAGTGGTAGTTTTCTTCTGTTTTCCCTGGAGCAGGAGGAAGAAGAGGGTTGTTGGTTCCGGTGGTTGCAGCAGTGACAGAGGATGTGGTTGAAATTGATTTAGGTCGAGAAGCCATTGTTGAAAATAACTTCTAAAGAAACTGATTTAAAAGGAATTTCAAGAGAAATTTTATGACGAAAAAGCACCACTTCCCCCACGGTCGGCGCCAAACTGTTTTGGTAAAAAAATGACAAGATCAATTTAGTAACAAAACTTAGAAAGTGAGGTAGGGTGCTGCTGAAAATTGTAAGTTTGTTGTTGAGGATCCTGGGCAGACTATCAGGATCCTTAGTTTAGGTTTCTGGTTTGTATGAGTTTGATACAATAGGAAAAATACGATGAGTAATTGATGAATGTTGTATATAAAGATGAACACAAGCGATATGTTACAAGGAAATGCCCTTTATCTCCATAAGAGAGGATCGCCAACACAAAAACTCTCCGGGAGCTGGCAATCACCTAGCTCCGGTATGGTTAATAACTCGACTAATTACAAGCTGGCAATCGTCTGATAACTCAGGATCCTGAGGACTGTACAATTTCACCCATAACAATGTCTATACACGATTTCCATGGTTCAAGCTATTAAGTTTCAGAAAGTTTTTCGAATATGCTACTACTATGGGATCAACTCGGGAGTCGTGTGGACATCAGCTCATGGGCAATATCTCAAAGCCATGAAGAACTAAAGGCCGAAGACTACAAGTTGCATCCAAGGGAGAGTTTGCTGAAACCCTTGAGACTTTGATGGGAAAGTAAATGTAGAAGTTGCAGGTTATAATGGCAGTACAATCGAACGGGTAAAGAGTCTAGAAACTAAGCCATTAACCCTAGCCACACGATAAGCATCTTTGATGTGTCTCCGACAAATTAGCATGTATTAAGTCATTAGCCATCATGATTTACCTGTAAAAATAAGCTAAAGAGAAAGGAACAATATTTGTTAGTATTCAGGATAGGATACTGGAACAACTCATGAGCCTTAAACACTTAGGATCCTACACCATAGAATTTCACCCATAACAATGTCTATAGATGATATCCGGTCTATGTTCAACAACAAGATCTTCTCTGAAAACGGATCAATGTTTCAAGTTATTAACTTTCAGAAAGTTGTTCGAATATGCTACCACTATGGAATCAACTCGAGAATCGTGTGGACATCAGCTCATCGGCAATATCTCCAAGCCATGAAGAACTGAAGACTACAAGCTGCATCCAAGGGGGAGTTTGTTGATGCATTTATGTATCTAGAAAGAAAACTAACCTGAAACCCTTGAGACTTTGATGGGAAAGTAAATGCAGAAGTTGCAGGTTATAATGGCAGTATAATCGAAGGGGTAAAAGAATCTAGAAACTAAGCCATAAACCCTAGCCACACGATAAGCATATTTGATCCTATCTTTTGATCCTAACCATGAGTTTGAAACGGATTTCAAAAAAATTACACCTGTTTTAGACCTATAAAATTGGGGGCAATTGTTTGGGATATAATTTCTGTAGTCAAGATCCTGATTATTTGTGATACTCCGATAAGATCCTGGTAGAACCGATCCTGAATTTATCTATTACTAACAAATTATTTCTGTCTTAAGAGAATATTTTGCAAGAATATTCGAGTTACAAACGGCTAGGAGATAGCTTGAGCCCCGTTGTAGCTAAAGTTGTTCAATAAAACGTGTGTAAACAAGGTTGAAGACTTGCAACGGTTGATGACCATTTCTTTCAGGATCCCGAGGATATCTCGGGACTCTAGTTCGGATTTGTTTTGTACTTGTATTATAAAAAAGCTCGATTGGATCAAGTTAGGGACACACAAAACTCTCACCGCAAACATTATACACTGGATGACTCACACGATATCAAGTTGTAACACTTAGTTTTGATCCATCAAGCCTTACCTTTGTAATTCTTGCTATATTAATACTATCAGAGCTGTGTAGTTTCCAGCTCCCGGGTTTTTTTTTGCCGGAGATCAGCTTTATGAAGAGGGTCATGGGCTTTTCCCCCTAACAAATCCTTTGCATTCATAACAATCATTTGTATTTGCCATTATTTACTTAGTATTAGGATCCTGATTCTAAATTCAGGATCTTGAGCATTATACTTATCGTTTTCACTAGCACCTCACCTGTCCATCTAAATTAGGTTGTTAATTTCACTCAAATATTTTTTGACCAAAACACCGGGTACGTAGTATAAATACCCAACTTATCTTTTGCATTTGGTAACACTCATTACAAAGAGTTGAGAGCTTATCATTGTAAACATTGTGTTGGACCTCTGTCGAAATCAATAAACGGAAACTTTTGAGTAAACCCTTTGTTTATTGATCATATATTGCTTGGGTTTGGTGTGTATACTTTGATTCCGCACTCATATATACACTTACATCAAGAAACTCATTGTTCAAGATTGATTTATGGACCTACAAGTTATGCTGGGGAGGTTAAGAAAGAGGTTGTGGAGTTGAAAGCCAAGAAAGAAAGTCTTATTCATCAACTTACAATTTCTTGTACCAAAGTTGGTGCTGAAATGAAGAAGCTTAAAACTATGAGGCAAGGTTTGTATGATCAACAAGAGAAGCTCTGCAAGGATAAGATTGGCTTTAGTACAGAGATTGGCAGGTTTGTGAAGGAGAAGGTTCCCAATGAAGTTGTTTTGACAGAGAGATAAGCCAACATGTGAATGTGTAGACGGAGAAGAAGTGGCTTGTTGAGCATTGGATCCACCATGTGATCACTTATCTCTTGCATAGGCATGAATTTAATGTTCCTCTTGCTTACATTTATGCTAAGTCTATTACCCATGGTGGGCATGGTGGCCTTTTGCTTGTTCTTAAAGCTTCTAAGAAGAATTAATCTTTTGAAAGCCTTCCTGCTTATAAGCCAAAGGCGGGTGAAGAGTTTGTTGGGCCGTTAAGGCCATGGAACCCATGTCCTTTCCTTATGTTGCCGCTTGGCTGATCAACCCATATTTGTGCTGAAAGAGCTGGAACGTGAGCGATTGAAGAAAGAGGTGGTTGAGAAGGTGTTTTCCATGTCTTTAGCGAAGAGGTTGTTATTTGAAGCCATCAATGAGGAGGGGGTCTGGGGTCTTCTGCAAAGAAGGCCAATTTGGTGAGGATCCTGTAACATTGCCTTCCATGTTGACACCCATTGATTTTGCTCTGATCTCTTCGGTGGGAGTTGAGACTACTTATTCCACCTCTAAAGAGATTGCTCATGATTTTGACCCTGATGGACTTTATGTTGGTTTAAACTTGAAGTGTTCAAGCTTGTTAGATGAAGGTGGTTCCAGCAAACTGGTGGTTCGGGCTCCCGAGTTGAGCTTGTGGTGCTTGTTAATTGTATTTTGATGTAGTAGGTGTAGCCCCTTGTTTAATGGAACTGAAGCATAACCCTTCTGGGTGTTAGCTACTTTTTAGTTATTATCATATTTTTCCTTTGTTGAATGCTTTTACTTTCTTATTTTTGTGTTTGCTATGTCCTAACTATTCAACTAAAACTTGATGTTGCAGTCATCTTGCCTTAATTATGTTAGAATAGAGCCTATGCGATTAGCTTATCCTACCGTATTTTCAGTCCACGACTTATAATATTTTGTGTGGTATATGTTTCATAAGCTTCTGGGTGCTACCTTAGTTCTTATGGAGCAGATTTGGTGTGAGGCGCTCACCCTCTTTTATGGAGTTATATATATATTTTTTTGAACGACAAATTTCTATTTTTCCTATATTCCGTGGGAGTTGAACCTAAACCTCCCCTCCCAAGGTGTTTTAAAGGCTTTACCTTTGCCAATGGACTACCACCCCATTAGTTTGATGGAGTTATATTTATTTTTGGGTTTGGATCCATGGACTAGTATTTTTTTAGGCACTGAACCTTTATACATGAAAAATTTAGTGCCTTGTTCCTTCCAGCTGAGAAGATTAATGCCTTGTTCCCTCCGGTTGAGAATGTCTCAGCAGTTATTTTGTATTTATTATGCATTTTATTGTATATTTTTTAGTGAAATATTTCTCCTAAATTAGAGGATATTAGTTTCTTGATTTGTAGCTTTTTCACTTGTATATGTACGCTCTTTTACACTATGTTCCCGAGTTCACTTAAGGAGGGAAAAAGAAAAGAAAGTATAGGAAAAACAGGAAAGAAAGAGAAAAAAAGACAGGATGTCTTTCCTTTCATTTTTCTTCCAAATCAGAGAAAAAAAAATGAAAAACTAAAGATTTTTAGGGCTGTGCAATGGTTCAGAATCGGACCGAACCGAATAGGAACCATATAATGCTAAATATAAGAACCGGAACCGAACCGCATTGTAACGGTTCTGGTTCGGTTCAGAACCGGGTTAAACAGTTCTCGCGTAAACGGTTCTTGACGGAACCGGTTGTCAATTAAATCCTAAAACTAATAAAAAATAAAACCAATTAAAACAATCAAACCGTTTAAAACATATACGTAAGAGTTACAATATCCAAAATTCAAACCAATCAAAGTAACAAATAGCAACAATAAAATGTTTCAAACCATCAAACAAAAGTATACAATGTAAAAAACAAAAGTGAACTAAAAAAACTTTTAGGTAGTGTTTGGTATGCAGGAATGAGGGCAGAATGGAATGAACTATTACGAGGGAATGAAAAAAGATCAGTTTGGTTGGTCAATGTAATGGAATCACCCATTACATAGGGCATTTCATTCCCTCAAATCCATTCCATCCACTCCCGTTGTTTTTTTTTCATTCGGTTCCCTCTCTCACCCTTCATCACCAACACCGCATAACACTACCGCCACCCTCTACCGCCGACCATCACCCCCCGCCACCACCACTCGTCACCACCGCCACCCTCCGCCGCCAACCACCACCGCCCGCTGTCACCAACCACTGCCATCACCACCGATCATCACCCGCCGTCCCCACCCTCTACCGCCACCACCGTCTCCGACCATTGGTGCTACCTCCAAC
The DNA here is from genome assembly GCA_947069175.1 of Scalesia atractyloides. Taxonomy (NCBI): domain Eukaryota; kingdom Viridiplantae; phylum Streptophyta; class Magnoliopsida; order Asterales; family Asteraceae; genus Scalesia; species Scalesia atractyloides. Next base: position 21,831,000 of record CAMTDV010000021.1, on the reverse strand, counting down.
CAACGCCACCGTCACCCGACCACCGTCGCCACCGCCACCCGACCAACTGCAACCGTCGACCATACTTCCGCCCCCTTCACCATCGACCACCACCAACCACCGGCCACCACCACCACCACCGACCATCGTCTCCATCCACCGCCGCCGCCACCGCAACCACCCACTACCACCACCCATCGTCGATTTTATTCGTTCCCCTTTTCCTGCATACCAAACAACACAAGGTAATGATTCATTCCATTCCTATACGGTAACCAAACTGGACTATGGAATGGTAATGATCCATTCATTCCTTTGTTCCTTCCATTACCTCGTCCATTCCATTCCCTCGGCATTCCATTACGTCATACCAAACAGACCCTTAGTTAACCATTACAAAATACCTCAATTCAAACGTTATGTAACAACTATTTTTTATATTCTTTAATCCTATAAGCATTTTTTAAAATATAATACTAAAATTTTAAATATATTTAAATAGATTTGAACATATAATTGAAAGTTTAAACCTAAACTGGTTTTAGCGGTTCACCGTCGGTTATAACCGGAACCGAACTGCGACCCGGTTTCTCCCAAATTTCTGAACCGAAACCGGACCGAAGTATAACAATACAGTTCGGATCTGGCGGTTCCGGTTCGGTTCCCTGGTTCTTCCTTGGTTCTGGCGTTTCCAAGGTTGGAGAACTCGCTAGTCGCTAGTCGGCCAGTGAAGTGGGGACTAACGACTACTCGGGATTAATCAGGATTAATCGGATCGGGTTTTTTATATGTAATTTTCAGTTTTATGTATAAATATATACATTTTTATAGGTAAATATTTTAAGTAGATAGGTTTTAAATCTTACTCAACTCATTTATTTAAGTACTAGTTTAAGAACTCGCGAATTTCACGGGTTGATAAAAGAAAATATCTTTACTATGATCACTCACATAGATATTATGATTTTATACATGTTAAAACACAAACATGTATATTAGAGTACAACGAAAAATTGAAATACATGAATATGCAACGATCACAATTGAAATCTCTTTATAAACCACATTAGTTGTTTTATATGTATGGTTTGTCGTTGTCAAGTATTAGTAGTTTGACTTCACCTCGTGTTTTTACCCTCAATAAAACAATTGACTTCATCTCATATGTTTTACCCTTGATAAGGCAACATACAATTGACCATGAGAGAAGACGGGTTATTTCAAGTACAAACCAACTCTAGAAATAAAATGGTACATAGGAGTTTATGTTTATCCCTCTTTTAAGTATAGATTCCTGGATACATGATGTGTTCATACAAAACAAATGCTTATGAAACACCAACTCATCTTGCACTGTTGAAAAACTATCATCTGATTTTATACAAAAGCATATAAACAATATAATTCTCTCTTTTAGTCACATGTACATTCACTATATAATACAATTGATTTATGTTAAAAAATATATACAACTTTCAAAAGTTATTATATACTTCCTATTAAAGATATATTGTAAAAAAATATTGCTAAACATACCTTCATAGTACACATAAAAAACAACAAACATACGAATATGAGAATGCGCTGCCATTTACCTTCACTTCATATTAAACTATTCACTTTTTGCCGTGTGTCATCTCAAGCCAAAATTTTAGTTCCATGTATAAGGTTGAAAGACACCCGAATAAACAGTCGATTAGCAAATACAATAGCCTAAACCTGCATATTAATGTTAATTGTCAAGATGGTGCTTATTCACCGCAACCTATATATTGTGAAATCAAATGCAATAGCCTAAACCTTCATATTTAAGTGCAATTAGAATATGTGGCTGGGGAAATGTATACCATAAATTAGAAGTGGTAACTCTTGACACGACCTGAACCTGACACGAAAAAAAAAATTGGATTTGGGTCGACACGACACGTATAAAAAAGGGTCGGGTTCAGGTTGACCCGTATTTGAAACATGTTGGGTTCAGGTTGAACCATATAAAAACGGGTTAATCGATAACCTATTTAAGTATTTCGAAAAAAAACATTTATAATTTTTATGTTTTTCATTTTACATGGTTAGTGATAATAGTCAAGAGAAATAATATATTAATCAAGTCCCAACAATGTAAACTAAAATCAACTAATGTAGGTAGAAGAAAAATCTACCTATTAAAAACACATCACTTTTGCAAATAGTTATTGTTTTCTTTATTTGTTATTTGAAAAAAAAAAGCTATTTGCCCCATGTCATAATTAAAAATACCACCCCAAGGGAAAGGAGCAATTGTATTTGCTAATAAGTGTACAACCAACATAGATACCCGAACCTTATAACTAACTGTCTTAGTAAATAAGGTAACACAAAATGGGTCGACCCGGTTATCTTGCATTACTAATGGGTGAGAAGAGTAAAAAAATAAGAAATGAGTCAAACGAACTGAAAGCTGCCATAAGTGTTAATCATATTTGGCTCAATAGTTACATTCAATAAATCTCATATTTTAGTCACATTTGACTTAGTGGCTACTGTTGTGTGAAGCATCTACAAATGTAACTTAGTTTATGGAATTGTAACACAATTTGGTATACCTTTGTTTTAGACATTCCTCCCATTGCCAGATTATAGAAGTGAATTGAATTCCTTTAATTCTCAAAGGTGATTCAGAGGTTGCTGAAAAATGTCCTCAACTTATGATCAGGTAATAAACTATTAAAATAAAAAAAAATCAAGTGGTAGAAGTTTAGAACAGAGATGATGAGGTTATAATTAGACATTATTTCACAAATAATACAATGCCAACTTCTAAAATGAATATCTTAGAATTGCATATGTTGGAGATATAATTTTAAAACACCCTACACAAAGGTGAAGCCAAAAGCAATTGGTGATCAGTGAATCCACCTACGGTCAAAGACGACAGTTAACCCGACGGTCAACGGAATTAACTGACCCTCTTGTAAAAAACTAAAGTTACCCAGCCATTAATACCAAAACTTATTGATATGAAAACTACAAACACTCATGCTCATCCCTAATAGACAAACAAAACGCCACCTGATAACATATTTCACATTTTATATCACCCTTCTCATTACACCATGTTTGGTTTAAAAACGACATTACTTGAAATGATGGATTTGAAAAGCAAATACTCATTGTAATTGAAACTACTTTATTTTCATGGTTCTCGTCGTTCAAGTGGCACTATATCGAAATAAAACTTCATTACATAACACAAACTTAAAAATTACCTCTTATTTACCTCCACCAATTCATTCAAGTGGTACTATCAACAGATATCGAAAATTCTATATCTCCTAACTTGAGTTCTAAATAATTTTATAATGATATTTATATCAAAGCTTCTCAATAAAGTATGAACTGTGTTATAAATACTTTTTAAATGCAATTGAGAAGAACCTCAAGTGTAAGACTAACCATCATATAAAACCAAAACATGTTGAATATGTATAACCGATTCGAAGTCGCCATGGTGTATTTTTAATGCATAAAACCTCCTCAATCATTATGTCAAAAATATAGAAATGAGAAATCTTACCTTGTATGCACATTGGTATTCTCCTACCTGCACATTATATAAAACTAAGCATCAATTAGAAATAAGAAAAAAAGTTAGCTCCCAGCACCCATTATATAAAATTAAGTATCAATTAAAAATAAGAAAAAAAGAGAGCTAGATATATTTTTACCTCTTCGCCCATAACAAAAACATAGAATCAGCAGGCATTTCCTCAGCAAGAGCAGCGTTCAGGGCATCTCGTATCATCAGTCATCTGTAAAACTTGAAATGTAAATTTAAAAACAAAATTTCTTAAGATCTATTTGTAGGACACTACACCTAACAAAACTTTTACATAAAAAATCATTCTGCTTGGCGTATATTAAAGTTTTTTTTTTCTTGAATGAGCTCTCAAACCTGGGTACATTATTTATCTTTAATGAAGCTCTCAAAATTCTCTTATATTTCAGTTACCAAATAAGATATGAAGCAGTACATTGATATATACAATACATATGTGACTAAAACCAAGTAACTCCTAGGAACATATAAACACTTGATATGAAACCATAACATTGTAACAAAATCCTAATAAATACTTGTGTAGATGTGTAACAACAACTAATACAGATTAAAATAATTAAAAATCATAAAAGCTGTTGGTACAGTTTTGTGTCTGTAGCTTGTTCTTAGCTAACGGTAGTCTGTACGGTCTTTGTTTTGTGTATGTATAGTTTTGGTCGAGTCGGCCAAGTCAAGATATCCTCCTATCTTGACTTAGCACCACGTTTAGTTATGTTTTGATGTAAAACAGTTTGCATGGTTGCAACTGTTAGTCTGTGTATGTTTAGTCTTGGTGAACTGTGATACTGTGATACTTATCTGTTTTGAGGCAACCTACGAAGGACCCTTGCTTTTTCGTAGGATTCATATTACGAACATTGATGTTCGCTGGGATGAAGACCACGAAGAATCCTTCTTCGTGGTACTGGATGTTCGTTGATTAGAGACCTACGAAGATTGGATCTTCGTAGGATTGATCTTTGTTCGTAGACCAGCAGCCTTCTTCGTAGGGCTCTGGTATCTTGGCCTATATATAGAAGTGTTTGTTCACAGTTCATTCCAAGAGAGTCCTTAGAGAGTTTGTGCACTATGTGTATGTGTGAACTGATTCTCTTCCACTTAATCTAAAGATAGTGAATCTTTTGGGTTACTTGTGTTTGTTCTTGTGTTGTTCTTACATTGCTTTGCTACAGGTTGCATACTAACAAGGATTCCGCACTTGTTAGTGTGTTAAACAACAAGGAAGTAGGTAACTAGATCCTCCAAGTGGACCTACAAGTGGTATCAGAGCTTTGGCTCTCTTCCTTGTTCCAAACCGAGCAAAATCGAGTGTTTGAACCCCTTGTGAAGTGTTTTTGAACTTGGACCTTGAAGTTTGAAGAACTTTGTTTTTCCAGAAAAACCATAAACATTTGTCTTAAAACTTAGTATTTGAAAGAAATCTTCACAAAAACTTAACTAAAACACGATTAGACGTGTTAAGGTTTAGTTTTTCTTAGGATTTTCTTGCAAAATTTGTGTTCGGCAAACTTTCCGGCAAGAGTTCACCGGAAAAGGTTGGTGGGGAAAGATTCTTGAAAAGATTTTCTGTAAAAAGGGTACAGTCGAATGTTTGTTTTCTAACCCAAAACGGCAAACCAGAAAACAAACTTTCTAAAATTCAGAAAAAGGTGTTAACTGTAAAAGGAATATCCTCACCTACCAATTCCTACGAACAATTCACCTGCGAACATCTCACCTACGAACATTAGGTTCTTCGTAGGATCTTCGTCGACGAACATCTATATTGTTCGTTGACCAAGCTTCTTGACGAAGAATCCATTCTTCCTAGTCTCTGTTGTTCGCTGAATAGGTTGTTCGTTGAGAGTTGGAATTGTTTTTCAGAGAAAGTTTATAACTTTCACAAATTTGACTTATTTTCTCTTGAATTATTATATCCATTTTTAACACAACAAAATGAGTTCTATCCCTTGGGATTGAAACACGGGTGCGAGTTCAAATCAAGATGCTTCACAATGGGTAAAATCCCTCATGCCTCATCAAGCCTCAATGATTACACACGGGTGCGAGTTCAAATCAAGATGCTTCACAATGGGTAAAATCCCTCATGCCTCATCAAACCTCAATGATTACCGCTAATCAATGGGCTTGTGTGGCAAATCTAAATCAAAGCATTCAGAGTATGTTGATCAGTGATAGTGAAACCGGTAGTACAAATCGTCCACCTAAGCTTAACCACATGAACGGATATCCATCATGGAAAGGACGTTTAAACACTTATGTCCTTGGGGTTAACACGGAACTTTGGACATGTTTTACTACACCATACAATGTTGCTCTTGAAGAAGCCGGATCGAATCCAACCACATTGGCAAACATGCTCGAAGGAGACAAGAAAGCGTATGACCTTGAGAAAAATGCTTTCTCTATTCTTACGCAAGCTCTTCACAAAGACATATATCATTAGTTCATCTACTGTACTACAACGAAGAGTTTGTGGGATGCTTTAGAAACTAGAGGTGAAGGAAACGCAGCTACGAGAAGAATTCGTCAAGAACTTCTAAAGAAAGAATTCAAAGGATTCATGTTTATGGAGAATGAGACATTGAATGACATGATAACTTGATTTTATCATCTAATGAGTGAACTGTTCTCATACAATGTAATCTCATCTCAGCAAGAGATCGTTAAACGTTTTTCAGATGGTCTACCGCCGAAGTGGAGTCAATTTGTTAATTTGTTAAAACACACAGGGGCGCTAGACACAATCAGCATTTATGAATTTATTCAGAAGCTGGAAAACAAGGACGAAGAAGAAATTCGTAAAGAAAAACGGGTTCCAGTTCCACAGAATCCTGAGATGTACTTTGGAGGTGTCAACACGGATGTCAGCACTACCTCACAAGCGAAAATTCAAACAGCCTTCATGTCAAATTCAAATCCTTTCTTACCATCATCAAAACCAAGTCAACAGTCCCAAGCTTCTCAATAGGCTTGTTATGGCAATAACTTTCAATCTCAACCAGCAAACCCGAATACTGTGAGATTTGATACTTCACATCTATCCAAGGTCAGTGTGGAAGTTGCAAAAGAGCATATGGAACTTCTAAACACAATGGTGAGTGCATACTGTGGCTTAATCGCAGGTCAAATTGGAAACATCAATTTGATAAATGAAAATTGTGAACAAATCGACAAGGATGAGATGGACCTTATGGATATTAAGTGGGCTTTTGCAAGTGCGGTGAGACGGGCAAAGGATTACATGGCGAGGACTGGTAGAACGAGATTGGAAAGCAAGCGTGATACGAAGTATGGATTTGATAAGGATGCTGTAACCTGTTTCAATTGTGGTGAAAAAGGTCCTTTCAAGCGTGAATGCACTAGACCTGCAAGGCAAGGAAATCAGAATCCCTTCCGAAATCAAACCAATCCCTCCAACACGACCCTAGCAGTTAACAATACTAACCAAGCTGGACCGTCAAACACAACCAGAGCTCTAGTAGTTCAAGGAGATGAAGGATGTGACTGGTCAGTTCAGTGGGGTGATGGAAAACAAGGAGGAATGGCATGCTATGCAAAGATAATTAATCATATCAAGTATGTTCACAGGGAAGAGTTTTCTGATGATGATAGTTCTAGGGATAGTGGTAGTTCCGATGAAGAAAGCGTGAGTGTGGGTAACTGTGGATCAGATATCGATGCTGAGGTTGACAGCTTGTTGAAAGAAGCTGAAGAGATGACCACTAAAAGATCCGTGCTGATCAAGAAAGCAGATTCTGCATCCAAAGAGATGGAAAAGTTTTTCACTGCTGATGGAGCCATTTCATACAATACTGCTTTTATGGCAAACGTTGCTCGGTCGTCAAATCAAGTACAATCGGACACTCCTGTAGAGTGCAATGAATGTGTTAAATTAAAACAAAAATTTGAGGCAACACATCTTCATAATCAAAACCTAGTTGTTGAACTTTCAAAATGCAAGAAGCAAACATGGCATTAACTCGAAATGAAAAAGAATTTTTAACTACGATTGATACACTTAAGAGGAGTGTCTCTGAGTTAACAAAAACTGTTTTAAATAAACAAATTGGTATTAATAACTACATTAATATCATTTAGGAAACAAAGAAGGAGTTAGACATTGCAAAATGTGAGCATGATGCGATCAAGCTCAAACTAGAGAGTTACTCTAACTCCCGATATGTACTCGATCACATCATTGAAGTTCAATAACTAAAAGGAGATGTCAAGTGCATTAGGTATAAGTCGTGTCCACCCCCAATTAGACACAACTATACCAAAATGCCTGATGAGGAAGAAATGCCAAGGTTTGAGCCATCTGTACCTTTAAATCATGAGGAGTTTGCAGCAGGATTAGGGTTCAAGTTGGATGGGCCTTCAGATAAAACTGATAATGCTTCGTCAGTTGTAGATCACAGTCCTCCAACTGTTGAGGATGATTGTTCATCAGATGATGAATCAAATGTGACTGATCAAGATAAATCTCTTGATGGCAAAAAGGGAGTGGAAATTCCAGTTGAGAATCACATCTTATGTGATCCTCCTGCTCCTGCTGTAAAAGCCATCAAACATCAAGATATTAATCTTGGAAAGTCAATTGAGGCACTTGTTGCAACGTTTGAGAGTGATAGCATGTTGTATACATTGACTTGTGACAAAAAGATTTATTCAAACAAGGACTTTCCTATTAGAAATGTCAATCCAGCTTTGATTGACCAAGTTTTTGAAATTCAACTAACAAATTTTTAGGAAAGAAAAGTCCAAACGTTATTGTCACACAATGTAAACCTGAACCATTGAAGTCACAACAACCTACCACTTCCAAAAATCTACAAGAAAAACGAGCTGGAACATCAAAGGCTCGTAACAAGAAAAGAGGAAAAGACGTTAAGTTTGTAGCCTCAAGTGGAACGGATAAAATTGAGACTTTTGAAAATACATCTAACACAACCTTTGTAAATCAAGTCAAGATTTTAAAAAGAAATGATCAAAACTGTAGGACCTATCCTCGATGCTTAGGAACTTAAATTTGATATCTAACGTCTATAATAGCGGAAATATTACGTCGTGTTACCAATAGACAAGAATTAATCAGTTAATCATCAGTTTCATTGATTAAACGTTCAGATATCAGACTGACAGAGCTTCGCCTCTACAACGACAAAGTTACAAATGAGACACACAAGCTAGGTATTTATAGGTTTACAAGTTCGGCCCAAGATGTGCAAGTTCGCCCGAAATTGCCTATGCAAGTTCGACCGAACATGCCTGGACATGTTATCACATGGGCGAACTTGGCTAAGACACTTCATAAATACTTATTAACCTAGCCTATCTAGCTCTATACAATACAGACTCGATATAAGACTAAGACATAGACATTATGCACCAACAGACTCCCCCTTGGATATCGTCTTCGTCTTTTATCAGTCTTCAAAACTCTGTCTTCATATATATATTAACGTACCCGACCAAAGAAGTTCTTGTACGGCTTCTTTCGTCTCTCTTGTTTCGAATCCGGCGTTTGATCAGTTGGCGGTGGTCTTTTAAAGTTAGCCATCTTTTCTTTAATCGCCTCACTTCTGATTTCTTCTTTAAGAAATTCAACTCTTTCCAGATCCCTCCACTTTGTTTGCCACATTTTACCAGAATTTACATTACATGCATAGCAAACATTGACAACTTTCTGATACTGCATATCCTGTACCTTTTCTCTTTCTTCAAAAACAATCTTGCTGTAGAAAAGGCATTTTATATCTTCTCTCGAGCAGTTAACTAACCACATAGGATCTAGAATCCTTACAGTCCTCCACAATCCTCTCATACCTTGATAACCCATCACTTTAACTCGTTCCTTAGCAATATCTAAGTGATCTTCAAACTTTAATACAATGACTGCTTCGCATGTAGCTGGATCAATCCGCCACCACTTGAATAAAGGATAAAAGTTCTGTTCGATTGGCATAAGTGGCATATTCCTCAGGGCTCTAGGACGTTTCATGATCAATGTTATGTCCTTTTCTCCTGTAACCTTGTTAACTTTTATTCTTTGTCTCGGAATAAACCGCTTCCAGTGATTCCAACCTTTTTCAGCTTCGTATTTAATCATCTTCCACAATAATTGATCAACTGTCTTCATCTGATAAGTAACATTCACTGTTCGTACCAGCTCTTCCATATCCCAATACGGCAATGTCTTTAAATCAGCAAGATATTTGAAGTACTGCACTCCAAACTCTCTTTTGATTGCATATACGTTGAGCTCCTTAAACCATCCCCAACTCAATATATCTCCCAAAGAAACATCTTTATCGCTGGTGAAGAATGCTAGTGGACGTCGAAACTTACGTTCAGGAGGCATCTCCTTGAACGAGGTCTTTCTCGCTTCAGCTATCTCTTCTTTGGTCATTAGCCTAGGAATTTTTCCTTCACGTAGCTCTTCAGCAATTCTATCTTTCAACATATCTTCATTCAGCTGTTTATACATCTCTTCAAATGTAGGAAAACTTTCTGAATCCTGACCAACATACTTAGCTTTCTGTTCTGTTGCATCATCTGAGGATCAGTCTTCAACAATCACACGGTTGTATTCATCAGCTTCAAATCTTCTCTTGTACTGATACTCTTTTGGCTCAAATTTATTGACATTCATAATCTCTTCAAAATCAAACTCTAAGTTCTCAACTTCAGCTTCTACTAGCTTTGCCAGATCTTCTTTCGAATAATTATGTACAAACTCACCTTCTTCAACATTATGTTCCAACATCAGTATCAAAGGTTTCGTAGGTATTGCAGTCACAGGCTTTGCAAAACGATCAACATCTATCAAATCAATATCATCTGAAGGCCCTTTTTGCCCTGACTCCCCCTAGCTTTTATCTTCCATTCGATTACATTCATCGTCCATCAGATCAGAAAAATCAAAGTCATCAGAAACTTTAGCTTCATTAATCTTTAAGCCTGTACCACCCTGATCAAAATCATCATCACCTGATCAAAATCATCATCATCATCCCCTACATTCCAATCTTCATATCCTTCCTCTTCTTCATCCTCATTCTTATCCTCTTTCTTGGCTTCATCATCATCTTTTTCTTCAGTAACGACAATAGGATCAGAAGGCTTGACAGATTCGTCAACCTTTCGGATATCAGACTCAGAAGCTTTTGAAACATCTTCAGTAGATTTCTCGGGGACATCAGAAGATTTCTCAGCAGTAGCTTTAGGGGCTTCAGCCTCTACCTGCTTTCCTTTACCACTCTCAGCCAATTCTCTCTCAGCATGTTCCTTGGCTTCTTGACGATCCAGACGATCGTATTCGGAGATACAATCAATATTTAGATTATTGGATAACACCTTTTGTAATCTGATGAATCTTCGATCATTCAGAGCTTGAATTTTCTTCAATCCTGCAATCTCTGTTTTTAATTTCTCATTGGCGTCCTGCAGACTTTCTATCAACACCGTGTAATACTCACATTCATTCTCAAGGACCTTTACTTTATCATTAAGTATTTCTTTTTCAACTTCGCTTTGATTCACCTTCTTTGCAAGGTCAGCCTTTTCAATCTCAATCTGTGCAACTTTATCTTCTAATACCTTCACAAGCTTTTCTAACATTTCAGCATTTGTCTCTGGGAAAAATTCATCCAAGTCTTCAAGACTTATAGGACTGTGTGGCATATAACCAAACATACTACCCCTTGGTGTCTTAGGTGTTGAATCTTTTGGTGTTGCAGATTTCGGTGTAGACTTCTTCGGCGTAGAGCTTTCAGGAGCAGAAGTCTTTTGAGCACTCGGCGATTCAGCGATCGGAACTACAACAAATTCAGACACAGGAGGTTCTTGTGTAACTCCTGGCCTTTCAGCTACGACATGAACGATAATAGGAGGTTCTTGTTGAGGAGGTTCTTGTGTTGCTCCTTTCTCCTAGAGCACCATAAGGTTCTTATGTGGCTTCTGTGCTTTTCACTTTGCTCTTGTATCTTTTGCTCACTGCTTTCTGAGCTTTTTGAGCTCTTCTTTTTTTCCTTTTGTATGCGTTGGCCCTGTAGTTTTCTTTGATATTTCGATAGCAGGAGACTTTGTATGCTTTGCCTTTTTCTTAGGCCTCTCCTCATCAGATTCTTTTTCTGCACTTGGATCAAAATCTGCATCCAATCTCCTTTCTTTTTCTGCTCTAATTTCAGACTTTGTCTTTTTAGGCTCTTTATCAGATTCTTCATTTTCGGACATAGCAGAAATTACTTCTTCTTGAGTCGACTTCATAGTTTCTTGACTCTCATTAACAACTGCAGCACTCGATCCAGCCACTACCTCAACATTCTCAGTCCCCTCCTCGTCAACAAGCAAGGTTTCAACTTTCTTTACACCACGTTTCTTTTTCGGCTTATCAGTCTCAGCCTTCCAAAACCATTCACACCTTGCCTTTGGTTTGAATTCTTTAAACAACTCCTGCTCGGTTTTAAGTTCTTTCTCATTGTCACTACCATCCTTTCTCCATTTGTTTCCAGGTGGCGATACATAATCAGAATCTTTAATCGCTCCGAATACTGGCTTGGCTATAGGAGCAGAAGCTTATTTCTGAAATTTGATACGCTTCTTCACTGTGTTTTCATCGAGATGAACTAAGTAAAGAACGTCATTTGGATATCGAGCAATGTTGGCATATTTTTCATCAATCAACATCTGAATAAACCTCGGATAAGCACAACCTCGAATCCTCCATGTTCTTCGACATATGAGTAAACACTAACTTCGAAACGTTGAACGGCTTCTTCAGAATAAGCGCCGTTGCCATGCTAGCCAAATAATCATGAACATCATCCAAACTGGCTTTGCGATGGCTAAAATATGAATCAACGCATGAATCAGAAGCTTGTAGGGGTTAGGCACTTCCCCTTTCTTTAGCGTTAGCTTGTTTACGCTTCCTTTGTAGCCCATGCGGAAAAAACATCCGCAAACCATCTTTTCATCTAGATGAATCGGATCATCTTCTTTATCTTTGAGCTCTAAAATCCTTCGGATATCGCCTTCGGTTACTATGATCGGTTTTAGCTCATCACCAACTTGTACCGTAGAAGAGATTGTCTTCTCGTCAGCGCTTAGACTCGCGTCCATCCAGAAGTGAACAATATGAGAACGGTATGATACTGTGCACTCAGTAATTGCATGGCGAATATGACTGTCTTCGAGAAACTTCAAAATGCTGTCATATTTTTTCAGCGATGGACAAATAGATTTGTCAAGCGTGATGCATGTATTGTGAGTTTTGGAAAACTCAACTGAGATAACACGAGCTGGAATCTGTGCATGAAAAACAACATAAAACAATTAGCACACTTTTCGAGAAAAAAATCACAAAAAGTTTTTCTAACACTTTAATCAAGTTCGGGCGAACTTGATTAGTGTTAAACACTCTGATTTTAACAAGTTCGCCCGAACATGTAACAAACATTTTCAACTTTTTTCTAATGCAAGTTCGGGCGAACTTACAGTTTTTATTATTCAAATTTTCCTAAGTTCGGCCGAACATGTATGAGACACATGTATCACATTAAAGAACAAGTTCAGGCGAACTTATAATTCAAACAAATCCCTTTTGATTAACATAAGTTCGGTCGAACATGATTGGATCAAAAACATTTCAACAATCAAGTTCGGTCGAACATGTTTCTGGTTCATTTAGTTATGTTTTGGACAAGTCCGATCGAACTTGACAACAAGTTCGGCCGAACTTGTCATCTTCTTCAACAGATCAACTAAGTTCAAACATGTAAACATGTATTTCAGTTCAATCAAAATCAATTTCACGGTCGATTTTAAGTGTAGATCAAAGATCTATGTTCAATTTTGTTCAACAACACCTAAATCTATCAAATTTTAAGTTTTCAGATTTGGTTTTGTTTCTTTAACAGTTCAATCATGGTTTATTCTCAATTAAGTACCTCTGCCATAGTAATTGGTGTGCTAATCACAATCGGACAGTATAACGGCTCAAAAGTGCCAGTTTCTCACAAATTCTCTCTAAAAGCTCAAGGTCGCTCATAACGGTTTTCATAACAAGTAAATGAGTTCGGCCGAACTCGAATGGTATTTATACCATGTCAAGTTCGGGCGAACTTGTTAAGCCCAACATGAGGCCTAGAGAAGTTCAAGCGAACTTATTGTAACAACAAACAATCAGCCATCTGCAAGTTCGGTCGAACTTGCTGAATGTTAACCTTGAATTGTTTAGCAAGTTCGGCCGAACTTGCCAAACCTCAAAGTTTCAAAATTTTTCAAAACTTCCATTTTTAACCCTGAACTTTCCAACTTTTTACCAGTTATGAAAATCCACTCAGTTGACCAAGTTCAAGCTAATGACCTTGGTTAACCGATTTGTCTGCCGAGTCCAAGTTAATGACCCGGTTTGACCCGTTACGAACAAACTGTTGATATTTTCAAAATCAAAGTTTCAAATTAATGAACTTTTCATCGTTTTAACTTTTTAGATTTAACAGATTAGTTCCCAGCCCGTTGTCAAAGAGATTCCCACAAATTCTAGCACCTTACCAGACTTCGAAGATCCCCGTTCTCCAACATTGGTTTGCTGAAAACAATGTAGAAATAAAATCTTTTTGTATTTTTGTAAGTTTATGCTAAAACACACCGAAAATCTTTTTGCTTTTAATCTGTAAAGTTGAAATACAATGAAATAAGCAATTTAAATTATGTACAAACATATTTACGAACATATTTTTGTGAATTCGTGTCTAAGGATCATATCAGTTGATTGAGACATATCACCAGTACTGTTGACCTTTAAATGAGTTTAAGGTTTAAAGTCGTTTACCTAGATTATCGATTTGTTTGTCCACTTAAGCTTTACCACATTTCTCAACTGTTTCAAGATATGTTAAGGTAGAATTTATGAAACTTCACTTATCTGTGGTTCCCACTTCTTGAATATACTCCCGTATCTAGATTCCTTAGATTTCATCTTACATGTGAATATAGCGTAATTGATATTTGTATCTGGGTTGTGTGCGACCTTGAGAGCTCAGGTTAGTACTACCGTACAGACAAAGAGATGAAGGCTCGTCTTTAAAGTGTGTTCCACTTAAGGAATCTTTTCAGCACTGCATATGACTATATCTTTCGACACTTTTCAGCATTGGGGGTTTAAAGCGAAAGTATTATAGAAGTTCTAGGCCATTGCTTCCGCAAAATCAGAAGAACTTTTATATACCCCAGATATCAACTATCTATAAAGACCTCGTATCTCAGAATCAGGCAATCTTTCAAACGAAATTTCGGAGCACTAAGTCCATATATCCAAAATGTGTTAATCCACAAGATTAAGCAGTTGTAAAATTTAGTTTATATCTCCAAAACAGTTTACTGAACATGTTAAGCCTATACACACATCCACAGTAAGACTCGTTTATCACTTTTAAACTTTACATTTCTTTAGCATACTGTGATAGTCCACTGATGTACTATCATTTCCTTTTATGACACTGAATTCTTTTTGTCTCTTTCAATGTTTTTGAATATTTTGAATTTTTATATGTTTTTGTATTTTCTCTAACATTTCTCCCCCTAAAATCAAAAACATCTTTTTGGATTTTAGTTTTTAATAAAATTCTAAACTAGAAATATATTTACAAACCAATGTGGATCACGCGAACTCGTCGTCCGATCCGTATTCAACCTCACATCCGCACCTGTCAGCAAATTTTGCATACTGTTAATTCTCAACAAATATTTAAACCGTGATAATGAAAATCGTTTGGTATAAAAATCAGCTTTTTGTTCGTCGGTGTGGATTTTTTCTATTCGTACCAATTTCTTTTCGTAGCAATCACGAATGAAATAATAACGAATTTCAATGTGTTTTGTGCGTGAGTGATGAACCGGATTTTTAGTTATATCGATGGCTGTCTTGTTATCAACATACATCGGAGTGTCTAGAAATTGCAGACCATAGTCTCTCATCTGTTGTTGAATCCACAAAATTTGTGAACAACAGCTGGAGGCCGAGATATGCTCAGCTTCACAGGTAGAGAGAGCGACCGTAGTCTGTTTCTTAAACTGCCAGGTTACCATTCTTGTTCCGAAGAACTGGCATCCTGCTGTAGTTGATTTTGAATTCAACTTATCTACACCAAAATCGGAATCAGCATAACCTGTGAGGTCGAAATTGTCGTTCTTTGGGTACCACAAGCCGGTGCTAGGGCATCCTTTCAGATATCTGAAGATACGCTTCATGATCTACATGTGTAAGATCCTCGGGCTTGACTATATCTGGCGCATAGGCAGGTTGGATACATAATATCTGGGCGCGATGCCGTCAGATTCATCAGTGATCCAATCATCGATCTGTATAACGTCTCGTCAACTTTGGCTCCAGTCTCGTCAACACAAATGCCATGATTTAGAGCAAGAGGTGTAGATAGAGGCTTCAAGCTTTCCATTCCAAACTTCTTCAAGATGTCATGAACATACTTAGTCTGGACAATGAAAATACCATCCGGAAGCTGATCTACTTGCAAACCAAGAAAGAACTTCATTTCGCCCATCGAGGACATTTCGAATTTCTTTTTCATGATTCCATCAAACTCTTTGCAGAGACTATCATTTGTAGATCCAAAGATGATGTCCTCAACGTAGATTTGAATAATAATCAGATGGCCATCAACTTCTCTGGTGAAAAGAGTACCATCCACAGTTCCTCTGATAAAGTCGTTTCGACGAGATGTTGTGATAACATCTCGTACCAAGCTCTCAGGGCTTTGTGTAGACCATAAAGTGCTTTATCCAGTAGGTACGCTTTCTTCTTGTTAAGTGGATCGACAAATCCCGGTGGTTGTCCAACGTACACCTTCTCGCGTAATTTGCCATACAGAAAAGCCGATTTGACATCCAATTGATAGACCTTAAATCCTTTCCATGATGCAAAAGCTAGAAATATTCGAATAGATTCCAATCGAGCTACTGGTGCATAGACTTCCGTGTAGTCTATCCGTTCTTGCTGGTGAAATCCCTTGACAACAAGCCTAGCTTTGTTACGAACAATAACTCCTTTATCATCACGTTTACACTTAAAAACCCATTTTGTATCAATTGCTTTCTGATTTTCTGGTAGGTCTTCAAGCTTCCACACACCCAACTTCTCAAACTGCAATAATTCTTCTTGCATTGCTTGTACCCAGTTTTCATCTACTAAAGCTTCATTAACTGTCTTGGGCTCAATCTGAGAGATGAAACATGAATGTAAACAATAGTTCTGGGTTGTAGCAACACGTGTGTAGAAACCAGTGAGTGCTTTATTAATTTGCGCCAGAAGAAGATGGATCCAACGTGGGTTGATTAACCACAATTGGTGGAACAATTTGCTCTTGATTCGCTGACTGGTGAAGATAATATAACGCTGCAACTTCTTATCAGTTGGTTTTTTGGGCAAGTCAAATGACTTCCAAAGGTCTTGATAGTTAAATAGCCACGCGTCACCTTTCCTTTGAACAGGATCCGTGTAATTAAAACAATCCACGTGCTGTGCTTCAATAACTTTTCGCAATGAAGGAACATATACTCTTCTCAACGGACTCGCATATCCGACAAAGAAACCTTCGAGAGATTTAGCTCCGAATTTGACATCTTGGTCTATTACGGTAGAAGGTGCACCGAATGGCTCTAAGAACTTCAAATTTGGCTTCCGTCGGTTTATCATTTCAAAACATGTTTTCTTTGTTGGTTTGACAGTGAGAACCCTGTTTAGCGTGTAGCAAGTCGCAACAACTGCTTCACTCTTGAAGCTGATTGGAAGTTTAGAATCTGCAAGAATGGTTCTCGCAATTTCAATCAAAGTTCGGTTCTTCCGTTCAGCTATTCCGTTTTGTTGTGGAGTATAGGGAGAACTAAACTCATGCAGAATCCCTTTTGCGTTGCAGAGTTCATTCATTTTGTTATTCTTAAACTCTGTGCGTTTTCACTTCTAATGCGTCTGACCGGCAGATGATAAATGTTCTCTAGTTTCTTGAATAGAATAACCAAATTCTCGAACGTTTCGTCTTTTGATTCTTGAAAGAATACCCACGAATATCTCGAATAGTCATCTGCACGACCAAGCAATATAAGTCTCCTGATATGCTTCGAACATTTACAGGACCAAATAAATCCATGTGGAGACGTTCTAATGGCAGCTTGATTGAGTTTAGAATTTTCTTCGGATGCGATTTCTTGATCTTCTTTCCCTTCTTGCATTCCAAGCAATGATCAGATATCTGAAAACTTCGAAGATTTACGCCTTCTACAAGATCATTATGAACCAAGAAATTCATTTTTCGCAAATGAATATGCCCCATCTTGCGATGCCAAAGAATAGAATCTTTTTCAGTAGGCTTTGATACAAAATGTTGTGCTGATTGTGATGAAGTGGTAGCAACACCCATATTAAGAACATATAAATCATTCTCTCACGGTGCTCGCATCAGAATCCACTCATCTGGAATTTTGAATCCCGGCTTCAAGATAATACACTCCCTGTCGTTGAAATGAACTGTAAACTTCTTGTCACAAATCAGCGATATACTCAGAAGATTGTTCTCAAGTTCTGCAATATAGTTCACGTGATCAAATGAAACTACGCCTTGGAGAGTTTTCCCTCGGTGACTATCCTTCCACCTTGATTTCCTGCAAATCCAACATATCCACCATTGATAGCTTTAATGTTGAATAGCAATGCCTTCATTCCCGTCATATGCCTGGACGCTCCACTATCCAAAATCCACTTTAAAAGTACGGATCTTTGGAGCCCCTGCAAAATTCAGAAATTAGGTGAAAAGCTCTACCCAAGCCTTCTTGGTCTTGGGTCTTACTGGATAACCATCAATAAAAGCATATTCAAACTCATCAACATCATCAAAATCAAATTCATCATTTGTTTCAATAATATTAATGTTTGAAAATTTCACTTTTTTCTTATCTTTTACAGATTTACATTATCTTTTGTAATTTCTGTTTTAATTTCTTTCACATTCTCACTAGTCTTTACTTGCTCAGACTTAGTGATTTCAGTCTTTGATTCTTTTGTATTGTCAGTCTTTACTAGCTCAGACTTAACAACACCAGATGTTGTTGACCTATTCTTGGCAATCAAGGTTTGAGATTTGATATTAGCCTTTTTGATGTAAAACTTGTTTTCATTCGACCTAGAACTTTTCACCTTTTTCGAAAATGGAATTTTCAAAAGTCTTTTCAGACTTTGGTTTATCTTTTGGTTTTGATTCATTTCATTTCAAAATCTTTACAGGTTTTGCAAACACTTGTTGCTTTGGTTTAACAACATTTGTTTCTCTTTTTCGAGGATAAGCCGGTTTTTATTTCGGACAATGTCGTGCCATATGACCAATTTCATTGCACTTAAAACATGTCCGATTATCAAGTGGATGTCCTTTAACCTGTGGTTTTACCCTACTAGAGGTTTTGGCACCACTTGTAACCTTGACTTTATCTCGAATTTCTTTCTCCTTCTTGAACTCATCATTTGATTGCTTACCAAACAAATTTTCCTCATGAACTGTATTCGTCCCATATACAAACTCCATGTTTTTGTTTTTATATTCATGAAATGGTGACGGTTACTTTACAGATTCATCAGTTTCTTCTAGACCCAACCCTGCTCTCCGGTTTTTCGGATGATCACCATCGTTTCTTTGGTAATTGTTTCTTTTAGGTTTGGAATAGAATTTTCGTTCATTAATTTCCAAATCCTCTGATGTGACTTCCACGAGTTTAAAGAATTTATCAAGCAATTCTTCTTTCACATTCTGAATCGGGAAGCTATCATCAAAGTATAGTCTATCTGAATCCTTAATTTTGTAGATTACAATATTAGGATCGTCACTTCAACCATCTTCTGACGACTTATCGTCATTTTCAAATTGTGAATCAGAATTCTTTGAACTCGAGTTGGCACTTTTGAAGCTGCCATCATCAGAATCACTTAAAACATTTTCATCCACTTTGTTAACCATAGCGTTGTTATCATCATCAGATTTAGCATAGACTATATCAATGTTCTCTAGCAACTCGTTTTTCTTTTCAGAAAGTAACTCAACATTGAGTGCCTTGTCCATCCCATCTGCAGATTTAACACAGTATT
The DNA here is from genome assembly GCA_947069175.1 of Scalesia atractyloides. Taxonomy (NCBI): domain Eukaryota; kingdom Viridiplantae; phylum Streptophyta; class Magnoliopsida; order Asterales; family Asteraceae; genus Scalesia; species Scalesia atractyloides. The sequence goes on along the minus strand of CAMTDV010000021.1, from coordinate 21,811,270 downwards.
TATCGCAAAGGGGTGGAGGAACATTGCTATATTCTTTGCCCACTTTCTTTTTAGGTTTTTCTTCCAATGAGATTGTTGGAAGAATGTGATCGATAACATATGCGTTAGTGGTATAACTTCTTAACAATTGTCGAATCTTTCAGTTTCAATTGTCATATCTTGAAGTTGTTGTTTGATTTCAGCAATGGTGTTGATATAAATGTTAATTGCTCTTTGTTTATCCATTACTGTACCACTCAACATTCTTATATTATCATGTTGTTCGGTGTTATTCTGTCGAGTCTACCATAATCATTTTTCATTTTGTCATACGCTTCTTTCATTGTGCGATAATCATATTTTAACAAATCGCTATGCACATTGTTTTCAGCGATGATCTTTGATTTTTCGGCACATTCGACACAAGGTTTAATACATTATGTACAAAGTTTCTCAACCTCTACAACTTGTACTTTGACAACTTCTTTCTCGATAACCTTTACCTCTGGACCTACCTTGGTTAGATTTGCAATTAAAGCTTTATCTGCCATGTCCTTGAGGTCTTCGACTTTCATTCTTGAGTGATATCAACAATCACTTCATCAATCTTTTTCTCCTCAAACACTTGTTCTTTCGTGCTTCCATCAAAGTGACCTGCAAAACTGTCACAAGAATTAGACGATAAAATTCCTAGTCTCTGCATATGGATATATTCCTCTTCTTCCTGCTGTTGATGCAAGTATTATTCCAGAATAGCTTGTTCAAAAGCTGCTGCTTCTGCTGCTGCCATGGCTTCCTCTGCAGAATTATCTTCAACTATCTTTGCCATCAAAGCAACTCCGGTCTTTTTCCCAATATAAGAGTTACAGTCAAAACCATCATCTTCTGTAGATGCAACCATGGCTTTCTCTGTGGCACTACTGTTTGGCTTTTCTTGGATCTCAATCTGAGTTTTCTTTGGGAACAATTTATATTGAAGTGCCTTCTTGTAATATTCATTCCCTCCTCTGAAAGGACTTTGATTTTCGGTTGCCTCGGTGTTCTTACACTCTCTTTTAAAATGTTCCTTCTATCGACATCTAAAACACATAACTTTGGATTTGTCAAAACCCAATTTGTTGCTGGAGTTTCCTATGTCACGGCCTGTGAGTGCAACGAACTTTGTCACTCTCCTGATGATCTAAGCTAAGGACCATTTGATGTCCATTAGTTCGAGCTCTTCCTCGTCTACCTGGTCATAATCTTCTGCGGTCATCTCGGGATTTCCAATCTTACCAGCAAGAAGACATTCATAAGACTCTAGGACGGTAGCGAGTAGTGACATATGTTGTTTTGCAACTTCTTCTGAAACAACATTGTTCAAGTTCACTGCGATGTTGCATTTGTAACCATTCGGATCAGAACTTTGCTGTTGGTTCTGATTTGCTTAACTTTGGAATGTTGAATTTGAACCAGTGCTCGAGTAAGAATTTTGTGGACTTTGGTCATACTGAGGCTGTGAATGATTCTGGTTCTGTGGAGAAGCATTCATGTTTGCACTAAAAGCAGTTCCAATTTTTGGACTTGAAATGTTATCTTCCATTCCGGTTTTGTAGTACAAACCGATGTCTTGAACAACATTAGCATTTTTTGACTTCACTATCTTCAGAAGCTCCATTTCGTGGCCTTCGATTTTATCAATAAACGTTGACAACTGAAAAAATCCCACTTATCACTATTCTTCAGAACCATCAAATACGTAGTCCATTCACCCTCTGGTGGTGCGTTAGCAAGTTTGTCAATGTATTCTTGTTCCGTCTTTTCAAGACCGTGACTTCGCATTTGCACTTTCAGATGACATAAACGCTCAATCATTTGCTCAATGGTCTCATTCTTTAACATGCTGAAAATATGGAACTCTTTTCAGAATGAGAGCCTTCTTGCTTTTGATCACTTCAGTACTGCCTTTGTATTTCTTCTGTAACGACAACCAAAGCTCTCTTGCTGTAGTATACTCTGGTAGCAAGATTAGAAAATCTTCTTTGATAGACTGTTGGTGAGGCTGATCATCTTTTTCTCATCAATGTATTCGTCTCTCTGAGCTGTCGAGTAGTTGTACTTCTCAAGAACTTGTTTATGTTCAATAGTATAGCCTCTTTCAATTGACACCCAGCCAGCGAAGTGCATGGCTTGAACCCAGTAGGTAAATTTCTCTTTCCATGCCTAGTATTCATCCATGCTCATCAGCTTGGGCGGTTTGACAGTCGTTCCCATTTCGTTATCAAGATTAACTTGACTAATCACGTTGGCGTTTGATAAACTAGGTCCGGACATATAAGCTCTTAGTTGATCTTCCATTGTGAATCACGAAACGTGTACGCTGAAAATTTTTCAAAAACTTTGAAAACAATTAGTCCCACTACAAGTTCGGTCGAACTTGTAGCAACAAATGAAGAATTCTTGAATTTTCTAACAAGTTCAGTCGAACTTGTAAGTTTTACTTTGATAAATTTCATTTATCTTCGGTCGAACTTACAACATCAAATCCACAGATCTTCGAGCGAACTTGTCAACAATTTCCATGAAATACAAGCAAGTTCGGGCGAACTTACTAAAAACTTTCTTGATTTACACAAGTTCGGTCGAACTTGATGTAAAATTTGTGAAAATTCAGTATCTTTGAGCGAACTTGACTAAAATTTCTTCAAAAATCACCTAAGTTTGGGCGAACTTACTAAAAAATACTTGAAAAGTGATGTTTTAGTGCAAGTTCGGCCGAACATGGCCAATAAGTTCGTTCCAGAAAATTTTCAAAAACATGGTTTTTTCAACATTTCGACATGAATTCGGTTGAATTTGGTCTCCAATCTTTCAAGGGTTTATCTTTGTCGTATTTTACATGATATATTCAAAATTCAAAAGATTTTGACCGTGAATTCTTCATTTTGTGATCAAAAGTTAAAGAAAAAGAAGAATGGAGTAGAAATAGAAGTATTCTTGTCTTGATACTATCAAATCAGGCTGACCTATCTCTGATACCACTTGTAGGACCGATCCTCGACGCTTAGGAACCTAAATTTGATATCTAACATCCATAATAGCGGAAATATTACGTCGTGTTACCAATAGACAAGAATTAATTAGTTAATTGTCAGTTTCATTGATTAAACGTTCAGATTACAGACTGACAGAGCTTCGCCTCTACAATGCCAAAGTTACAAATGAGACACACAAGCTAGGTATTTATAGGTTTACAAGTTCGGCCCAAGATGTGCAAGTTCGCCCGAACTTGCCTATGCAAGTTCGGCCGAACATGCCTGGACATGTTATCACATGGGCGAACTTGGCTAAGAGACTTCTTTATAAATACTTCTTAACCTAGCCTATCTAGCTCTGTACAATACAGACTCGATTTTAAGACTAAGACATAGACATTATGCACCAACAAAAACAACTATTCTAACACACGAATGGTTGTGATGATGAGCCTAGTACCTCAGCCTACAAGTTCAACGTCAAGTCGACAAAATGGATCTCCAAAGTTTGTTGAAAGGAGATCATGCTTTAGATGTGGGGAGTTTGGACATATTATCAAAAATTTACAAACCCGCCCAAGCCAAAATTTGTTGACGACGCTCCACCTGAAAAACATGACCAACGCCGCTCTATGTCACCTAAACAAGACAAACGTAATGTTAAGGAACAAGAGGCGAAACAAAAACAGAAAAAATATAAAGGTCATTGAAAAGGCCTTAAAATCAAAGTTGTTCAAAAGGAACCAAGCTCATCAAGTGTATCCAAATCAAAAAGTTCTAAACTGTAAATAATAATAAAACTCAATCTGGTAAACGATCACAATCTTGGAAACCTATTTCGGGTAAAGCTTCAGGGGGAGCTTCACAATTTCCAAATCATCAAGAATAGAAATTACATTTCTTGATGATCAGGGTAGACCCAAGACCACTAAGGCCTGGGTCCCCATCTCCAACTAATTTTTTATTGCATGTGCAGGGTGCTTCAGGAGGAATTGTTAATAGTATTGGATTGTTGACAGTGGGGCATCCAGGCACATGACGGCCGACTTAAGGCTCCTTTTCGATGTGAAAAGCATTAGGGGAGCTATGTTGCCTTTGCAGGAGATAAAGGTGGATATATCACTGGAGAAGGAATGATCTCCAATGGTGTTGTGAGTTTCGACAAGATCACTTACGTGCAACAAATTGATCACAATCTTCTTAGTGTTTCTCAAATCTGCGACAAGAAGTTCACCGTGCATTTCGATGATACCGGTTGTTATGTGCTGAAACCTGGATTCAAGATTCCCAAAGAATAGATTCTCTTATCGACTCCAAGAATTAATGATCTGTATATCTTGATATGAGCCAAGCGATTACAACTTCTGCACAAGTTACGTGTTTTGTCTCAAAAGCAACCGAGAAGGAATCTATCTCTTGGCACAGACGAATGGGACACATTCACTTGAGGAAGATGAACCATTTGGTAAAAAATAATATTATGAATGGTGTGCCAGTCAAGAATTTTCATCTTCAAGACGTCTGTGTTTCGTGCCAGAAAGGGAAACAAGCAAAGAAATCACATCCTATCAAGAAAGTCAACACTGTAAACATGCCACTTGAACATCTTCATATGGACCTCTTTGGACCTATGAAACACAAGACTACATTTGGCGACTCTTTTTGTTTAGTTGTTACGGATGACTACTCAAGATTTTCTTGGATAGCAGTGATGGCACACAAGAGTGAAACTTCAGAAATCCTTAAGAATCTTTTTACTCTTCTTGAAAATTTGTATAATTTGAAGATTAGAAAATTCGCAAGCGACAATGGAACAGAATTCAAGAATCATGTTATGGAGGAGTACTGTACTTCTAAGGGTATTCTTCATGAGAACAGTTCTCGTTACACTCCGCAACAAAATGGTGTCGCTGAGAGAAAGAATCGGACGCTTATAGAAACTGCAAGAGCAATGTTGGTGGAATAACAACTACCCGTTCAATTTTGGGGAGAAGCTGTGGAAACTGCTTGTTACACCTTGAACAGAGTTCTAACAGTGAAGAGACATGGGAAAACATGCTTTGAACTGTTACAACGAAGGAAACCTGACGTGTCCTACTTAGAACCTTTTAGAGCTCATGCACTATGATTGAACCAAATGGAAAGTTTGGTGCAAAGGCATCGAAGGCTTTTTCCTTGGGTATGCTACACCAAATTTCAGATTATGGAATCTCACAACAAAGAATTTTGAGGAATGGGGTGAAGTTAGGGTTCAGAGGTACATTGATTCTGTAAGAGCATCGGGTGATCCTTGGATGTTTGACTATGATGGTCTATTTAACTCCTTTTATCTGCGACTTTTGATGAGACTTCTGCAGCAACACAAATGTTATTTGAAAGTGATACTGCAATTGATTCGTCATTAGTGCGACCAATTGTTGTTACACCTCAAGCTTCTGCTTCGGTTAACAATGTTGGTCAAAATGAGGTGTTTGAAGATGCTCTGACTACAATGTGTCGTCAGAAGATGATGAGTTTTTGGACCAAATGAAGGTAATACGGCCCCTGTACATGGCACTTCTGATGCAACGTCAAATGTGCAAGATCAAGGTACAACTGAAGGGAATGCATCTACATCATCATCTGTTCCAGCTATCGATTTGGTTGTTGATCTAAACTTCAATAATTTGGGTATTAATGCTCGAGTTCCTGATGTTGGTGAAACTCGAATCAATAATACTCATCCTCAGCAGAATATTATTGGAAATGTTCAAAGTGGAGTGCAGACACGAAATCAGCTGAAAAAACAATCAGAATGCTGCTTTGTATTCATCAATTAGGGAATCTGGGGAACAAAATGATTGGTCTTTCGCATGCTATATCTGCCAAGTGGAACCGAAATCTTGGAAGGAAGCAATGAAAGAAGACTCCTTAGTGGAAGCAATGCAAGAGGAACTTCAGCAGTTTCAGAAGTTGGGCCGTGGAAATTGGTTGACAGGCCCGAAAACTATAAGAAGATTGGCACGTGCTGGGTTTATAAATGCAAAAGGGATGACCGTGGTGTTGTTGTTCGAAACAAAGCAAGGTTGGTTGTCCAGGGCTTTGCTCAGGTAGAAGGCATTGATTATAATGAAGTTTATGCACCCGTGGCACGTCTTGAAGCAATAAGGATTTTCTTGGCTTATGCTCATTTAAGAAGTTCACGGTTTATCAAATGGATGTGAAAAGTGCATTTCTTCATGGTGTGGTTGAAGAGGAAGTATATGTTGACCAAGCGCCAGGTTTTGAAGATCCAATCCATCCTGATAAGTTTGGCTTCTCAACAAGACGTTGTATGGTCTTCATCAAGCTCCGAGGGCATGGTATGAGACATTGACAGCATATCTTCTCAAGAATGGTTTTCGAAGAGGTTTTATCGACTGCACTCTTTTCATCAAGGAAAAGGGGGAGGATTTATTATTGGTGCAAGTATATGTGGATGACATCATCTTCGGTTCTACAAATGATGGATTATGCAAAGAATTCAAGCGGTGGTGCAAGAAAAGTTCGAGACGAGCGGATGGGAGAAATGACTTTCTTTTTAGGTTTGCAGGTACACCAATCTAAGGAAGGGATTTTCATTCATCAGACCAAGTACGTTGGGGATATTCTCAAGCGATTTCAGATGGAAGATTCAAAGCCTGCTGGAACTCTATTGGCTCAGAATCATGGGATTACTCCTGATGGATCGGGTGAACACGTGGATCCATCTCTTTATCGTGCTATGATCGGCTTTCTCATGTATCTTACTACTTCAAGACCCGACATTATGTATCCAACATGTCTTCTTGCTCGTTATCAATCAAGTCCGAAAGTGTCTCACCTCATGGCTGTAAAGAGGATTTTTCGTTATTTGAAGGGTTGCCCGGACACTGGTCTCTGGTCCCTAAGGATGATAACTTTGGGTTGATCGCATTCAGTGATTCTGATCACGGCGGCTGCAAGATTGATGCAATGTCAACATCAGCGGGATGTCAGTTTTTGGGGAATCGCCTTGTCACGTGGAAATGCAAAAAGCAGACCTGTGTAGGACTTCAACATGTGAAGGTGAGTACATTGCTGCTTCTAGTTGCTGCTCCCAGGTTTTATGGATCCAACAGCAAATGCACGACTGCGGTTTTGAATTCCTAACTACTCCTATTTATGTTGATAATGAAGCTGCTTTACAGATTACCCGTAATCCTATACAGCATTCGAAAACAAAACACATTGAGATTAAGTATCATTTCATACGAGATTGTTCATGAAAAGAGACTTATCGATGTCGTTAAGATTCACACCGATCACCAACGTGCTGACTTGTTTACAAAAGCTTTTGATAAATCACGATTTGACTACTTGCTTTTATAAATGGCATCAAGGTGAAACCCGAGTAAATCATCATCGACTAACCGTTTTTGTACATATTTCCTTAAAAAAACTCTAAAAATCCAAAATTATTTTACTTTGTTTATCTTTTCGTATTTTAGGGGGAGAATATTTTAAGAAAAATACAAAAACATTTTTGTCTTTCGTTTATTTACTTTCTGCATTAAAGGGGGAGAAATTCATAAAAATACAAAAACAATAGAAAATCGAAAAACCAAAAATGAGTTTCTTGGAAAGATAAGAGAAGATGATGATACACCGGTGGTTAATCAAGTGCGGTCAAAATGTAAAATGAAACGATAAGTAGCTTTACTAACGATGTACCGGTAGACTCACAATCAGACTAAAACGTGCAGGTTGATATAAACTTAACAAACTGAAAGTCAGGTGGGAACCATTCATTGGCATATGGTCTTGGTACCGAAATTTCGTTTTATAGTATGCCAAGGTTCTGGTATGCGTGGTACTTATGTTGTTTATCATCTGGTATCATGGTTGTATCTTTTACCGAAAAATAACGGGGACGCAAGTCAAGAACTTCCATGATACCGTACATACGTGTAAATATTGCATATGACCATCAATAAGTGATAATCATATCACATCCACCAAATCGAATAAGTGATAACAGTTTGTTGCGGGTGTCAAGTTTGTCTCTTTGTCGGTACGATTGTACTAACCTGTTCACGGATTTGCACTTGGCCCTGCATGCATTCGAAAATCAAGTTCCTCATAAATAAGTGATTTTATCACATAGGGCTTGTTTACAATCAAAATAAGTGAGTGTCTCACATCATATACGTTTAAACAGATGATAAGCGGTATACTCGCCGGTAAGACGAATTCTTGTGCATGTCTTGATACGGGAATGTGTCGTAAAGTGGATGAACACCGACTAGTAAAGGGATAAATCATACATTAAATCATATCTCTCAAACGTGATTACATCTGATAAGTTAAGTTTATGTGGACAACAATATCGGTATCGAGGTAAAATGCTTATCAAAAGTTAAATGAAGTTAGAAAATCGTGCTTGACCAAACTGTAAGCTGGTATGATTCTCTTACCTTGAATCTCACAAAAAGTGTCTAAGTAATGTACAGTTGTAGTTACTGTATTACTTTCGCTCTTCTAGTTTTAAGTATCCTAGTTGTTTAACTTGTAAATAATTTTTTTTCGATTTCAAATTTGTCGTGATTAGTCGGTTTTTGAAGCTCGAATGGTTTCTGCCATTGAAGTTCTAAGATGAACAACCTTGTTTTAATTACTACAACTTCTTAATGGTTACTGTGCATTTTGGATATACTCAAAGGATTGTTTAAAGTCTGTTATTAAAACACTTCATATGTTTTGGCACATCTGGTGGTCTGTGAAGATCCAGGTCCAACGAACATCTCATCAACGAAGGTTGAAATCTACTAAGATTAATTATTCGTTGAGAATGACTTGGGCCAATGTGTTAAGCCCAAATCAGTGATGTTCGTAGGCCCATTAGGGTTTTTTGTAGTAGTCTCCAACGAAGTTCAATCTTCGTCGACGAAGATCAGTTGAATCTTCGTAGAAAGGCGGTGGGTCAGGGGCAGGTTATAAAAGTATGTCTCTCACCAAACAACCATCATTTTCAAAATCAACTTTTTCACTCATCGCTTTTTCTCTCAAAGATTAGTTACTGTTCATCATCTTCATTCTTCAACCGAAGGTATTTTCGAGATCACATTAATATTTTTCAGTCAAAAACTCTAAAATGAACCGAGTTTGATGCTTATTGTGTGTATGTTATCATGTAAAACTAACATTAACTTAAAGCTATAAAGAACAGTTTTGGGTTTCATATGAAATGTTGTGTTTTTCATCTGATTTCGGGTTCAGTTTGGGTATCTAACACGGGTTTTTGAAAAACTCATGAATGTGATGTTTCAAGTGATTTAATGAAATGCTGGTAAAAAGTAATGAACTGGGGGTTTATCTTGTTTGTCAGAGATTTTTCACCATGTGAAGTGTTTGTCTCTGACATGTCTTCACTATGAATTAACTGAGACGAAAAACTTCTCGGCGAAGTATCTGAACCGACGAAGATCTGTAGTCAACGAAGAATACTTCTTCGTTGACCATAGTTGTTCGCTGGACGGTAACCGACGAAGATCTGAAGTCAACGAAGAATACTTCTTCGTTGACCACAGTTTTGTGTCGTCACGAAGAATTCATTCTTCGTTGACCTAAGATGTTCGTAGCTCTAATCAGTCTTCGTAGTTGTTTCTTCGTGGGAAAATAAAATCACAGTGCACAGAGGATGTTCGTTGAAACCTTTGGTATTCACAGTGGATTAATATCTTCCAACAGTTAGTTTATTTGAACATTTTATCTATTGTTATCTATCTTTCTTTACACTTTGGTTATGATGTTGTGTAGAATGGCTTCGAAAGCTCAGAAACGAAAACCGGCAACGGAGAAAGCAGATAAAACGGAGGTTCAAATAATGTCGGAACCACACCACAACATGGTAGCCTTCTTAGATCCTCAAAACAAGCTTGAGGACTATGCTGGAATTATGGGATGGCTGATGGATTCGAGGATTAGTCACGCTATTCTGCATAAAACTCCGTGATCAAGTCCTTTATCAAGTCGTTTCGGAACTCAGCGGAAGTTGTAGAAATTGATGGACGCAAGGTAATACGGGGACGAGTTAGTAACCAAGATGTGATCATGTCAGTCGAGGTTATTAATACTGTGTTACAGCTTCGTGATGATCCTGAAGCACCATCTTCGGTTCCAATTATGTGTCAACGAGGGTTTCTGCTATGAATGAAGTGCAAGGGAGATATATTGGGAAATCAATTCAACAAGTTGGGTCTGCCGCTTCGCTTCAAGTTTCTACTACATGTTTTGATTCAATGCTTGAGTAATAGACGTAGTGGGTACGATATGGCGAATCCGGATTTAGTTGGTTTGATGGTAGCAATGGTGTTGAATAATCCGTTTAATATCTCCAAGTACATCTTCGCCAACAGAAAGAAAACTTGTTGAGAACTGGAGCGGTTACCACGGGAAATAAGTTTTGGATGTACCCGAGGTTCATTCAGATGATCATTGACAATCAATCTCTGAACCTGCCTCGAGAAGACAATGAAACTCTGAAAGTTGACACTATGACAGAGTCATCACTGAGAATCTTTAAGGGACACTTTGCAAGAAACTATCCCGAAACGAAACCTCCTCGAAAGTTATTTGGTTTTCTAGACAATACAGCGTATGTAGCACCAGAGAATGATAAGTGGCGCCATGAAAATAGTGATTCTGACGATGAAGAACCTGTGTTGAGAAAAATGCTAGAAGAAAATTCGGAAGAAAGATAGTGATGATTACGATGATGGTGGCGATGGAGGTGTTGGTGGTGATGCAGGTGCAAGTACGACTGGTGCTAGTAGCACTAGCAGCAGCCGGTGGCGACACGGGAAAAGAACCGGGTGACGATGATGATTCAGACTCTGAAGATAATCCGATTGAGGCTGGGTGTGAACGATATATTGGTGCACAAGGCATTAAGAGGATCAGAAAGATTCCAGTTGATACCAACCCAGACTTTGTTCCTTCTGATACGGAGTCCGAGAAAACTAGAAAGAAGCAAGCCGCTATTCGGAGAAAGAAAAATAGTCGAAAAACAGTGGGTACTTCAACATCTCATCCAATATCAGCTCCACAACCTGGTCCAACCTCCGAACCAATGCATGAAGATGTTCTAACAGTTGAAGAAACCGAAGCTTTGATAGCTTCTCCTGAAGGTCAACCGGTACTGAGACAGCAACCGTTAGTCCTCAACAACCGCCTCTTCAGCATACAACACCAGTACCACCTCAAGTTGCCCGAGAAAGAGCTCCGAGTCTATAGAAACAAAGTTTGAGCGCATGAACGACAGTGAGAAAGTGAACTTTCTTTTCTCAGAACTTCTAGCTGCAACACTCAAATAAACAGGCAATCAGAGGTAATGGCTAGAACGAAGAATACTTCCATTCAACAACAGTTGTCGATCAATACTTTGAACGAAACTGTTAGGAAGCAACAAGCTGAAATTCTAGAGTTGAGAGCTGAGAATGCTCAGCTAAAAACTACAGATGAAGAGCGAGCTCGGCAACTGCTGCAGATGAGAACAGCTGATAATGCACGTGGCATTGAATTGAACAGGGTAAAGGAGCAAAGTTATGAAGTGCTTCAAATGGGTGATCGATTGAATAAGAGATATACCAAGATTACCAATTTATACAACTCTCGAAACAAAACCATTGCCGATAACGTCAGGAACATGGCTAGCAGCTATTAAGTTACAAGAAAATGGACGAATACAATGTGCGACGAGAGATGTAAAGCTCAAGAAGTTATTCAGAAAAGGGATCATGATAGTGAAGATCCAGGGAATCCAGAAGCTCCTGTCTCAACAGCACAGCAAGAGGGTTCGACCTCTACTCCGGCTGGCGCCTCTAGTTCAGTTCCCATAGTTGCAGGTTCTGGTGGTGCGGGTACGGTTGAAGAAGCCTTGGAGAAGATGGATCTACAAATAATCCTAGTTCAAGGTTTGGATGATGTGGTTGTGAATGAAAGTTCTCAGGCTGGTGAATCTGTGGTTGTGAGATCGGAAGATATAGCGCTGCAAGTATGTCCACCGGTTTCGTCTGAAGAGTTAGAAGAAGGAGAGTTTGTGTCTGAGCTCTCCAAGGAACAGATTTTAGCATTAAAAGATCTCAAAGAAGTAGATGAGGCTTCTATTGAAGAGATCCCGAGTGAACCTGACAGTATAAACGTTGAAGATATCAATGAGATAGTGTTTGAAGGAAATACCGATAAAGAAAGTATGTTCGTGAGGATGGATTTGAACTCAATCCGTTTGATGATGATTGGCTCAAGGAGAATGTAGACGAGATTGATGAAAAGTTGAAGACTCGGGATACATCAAATACGTCTACGGATACTTTTGAAGAATGGCGAAATAAATTCTTGGCTAAGCATCCAAAGCTAACTCCTCCTCCGGTTCAAGTGGATTACATGAAGTTTATGAAGGAACGATTTCCGGTCGAATTCTTAGCTGGATGTTTGTTCGAGAGATACACTGCATGGCCGTCAAACGAGAGCATAGAATCCAATACTTCAGATCGCTTTTGAGCATGCTAACTTTGCCGTTTTATGTTGTTGCTTTTTTGACCAGGTTGAACTGATTAACCGGTCGAATTATGACGGTGTCACACTCTTCGCTCGTAAACTTCGGATGGAGCTTCGTAAAGGATGAAGGATGAATACTACAAGCCGCGGTTTCCAAGATACGAGCAAATCAAATACACCTTGGATCCGGAAACAAATACCGGGAAATACAAGCTCGTGTACAAGAAGGTCAAAGTGTTGGAGAAGATCCCTTTGATGCCAATGAAACAAGACTTTCTCGCAGATATGCGTCTGTGGTGTTATGATTCGAGACCCATGAAGCGTTATCGTTTTCAAGGACGTTAAGGAGAATTTCCGGATGCTAGACCCAATGTGGGTGGTGAACATGTCGAAGAATGATATCAAGAAGCTGCTTGAGCATGACATCTTTTATGAAGACAAAGATGCGTATCAAGCTTTGTTGTTTCAACGAGTTGCTTGTTTTTGCTACTATCGGGGAATTCACTCCGGTAGCTCATTTACCGAGGCCACAAAGAATGAAGACCGAAGACCAAGCTATAAACAAGGGGGAGTTTGCTGGTATAGTTTTTGTGTCTGTAGCTTGTTCTTAGCTAACGGTAGTCTGTACGGTCTTTGTTTTGTGTATGTATAGTTTTGTTCAGTCGGCCAATCAAGATATCCTCCTATCTTGACTTAGCACGACGTTTAGTTATGTTTTGATGTAAAACAGTTTGCATGGTTGCAACTGTTAGTCTGTGTATGTTTAGTCTTGGTGAACTGTGATACTTATCTGTTTTGAGGCAACCTACGAAGAACCCTTGCTTCTTCGTAGGATTCATATTACAAACATTGATGTTCGCTGGGATGAAGACCACGAAGAATCCTTCTTCGTGGTACTGGATGTTCGTTGGTTAGAGACCTACGAAGATTGGATCTTCGTAGGATTGATCTTTGTTCGTAGACCAGCAGCCTTCTTCTAGGGCTGCTGGTATCTTGGCCTATATACAGAAGTGTTGGTTCACAGTTCATTCAAGAAATCCTTAGAGAGTTTGTGCACTGTGTATATGTGTAAACTGATTCTCTTCCACTTAATCTAAAGATAGTGAATCTTTTGGGTTACTTGTGTTTGTTCTTGTGTTGTTCTTACATTGCTTTGCTACAGGTTGCATACTAACAAGGATTCCGCACTTGTTAGTGTGTTAAACAACAAGGAAGTAGGTAACTTGATCCTCCAAGTGACCTACAAAAGCAAAACTCCAATCACCTCTTTAATAGCATATGAGTAACTTGACTAACTTCTTAAAGCTGGTGTTATAGGGCCTTAACCTCAACACACCTAGCACCATCTGATTCCCAAACCCTACACAAAAATAAAACATCAACCATTTTTCATCCTAACAATATTTTTTATCAAAACAAAGGAACACAATTTCACTTACCTGAGAGGATAAGCGTACCATTCAAAGTTATGAAATACATTAAACATCAAATAAATAAGTCAAAGTGAAAACTGTAAAAAGGTAAATCTATTTCAACAAAAAATTAAGGTTGGAGTAAATTTTCTCTTACCGGTGAATGATACTTCAAGAATTGTGTCTGATTCTAGTTTCAAAATAAAGCTAAACTTCTTTTAGATGAAAAACAACCTAAGAAGCATAAAAAAACCCTTCACAAAATAAGATAAGGACTCATTTCTACTCCGAATTGACCTTTGAAAATGATTTTGGATTCATTTATTCTTACCTAACTGACCTGGAACGACTTCAAATGAGTATGCTTCTTTTTCTCCCTTGATTTTGTTCCTTGACAATCAAAAATACCAACAAAAACCATAAAATCAAAGCCTATAGAAAACATTTTACATGGGAATAAACATCATGTTCAGTTAGAAGGAATAAGAGAAAACTGGAATCTAATTACTATAATAGTGACATGGAAGATTTCTAGGGTTTGGAAATATTGAAAAGGAGAACCACGAACTCAATTGACATCAAAATTCAAACAAAAAATAAGAGACATTGATATGAAGAAGCTAAAAAACAAACAATGTAAACCAAAAACCCAAATTATAACCCATTCATCAAAGTTCAATCGTACAATCAATAAGCACGTACCCCGAGTCATAGAGAAGAAAATATACATGTGGATGACATGAAGAGCAACGGTTAAGGTCGGAAACCTTAACCACGTTGAGGGTTGTGGTCGGAAACCTTATCGGCGGAGTCAAATCACCGTCTCCACTCATTTTCATCGCAGCCAAACCTACATCGCCATGTCGAAACAGTCCACACAGAGAAGGCTGGATGAGAGAATGAGTGAAACAACTTGTTGGAGAAGAATGGTAAAGAATATCAGTGGTTGTGAAGAGAGAAGGGCGATGACTAAAGGAAAAGAAGAATTAGGGTTTTTAGAGGAAACGTGAGAGCGCGCGGGTAATATAGATAAAAAGTAATTGCCGCTCAAAGTTTTATTCTCTTGATTAAGAGAGAGTCCACATCAGCTGCCATGTGGCCAAAGTGAATTCTTTTAGTATAATAGATAGATACATGATTAATTGTTGGAATTCATATGATTTGGTTGGAAACTAACCGAAATTTAAGGTTTTGACCGGAATATACAGGTTTTTTGCTCAAATCGTCGATTTTTTTGCTGGCCTAGTCGGAGCTAGTCGTGCCAATGGACCGATTTAAGAAAAATTACTCAGTAACCGGACACGACTAGCGATTAATCGCCGACTAATCGTCGCCTAGTGCGATTTTTACAACACAGGGCCTTTCAGAACCATAAATTGCTCATCCCTAAAGATTTTACCCTAGTTTTCCTTCCGTTTTCTTTCTTTTCCTTCCTTAAGTGAAACTCGAGAACACAACATTAGTTATCAACAAAATTCACTTTTGAATCCAATCTCATTTAGTTGCTTCAATGTGTCCCAAGAAAAGAAGATAAAAACGCAAGCAAATAGAACGCACACGTTTTTAAAACGCCTAATCACGGCACAACTTCTTCATTACAACCAAACTAAAACATGAACAACGAAACACAAAACCATGCCAAATCTTCCAAACCGACAAGTTTAAAAAAACACATCCAATCACCCTTTCCTAGAGAACGAAAAACAAAAAACCTGCAAACCCGCAACTACCTTAAACTCACAATTACAGCTTTCAAGTTCAACAAATTTTCACTTTACAACTCATGCGGTTACTGTTCTTCTCATTATCGTCATCATCTTCCCCTTCAAGAATATTTAGCAAAGCACCATTGATCTCCATATCTGACGAGACAGAGACAAACAGAATCATCAGTTGAGCAAAACAAAGCAAGATCTATTTAAGAGGACAGACATTAAACCTAATTGCCATAGAAATTGTAGCAGTTATTATGTTATGCGTGTTTAACAAGACAGCCAAAGGAATCATGTATAAAGTGAGGGAATTTGATAAAAGAGTTTTTAACCAACCACTCCTCGTATTGAGTATGTTGAATATATGTAAATCCTTATCAACTGTAACATCATAATAATCTTAAAATTAAAAAGAGAACGAACCAGCGTTGTTATCGATCAAGCAGTCATGGGGAAAGTACCACATGTCTGTAGTTAAACACCTGCCCTTTTTCGTACTTTGAATGCGACCAGTGGCATAATTAAGTCTCCCATATTGTGTCCAAGGGTGGGCCCATGTTTCTGGTTTAATAGCAGCATCACACTTCAGGTCACTTAAAAAAAATGCATATTCATCTGTTGTCCTCTCCGTAGCCATCCATTCCATTTCATCGATATTAACTTCAATAGGATCAAACTTAGCTGTTGATATACATATACCCATCATATAAAGTTTTTCACCAGAACTTACAAAATCCTGATATATATACTTTGGCCATGCAAAATTCTTCATTTTGTATAGGGTGAAGGTTGGCAGTGAATTAAGTCTCAGTTCACCTAATAGATCACCCGCGTGCAGTGTATATATCTTCCCCTTGAAAAAGTGTAAATCGCAGATAGAGGAATTGCATAAGATTTGTCTCCATTTGGCTTGCTTACCAGCTAAAGCGAAAGCTAAGCCAGTGCCAGTGGAAAATCTGTTGGCGAGTATCACAAACACCCACCCGGACATTGATGGTGAAAAGACAAGAATATCCCTGATGTGTTCTGGAATAATACTTACATTAAAGGGGAAATCAGGGAAATGAAGTTCTTTCCTTGTGAATGGGTTGACAAGCCAGAAGTCACGGGTTTTCCTCCCGAAAAATATCAAGTAACCACAAGTTAATCCGACACATATCCTGCCACTAGAATGGCTAATTCTGGTCTTCAACTTTCTTCTTGTGTAGTCCTCCATGTAACACTCTTTTTTTATTCATCCGATCAGAGAGAGATAAATAAATGGGTTGTTTTGACATCATAAACTTATTCTAATTAGCGACCGCAAGTGATCTCCATGACTTACAGACACCGCTGAATGCAAAAAAATCAAAAAGTCCCAAGTGGATCATGATTAAAAACAGTAAATCAGGGTCAAAGTTTGACCATGATTCTGGATCAGCATTCTTCCGTTTTCCAGTTATTCTTCTAGTATTGGCCATTCCTTCATTTGCAAAAGAACAATTATAATTCAAGCTATTGGTAAATGCAAAATTCCACATAATATGCAAAAAATGTAAGCATGGAATAAGCATATAAAGATGCTACACTTCTGGAATCTAATCAAATAATACAAAAGGCATCAAGACTATATTTGCATATTTTTTTGGGAACAAGTGTTGATTTCAAGCCAACCCAAAAAAGGAAAGCTCAAGGAAAATAAATGCCATTTTCAGTTAAATCAAATAAAATTCTATATCTTTCATGTGAGATCCAAGTGTTGAATGCGCTGTTTCAGCATACAAATTACAACAGCTCAGTTTGCATGCTAAATCACAATCAACTCTGAAAACTCAAATCAGGTCAGATTAGGTCAAAAATTTGACACCAAACAACTGGCAAAAAGGTCAGATTTCTCGATTGAAATCTAACAAAAAATTCAAATATGGTAACAATTAAAATAGGCATGTTATACCTGCAAATCTAAATCGCAAAGGCGCGACACTGGCGTTTAGGAGAAATAAGAGTGTGAAATGAGAAATGAGTGTTGGGGTGGGCGATGTACTCGAGACAATTGTGACTAGCGAGGAGGCACAAGAGAAATATAAGTGTTAAATGGGAAATGAGTGCTAAAAAGAGAGTTAGATTTTAATGAGAAATTACAATAATACCCCTTAACAAAAGAATTGCCGATAGGCGTGACTTCACAAGTGATTCAGTGTGTGTCCACAACAGAATCCATATGGTATGTGTATGTTTAATTGCCTGTGGCTGTAGGCAATTTTTCATGAAGAAACTTTATTATCTAAATCAAGTGCACACATAAGACAAACTTACCACCATATATCTAAAGTAAAGCTTACTTCTACAACACCTCACACTAGGGGTGAGCAAGTTAACCATTATAACCGATAACCGAATCATAACCGACATAACTGAACCGTTATTAACCGATAACCGGCATAACCGATAGTTGCGGTTATGAAACTTTGTGTTGGTACAGTTTTGTGTCTGTAGCTTGTTCTTACGTTTTGTATGTCTGTACGGTTTTTGTTCTACGAGTCTGTATGTATTTGGTTGAGTCGGCCAAGTCAAGATATCCTCCTATTTTGACTTAGCACGAGTTTACTTTGTATGTGTTGTTAAACAGCTGCATGTTGCAGTCTGTATGTTTGTCTGTGATCTTGGTGAACTATGTTGACTGTCTGTACAAGGGTAACCCACGAAGAATCCACATTCTTCGTAGGACAACATGCATAATGAACAACTAATTGTTCTTTGATCAAGAAGGCCACGAAGAACTATTCTTCGTGGTATTGATGGTTCGTTGTGAATACCCACGAAGAATCATTCTTCATGGGATGTCCAGTTGTTCGTTGGCCAGCAGCCTTCTTCGTAGGGCTGCTGGTTTACCTTGCCTATATATACAGAACCACTTTGCTCAGTTTCACTAAGAGAGCACTTAGAGAGTTTGTTCACTGTGTGTATGTGTAAACTTGTTCTCTTCCATTAACCTAAAGATAGTGAATCTTTTGGTAACTTGTGTTTGCTTTACATACGTTGTTCTGCATCGGTTTGCATTCACACTTGGATTCCGCACTCGTGTGTGTGTTAACTAACAAGGAAGTAGGTTATCTTGAACCTCCAAGTGGACCTACGAGTGGTATCAGAGCTTTGGCTCTCTTCCTTGTTCAAAACCGAGGAAAACCTTGTATGTGAGCTTGTTTGTGAAGTGTTCTTGAAGGATTTTTGAACTTGAAAGCTAGAAAAGTTAGTTTTCCCATAAATATTGTTGAAAAGTCTGTGTTAAACTTGATATTTGAAGATAATCTTTACTAAAACTTGACTAAAACAAGTGTAGACATGTTAAGGTTTAGTTTTCTTTAGAATTTCGTTCAAATTTTGTGTTCGACAAATTTTCCGGCAAGAGTTACACCAGAAAAGTCACCGGAAAAAGGTTGGTGAAGATAAGGTGTTCAAAGGATCCACTGGACAATAGGTTGTTCGAAATCTTAACTTTTTAACTAAAACTGGAAACAAAATCTTTACTTTATTCTTTGTCAGAAAAAGAATGTTTCTATTTTAGAAAAAATCTAACCAACCAGATCCCTGCGAAGAACCATTGGCAACGAACAATCAAATACCTGCGAACAACCTCCTGCGAACAATCACTCGACGAAGAATAATCCTTCGTCGTTTCTAACTGACGAAGAATCATTACTCTTCGTTGATCAAGTCTCCAACGAAGAACCAGTTCTTCGTGGACATTGATTCTTCGTAGACAACTGTTGTTCATGGATATGCATTCTTCGTCCATTGTTTCTTTGTTGAAAGTGTGTTACAGTTTTTTTTTCACTAAGAGTTCATAACTTGCTCAAATTTAACAACTTTGAATTTTCAAGTTAATATCTTGTTTTAATTAATCAAAATGAGCTCTAATCCTTGGGATTGGGGCAGTGCGACCAGTACAAGTCAAGGTACTTCACAATCAAGCCCGACATGTCATGGGTCAAAGGACTTATGCCTCAACAAGCCTCAGTGATTACCGCTAGTCAGTGGCTTGTGTCGCAAACCAAACCAAAGCGTTCAAACTTTACTAATAAGCGAAAGTGAAGCGGATAGTAACAATCGTCCACCCAAACAGAATCTTGTGAATGATTATTCCGCATGAAAGGGACGTTTTCATACATATGTCCTTGTCAAAATACTGAGTTATGGACATGTTTTACCACGCCCTACAATGTCACACTTGAAGAAGTTGGTTCTAACCCAACTACATTGGCAAGCATGACCGAATCGGACAAGAAGGCTTATGACCTTGAGAAGAAGGCCTTTGCAATTCTCACACAAGCTCTTCACAAACATGTCTATCATCAGTTCATCTATTGTACTTCCACCAAGAACTTGTAGGATACAGTAGGAAGCAAGAGGTGAGGGAAATGCAGCTACACGAAAAGTTCAGCACGACTTGCTGAAGAAGGAGTTTGAAGGTTTCTTGTTTATGAAAAATGAGACGCTAAATGATATGAAAACTCGATTTTATCACTTGCTAAGTGAAATGTACTCATATCATGTGAATGCATCTCAACAGGAAATAGTATCAAGGATTTGCTGATGCGTTGCGACCAAAGTGGGGTCACTTCAAAGATTTACTCAAACACACTAGAGTGTTAGATATAATTACAATCTATGAATTCATTCAAAGTTGGAAAACAAGGATGAAGAGGAAATTCGAAAAGCAAAAAGGGTTCCAGTTCCTCAGAATCCATAAATGTATTTTGGCGGAATCAATGCAGGTGTTGGTACTTCTTCGCAATCGAAATTACAAACGCATTTGTATCAAATGCAAATCCGTTAATGCCACCACCACCAAAACCAGATCAATCAACCAATCATACAGTCAAGGATTTGACCTAGTGCTTTCTTACCAAAACCTCAAGATTTTGGTGCTCAACAAGCAACACAACAAGCCTGTTATGGAAACAATTTCCAACTTCAAAGTCCCAACACTGTGAGATTTGATACCTCACACCTTTCCAAGGTGAGTGTAGAAGTTGCTAAGGAATACATGGAACTTCTAAACACCATGGTTAGTGCTTTGTGGTTTGGTAGCTGGTCAAATTGGAAACATTAATTTGACAAATGAGGACATTGACAAAGACGAGATGGATCTTATGGATATCAAATGGCTTTTGTGAGTGCAGTTCGAAGAGCAAAGGATTATATGGCTAGAACAGGGAGAACAAGTCTGGAGAGCAAAAGGGATACTAAGTACGACTTTGATAAGGATGCTGTTACTTGTTTCAATTGTGGTGAAAAAGGACATTTCAAACGAGAATGCACAAGACCTGCGAACAAGGAAATCAAAACCCTTTCAGAAACCAAACTACATCCAACACCACCCAAGTGAATAATGAAAGAGGAATAGTGGTTGTCAACAACCCAAATCAAGCAGGGTCTTCCAATACAAACCGAGCATTGGTGGTACAAGCTGATGAAGGATGCGACTGGTCGTTCAACTGGGTATGGTAATCAAGGGAGTACTGCCTGCTATGCCAAAGTCATCAATCATGTGCAATCAGTCTAAAGGGATGAAGCTTCCGAAGATGATGACATTCAGTTACAGCGGTACTTCAGATGAAGAAAGTTCAAGTGTAGGAGGGTATGGTTCGGATCTTGAAGTAAAATGGATATTGATGCTAAGGTTGAGGGTCTCCTCAAAGAAGCTGAAAAGCACAACCAGAAATTGGTGCTAGTCAAGAAGGCGAAGTTGCAGCAAAGGAAGTTGAAAAGCTGTTCAACAGGGATGCATCTTTCTCTTGCAACACCGCATTATGGCAAATGTGTCAGCCTCAACAAGTCAGGTACACTCTGATACTACTCGAGTGTGCAATGATTGCTCTGTTCTAAAACAGAAGTTTGAAACTACAAATCTTCATAATCATCAATTTAGTGATTGAACTATCGAAATGCAAAGAAGCTAACTTGGCCTTAACAAGAAACGAAAAGGATTTCAAAGATGTAATTGATACATTAAAGGAAGCGTTCTGAGTTAACCAAAACGGTTTTAAACAAGCAAAAAGGTATTAATAACAATATTATCATTGAAGAAACCAAGAAGGAGTTAGTAATTGCAAAATGTGAGTATGAAGCGATCAAGCTCAAACTGGAAAGTTACTAAATTCCCAGTATGTGCTTGATCACATCATCGATGTTCAAAAGCTAAAAGGAAATGTGACATGCATCGGATATGAGTCGTGTCCGCCCCTTTTAAGACACAACTATTCCAAGATGCCCGATGAAGAGGAAATGCCTCGATTTGAACCTTCTGTACCACTCAAGCCTGATGAGTTTGCCGCAGGGTTAGGGTTCAAATTAGATGAGTTTTCTAATGAAATCAAGCAGTCTGATAAGTCATCCTCTGAAAAAAGTCCTCCAGTAGTTGAGGATGCCGAAACATCAGACGATGAATCAGACATTATCGAGCAAGAACAATCTCTTAACAATAAGAAGGGAGTGGAAATTCCAGTTGAGAATCACATCTTATGTGATCCTCCCACTCCAGTTGTTAAGTCTGTTGTTAAACAAGAGATTGATCCTGTTAAGTCAGTTGAAGCGCTCATTTCTACCTTTGAAAGTAACAAATTGCTCATACGTTGGTTGATGATGAGAGATTTTACTCAAACAAGGACTTCCTTATCAGAAATGTCAATCCAGCCTTGATTGATCAAGTTTTTGAAAATTCAACAAAAAAGTTTTTGGGAAAGAAAAGTTCGAATGTTATCGTAACTCAATGTGAAAATTACCTCTCAAACCTCAACAACCAACGGCTTCCAAAGGAAAGCAACAAGAAAATGGAGTCGATAACTCTAAAGTCTCAAAACCTAAGGGTAATCGGAAATCGACTAGAAACAAGAAGAAGCAAAAGGATGTAAAATTTGTGAGTTCAACGGTACTGATAAAATCGAGACTTTAGAAACCTCATCTAATACGGATTTTGTTAACAAAGTCAAGATTTTGAAACAAAATGAACAAAACAATTCACCCAACATACCAACGGGTGTGATAGTGAACCTAGTACCTCACGGCCAACAAGTTCTATATCCGTCAGAAAAATTCATCTCCTAAGTTTGTTAGAGGAGATCGTGTTTTAGATGTAGTGAGTTTGGACACATCATCAAAAATTGTACAAACTCACCCAAACCAAAGTTTGTGGATAATGCTCCACGTGAGAAAGTAGAACAACGACGATTGGTATCTCCTAAACAAGATAAACGAGTCGTTAAAGAACAAGAAGCTAAACAAAAACGAAAAGATGTTAAAGCTCTTGAAAAGGCATTAAAACCGGAAGTTGTCAAAAGGGAACCAAGTTCCTCAAATGTGTCAAAACCAGAATCTTCAAAATCTGTAAATAATGCAAATAAATCTGGTAAGTCACAAAAGTCATCTTGGAAACCTAAGTCGGATAAAATCACAGGGGAGGTATTTCATTTCCAAATCATCAAGAAATTGAAATCACATTTCTTGATGATAAGGGGCGACCCAAGACCACTAAGGCTTGGGTCCCCATCTCCAACTAATTGTGTAATCTCATGTGTAGGTGCTTCAGGAGGAACTATCTAACAGTCACTGGATCGTTGATAGTGGGGCATCTAGGCACATGGCAGGCGATCTTATACTTCTGTATGATGTGAAAAACATTAGAGGAGGCTATGTCGCTTTTGCTGGAGACAAAGGTGGATACATCACTGGAGAGGGTATGATTTCTAATGGTGTGGTGAGTTTCGACAAGATCAATTATGTGCAACAAATTGATCACAATCTTCTTAGTATGTCTCAAATTTGTGACAAGAAGTTTACCGTGCATTTTGATGATGCTAGCTGTTATGTGTTAAACCCGGTTTTAAAATCCCAAAGGATGGATTCTTCTTTCGGCTCCAAGGATAAATGACTTGATATGAGCCAAGCGATTACGACGACTGTACAAGTTACCTGTTCGTTTCTAAAGCTACCGAGAAGGAGTCTATCTCATGTCACAGACGGATGGGACATATTCACTTGAGGAAGATGAACCATCTGGTGAAAAACAATCTTGTGAATGGTGTGCCTGTCAAAAACTTTCATCTTCAAGACGTCTGTGTATCATGCCAGAAAGGAAAGCAAGCGAAGAAATCACACCCTAGCAAGAAAGTCAATACCGTTAACATGCCATTGGAACGTCTTCATATGGACCTTTTCGGACCTATGAAACACAAGACAACCTTTGGTGATGCTTACTGCTTGGTAGTTACGGATGACTACTCAAGATTTTCATGGATAGCGGTGATGGCGCACAAAAGCGAGACTCCAGATATTCTCAAGAATCTCTTTACCCTCATTGAAAACTTGTACAACTTGAAGATAAGGAGGATTCAAAGTGACAACGACACTGAGTTTAAGAATAGGGTTATGGATGAGTATTGTGTTTCCAAAGGTATTTTGCATGAATACAGTTCTCGCTATACTCCTCAACAGAATGGTGTTGCTGAAAGGAAGAATCAGACGCTTATAGAAACTGCTAGAACTATGTTAGTGGAATCACAACTTCGAGTTCAATTTTGGGGGGAGGTTGTGGCAACTGCGTGCTATACACTAAATAGAGTTCTTACAGTAAAGAGACATGGTAAAACCTGCTTTGAACTGCTGCACTGTCGGAAACCTGATGTATCTTTTTTGGAACCTTTTGGAGCTCCATGCACTATGATGGAGCAAACTGAAAAATTTAGAGCAAAGGCGATCGAAGGCTTTTTCCTTGGGTATGCTACTCCAAATTTTAGAGCCTGGAATTTATCTACTCGAAAGGTAGAGGAAAGGGGTGAAGTAAAGGTTCAACGATACACTGAGTCTGTTAGGGCTCCGGGATATCCGTGGATGTTTGACTATGATGCTATTTTTGGTTCCTTTAATCTGCCAACTTTTGATGAAGCCACTGCAGCAACACAGATGTTGTTGGAAAGTGATACTGCAATTGATTCATCATTGGTGAGACCGATTATTGTTAATCCTCAAGCTTCAGCATCGGTTAACAATATTGGTCAAAATGAGGTGTTTGAAGATGCAGCAGATTACAATGTTTCGTCTGAAGATGAAGAGTATCACGATGCAAATGAAGCTACATCAATTCCTGTTCAAGGTGTCTCTGAAGGTGCTTCTGTGGATCACAATGTAGGTACCGGTGAAGGTAATGCTTCAACGTCTTCGGCGATGCCAGATATTGATCTGGTAGTTGATTTGAACTTCAACAATTTGGGTATCAATGCTCGTGTTCCTGATGTGCCAGAAACTCGAATTCATAATACTCATCCTCAAAGAATATTATAGGAAATGTTCAAAGCGGTGTGTAGACACGTAACCAGTTAAGAAACAATCAGAATGCTGGATTGTATGCAGCTATCAGAGAATCTGGGGAGCAAAACGATTGGTCTTTCGCATGCTATGTTTGTCCAAGTAGAACCAAAGTCTTGGAAAGAAGCATTAAAGGAAGATTCATGGTGGAAGCCATGCAGGAAGAACTTCAACAGTTCCAAAAGTTGGGAGTATGGAAACTGGTTGACAGACCTGAGAACTATAAGAAGATTGGCACAAGATGGGTGTTCAAGTGCAAACGGGATGACCGAGGTGTTGTTGTGTGTAACAAGGCAAGATTGGTTGTTCAGGGCTTTGCACAAGTAGAAGGCATTGATTATAATGAGGTTTATGCACCAGTGGCATGTCTTAGGCAATAAGGATTTTCTTGGCTTATGCGTCCTATCAAGAAGTTCACTGTGTATCAAATGGATGTTTAAAGTGCATTTCTTCATGGTGTGGTTGAAGAAGAGGTATATGTTCAGCAACCGCCTGTTTTGAAGATCCAATGCATCCTGATAAGGTTTGGCTTCTAAACAAGGCGTTGTATGGTCTTCATCAAGCTCCGAGGGCTTGGTATGAGACTTTGTCTTCGTATCTTCTCAAGAATGGTTTTCGAAGAGGTTTGATTGACTTCACTCTTTTCATCAAGGAAAGGGGTGATGATTTGTTGTTGGTTCAAGTGTATGTGGATGATATCATCTTCGGGTCTACAAATGATGAAATGTGCAAAGAATTCGAGCGGGTGATGCAAGAGAAATTTGAGATGAGCGCAATGGGAGAAATGAACTTTTTCTTAGGTTTGCAGGTACATCAATCTAACTAAGGGGTCTTCATTCATCAGATAAGTACGTCGGGGATATTCTCAAGCGATTAAGATGGAAGATTTAAAGCTCGTTGGAACTCCATTAGCTCAGAATCATGGGATTACTCCTGAGGGATCCATCTCTTTATCGTGCAATGATTGGATCTCTCATGTATCTCACAGCATCAAGACCTGATATTATGTATCCGACATGTCTACTTGCTTGTTATCAATCAAATCCAAAGTCTTCTCACTTCATCGCTGTAAGAGGATTTTTCGTTATCTGAAGGGATGTCCAGACACTGGTCTTTGGTACCCTAACGACGATAACTTCGGGTTGATCGCCTTCAGTGATTCTGATCACGATGGCTGCAAAATTGATGCAAAATCAACATCGGCAGGATGTCAGTTTCTTGGAAATCGTTTAGTCACGTGGCAATGCAAAAGCAAACCTGTGTGGCTACTTCAACTTGTGAAGCTGAGTATATTGCAGCTTCTAGTTGTTGTTCCCAGGTTTTATGGATCCAACAGCAGATGCGCGACTATGGTTTTGAATTTCTAACTACTCCTATTCATGTTGATAATGAAGCTGCTTTACATATTACTGTAATCCTGTACAGCACTCGAAAACAAAACACATCGAAATTAAGTATCATTTCATACAAGATTGTTATGAAAAGAAACTTATCGATGTTGTTAAAATTCACATGATCACCAACGTGCCGACTTGTTTACAAAGGCTTTTGATAAATATCGATTTGATTATTTGCTTTTGATAAATGGCATTAAGGTGAAACCCGAGTAAATCATCATCGACTAATCATTTTGTAAATATTTTCTTAAAAACGTCAAAAATACAAAAAGATTTCTTTGTTTATTTACATTTTGCTTTTTAGGGGGAGAAAATTTCAAGAAAATACAAAAACATGAGAAAATTCTCAAAAATACAAAAATATGTCTTTCTTTTATTTACTTTCTGCATTTAAGGGCGAGAAAATTTAGAAAAATAAAAAACAATAGAAAATTGAAAAACCAAAATGAGTTTCTTGAAAGATAAGAGAAGATGATGATACACCTGTGGTTAGTCAAGTGCGGTAAAAAATGCAAAATGAAATGATAAGTAGCTTTACTAACGATGTACCGGTAGACTCACAATCAGACTAAAATGTGCAGGTTGATATAAACTTAACAAACTGAAGGTCAGGTGGGAACCATTCATTGGCATATGGTCTTGGTACCGAAATTTTGTTTGATAGTATGCCAAGTTCTGAAATGCGTGGTGCTTATGTTGTTTATCATCTGGGTATCATGGTTGAATCTTTTACCAAAAACAACGGGGACCCAAGTCGAGAACTTCCATGATGCCATACATACGTGTAAATATTGCATACGACCATCAATAAGTGACAATCATATCACATCCACCAAAACGAGTAAGTGATAAAATATCCCAGTTTGTTGCGGGTGTCAAGGTCGTCTCTTTGTCGGTACGATGGTACTAACCTGTTCATGGACTTGCACTTGTGCCCTGCATGCATTCGAAAATCAAGTTCCTCATCAATAAGTGATTCACATACGGCTTGTTTTCATCCAAAACTAAGTGAGTATCTCACATCATATACGTTAAAACAGATGATAAGCGGTATACTCGCCGGTAAGACGAATTCTTGTGCATGTCTTGATTCGGGAATGTGTCGTGAAGTGGATGAACACCGGCTAGTAAGTATAAATCATACATCAAATCATATCTCTCAAACGTGATTACATCTGATAAGTTGAGTTTATGTGGACAACAATATCGGTAATCGAGGTAAAATGCTTATCGAAAGTAAAATGAATTTAGAAAATCATGCTTGACCAAACCGTAAGCTGGTATGATTCTCTTACCTTGAAACTCGCAAAAGATGTTTAAGTAGTGTATAGTGTAGTTCGTGGTTATTTAACATAGGTTGTTTTATTCTAGATATTTTAGTCTTACCGTTAATTTTCGTTTAGTCGATTGAAGCTCGAATGGTTTCTACCGGTGAAGTCCTAAAATCAACCATGCTTAAACAACACAACTTCATAAAGGTCTGAATGCATTTTGTTAAATTCAAAGATGTTCAAAATATGTTCTTTTAAAATAACTTCATAAGTTGGTACTGGTGTTCAGCGAAGAATCCTTCCGATGAAGAATTATATCGACGAAGAATGGGATTCTTCGTTGAAATGAGTTGGGCCCAAGTGTTGAGTCCAGTAACTGATTGTTCGTTGGCCCACATAGGATTCTTTGTAGAAACCCTCAACGAAGAATTGTTCTTCATCGAGCTGAATGTTTGTCGAAGAGGCGGTGGGTCAGGGGTGGTTAAAAGGAATGGCCCCTCACCAAACCCCATCACTTTTTCAAAATCATCTTTTTACCTTATCCCTTCTCTCTCAAAAACCCATACACACTGTTCATCTTCTTCTTCAAGAAGAAAAGACATCTTTACTCTTTATCATTTTTGTTGTTTGGGTTCTTAATCAATCTGAGGTAGGACATTCACATTGTTTCATTTTAAGTCTTACAAACAAGATCTTGACAATATCCATCTTGACAAAAACCTGTTATTACAACCATGAATGATATTACCTAAAATTATGTTTTAATCTTTATGTTTTCTAGAACAAAATCATGTGTTGTTTTGAATTTCATGTAGATGTAAACATTCGAGTGGTTTGTGGTAATGTTGGTTTAACAGATGGGTTTTCGCAAAACAGTTAAGGAAGTGGGTTTTTACTGTAATGTTGAAACTTTGTGTTCTTGATAAGGATGTTGGAAAAGTTAATGAACTGGATGATTGATCTTGTTTGTCAGAAATTTTTAACCATGTGGGTGTTTGTATCTGCATGTCTTAACTGTGAGGTAATTTCAATGAAGAAACAGTCGACGAAGAACTTCTCCAACGAAGAACTAAAGTGGACGAAGAATCATTCTTCGTTGATCTTAGTTGTTCGTTGATAACTGGGACGACGAAGAACCCAAGTCAACGAAGAATCCTTCTTCGTTGACCATGGTTCTTCGTAGTCTCTATATGGTTCGTGGAAGCCTGAGTCTACGAAGAATCATTCTTCGTTGACGAAGACTGTTAGTTGGACATATACAATTCTTCGTCAACTGTTTGAATGTTCGCTGGAATATTGTTCATAGACAGTGAGTATCACAGTGAATTAAGGGTTGTTCATTGGAATAACTAATGTTCACAGTAGATTCACTGTTTCCACAGTTAGCATGTTATGAGTCTGATTTCAACATTAATCTATCTTTCTTCACATTGTGGGTATGTTTTGTATAGAATGGCTCCTAAAGGTCAGAAGCGAAAGTCCGCTATGAAGAAGGAGGATAAAAGTGAGGTTGAAATTATGTCGGAATCTCGACATAACATGATCGCATACTTGGATCCGGAAAACAAACTTGCTGATTATGCTGGAATCATGAAATGGTTAAGGGAATCAAGGATCAATGACGCCATCACTCATCAAACTGTCAAATACAAGTCCCTGGTCAAAGCCTTTTGGGATTCAGCGAAAGTTGAAGAGATTGACGGAATGGAAGTTATAAGAGGACATGTGAGCAATCAAGACGTTATTGTTTCAGCTGAGCTTCTCAACACGGTATTACAGCTTCGTGATGACCCTCATGCGCCATACCCAGTTCCAATAATGTGTCAAAGAGGATGTTTGCTGCGTATGAAGTGTACTGGAGATATATTTGGAAATCAGTTTAACAAGTCGGGTTTACCTCGTCGTTACAAGTTTCTGTTACATGTGTTGATACAATGTTTGAGCAATCGACGAAGTGGTTATGATATGGCAAATCCGAACTTAGTTGGGTTGATGGTGGCCTTGGTGCTGAACAAGCCGTTTAGCATATCTAAGTATATATTTTCCAACATGAAAGAAAATCTATCAAGAACAGGAGCCGTCACAACAGGAAGCAAATTCTTGATGTATCCTAGATTTCTGCAGATGGTATTGAATGTCCAACATCCCGATCTTCCTAGAGAGGATAATGAAGTTCTGAAAATGGAGCCAATGACAGAACGTTCATTGAATATTTTTAAAGGATACGCTGCAAAAAGTTACAAGGTAAGCGATCCTCCTCGAAGGTTATTTGGATTTCTGGAAAAAGATTCATACGTAGCACCGGCAAATGACAAGTGGCGACACGATAACAACGACTCCAACAATGAAGAGCCTACTTTAAGAAAAATGCTTGAAGATAGATTTGGGAAAAAGAGTGATGATGATGATAGCGATGGTGGTGATGGTGGGAGACGGTGGTGATGGCGGTGATAGTGGTGCTGCATCAACTGGTGTTGACTTGGGAAAGCAACCGGAAAGTGCCATAGATGTTGAAGAGGAAGATAATCCTCCTGAACCTGGTTATGAATATTATCTTGATGATCGTGGTGTTCGACGGGTTAGAAGGATTAGTACTGAAAGAACTGAGGTTGACCCTGATTATGTTCCTTCTGACACTGAATCGGAGAAGGCTGGAAAGAAGCAAGTTGGTCTCCGTCAAAGAAAAAGAGTCGAAAAACAATTGGCTCATCATCAGTGCAACCGGAATCTACTCCACAATCTGATCCTTCAACAGGACCAATACCAGAAGAAGTCCTCACTGCCGAGGAGACTGAAGCTTTGGTAGCTTCTCCTTGTAGGTCATCGGGAACTGTAACTGCTACTGTTAGTCCACGACAACCTCCTCCTCAGTTTACAGCCCCTGCTGCTACTCAAGCTGCTCATGAGAGAACTCGCAAACAAAGTTCAGAGTCACTTGAGGAAAGATTTGAGCACAGAATGATAGCAAGAAAATACGCTTTTTGTTCACACAGCTTCAGGCGTCGACAGCCCAAGTAAACCGTCATATGGGTTTTATGTCTACAACAAGAAACACCACGGTTAAACAACAGATGGAGATCAACACTTTGAGGGCAACTGTTCAGAAACAGCAGGCAGAAATCATACAGTTGAGGGCTGAGAATGCTCGACTGCAAGCTGCAGATGAAGAACGTGTAAGAAAATTGCAGCAGATGCGAGTGGTTGACAACACTCGGGGTATAGAGATGAACAGAATGAAAGAACGGAGCACGGAGTTACTACGTTCTAGTGAGAAGCTCTCTGGGAAGTACACAGAGATAACCAACTGGTATGACTCGAGAAACAAGACCATAGCTGAGAATGTAAAACAAATGGCTGGTAGATATGAACTTACAAGAAAACGGGTCAACGTGTTGTGGGCTGATAGATGTAAGGCACAGGAAGTTCTACAAAAGCGGGATCATGATAGTGAAGATCCAGGAAATCCTGATGTGTCTGCTTTGTTTGCTCAACCAGAAGGTTCTGCTTCTACCCCAGCTGGTGCTTCAAGTTTTGTTCAAGTTGTTGCTGGCTCTGGGTGTGTTCAAGAAGAGTTGGAGAAGATAGATCTGCAGATGGTTCTAGTGTAGAATCTAGATGATGTGGTTATTAATGAAGGTTCAAAATTTGGTCAGGTTGTTTCTACTTCTGTTGGATTTGATGTGCCACCGCTACAGTCTCTACATCCTGTTACCGGTGAGGAGTTAGAGGAAGGGGAGTTTGTTTCTGAACTCTCTCAAGAACAGATTTTGAAACTCAAAGAATTAAAAGAGGTAGACAAAGCTACCATTGACGAAATTCCTAGTGAACCCAGGGTAGGAAATGTCGAAGGGTTGGAAGAAATTGTGTTTGATGGAGATGTTGGAAAGTCAAAGTATGTATGTGATGGCGGGTCTGTGTTTGAGCCATTTGACAGCGACTGGCTTCGTGAGAATGTAGATGATATCCATGAAAAGTTGAAAGGTAGAGATACATCTGACATTCCAGCTGACTCTTTTGAAGAATGGCGGAAGCAGTTTCTTGCAAAGGCGAAAAAGCCATCTCCTCTTCCTGCTCAAGTTGATTACTTTAAGTACCAGAAGGATCAGCCACATGGAAGGATCCTTAGTTGGATGTTTGTGAAAGACATTCACTGCATGGCGGTGAAAAGAGAACACATAATCTAGTACTTTAATTCTTTACTAAGCATTTTAACTTTGCCCTTTTATTATGTCGCAACGCTATCAAAGTTAAATCTGATCAACATATCCAACTACGAAGGAGCATCATTGTTTGCAAAGAAGATAAGAATTGAGCGAAGACGAGGTTGGAAGGATGAAATGTACAAGCCTCAGTTCCGAATGCATGAGCAGATAAAGTATACGCTGGATCCAGATACCAGCACAGCTCATTACAAGCTTGTGTATCAGCCGGTGAAAGCATTAGAGAAGATTCCTCTCATGCCCATGCCTCAAGATTTTCTAGGGAATATGAAGCTTTGGTGTTACGACTCAGATACTCAAGAAGCGGTTATCGTGTTCAAGAACGATGAAGACAACTTCCGCATGCTTGATCCGATGTGGATTGTAAACATGTCATCCCGCGACATCAAGACCCTCCTTCAACACGATATCTTCTATGAAGACAAGGATGCGTACCAAGCGTTGCTATTTCAACGCATCGCTTGTTTTTGTTTCTACCGAGGTATTCATGCCGGAAGTTCATGGACCGAAGCGCACAAGCAGTGAAGAGAGAAGACCAAGCTATAGACAAGGGGGAGTTTGTTGGTACAGTTTTGTGTCTGTAGCTTGTTCTTAGCTTTTGTATGTCTGTACGGTTTTTGTTCTACGTGTCTGTATGTATTTGGTTGAGTCCGCCAAGTCAAGATATCCTCCGATCTTGACTTAGCACGACGTTTACTTTGTATGTGTTGTTAAACAGCTGCATGTCGCAGTCTGTATGTTTGTCTGTGATCTTGGTGAACTGTGTTGACTGTCTGTACAAGGGTAACCTACGAAGAATCCACATTCTTCGTAGGACAGCATGCATAACGAACAACTGATTGTTCGTTGATCAAGAAGGCCACGAAGAACTATTCTTCATGGTATTGATGGTTCGTTGTGAATACCCACAAAGAATCATTCTTCTTGGGATGTCTAGTTGTTCGTTGGGCAGCAGCCTTCTTCGTAGGGCTGCTGGTTTACCTTGCCTATATATACAGAACTACTTTGCTCAGTTTCACTAAGAGAGCACTTAGAGAGTTTGTTCACTGTGTGTATGTGTAAACTTGTTCTCTTCCATTAATCTAAAGATAGTGAATCTTTTGGTTACTTGTGTTTGTTTTACATACCTTGTTCTGCTTCGGTTTGCATTCCCACTTGGATTCCGCACTCGTGTGTGTGTGTGTTAACTAACAAGGAATTGGGTTATCTTGATCCTCCAAGTGGACCTACACTTTGGTTAACCGATATAACCGAAACCGAACCGAACTTGTAATGTTAAGTCTATATAATACATTTATGTTTTACATTAGAGTGTTTTACTAAGATTAAAGTATGGTATTAACAAAATAATCTTGGTGTTGACACCCTTTATTTTGATGAAAAATTAAGGTGTTATGACCCTAACTTTTTATGTTGAGAGTTACCTTATTAAAAAGAATCCAACATCTAGTTTAACCAAAAAATGTAGTCTTGGTTATGTTATAAAAAATGTCAAAGCTAAGTTCAAACTATGCACACCCCTAACACTACTAGAAAAACAGGAGATTTCCTACCAAAATTTCCGACAAAAAAAATTTAGTCGGAATTTCCGACTAAGTACCGACAAACTTCCAACTAGAATAAAAGTCAAACTTAGCACCTAATTTCCGACCGTTTACCGACAAAGAAAAAAGTCGTCGGAAATTTGAAAAAGAGTCCCGACAAAATAAAACTAAAAAGAAACTTCGTAGGAAAGTTGTCGGAAATTTTCGGACCAGTTTCCGACTAAATCAATTATTATTTTCTTAGTTAATTATGCGGAGATGTATATGTGTATGTAAATGTATTTCTTGTGTCTATATGCATGTGTATGTGTGTATAACTATGTAGTTGTCTTGGTGTATACACATACACACACATATATATATATATATATACACACACACAAACACACGCCTACTTACAATAGTAAAGTCCTAGTCTAAGTAATGGGTCCCGATAGCGTACACACACGTATGAATAGGTATAATTAGACGTATAAGTAGGTAAAGCAAAAGCATTTCATGTGGTAACTAAGGTCTACAAAGTATGGAATCGAAAAAACCATGTCGAAGGTTGAAAAACCAAAAAAACGGAAATGGGTGTCGGAAAATGGTGGGAAATTTCCGACCGTTTACCGACGAAACACAACGTTTCCTCGGAAAGTTGTCGGAAATTTCCGACTAGTTTCCAACTATAACATTTATTATTTTCTTATTTAATTATGCGGAGGTGTATATGCATATTAAGTGTATTTTTTGTGTCTATATGCATGTGTTTGTGTGGATAACTATGTAGTTGTCTCGGTGTATACACACACATACACACACATATATATATATATATATATATATATATATATATATATATATACAAGCACAAACCTACTAATACAACGGTAAAGTCCTAGTCTGAGTAATGGGTCCCGATAGCATACACACACGTATGAATAGGTATAATTACACGTATAAGTTGGTAAAGAAAAACTATTTCATGTGTAACTAAGGTCTACAAAGTATGGAATCGAAAAAACCATATCTAAAGGTTAAAAAACCGAAAAACAGATATGGTTGTCGGAAAATGGTCGGAAATTCCCTGAAGAGAATGTTTCTAAAGTGGTGAAGAAAATAGGTGGTAGAAAGAAAAGTTCAGCTAAAACCACACTGAAAAAAACTTGTTCTCCGATGTTTAAGAACAAACAAAAGAAAGACACGAGTTTAAGATTGGTTCATGAACCTGATGTAGATAAGACAGAACCTGCCAATGATCCAGTCAATGTTGAAAATGTTAAAGTTAAACAAGGTACACTAGTAGTTGTGGAAGAGGTGGTAAATATTGAGAAAACCAAAAGTATTCCCATCAAAACACCTACACCTACACCTCCAAAGTCAACACCATCACAACCTTAATCATCAAAAGATCAAGCTGGTCCTTCACCATCACAACAATTTCAACATCAAATCTTGATGATCTAGGAGATTTTGATTACTTCAATGAGCCAAACGATGAGAAAATCATCGATTTACAAATACAAATTGATTTGCTGAATGTAAGGGTTGATAGTCTTGCCAAAGAAGTTGATAGATTAAGGGGAAAAAATGAAGAACAACAAGCCAAGATTAATAAAAGTTATGAGAGAAGAAGAACTCATGCAAGTATGTTGTTAAAGTTTATAGACTATTTCAAGGTTCTTGAATATAAATTCAATATGAATTTTGATGTGGAAGTGAAGTTAATGAAGGAAATGCAAAAACAAAATGAAGAAGCTGAAAAAGTACAAAGCGAAGATGGCCCATCAATATTGAAGCAACAGTTTCTGAAATTGTTCAACAACTAGTAGTCACAGAAAAGTAACCAGTAGTGGTTATGACTGAAGCTGAAGTTGATCCTCTAGTGTCAAATCCTGAAGTTACTGAACCATATGTTGAGCCACAAATGACAAGTCAAGATGCTCGTGTAATTGATGCTTTATATGAATCAGAGGAGAAAGAAGAAAATGAGGAGGATGAGGAGAAAGTTGGTTGTATGTGATGATATAGATATGTCTTTCTATAATGATAATGATGATGATGGTTATGATAGTGGTCATGGTCAAGGTGGTGGTAAAATAAACAAAGATTTTGAAGCTGATGAATCACAAATGCAATCAAAAGAAATAGACTCAAAGACTACTGAAGGTCAAAGTTCATTACAACGACATGGGGAGTCTAAGAAAAACAAAGATATGGTTGTATTTACTGAAAAGTTTACAAGAGTTATTACAGATGCAGCACATCTGTTACTCCAGATAGTCCTGTTGCTTCACAATTTCTTGAAAAAAACTATGAAATTAAAGAAGAAGAATATAAGCATACCTTTATTTATTTTAAACCTTGCTTGGTTAACTAAAACCGAACTAGATGTTATATAAATTTGTGGAGTTACCCCATTGAATGTTAAACCCAAAACCCTAAACAAAGTTTGAAGGGTGTTAAGCATATATAAGATACGCAAAGTGGTATTGAAAACCTAAATTAGTGACACAAAAGCTACATGTCATTAAAAGAATACCCACTAAATGGATACCAGTTCATTTTTCCAAACAGAACATGTAAACATTTTACTAAAATCAACAGAGGTAATATAAGCAATTAATTTAAATTAAATTCCAACTGAAAAAAACTTATTTAAACTCAATTAATCACACCAAATTTATCAATCAATTTTTTATAACTAAATAATTCCATCATATTCAACGAACTAATCAATGAGAAACAACATATTTAAGATTCTTTTTAAACAAAATAAGCATCATAAACATTTATCTATTAATCAGTCAGAAAACATATCATCTTTAAATTGTTGATTCCTTTTCGCATCCTAAACACAAAACCCACTGAAAACACTGTGCAATTAGAACTAACTGGATCCCAAAAGCAGAAAAAGATCTAGGCAGAAAAACAATCAATAACGTTAGATTTACCAGAATGATCTGAACGTACATCAATGTGAACTGGGCACCATGTGGAAGTTGGATTTCCTTGTCCATAGCACGATCCCGAAATAGCATACGATTATTTTTAATATGAAGCTCAGAAAGACGTCATGAATACCGCGAGTCGAAGAAATGAAAGAGAATCACATATGATGAAATCGAACGACATGATGGTTTTTCATCCGACAGGACTAAGTTTCTAGGTTTAGTTGGCCTCCCGTCAACGCCTCTATTTGAATACACGGCTTCTATTCAAACCCTATACGAAAGTGACGCCCACAGGGTTTTCTCAGCTTTATATTTGTATTTAACCTGGTGAGATTCTCCGTCACACCCGAAATACAGTCAATATGGGTTTGATTCTCGTTAGACCGCGGGTGTGGGCGGGCGGTTTGGGGCGTGGCTAGCCAAACAACGCCGTTGTAGCCACACCAGATCAGCATGGCCAGCGGCATTGCCCCGCTGGCGTGGGGCAGTCTTGGGAGGTGATCTGGCTGTCCATGATTGGCTGGTTAGATATATTCGTTGGGGGTAGCCGTTACCCCAACAGCTAGTTTTAAAAAAAATTAATTTTACCCTATAAATACTAACCATTTTTTTAAAACTTTACCACTTCTCTACCATTCACCTTCTCCATATTTTTATAATGAACCCATTCAACCGACAATTTAACCCGAACAACCTCTACGCTTTCCAAGAGAGCCGCCACCTAGCCCGCCCAAATACCCAACCCCGGCCAACCCTAACCTTTTGTATACTCACCTCTTCCCGAGCTAGCCGGCATCACGTCGTTTCTGGGGGGAGAGTTTACATGAATTTTCCATTCGACGAATCATCTGTTCCAACCAACCTTTCCCAACCCAATTTCTTGCCCGAAACACAACCACAAAACATTGGTACTTGGTCATCCAAACCTAAAAAAATAGTAGTCAACCGGCAAAAAAACAAAGTCACAAAAAACACGGATGAAGAAAACGCAATAATGGCCGCTCAACAAGTCCAAAGATTCCATTATCCAAGATTCGATTAAAGGTATTTTATATTTAATAGGAAATTCACAACACTATACGGATTTTTGGGAAACTATCAAAAAAAACTTCAACCAACAAATGCAAAGCGACGAGTGGTATGTCCAAATGGGGGGAGATTAATCCAGCCGTCACCCACTTCAATGGATGTTATCATCAGGCGAAGAACTCGCCAAGTAGCGGTGAAACCGAAGCGACTTCATAACAAACGCCATGGCTTCGTATAGTAGAAACTCGAAGAAGTGGAGTTCAAATACATGCACTGCTAGAACATTGCAAGATACGCCTCTAAATGGGCAACAGTCCCCACCGGTAGCGAATCTACCTCATCCAAAAGTGCAAGAACACCATCATCACAAGCTCAATCCGATGCTCGTGTTCAAGAGGTTGATCTTACCTTGGATAATTTTGATGATTCTCCTTCCCACCCACCCGGTAGAGACACCTCAAAAAGGCGCGCTCAAAGAGGAAGGTCGGTCACAACACCCACCTCGGCTTCCCCCTCAGGTTCGACCCCCACTTCGGCTTCGGCTAAAGGGTTATACACCAATCAGTTGGAGGCAATCACCTCAAAAATTGACACGTTCAACATTCTCCAACAACAAAGGATGGAGGAGAAGAGAAAAATTTAAGCATCTCGTGAAAAAATTGCAAGTGAAAAGGCATTAGTAATGCAAAAAAAAGCCTATGAGAAGCAAAAACTTGCGGATATGAAGTTTCTAGCCACTAGCGTCGATCACCTTTTCGGCGAGAAATAAAGTCATGATATACTTAAAATTATATCAATGCATATATCAAAAACCTTAAAAATCGTTTTATAATACAGTTACTAATATTGTTGGGTTGGAATTATTTTGATTCATTGCGTTATGGGCACTCGTCATGACACAAAAAATGTACTATATTTTGAATACAAATATGTTATCAACAAAAATTACACGGGAATGTCAAGAAAAACAAATTAAACACAGTTGTATTCGACACTTCCTGAAACTAGCGAATGGAAGTTATTATGGAAAATCAAACTCAAATAAATAAATTGATTAAAAACGTATTTCATTAATAGTATAAGAGGTGATTTTAAAATTTTCAGAAAATCTTTAAAATGAAGAAACCAACATGTTCACAAAAGTTACAAATTGTAATAGATATAATATTTGAAGAACCCCCTTCTTTCAACTCCTTTTTCCCTTTTTCATCAGGAAATATATCATATTTAAACCACATACATAAAAATAAGAACATAAACCTGAGGATGTTAAAATGACATTCTTGACTTATGTATATAAAAATAAGCACGTAAAAATCGAGAGTGTCAAAATGACATTTTACAAACTATTTATTAAGCTAAGAGGCTATAAGTGACAATGTTGAATGTTAAAGGGTAGAAAAACCACAAAAAAGAAGAAAATAAAAGATAAAAACTAAGTGAAAGAAAAACATGATTTAAGAACCTCTACAGTGCAAAACCATTCTACAATTGTTACATATTAATATAATTTATAACAAAATGTGAACCAACCAAAACCAAAAACATACATAAAAATAAGCATGAAAACGTATTAACAAAATACATACTTGAAATAAGCGAAAAATGTGTTATATTTCACCCAAGTACATAAAATAAGCACCCGAATGGGTTGTAAAGGTAGAAAAGAAAAAACCCATAAAAAGATAAAGATTAAAAAAACATGATTTTACAACGTCTAAAGTGCAAAACCATTCTAAAATTGTTATACATATAATACTTTTAATTAACTAACACAAATATTGCTTCACTTTAATTTAGTTTTTTTTTCTTTTTTTGCCTCTAGTTATTCTAGTTTAGGTTCTTTTTTTTGTCTATTTCGGTTCAGCAAAGTAATTACAAGCGTAGCAACATTAAAAGGGTATGGGTTTGACTAAACCCGTACATAAAAGTAATATAGTGTATTTCTACATCCACTCGTAGAAATTCGACATAGAACCAATAGAAAGAAACATTGTCACCAAATCCTTAAATACGTTGACACCAAAGCCATATAGAATTTGACACCGGGTTTTAATTTTTGGACTAAAGTGGCATGTTTCCAGTATGTCAGGGAGGAAAGTCGTGTATTTTTTAAATTTGGACTGAAATGGCAAAATTGAAAAAACCACATGGATGAAAATGGCAGTTAACTCTTCTATTAAAGGAATAGCCTATTAACTAATTTAGCCCACAATCTGTTAAAAAAATAAAAATTAAAGCTTAAGCTCAAGAGCCTATAAACTATTTAAATCCAATTAAAAAAAGTAACAAACAAACTATTAAAGGCAAGGGAAGAATCAATCGCTAGGCAAACACGTTTCACACCATCGACCTCGCCAGACGTCGCCGCACATGCCACCTCTTCCTCGCTAGAGCATGTATGTTTATATTCCTTTATTCGTTTTCAATGCCTCTCACTTTCTTACATATATATATATATATATATATATATATATATATAGAGAGAGAGAGAGAGAGAAAGTGTAAAATACAATGTAGCCTAACGTATGACTGTACGCTAGGTAAAGTCCGCACGTTATAAAACCCAATAATGAAAACCCGCATGTTGCAAAATAATCAAGTCCGCATAGTCTTCGTTTTCCATTAGCTTTGTGATTGATCAATTGGTTGATCAATTTCGTCCGATTCCTTTCAAATTTCTTTTCGTTTCAGTTTAAATTCGCCATTGTTCAGTCAATTTCATCGGTTTATATGTACCACACTAATATATCAAATGGTATATTAAAAAGATGATCGTTGATAATAAGCGTTGTTATTATATATAGATGTATATTTGTTTTTAAAGTTGTGTAATATATATACACATGTGTACATAGTGAACTGTTTTCGCTTAATTTCATGGTGTACATATATGTACAACACTAATATATCAAATGGTATATGAAGAAAATAATCGCTCAGAATAAGCATTGCTATTATACACAGATGTATATTTTGTTTTGAAAGTTGTGTTATATATATACACATGTGTATAGGGCGAACTATTTTTTAAGTAACACATGTATACATATATGTAAAAAATGACACATTTGTACATATATACACATTCAATGTACATAACTACATTTATATATGTATATTAAATCTAGATAAATCATTTGTAGAGTACCTGAGAACAAAAATAACACATTTATTTAAAAAAATGAAACCTTCAGATAGAAAAGAGCAAGAGCAGACGATTGGTTTGGTTGAAAGTTAAAAAAATGAAAATGGCGAGATTAATGGAATTATAAATTCAAAATAGTAATTATTGCTCTCAGGGTTCCAAAACTCAAGGAATACATTTTACATATTTACCCTCATGTCTTTTAATATAAAGAGAAGTTATAAAATATAATTATAACCTTTCCATTCATAAAAAAACTCTAGAACTCTATAATCAATAGCGCTAGGATTTGTTCACTCAGTTCACCAGTACAATATTGTTCACTCTAGAACCTCACCATATATATATATATATATATATATATATATATGTATATATAGGATAAGGATCCGTTAGGAACCACCCTTTATTGCGAGAACCGTGAGAACCAATGTTAACACAACCAAAAATATTTAAAAATCTAAAAAAACATACAAATTTTTTAATGATGAAAAGTAGCGATTTTTTATAAAATATATTAAAAAAATTGTGTGTTTTTTATATTTTTTTAGGTTTTTGGGGGGTTAGATTTATAGTTTAGTTTTAGCATATAGCTTGGGGGGGGGGGGGGTTAGGTTTTAGGGTGGTGGTGGTTGGTATTTAGGTTTTGGATAGTGGGTTTATTTTGTTGTGTTCACATTGGTTCTCACGGTTCTCGCATGAACGCTACCCTATATTTATGTATTAATATATTTCTAGCTTTGGTTCTATTCTCCGGTTGGTATCAGAACTTGTTAGCATCCCGATGGCAATTTGGGAAGATGTTCAAAAATGTCGTAACAATGGTGCGAGAGTTTGTGTTGACCAACCATGGCACTTAGTATATTGTCTTTGTACTAAGGTTTTGGAATCATTTTTAGGGCCCCAAAGTTCCATTAATTATAATGTATAGTTTGGGATCAAGTACTATTTTCAAGCTTACAGTGTCATATAGTGTGTTTGTCCAAAATTATATGTTGTCACTCAATGTCAATTACATATCTACATTACATGTAAAGCATGTTAATGTTATACTTCATGGTTTTTTCTTTGTTCAAGTCATGGATTTTTTGCTCTCCAGAAGGTTTATCACAATTACGACATTTTTCAAAGCTTTGGTTTGAGATGTAATTAAGCCAATGGGGATGTTGTTTGGTGACGATCATTGCCATGGGCTTTTGGTGACATACCCTTGTTCCACCATTTGAGTAGTGGATCCACCTATGCGCGCCAACGTGTCTCTGTGAGACTGCAAAGGTAGCATCTAGGGAACCCGCTTTTCTACACTTGAAATCCCACTGAATTAGGACATGAAGATCCACCCACTTTCTTGCTCTAATCTACAACAATATCTGGTGAAACAAACAGAACCACCTGGTTGAACAAACAAACCACTACCATTTCCATAATATGCAAGGTATGATCTATCCGTTTGATAGGACTGTCCTCCTTTAGCATAGGAACCTAGATTTGTATCTAACGTCCGATTAGGTGAAAACTAATGACGTGTTAGTCGAATAACAAGAATTACTCATTTAATGTTTGTTTATTGATCAATATTGTTCAATACATTCAAGTCCCGGATCTGACAGAGCTTCGCCATCTCTGTGCCAAAATTGCTACACCTTACAAATTAAATCCCAAGGCACCTATTTATAGGGTTGCAAGTTCGCTAGGATGATTAACAAGTTTGGGCGAACTTGTCTAGAACAAGTTCGGCCGAACTTGTTTTCACATCTTAGTTCCGGGCGAACTTGACCCTTTACAATCATAAATACGCCTCATTTCTAACAGATTAAGCCCTAGTCACTCAGACTCGATATACAATGACGTAGGCAATAGACATATGCACTAACAGACTCCCCCTTGGATGTTACCGTAGTCATTTTTGTTGTAGTCATTTGATTTCCAATAAACTCCTGAGACTTTAATCTTTTAATAAAAATTTAACTACTTGATCTTCAAACCTTCTCTATTTCTTGAGCTAGTCTTGATAAAAACTTTAATCTCTATGCTCCCCCTTGCTGTGAGCTATGCTCCCCCTTATTTTGAGCTTTCTGCTATCTTCAACGTTTTATCCTGCTCCCCCTAAAACTTTACTTCTGTTTCAAAGTTCGAAGACATTCAAATAAACATTTCAGATTCGAACTTTGAAATTTTATAACATCAACATTTCAAATTTTAATCTCCACTTAAAACTTTTAGTTATTCAAGTTTAAATTAATGACCTTGAACATTTACATTTAAGACTTTGACCCTTCTTATGATTATCAATTATGAAATCCACTTAGTTGACCAAGTCCAAGTTAATGACATTGGTTAACCAATTTCAATTATCAAGTCCAGATTAATGACCTCGATTTGAAACCGTTGTGAACAAACTAATATTTTTCTTCAATTTTAAAATTTCAATTTAATGAACTTTTTCAACTCTTTTGATCATTTTTGATCTTTAACAGATGTCACCAAGATTTTCACTATTATAGCACCTTACCAGACTTCGAAGAACTGTTCTCCATCATTGGCTCGTAGAAACTAAAGAAGAAACAACATCTTTTTGAATTTTTAGAAAGTTTATACTAAAACACACTGAAAATCTTTTTGGTTTTAATATGTAACGCAGATAAACTATGTACAGAACAAA
This sequence comes from Scalesia atractyloides, assembly GCA_947069175.1. Lineage (NCBI taxonomy): Eukaryota > Viridiplantae > Streptophyta > Magnoliopsida > Asterales > Asteraceae > Scalesia > Scalesia atractyloides. The sequence goes on along the minus strand of CAMTDV010000021.1, from coordinate 21,768,070 downwards.
GTAAACTATGTACAAACATATTTACAGAAATATTTTTGTGAATTCGTGTCTAACGATCATATCAGTTGTTTGAGACATATCACTAGTACCGTTGACCTTTAGATGACATTATGTTTTAAACTCGTTTACCTAGATTGTCGATATGTTTATCCACTTAAACTTCAACACATTTCTCTATTGTTCCAAGATACGTTAGGTATGAATTATGAAACTTCACTTAACTATGGTTCTCATCTCAGAATATACTCCCGTATCAAGATTCCCTAGATTTCATTTTATAGGTGAGTATAGCGTAACTGATATCTGTATTTGGGTTATGTGAGACCTTGAGAGCTCAGGTTAGTACCACCGTACCGACAGAGAGATGAAGGCTCGACTTATAAGGTAGTGTTCCAAAATAGAATCTTTTTGTACTGCAATTGTAGTATTTTTCAATATTTTCAATTGAATGCAGTTTTAGGGGATTTTTGCAAAAGCATTATAGAAGTTCTAGGCCATTGCTTCCGCAAAATCAGAAGAACTTGTATAATAACCCAGATGTCAACCATCTATAAAGACCTCGTATCGCAGAATCAGGCAATCTCTCAAACGAAATTTCGAAGTACTAAGTCCATATATCCGAGAGATGTTAATCCACAAGTTCAAGCAGTTGTAAAATTTAGTTTATATCTCAGAAACAATTTACTGGACGTGTAAAGCCTATCGACACATCCACAGTATGACTTTTTTATCACTTTTAAACTTTACATTTCTTTAGCATATTGTGATAGTCCACTGATGTACTATCATTTCTTTTTGACACAAAATTCTTTTTGTCTTTTTCAATGTTTTTGTACTTTTTGAATTTTTCAAATGTTTTTGAATTTTCAATTTTTTCATATGGTTTTGATTTTTCAAAATTTTCTTACTCCCCTAAATTCCAAAATCAAAAACATATTTTTGGATTTTAGATTTAAGAAATTCTATTCTAAAAACATAACAAACCAATGAGGATCATGAGAACTCATCGTCCGATCCTTTTATCAACATCTGCATCTGTCACCTGTGTAACAGATAAACCATTAAACTCATTTACGTGAAAGAATAAACTCAGTGTTTTGTTCAACGGTGTGGATTTTCACAATTTGTTCTTGACAAATTTTTCTCTTCAACTACTACCCCTCAAAATGACAAAGATATGACATGTTCGGAATAAGTTAAGTAACATGAAGCTCCGTTATCCAGATTCAACTTTGACAATGTGGATCTTTTAGAGCCCTGCACATGAAAGTAACTATTTGAATAGTGAAACCCAAACTTTTTGGTTTTGGGTTGAACTTGATAAAGATCATCATAATCACTTCCAAATTCATCATAGTAATCAAAATCATCATCATACAATTCGTCCGATGTTAACTTTGAAAACTTTTCAATCTTTTCCTTGTTTTTTGTTTTGAATAATTTGACTTTGAAAGATCAATTTTTATTGTTGTTTTAGTTGATTGAAATTTTTAGTTTTATCAGAAACAGACTTTTCACTGTCAGATGATGAAGAATCTTCCTTCGCAACCCAGGATTGTGACTTACTTCTTGCCTTTTTGACATAAAATCTAGAATCCTTGTTTTCATTCATTTTGGAAGTTTCACCTTTTTTAAAATATGAATTTTAAAACTTCGATTCAGTTTTAAGTTTCTCTTCGACTTTAGATTCATGATTTCTTTTTAACATTTTGATTTGTTTCACAATCTCTGGTTGCTTTTGTTTCTATTTTTGAAACTGTTTTTTTTTTCGCGGATACACAGGCTTTGACTTCAGACACTTGCGAGCAATGTGGCCAACTTCATGCATTTAAAACAAATCCGATTATCATGAACATGTCCACCAGTGGGTTTCACTCCACTTGTGGATTTGCCTTGTCCCGAAGTTCTTTCTCCTTCTTGAACTCGTCATTCGATTGCTTACCGATCAAGCTTTCTTCCTAAACCATGTTTGTCCCATATACAAACTTCATGTGTTTACCTTTGTATTCATGAAATGGCAACTTTTGATTCTTCTTTGGCTCATCTTCGCTTTCCTCCAAACACAATCCTACTCTCCTGTTCTCAGAGAAAATCACCACCATTCTTTCGGTAGTTGTTAGAGTTTCTTTTGGGTTTTGAGTAAAATCTTTTCTCATTTTTCTCAAGGTCATCTGACGAAACTTCTACAAGTTTGAACAATTTATCGATTTGATCTTTTTTCACGTTCCGAATCGGAAAGCTATTATCGAAATATAATCTATCAGAATCCTTAACTTTGTACATGACAACATTAGGATACACACTTAGATAATTCTCTGATGATGTATCTTCATCTTCACATTCTGATTCCGAATTGTTCGAATTGAGTTGGCGCTTTCAGAGCTGTCGTTGTCAGAATCATTTCCTAAGACATTTTTACCACATTTTTTACAACCCTTCATTGTCATCATTTGATTTCGTATAGACTATGTCAATGTTCTCAGGCAATTGTTCTTTAGTTTGAGATAAAAGCGTTAGATTTTTTGCCTTTTCAATATCGTCCTCTTTCTTGCGGCAGTAACTTGCAAGTAGTAGAGGTGGAACATTCTGTACTCTTTACGCTTTGATCCTTTTGGCTTATCATCATTTTCCTCCGACTTAATCGTAGGAAGAATGTGATCAATGACATATGCGTTTGTAGTGTAGCTTTTTAACAATTGCCTTACCCTTTCTGTTTCAATTTTCATGTCTTGAAGTTCTCGTCTTGTTTCAGCAATTGTGTCAATGTACATGTTAATTGCTTTTTGTTTTTCAATAACTATTGCACTTAACATGGTTACATTAGCACTTAATTCAAGATTAGCTTTTTCGACATTGCAATATGTTCCTTTTATTTTGTCATAAGCTTCTTTTATTGTTCTGTATCATAACGAAAATTTTCAGTATGTACAGTCATTTCGCTTATGATTTTAGACTTCTCAGCACATTGTTCACAAGGATTTGCGCACTTTGTGCAAGGTTTTTCAACCTCCACAACTTTCACAATTTCCTTTTCAATCATATTTACCTCAGAGTTTACCTTTTCAGCCTCTGACTTTATTGTATTCTGTTTTTGAGTTTCCAGATAAACACTCCTCTTCCTCTCTTTGTTACATGTATTGTTCCAGAATTGCATTCTCCAGTGCTTCATTCACAGCTGACATATCCTGCTCTTCCACAATCTCAGCCATAAGAGCAACTCTAGTCTTTTTGTTAATATCTTGTTCCAATCAAAACCTTCATTATCATTTGAAGCAATCATGGCTTTTTCTGTAGTGTTGGATTATTGATCTTGAACTTTGATTTTTCTTGGAAATGGTTTATATTGCAGTGCCTTCTTGTAGTAATCATTTCCTCCAAAAGGACTTTGATTGCCACCTACTTCTTGGTTTGGACACTCGGGTTTGAAATGCCTTTTTTGTCGACATTTGAAGCATGGGACTTTTGTCTTGTCGAAACCAAGCTTGTTACTTGAATTACCAATGTCTCTTCCGGTTAGCGCTACAAATTTTGTAACTCTTCTAATGATCGAAGCCAGACTCCACTTAATGTCCATTAGCTCCAGCTCTTCTTCGTCCACCTGATCGTAATCCTCAGCAGTCATTTCAGGATTTCTGATTTTTCCAGCAACTAAACATTCATACGATTCCAGAACAGTAGGAAGGGGTGCTATGTGCTGTTTAGCCACCTTTTCAGGAAAAACATTCTTTAGATTAACTGCGATGTTGCACTGAAAACATTCGGATCAGAACTAGATTGATTTGTCTGATACGACTGACTGTTCTGATTTTGAAACGAAGAATTTGAACCCATGCTTGAATATCTAGTATTTGGAGAACTCTGATTCTGTGACGAATAATTCGTGGAATTCATATTAGCACTGAATGCTGTTTGAATTTTCGGACTCTGAATCGGAGTATCTTGAACACCTCCTTTGTAATACACACTGACATCTTGAACAACATTTGCATTCTTTGACTTTGTAATCTTTAACAGTTCCATTTTCATGACCTTCTAGTTTGTCGATGAAAGATGATAACTTTAAATGCATCCAAGCTGGACTGTTCTTTAAAACCATCAGATAAGTTAAGTTGACCACTCTCCTTCAGGAAGTGCATCAACCAACTTTTTATTAGTTCTTTTGTAGTTCTCTTGATGTCGTGTCTTCGCATCTGGACCATTAGATGACAATATCTATCAATCATCTGTTTTATCGTCTCTCCTTTGATCATCGTGAAGATTTCAAATTCTTTCTTTATCAATGCCTTTTTGCTCTTTATCATTTCATCGCTTCCTTTAAATTTGTCACAAAGAGCTTGCCATAATTCTTGTGATGTTTCACATTCTGGTAACAGTATTAAAATATCTTCCATCACAGATTGTTGAATAAGACAAATCATTTTCTTTTCGGCCACATACGCCTCTTTATCAACAGGTGAAAACTTATCAAAGGTAGATTTTGTTCACGTTCATCATTTGGCCACTTGTACCCATTCTCTACTGCAACCCAGCTGTGGAACTAATTGGCTTGTACCCAATTTACAAACTTTTATTTCCATCCCTCAAACTCGTCCATACTCATAAGCTTCGGTGGTTTGGTAGTAGTACCCATCTCGTTGTCGAGATTCATCTGGTTAACCGCAACATATTGGACGTTGAAGCTTGAGCTACCCCCGCAACAAATGCGTTTTGAAGATCTTCCATTTTGAAAATCAGTCAATTTATCTGGAAAACACACGTTTACAAACTTCAAGAAATGATCAGTACACTGACAAGTTCGGGCGAACTTCTAGTTTTAAGAAAACCAGGTTTTGAATTTAACACAAGTTCGGGCGAACTTGTGGTTTTGAAAAATCAGTTTTTGTTTTTACAGAAGTTCGGGCGAACTTGTGTTGAAGATTTGAAAATTTTTCTCCCTGATGAAGTTCGAGCGAACTTATGTATAAATTCAAGTGATATCTCAAGTTCGGGCGAACTTATACTAATTTTTCAACAAGATTTAATCAAGTTCGGGCGAACTTGATAAAAATTGAAGTAAAGTAGGTAAGTTCGAGCGGACTTATATGGAAATTCTCAGTCAAGTTCGGTCGAACTTGATTAAAATCAATGAATTTTAATCAAGTTCAGGCGAACTTGATCCTAAGTTCGACCAAAATCAGTTTTTGAAACATGGTTTTTCCAACTTTTTGATATCAATTCGTGTGAATTTGATGTCCAAACTCTCAGAGGTTTATCAAAAGTGTATTTTACATGACATGTTCAGTTTTTAGCAACTTTTGTCCATGAATTCTTCAAATATGTGAAAAATATATGAAAAATGATAGAATGAGGTAGAATTAGAGTGATTCTTGTGATCAATTCAGCAAATCTAGGTATCCAGGCTCCGATACCACTTGATAGGACCATCCTCCTTTAGCATAGGAACCTAGATTTGTATCTAACGTCCGATTAGGCGGAAACTAATGACGTGTTAATCGAATAACAAGAATTACTCATTTAATGTTTGTTTATTGATCAATATTTTTTCAATACATTCAAGTCCCGGATCCGACAGAGCTTCTCCGTCTCTGTGCCAAAATTGCTACACCTTACAAATGAAATCCCAAGACACCTACTTATAGGGTTGCAAGTTTGCTGGGATGATTAACAAGTTCGGGCGAACTTGTCTAGAACAAGTTCGGCCGAACTTGTTTTCACATCTTAGTTCCGGGCGAACTTGATCCTTTACAATCATAAATACGCCTCGTTTCTAACAGATTAAACCCTAATCACTCAGACTCGATATACAATGATGTAGGCAACAGACATATGCACTAACACGTGTTCAATCATTCATCATTCTATTAGATATGTTTGGTTCTTATCTTAGTCAGAAACAAGCATCAGACCTATTTGCATTAATATCTGATGGAACAAACAGAACCCCTTGGTTGAACAAACAAGCAGAACCTTTCCCATTACAGGGTCGGATGTATGCAAGGTAACTGATCTACTTGTGTTCAATCATTGTATAGATATGTCTGGATCTTATCTAGTCAGGGAACAAGCATCAGACCCATTTGCATTCATGTCTGATAGAGCTGATTCAAGATGGCAATTATCCAAGAATTTCAAAGGGAAAGAGAGTTTTCAGACAATTTCGGATTAATAATTTAAATAAACAAAAAGAAAGTTAACTACATCCTAACATCTATGAATTCATGCATGCGATAACTGAAATCATGGAAAACATAGACTTGTTCTCTTCTACAAACTAACTTTGACATGATCTTGACTGAGATGGACAACCCTTGTCACCCGACTTCCACTTGATTTGTGCTTTTGTCAATCTTCCAGCCTTGCGAGCCCACTGGTGGTAGGTGGCTCAGAGACGGTATAATGTTGGGCTGCATTAATGTCCCAGGTACATATTAGTCAGGTATATAGTAGCAGTGGTTTATTATATATGTGTGTTACTCAATTCCATCGTACTAATTTTAAAAATGAAGAGAGATCGAACTAACCAGACTCATTACCAATCAAGCAATGATGTGGGAAGTACCACATTTTCTTTAAACATGTTCTGCTTTTCTTACTTTGCCCGTTCCCGTTGGAGTACTTAAGTCTCTCGTACTGCGTCCAAGGGTGTGTCCACGTATCTGGTTTAATAGCAGCAGCAGACTTGAACTTACATAAAAAAACCGTATACTCTCTTATTGTGCTTTCCGAATCCACCCATTTCATTCCCCCAAAATCAACTTCAATAAACTCTTTCACATCTCCTGATGCATTCACCACATAAAGGTTGTCACTTGAACTTACAAATTCCAGCACATTATTGCGTGACAGCCATGGAAAATCCTTCATTTCGAGTACGGTCAAGGTGGGCTCTGGAGTAAGACTCAGTTCACATAAATCATTGTCCAAGTCTATCGTGTATATCTTTCCCTTGAAAAAATGTAAATCTTGGATACCGCAACTGGATATTACATAATACCACCCACCTTGTTCACCAGGTAAAGAAAAAGCTATTCTACGAGAATATATGGGGTCGATTACCACAAGCACCCACTGGGACATTGATGGTGAAAAGACAAGAATGCACTTGATATGTTTTGGAATAGGATACAGATAAAAGGGGAATCCTTGGAAACGAAGTTGTTTCCTTGTGAAGGGATTCACAAGCCAAAAATCACAGGTTCTTGTCTCGAAAAAAATCAAGTAACCACAAGTAATCCCAACACTAATCATGTCATAGTTAGAATCGGGAATGGTGGTTTTCAGTTTTCTCCTTTGGTAATCCTCTAAGTAAAACTTTTTCTCATTCAAATGAGAAGAGATGGACAAACACATGGGTTTTTTAGCCAACATAAACTTATTCCAGTTAGAGATCGCAAGTGATCTCCATGACTTGCAGACACCCCTAAAAGCAATAAAATCAACTAATCCTAAGTGAATCATAATTAAAAACCAGAGATCAAGATCAAGGTCTGACCATTCTGGACCATCTTTCTTCAGTTTTCTAGCATTGGCCATTCCTGCACTTGCAAAAGAACAATTATAATATGCAAAAAATGTCAACCAGGAACAAGTACATAGAGAAACTAAACTCCGCATCTTACAAAAGGCACCAAGCCTATATTTGTAATTTTCTTTTGGGGGACGGCCGTTGATTTCTAACCAACTCCAATAAAGAAAGCTCGAGAAAAAATGCCATTTACAGTGAAACCAAGTAAACTACTAAATCTTTCATGTGAGAATCCAAGTGTTAAATAAGTTGATTCATCAATACATATCGCAACATCTCATTTTGTAAATTAAATAACAGCTTCAGTATCTGAATTAACAGATTGTGTAACGTAGAATCAACTAAGTGTATAAATTCAAATCATGTCAGATTTGGTCACAAAAAAAAATCAAGGCAAAACAATTGACAAAAAGAACTGATTTCTACAGTAAATTTAACAAAATAAAAATCAAATTTGGTAACAATTAAAGTAGCCATGTTATACCTGCAAATCTAAAATCACAAAGGCACGGCAGCGGCGTTGAGAGGGGAGTTGGGGTAGGCGATGTACTCGAGGTAATTGTGACTAGCGAGGAGGCACAAGAGAAATATAAGTGTGTTAAATGGGTAATGAGTGCTGAAAGTAGTGTTATATTTGAATGAGAACTTACAGCAATGCCCCTTAAAAATGAAGTTCAAGCGCACACAGGGTTTAAAAAAACGGAATCGAGTTTCGAGGCGTTTTCCCTTCGCCTCACGAGGCGTAAGCCTCGATACGAACCGAGCGTAAGCTCGAGACGGAAATAAAAAAATTAATTTAAAAATTATATATCTTATAAAAAAAAAAATAAAACTTCAATTTCCAATAAATACCTTAAGATTCAATGGGATAAGTCAAAATTTTCTGATTTTTAGGAATAAGCCAAGTTTAAGAATGATCCCAAGTTTTAAGAAAAGCCCACTTTTATAAATACTCACGTCACCATCGTAGATACGTATTTTACATCCAAAAATCCAATCTGCCATAAGAAACCCTAATAGTTACTACAGCCGTCATCTCCATATACCTTGTTTCTTCTAGATCTCCACACCACACGTCCATCTGCTGTGTTTCTTCTTCAGCGCACCATCAGGTAGGCATCAACTGTTGATACAGCCGTCATCTTCAAAGAATAAAACCCTAATCCTCCCACTTTCATCCGAACGTACGCCTCTGCTAGATACGACCGCCTCTACCAGATACGGCCGCCTCGGACCCCATGAGGCGTACGTATAAAACGAACCAGAGAGGCGTCGTCTCAGAAGCGATTTCTTCCCGTCTCGCCTCGAGGCGCGCCTCAAACGTTTTTTAAACTATGAGCACACGTGACTTCACATGTGATTATTCTGCATAATAGTAAATTTTATCGTCTAAATCAAGTAAACACATATAAAACAGAATATCAAATATTTTAGGTGAAGCATACTTCTACAACACCTCAAACAACATTTCTTATAGAGTATAAATGAGTTCAGACTATATAAGAAATGATCAAACAATGAAGTGGTAAGTCAAATCCACAAAGGCCCCATTACAAATCATAGAAGAGTTTATAACATACCCAAGGTGGTATTGATAACATAAATTAGTGACACAAAGGGTACGTGTCACTAAAAGCGTATGCCACTAAATGGATACCAATTCAGTTTTCCAAACAGACATGTAAACGTTTTTCCGAAATCAACATAACTAACCAAAACACCTTGTTAGTAGAAATTTGCGAGGAGAACGAAAAGAAATTTTAAACATTTTCCCAACATTAGTTAAGGTGGGCTAAACACTTTGTGACTAGAAACGTATAGATAGTTTTGTCAACAGAGGCAATATAAGCAATTCAGCTAAACTAAATTCCTACTGAAAACAACATATTTAAAGTCAAATCATCAAACCAAATTTATCAATTATTTTTTTAACTAAATGATTCTATCATATTCAGCATATTAATCAATGAAACGACATATTTCAGATTCTTTTCAAACAAAATAAGCATCATACACATTCATCTATTAATCAATGAGAAAACATATCATTTCTAAATTGTTAATTTCTTTTCGTATCATAAAAGATCTAGGCAGAAAAACAATCAATAACAATTAGATTATAAGTTGAAATAGAAGCATACCAGAAAAGTCTGAACATCATCGGGAACGGGCACCATGTAGAAGTTGGATTGGTTGTCTATATATGATTATTTTTTAATCTAAAGCTCAGAAAAACGTCATGAATACTAAGAGTCGAAGTAATTGAAAGAGAATCATATATGAAGAAATCGAACGACATGATGGTTCTTCATGCAAGAGAATCATTACAAGCCCTATGTGATAGAATCACACTTATTTATGAGGAACTTGATTTTTGAATGCATGCAGGGCACAGGTGCAAGTCTGTGAACAGGTTAGTACCATCGTACCGACAAAGAGACAAACTTGACACCAGCAATAAACTGTGATATTTTATCACTTATTCGTTTTGGTGGATGTGATATGATTATCACTTATTGATAGTCGTATGCAATATTTACACGTATGTATGGTATCATGGAAGTTCTTGACTTGCGTCCCTGTTATTTTTCGGTAAAAGAGACAACAATGATACCCAAATGATAAACAGCATAGGCACCACGCATTTCAGAACCTTGGCATACTATCAAACGAAATTTCGGTACCAAGACCATATGCCAATGAATAGTTCCCACCTGACTTTCAGTTTGTTAAGTTTATATCAACCTGCACGGTTTAGTCTGATTGTGAGTCTACCGTTACATCTTTAGTAAAGCTAATTATCATTTCATTTACATTTTTGACCGCACTTGACTAACCACCGATGTATCATCATCTTCTCTTATCATTCCAAGAAACCCATTTTGGTTTTTCAATTTTCTATTGTTTTTTGTGTTTTTTCTAAATTTTCTCCCCTAAATACAGAAAGTAAATAAAAGAAAGACATATTTTTGTATTTTTGAGATTTTCTCATGTTTTTGTATTTTCTTGAATTTTTCTCCCTCTAAAAAGCAAAAAGTAAATAAATAAAGAAATCTTTTTGTGTTATGACGTTTTTAAGAAAATATCTACAAAAACGATTAGTCGATGACGATTTACTCGGGTTTCACCTTAATGCCATTTATCAAAAGCAAATAATCAAATCGAGATTTATCAAAAGCTTTTGTAAAAAAGTCGGCACGTTGGTGATAAGTGTGAATTTTGACAACATCGATAAGTTTCTTTTCATAACAATCTCGTATGAAATGATACTTAATTTCGATGTGTTTTGTTTTCGAGTGTTGTATAGGATTATGGGTAATCTGTAAAGCAGCTTCATAATCAACATGACTAGGAGTAGTTAGAAATTCAAAACCGTGGTCGCGCATCTGCTGTTGGATCCATAAAATCCGGGAACAACAACTAGAAGTTGCAATACACTCAGCTTCGCAAGTTGAAGTAGCCACACAGGTTTGCTTTTTGCATAGCCACGTGACTAAACGATTTCCAAGAAACTGACATCCTGCTGATGTTGATTTTGCATCAATTTTGCGTCCACCGTGATCAGAATCATTGAAAGCGATCTACCCGAAGTTATCATCTTTAGGGTACCAAAGACAGTGTCTGGACATCCCTTCAGATAATGAAAACTCCTCTTGACAGTGATGAAATGAGAAGACTTTGGATTAGATTGATAACGAGCAAGTAGACATGTCGGATACATAATATCAGGTCTTGAAGCTGTGAGATACATGAGAGATCCAATCATTGCACGATAGAGAGATGGATCCATACTATCATTCGACCCCTCAGGAGTAATCCCATGATTATGAGCTAATGGAGTTCCAGCGAGCTTTGAATCTTCCATCTGGAATCGCTTGAGAATATCCCCGACGTACTTTGTCTGATGAATGAAGATCCCTTCCTTAGATTGATGTACCTGCAAACCTAAGAAAAAGTTCATTTCTCCCATTACCTTCATCTCGAATTCTTCTTGCATCACACGTTCGAATTCTTTGCACATGTCATCATTTGTAGACCCGAAGATGATATCATCCACATACACTTGAACCAGCAACAAATCCTCACCCCTTTCCTTGATGAAAAGAGTGCAATCGATCAAACCTCTTCGAAAACCATTCTTGAGAAGATATGAAGACAAAGTCGCATACCAAGCCCTCGGAGCTTGATGAAGACCATACAACGCCTTGTTTAGAAGCCAAACCTTATCAGGATGCGTTGGATCTTCAAAACCAGGTGGTTGCTCAACATATACCCTTCTTCAACCACACCATGAAGAAATGCACTTTTCACATCCATTTGATACACAGTGAACTTCTTGTAGGACGCATAAGCCAAGAAAATCCTTATTGCCTCAAGACGTGCCACTGGTGCATAAACTTCATTATAATCAATGCCTTCTACCTGTGCAAAGCCCTGAACAACCAATCTTGCTTTGTTATGCACAACAACACCTCGGTCATCCCGTTTGCACTTGAACACCCATCTTGTGCCAATCTTCTTATAGTTCTCAGGTCTGTCAACCAGTTTCCATACTCCCAACTTCTGGAACTGTTGAAGTTCTTCCAGCATAGCTTCCACCCATGAATCTTCCTTCAATGCTTCTTTCCAAGACTTTGGTTCTACTTGGCAAACATAGCATGCGAAAGACCAATCGTTTTGCTCCCCGGCTTCTCTGATAGCTGCATACAATCCAGCATTCTGATTGTTTCTCAGCTGGTTACGTGTCTGCACACCGCTTTGAACATTTCCTATAATATTCTGCTGAGGATGAGTATTATGAATTCGAGTTTCTGACACATCAGGAACACGAGCATTGATACCCAAATTGTTGAAGTTCAAATCAACTACCAGATCAATATCTGGGATCGCCGAAGACGTTGAAGCATTACCTTCACCAGTACCTACATTGTTATCCACAGAAGCACCTTCAGAGACACCTTGAAGAGGAACTGATGTAGCTTCATTTGCATCATGATATTCTTCATCTTCAGACGAAACGTGTAATCAGCTGCATCTTCAAACACCTCATTTTGACCAATATTGTTAACCGATGTCGAAGCTTGAGGATTAACAATAATCGGTCTCACCAATGACGAATCAATCGCAGTATCACTTTCCAATAACATATGTGTGCTGCAGAAGCTTCATCAAAGGTTGGCAGATTAAAGGAACCAAAAAGACCATAATAGTCAAACATCCACGGATCTCCCGTATCCCTAACAGATTCGGTGTATCGTTGAACCTTAACTTCACCCCATTCCTCTATATTCTGAGTAGATAAATTCCAGACTCTAAAATTTGGAGTGGCATACCCATGAAAGAAACCTTCAATCGCCTTTGCCCCAAACTTATCTCCGGCTCAATCATAGTGCATGGAGCTCCAAAAGGTTCCAAATACGACACATCAGGTTTCCGTCGATGCAACAGTTCAAAGCAAGTTTTACTATGCTGTAAGAACCCTGTTTAGTGTATAACACGCAGTTGCCACAGCCTCCCCCAAAATTGAAATGGAAGTTGTGATTCCACTAACATAGTTCTAGCAGTTTCTATAAGCGTCCGATTCTTCCTTTCAGCAACACCGTTCTGTTGAGGAGTATAGCGAGAACTGTATTCGTGCAAAATACCTTTGGAAAAACAATACTCATCCATAACCCTATTCTTAAACTCAGTTTTGTTGTCGCTTCGAATCCTCCTTATCTTCAAGTTGTACAAATTTTCAATGAGGGTAAAGAGATTCTTGAGAATATCTGGAGTCTCGCTTTTGTGAGCCATCACCGCTATCCATGAAAATCTTTAGTAGTCATCCATAACTACCAAGTAGTAAGCATCACCAATGGTTGTCTTGTGTTTCATAGGTCCGAAAAGGTCCATATGAAGACGTTCCAATGGATGTTAACAGTATTGACTTTCTTGACAGGGTGTGATTTCTTCGCTTGCTTTCCTTTCGGTATGATACGCAGACGTCTTGAAGATGAAAGTTTTTGACAGGCACACCATTCACAATATTGTTCTTCACCAGATGGTTCATCTTCCTCAAGTGAATATGTCCCATCCGTCTGTGCAATGAGATAGACTCCTTCTCGGTAGCTTTAGAAACGAAACAGGTAACTTGTGTAGTTGTCGTAATCGCTTGGCTCATATCAAGGATGTATAAGTCATTTATCCTTGGAGCTGAAAGAAGAATCCATTCCTTTGGGATTTTAAAACCGGGTTTCAACACATAGCAGCCAGCATCATCAAAATGCAGGTAAACTTCTTGTCGCAAATTTGAGACACACTAAGAAGATTGTGATCAATTTATTGCACATAATTGATCTTGTCGAAACTCACCACACCAGTAGAGATCATACCCTTTCCAGTGATGTATCCACCTTTGTCTCCAGCAAAAGCGACATAGCCTCCTCTAATGTTTTTCACATCATACAGAAGTCTAAGATCACCTGTCATGTGCCTAGATGCCCCACTATCAACGATCCAATGACTGTTAATAGTTCCTCCTGAAGCACCCTGCACATGTGATTACACAATTAGTTGGAGATGGGGACCAAGCCTTAGTGGTCTTGGGTCGCCCCTTATCATCAAGAAACGTAATTTCAATTTCTTGATGATTCGGAAATGAAATACCTCCCCCTGAGATTGTATCTGACTTACGTTTCCAAGATGACTTTTGTGACTTACAAGATTTATTTGTATTATTTACAGATTTTGAAGATTCTGGTTTTGACACATTTGATGGACTCGGTTCCCTTTTAACAATTTTCGGTTTTAATGCCTTTTCAGGAGCTTTACCATTTTTCCGTTTTGTTTAGCTTCTTGTTCTTTAACGACTTGTTTATCTTGTTTAGGGGATACCGATCGTCGCTGTTCTACTTTCTCAGGTGGAGCAATATCCACAAACTTTGGTTTGGGTGAGTTTGTGCAATTTTTGATGATGTGTCCAAACTCACCACATCTAAAACACGATCTCCTCTCAACAAACATAGGAGATGAACTTTTCTGACTGGAGGTAGAACTTGTTGGCTGTGAGGGACTTGGTTCACTATCACACCCGTTGGTATGTTGGGTGTAATTGTTTTGTGCATTTCGTTTTAAAATCTTGACTTTGTTAACAAAATCCGTGTTAGATAAGTTTTCAAAAGTCTCAATTTTATCAGTACCCGTTGAACTCACAAATTTTACATCCTTTTGCTTCTTTTGTTTCGAGTTTGAGACCTTAGAGTTATCGACTCCATTTTCTTGTTGCTTTCCTTTGGAAGCCGTTGGTTGTTGAGGTTTGAGAGGTAATTTTTCGCATTGAGTTACAATAACATTCGAACTTTTCTTTCCCAAAAACTTATTTGTTGAGTTTTCAAAAACTTGATCAATCAAGGCTGGATTAACATTTCTGATAGGGAAGTCCTTGTTTGAGTAAACTCTCTCATCATCAACCAACGTATAGAGCAGATTGTTACTTTCAAAGGTAGAAATAAGCACTTCAACTGACTTAGCAGGATCAATCTCTTGTTTAACAACAGGCTTAACAACTGGAGTGGGAGGATCACATAAGACGTGATTCTCAACTGGAATTTCCACTCCTTTCTTATTGTCAAGAGATTAGTCTTACTCGATCATGTCTGATTCATCGTCTGATGTTTCTGCATCCTCAACTACTGGAGGACTTTGTTCAGAGGATGAATTATCATACTGCTTGATTTCATTAGAAACCTCGTCTAATTTGAACCCTAATCCTGCTGCAAACTCATCAGGATTGAACGGTACAGAAGGTTCAAATCGAGGCATTTCCTCTTCATCGGGCACCTTGTAATAGTTGTGTCTTAAAGGGGGCGGACACGACTGATATCCGATGCATGTCACATTTCCTTTTAGCTTTTGAACATCATGATGTGATCAAGCACATACTGGGAATTTGAGTAACTTTCCAGTTTGAGGTTGATTGCTTCATATTCACATTTTGCAATTGCTAACTCCTTTTTGTTTTCTTGAATGATATTAATATAGTTATTAATACCCTTTTGTTTGTTTTAAACTGTTTTGGTTAACTCAGAAACGCTTCTTTTCAAAGTGTCAATTACATCTTTGAAATCTTTTTCGTTTCTTGTTAAGGCCAAGTTAGCTTCTTTGCATTTCGACAGTTCAATTACTAAATTGTGATTATGAAGATTTGTTGCTTTAAACTTCTGTTTTAGAACAGAGCAATCATTCCAGGTTGAGTAGTATCAGATTTACCTGACTTGTTGAGACTGACACATTCGCCATAAATGCAGTGTTAAGAGAACGATCCATCCTTGTTGAACAGCTTTTCAACTTCCCTTGCTGCAACTTCAGCCTTCTTGACTAGCACTGATTTCTGGTTGTTCAGCTTCTCAGCTTCTTTCAGCAGACCCTCAACCTCAGCATCAATATCCAATTTTACTTCAAGATCCGAACTATACCCTCCAACACTTGAAATTTCTTCATCTGAAGTACCGCTGTAACCTGAACTGTCATCATCTTCGAAGCTTCATCCCTTTGGACCGATTGCACATGATTGATGACTTTGGCATAGCAGGCAGTACCCCCTTGATTCGCATCACCCAGTTGAACGGACCAATCACATCCTTCATCAGCTTGTACCACCAATGCTCGATTTGTATTGGAAGACCCTGCTTGATTTAGGTTCTTGACAGCCACTATTCCTCTTTCATTATTGACTTGGGTGGTGTTGGATGTAGTTTGATTTCTGAAAGGGTTTTAGTTTCCTTGCTTCCAAGTCTTGTGCATTCTTGTTTGAAATGCCCTTTCTCACCACAATTGAAACAAGTAACGACATCCTTATCAAAGCCGTACTTAGTATCCTTTTTGCTCTCCAGACTTGTTTTCCCCGTTCTAGCCATATAATCCTTTGCTCTTCGAACTGCACTTGCAAAATCCCATTTGATATGATCCATCTCGTCTTTGTCGATTTGTTGGTAGTCCTCATTTGTCAAATTAATGTTTCCAATTTGACCAGCCATCCAAACCACAATAAGCACTAACCATGGTGTTTAGAAGTTCCATGTGTTCCTTAGCAACTTCTACACTCACCTTGGAAAGATGTGAGGTATCAAATCTAACAGTGTTGGGACTTTGAGATTTGAAATTGTTTCCATAACAGGCTTGTTGTGTTGCTTGTTGAGCACCAAAATCTTGAGGTTTTGGTAAGAAGGCACTAGGATCAAATCCTTGACTATATGATTGGGTTGATTGATCTGGTTTTGGTGGTGGTGGCATCAACAGATTTGTATTTGATACAAATGCAGTTTGTAATTTTGGTTGCGAAGAAGTACCAACACCTGCGTTAATGCCGCCAAAATACATTTTAGGATTCTGAGGAACTGGTACCCTTTTTGCTTTTCGAATTTCCTCTTCATCCTTGTTTTCCAACTTTTTAATGAATTCATAGATTGTAATTGTATCTAACACTCCAGTGTGTTTGAGCAAATCTATGAATTGACCCCACTTTGGTGGCAACGCATCAGCAAACCTTGATACTATTTCCTGTTGAGATGCATTCACATGATATGAGTACATTTCACTTAGCAAGTGATAGAATCGAGTTGTCATATCATTTAGCGTCTCATTTTCCATAAACAGGAAACCTTCAAACTCCTTCTTCAGCAAGTCGTGCTGAACTTTTTGTGTAGCTGCATTTGTTGGTGCATATGTCTGTTGCCTTCGCCATTACACGAGAACGAGTCTGGAATAAACGAGAGTTTCTAAAGACCAAACAAGACAAAGTAGATATCCAAGAGGGAGTTTATTGGTGCATAACGTTTGTATAATAGTCTTGTATCGAGTCTGTATAGTATAGGTGAAACGAGGCGTATTTAATAGGGTTTAGAGCCAAGTTCGCTTGTGATGGATCTCGAGAAGTCAAGTTCGGCCGAACTTGACAAGGTCAAGTTCGGGCGAACTTATGTACTCTCACCAGCAGACTTGTGCATCTATAAATAGATGCCTTGTGATTTCATTTGAAACGAGGAGATATTTTGGCACAGAGACGGCAAAGCTCTGTCGGATCCGGATCTCGAATGTATTGAACTTTAGATCAATGAAAAACAACTATTAAACGAGTAATTCTCGTTATTTGGTTAACTTGTCATTAGCTTCCGCTAATCGGACAATAGATAACAAATTTAGGTTCCCGTGCTAATCGTGGACGTTCCTACAAGTTGTATCAGAGTCTGGATACCTGAATTGTTGAAATCAAGACAAGAATCTCTCAATTTCATCTCCATTCTTCTATTTTTCTTAACTTTTGAACAAAAAGGAAGAATTCACGATCAAATTTTGTCCAATTTTGAATATGTCATGTTAAATGAATTTGTGGTGTTTGGAGGCTAAATTCAACGTTTTGACATCAAAAAGTTGCAAAGACCATGTTTTTGGAACAATTCATGGCCGAACTTAACATCAAGTTTGACCGAACTTGATTAAAATCTCACTGATTTTCATCAAGTTCGACCGAACTTGATAGTTTTTTTAAGATTTTTGTGAGAAGTTCGCTTGAACTTGAAGGATATTTCAATAAGTTTTGGTTAAGTTCGACCGAACTTGATTGAATCTCATTGAATTTTATTCACAAGTTCGCTGAACTTGACGAACGCATTGAAATATTACCTAAGTTCGACCGAACTTAGTTATTTGTCATGAAATCTTACACAAGTTCGCTTGAAGTGTGATTGTTCTCAAAAGAAATACCAAGTTCGACCGAACTTGAGTATAAGTGATAAATTTCTGAAAATTGTTATCTAAGTTCGATCGAACTTGTTGAAACTTGATTTCAAAATCTGTTTTGACACAAGTTCGACCGACTTGCTTATTGCTAATCAATTGTCAAGTGTTTTTGATCGTATTCTCAGATTTTCAAAATGGAAGATTTTCATAACGCGTTTGCAACTGGAGTAGCACAAGCCTCAACGTCAAATTCAATTGCGTTAACCAGATGAACCTCGATAATGAAATGGGAACTATTCAGAAACCATCGAAGTTGATGAGTATGGACGAGTTCGAGGGATGGAAAGAAACGTTTGTTAATTGGATTCAAGCGAATTTCAATTCAACAGCTGGGTTGCGATTGAAGATGGTTATACATGGCCTAAAGATGAACGTGATCAAGATCTTCCACTAAACAAGTTTTCAGCGATTGACATAGAGAAATATGTTGCTGAAAAGAAGATGATCAGCTGACAACATTGTCAAGAGATAGCTTGTTTATTACCAGAATAACACTTCTCAAGAATTATGGAATTCTCTTTCGAAAAATTCAAAGGAAGTGAAGCAAAAAAGGCTTTGATAAAGAAAGAATTTGAAATCTTCACGATGATCAAAGGAGAGACAATGAAGCAAATGATTGATAGATATTGTCACCTCATGGTCCAGATGCGAAGACATGATATCAAGAGAACTAACGAACAGAAGATTGAGAAGTTGGCCAATGCACTTCCAGAAGGAGAATGGACAACGTATTTGATGATTTTAAAGAATAGTCCATCTTGAAGACATTTTAAGTTGTCATCGTTCATTGACAAACTTGAAGGTCATGAAATGGAATTGATGAAGATTGCAAAATCCAAAAAACACTAATGTTGTTTAGGATGTCGGAGTTTATTACAAAGGTGGTGTTCCAGATACTCCGATTCAAAGTCCAAAAATCCAAACGCATTTAGTGCAAACATGAATACATCAGATCAGTTGTCACAAAATCAGTATTCTCCAAACACTGGTTATTCATATGTTGGTTCAAGTTCTTCTTCTCAAAGTCAATCCCATTACACTAATTCAAATGTTTTCCAGCAACATAGCAGTTAATTTAAAGAATGTGTTTCCTGAAAAAGTTGCGAAACAGCACATAGCACTTCTTGCTACAGTTCTGGAATCGTATGAAAGTCTTGTTACTAGAAAGATCGGAGATCCTGAAATGACAGCTGAGGATTACGATCAGGTAGATGAGGAAGAGTTGGAACTGATGGATATTAAATGGTCCTTAGCATCGATTATCCAGAGAGTTTCAAAATTTGTAGCACTCACTAGAAAGGATATTGGTAGTTCAAACAATAAACTTGGTTTCGACAAAACGAAAGTTACTTGCTTCAGATGTCGACAAAAAGGGCACTTCAAACGTGAATGCCATAACCAAGAAGCTAGTGGAAACCAAAACCCTTTTGGAAACCGTTAATGAATATTATAAAAAAGACCAATAGAACACAAGTTGAAGTTGAAGATAAACCTGCAAAGGCCGACAAGCTCTTGTTGCTAATCATGAAGACGATGGTTTCGATTGGAACAAATACATCGGAAAGAAGACTGTGTTGCTATGATAGCAGAGGTTGTGAATGAATCTGAGACATCATTTGTGGATGCTGCTATCGAAAATGCTATTAAGAAGCATTAATGCAAGGAGCTGAGGAAGAAGCTGTTTGGAGGATGCAGTTCTGGAAAGATACATACAACAAACATGTTGGTGCATAATGTCTATGTCTTAGTCTTATTCGAGTCTGTATTGTATAGAGCTGAATTGGCTAGGTTATGAAGTATTTATGAAATGTTGTAGCCAAGTTCGCCCATAACATGTAAAGTATGCATGTTCGGCCGAACTTGCATAGGCAAGTTTGGGCGAACTTGTGTCCTCCTGGGCCGAACTTGTAATGCTATAAATACCTAGCTTGTGTGTCTCATTTGTAACTTTGGCATTTCAGAGTCGAAGCTCTGTCAGTCTGTAATCTGAACGTTTGATCTATAAAACTGACGATTAACTGATTAATTCTTGTCTATTGGTAACACGACGTAATATTTCCGCTATTGTGGACGTTAGATATCAAATTTAGGTTCCTAAGCATCAAGGATAGTCCTACAAGTGGTATTAGAGCTAGAACAGCCTGAGTTGATAGTATCAAGACAAGAACACTTCTATTTCTACCCATTCTTCTTTTTTCTTAACTTTTGAACATAAAATGAAGAATTCATGGTCAAAATCTTTTGAATTTTGAATATATCATGTAAAACACAACAAAGATAAACCCTTGAAAGATTGGAGACCAAATTCAACCGAATTCATGTCGAAATTTTGAAAAAACATGTTTTTGAAAACCCTCAGGAACGAACTTGTTGGCCATGTTCGGCCGAACTTGCCCTAAAACATCACTTTTCGAGTGATTTTTTAGTAAGTTCGCCCGAACTTAGGTGATTTTTGAATAAAGTTCGCTCGAAGATACTGAATTCATTAGTTTTACATCAAGTTCGACCGAACTTGTGTAAAATCAAGAAAGTTTTAAGTAAGTTCGCCCGAACTTACCTAGTTTTTCATCAAAGTTCTGTTGAACAGTTCGCTCGAAGATCTGTTTAATTGGTGTTATAAGTTCAACCGAAGATAAACGAAATTTTACAAAGTAGATCTAACAAGTTACGACCGAACTTGTTAGAAAATCAAAGAATTCTTCATTTGTCACTACAAGTTGACCGAACTTGTAGTAGGACTAATTGTTTTCAAAGTTTTTGAAAAATTTTCAGCGTACAGTTTCGTGATTCACAATGGAAGATCAACTAAGAGCTTATATGTCCGGAGCTAGTTCGTCAAATGCCAATGTGATCAATCAAGTCAATCTTGATAACGAAATGGGAACGACCAGTCAAACCGCCAAAGCTGATGAGCATGGACGAATACGAAGCATGGAAAGTGAAATTTACCTACTGGGTTCAAGCCATGCACTTTGCTGGCTGGGTGTCAATCGAAAGAGGCAATACTGTTCCGGATAGATGAACATCAACAAGTTCTTGAGAAGTACAACTACTCGACAGCTCAGAGAGACGAATACATTGCAGAGAAAAAGATGATCAGTCTCATCCAACAGTCAGTAAAAGAAGATATTCTGATGTTGCTACCAGAGTATACTACAGCAAGAGTAACTTTGGTTGTCGTTACAGAAGAAATATCAAGGCAGTGCTGAAATGATAAAAAGCAAGAAGGCTCTCATTCTGAAAGAGTTCGATATCTTGAGCATGCTAAAGAATGAAACCATTAAGCAAGATGATTGAGCGTTTCTGTCATCTCAAGTGCCAAAACGTGCAAAAATGCCTGTATGGGGGGTGAATGGTCAACTTATTTGATGGTTCTGAAGAACATTGATAAGTGGGATTTCTTAAGTTGTCAACCTTTATAGATAAACTCGAAGGCCACGAAATGCAGCTTCTGAAGATAGCGAAGTCAAAGAACGCTAATGTTGTTCAAGACATCGGTTTGTACTACAAAACCGGAAGCAAGATAACATTTCGAGTCCGAAAATTAGAACTGCTTTTAGTGCAAACATGAATGCTTTTCCACAAAATCAGAACCATTCACAGCCTCAGTATGACCAAAGTCCACAAAGTTCTTACTCGAGCACTTGATTCAAATTCAACATTTCAAAGTCAAGCAAATCAGAACCAACAGCAAAGTTCTGATCAGAATGTTTACAAATGCAACATCGCAGTGAATTTGAACAATGTTGTTTCAGAAGAAGTTGCAAAACAACATATGTCACTACTTGCTACCGTCTTAGAATCTTATGAATGTCTTGTTGCCGGTAAGATCGGAAATCCGAGATGACCGTAGAAGATTATGATCAGGTAGACGAGGAAGAGCTCGAACTAATGGACATCAAATGGTCCTTAGCTTCGATCATCAGGAGAATGACAAAGTTCGTTTTACTCACAGGCCGTGACATAGGAAACTCCAGCAACAAATTGGGTTTTGACAAAACCAAAGTCACGTGCTTTTAGATGTCGACAGAAGGGACATTTTAAAAGAGAGTGTAAGAACATCGAGGCAACCGGAAATCAAAGTCCTTTGGAGGAGGGAAGAATATTACAAGAGGGCACTTCAATATAAACCGTTCCGAAGTAAACTCAATTGAGATCCAAGAAAAGCCAAATAGTAGTACCACAGAGAAAGCCATGGTTGCATCCACAGAGGATGACAGTTTTGATTGGAATTCTTACATTGGGAAAAAGACCAGAGTTGCTTGATGGCAGAGATAGTTGAAAGATAATTCTGCAGAGGAAGCAGCAGCGGCAACAGCAGAAGCAGCAGCTTTCGAACAAGCTATTCTGGAACAATACTTGCATCAACAGCAGGAAGAAGAGGAATATATCCATATGCAGAGAAAAGGAATTTTATCCTCTAATTCTTGTGATAGTTTTGCAGGTCACTTTGATGGAAGCTCGAAAGAACAAGTGGTTAAGGAGAAAAAGATTGATGAAGTGATCATTGATGTCACTCAAGAAATGAAAGTGGAAGACCTCAAGGACATGCAGATAAAGCTTTAATGGCGAATCTAACCAAGGTAGGTCAGAGGTAAAGGTTGTCAGAGAAGAAGTTGTCAAAGTACAAGTTGTAGAGGTTGAGAAACCTTGTACAAAATGTACTAAACTTGTGTCGAATGTGCCGAAAAATCAAAGATCATCGCTGAAAACAATGTGCTATAACGATTTGTTAAAATATGATTATCGCATAATGAAAGAAGCGTATGATAAAATAAAAATGATTATGGCAGACTCGACAGAAATAACATCGAACAACATGATAATATAAGAATGTTGAGTGGTACAGTAATGGATAAACAAAGAGCAATTAACATTTATATCAACACCATTGCTGGAATCAAACAACAACTTCAAGATATGACATTGAACTGAAAGAGTTCGAAAATTGTTAAGAAGTTATACCACTAATGCGTATGTTATCGATCACATTCTTCCAACAATCTCAACGAAAAAAAACCCAAAAAGAAAGCGGGCAAAGAATATAGCAATGTTCCTCCACCCCTTTGCGAAAATACCAGTGTTAAATCTGCAGACGGGATGGACAACGCACTCAATGTTGAATTACTTTCTGAAAAGAAAAATGAGTTGCCAGAGAACATTGATACAGTCTATGCTAAATCTGATGATGATAACAACGATGAGGTTAACAAAGTGATTGAAAATGTTTTAAGTGATTCTGATGATGGTAGGTTCAGAAGCGCCAACTCGAGTTTAAAGAATTCTGATTCACAACTGAAAATGACGATAAGTCGTCAAAAGATGGTCTAAGTGACATCCTAATATTTTAATGTACAAAATTAAGGATTCAGATAGACTATACTTTGATGATAGCTTCTCGATAAGAATGTGAAGGAAGAATTGCTTGATAAATTCTTTAAACTCGTGGAAGTCACATCAGAGGAATTGGTAATCAATGAACGAAAATTCTATTCCAAACCTAAAGAAAACAATTACCAAAGAAACGGTGGTGATCATCCGGAAACTGGAGAACGGGGTTGGGTTTAGAAGAAGAAGCTGATGAATCTGTAAAGAAACTGTCACCATTTCATGAATATAAAAACAAAAACATGAAGTTTGTATATGCAAACGAATACAATTCATGAGGAGAATTTGATTGGTAAGCAATTAAATGATGAGTTTAAAAAGGGAAAGAAATTCGAGATAAAGCCAAGGTTACAAGTGGTGTCAAAACTTCAAGTAGGGTAAAACACCGGTTAAAGGACATCCACTTGATAATCGGACATGTTTCAAGTGCAATGAAATTCTCATAGGGGACGACAATGTCCGAAATCAAAACCAGCTTATCTTCGAAGAAAAGAAGATTCAAATGTTGCTTAAACCAAAGCAACCAGTGTTTGCAAAACCTGTAAAGATTTTGAAACGAAATGAATTAAAACCAGAAGTTAAACCAAAGTCTGAAAGACTTTTGAAAATTCCATTTTCAAAAAAGTTGAAACTTCTAGGTCTAATGAAAACAAGTTTTACATCAAAAAGCTAATATCAAATCTCAAACTGGATTGCCAAGAAAAGGTCAACAACATCTGGTGTTGTTAAGTCTGAGCTTGTAAAGACTGAAACACAAAAGAATCAAAGTCTGAAATCTCTAAGTCTGAGCAGGTGAAGACTAGTGAGAATGTGAAAGAAATTAAAAAGAAATCAAGATCAAAAATGTCAATTTTGTAAAAGATAAGAAAAAAGTGAAATTTTCAAACATTAACATTGTTGAAACAGATAATGAATTTGATTTTGATGATGTTGATGAGTTTGAATATGCTTTTGTTGATGGTTATCCAGTAAAACCCAAGACCAAGAAGGCTTGGGTAGAGCTTTTGACCTAATGTTTGAATTTTGCAGGGGCTTCCAAAGATCCATACTTTCAAAGTGGATTTTGGATAGTGGAGCATCCAGGCATATGACGGGAATGAAAGCGTTGCTATTCGACATTAAAGCTATCAATGGTGGATATGTTGGATTTGAAGGAAATCAAGGTGGCAGGATAGTCGACGAGGGAAAACTCTCAATGGCGTAGTTTCTTTTGATCGCGTGAACTATATTGCAGAGCTTGAGAATAATCTTCTGAGTATTTCGCAGATTTGTGACAAGAAATTTACAGTACATTTCAATGATAAAGAGTGTATTATCTTGAAGCGGGATTTAAAATTCCAGATGAGTGGATTCTGATGCGAGCACCGCAGAGAACTGATTTATATGTTCTTGATATGTGTGTTGCTACCACTTCATCACAATCAGCACAATGTTTTGTATCAAAGGCTACTGAAAAAGATTCTATTCTTTCGCATCATAAGATGGGGCATATTCATTTGCGAAAAACTGAATTTCTTGGTTCCTAATGATCTTGTAGAAGGCGTAAATCTTTGAAGTTTTCAGATGTTGATCATTGCTTGGAATGCAAGAAGGGAAAGCAGATCAAGAAATCTCATCCAAATAAAATTCTAAACTCAATCAAGTTGCCATTAGAACGTCTCCACATGGATTTATTTGGACCTGTAAATGTTCGAAGCATATCAGGAGACTTATATTGCTTGATCGTGACAGATGACTATTCGAGATATTTGTGGGTATTATTTCAAGAATCAAAATAGGAAACGTTCGAGAACTTGGTTATTCTATTCAAGAAACTAGAGAACATTTGTCATCTGCCAGTCAGATGCATTAGAAGTGACAATGGCACAGAGTTTAAGAATAACAAAATGAAGGAATTCTGCAACACAAAAGGATTCTGCACGAGTTTAATGCTCCCTATACTCCACAGCAAAATGAAGTTGCTGAACGGAAGAACCGAACTTTGATTGAAACTGCGAGAACCATGCTTGCAGATTCTAAACTTCCTATCAGCTTCTAGAGTGAAGCGGTTGCTGCGGCTTGCTACATGCTAAACATGGTTCTCACTGTCAAACCAGCAAAGAAAACATGTTTTGAGATGATAAACCGACGGAAGCCAAATTTTGAAGTTCTTAGAACCATTCGGTGCACCTTGTACCGTAATAGACCAAGATGGAAATTCGGAGGAAAATCTCTCGAAGGTTTCTTTGTCGGATATGTGAGTCCGTTGAGAAGAGTATATGTTCCTTCATTGAGAAACGTTATTGAAGCACAGCACGTGGATTGTTTCAACTACACAGATCCTATTCAAAGGAAAAGGTGACGCGTGGCTGTTTAACTATCAAGACCTTTGGAAGTCATTTGACTTGCCCAAAGAACCAACTGACGAAGAAGTTGGAGCGTTATATTATCTTCACCAGTCAGCGAATCAAGAGCAAATTGTTCGACCAATTGAGGTTAATCAACCCACGTTGGATCCATCTTCTTCTTGCGCAAGTTCAAACATTAGTGGTGTTCCGGCTGAAAATGTTTCTGAAACATTATCAACACCTACTACTCTTCCAACGAATGCCTCTACATAACCAATAATTACAACAACAGAGCCCAGTATGCCTCAGAATCAAGATTCTGATCCAGATGAAGCACCAACATTTGATGCTGATGGGGAATCATCTTCTTCAGATGAAGAAGTGGAGCAGATGACAAGTCTTCTTAATCAATCTGCAGTCGTGAACAACTAGAAATGACGCTTCATCAAGCTCTCCAAACAATGAATTGGTTGTTGATCTCAACATCACGAATCAGCAAAACTCAGTAGATGTTCCAAGTGAAGAATTGCGGCGATCATATTCTTATCATCCGTCAACAAATATTATCGGAGAACCTCAAACTGGTGTTAGAACTCGAGGGCAAATTAATAAAGCACTCAGTTGTTTCTACACACGCGTTGCTACAACCCAGAACTATTGTTTCTATTCATGTTTCATCTCTCAGATTGAGCCTAGACAGTTAATGAAGCTTTAGCAGATGAAAACTGGGTACAAGCAATGCAAAAAGAATTATCGCAGTTTGAGAAGTTGGGTGTGCGGAAGCTTGAAGACCTACCAGAAAATCAGAAAGCAATTGATACAAAATGGGTCTTTAAGTGTAAACGTGATGATAGAGGGGTTATTGTTCGTAAGAAAACTAGGCTTGATGTCAAGGGATTTCACCAGCAGGAAGGGAAAGACTACACGGAAGTCTATGCACTAGTAGCTCGATTGGAATCGGTTCGAATTTTTCTAGCTTTTGCATCATGAAAAGGATCTAAGGTCTATCAATTGGATGTCAAATCGGCTTTTCTGTACGGAAAATTACGCAAGAAGGTGTACGTTGGACAACCACCGGGGTTTGTCGTCCACTTAACAAGAAGAAAGAATACCTACTGGATAAAGCTCTTTATGGACTACACCAAGCCCCGAGAGCTTGGTACGAGACGTTATCACAACATCTCGTTGGAAACGGCTTTATCAGAGGAACTGTGGATAGTACTCTTTTCATCAGAGAAGTTGATGGCCATCTGATTATAGTTCAAATCTACGTTGACGACATCATCTTTGGACCTACAAACGATAGTCTCTGCAAAGAGTTTGAGGGAATCATGAAAAAGAAATTCGAAATGTCCTCGATGGGAAAAATGAAGTTCTTTCTTGGTTTGCAAGTAGATCAGCTTCCGGATGGTATTTTCATTCACCAGACTAAGTATGTTCACGACATCTTGAAGAAGTTTGGAATGGAAAGCTTGAAGCCTCTATCTACGCCTCTTGCTCTAAATCATGGCATTTGCGTTAACGAGACTTGAGCCAAAGTTGACGAGACATTATACAGATCGAAGATTGGATCGTTAATGTATCTGACTATCGCACCCAGATATTATGTATCCACCTGCCTATGCGCTAGATATCAGTCAAGCCCGAGGATCTTACACATGCAGATCATGAAGCGTATCTTCAGATATCTAAAAGGATGCCTAAGCACTGGCTTGTGGTACCCGAAGAACGACAATTTCGACCTCACAGGCTATGCTGATTTCGATTTTGGTGTAGATAAGTTGAACTCGAAATCAACTACAGCGGGATGCCCGTTCTTCGTAATAAGAATGGTAACCTGTCAGTGTAGAAACAGACTACGGTCGCTCTCTCTACCTGTGTAGCTGAGTATATCTCGACCTCCAGCTGTTGTTCATAAATTCTATGGATTCAACAGCAGATGAGAGACTATGGTCTGCAATTATAGACACTCCGCTGTATGTTAATAACAAGGCAGCCATCAATATAACTAAAAGTCCGGTTCATCACTCACGAACAAAACACATTGAAATTCGTTATCATTTCATTCGTGATTGCTACGAAAAGAAATTAGTACGAATAGAAAAAATCCACACCGACGAACAAAAGGCTGATTTATGTACCAAACCATTTTCATTGTCACGATTTAAAAACTTGTTGAGAATTAACGGTATGAAAATTTTGCTGACAGGTGTGGATGCTAAGGTTGAATACGGATCGGATGACGAGTTCGTGTGATCCACATTGGTTTGTAAATATCTTTCTACTTTAGAATTTTGTTTAAAAACTAAAATCCAAAAAGATGTTTTTGATTTTAGGGGGAGAAATGTTGAGAAAATACAAAAACATAAAAAAAATTCAAAATGTACAAAAACATTGAAAAATGCAAAAAGAATTCAGTGTCATAAAAGGAAATGATAGTACGTCAGTGGACTATAACAGTATGCTAAAGAAATGTATAGTTTTAAAAGTGATAACGAGTCTTACTGTGGATGTGTCGATAGGCTTAACACGTTCAGTAAACTATTTTCGAGATATAAACTAAATTTTACAAACTGCTTAATCTTGTGGATTAACACATCTTGGATATATGGACTTAGTACTCTGAAATTTCGTTTGAAAGATTGCCTGATTCTGAGATACGAGGTCTTTATAGATAATTGATATCTGGGGTATTATACAAGTTCTTCTGATTTTGTGGAAGCAATGGCCTAGAACTTCTATAATACTTTCGCTTTAAAACCGCAAATTGCATGCGATATTGAAAAGTATCGAAAGATATAATCAAGTGCAATGCTGAAAAGATTCCTTAAGTGGAACACACCTTAAAGTCGAGCCTTCATCTCTTTGTCTGTACGGTAGTACTAACCTGAGCTCTCAAGGCCTCGCACAACCCAAATACAGATATCAATTACGCTATATTCACCTGTAAGATGAAATCTAGGGAATCTGGATACGGGAGTATATTCAAGAAGTGGGAACCTCAGATAAGTCAAGTTTCATAATTTCTACCTTAACATATCTTGAAACAGTTGAGAAATGTGGTAAAGCTTAAGGGGACAAACATATCGACAATCTAGGTAAACGAGTTTAAAACTTAAAGTCATTTAAAGGTCAACGGTACTGGTGATATGTCTCAATCAACTGGTATAATTCTTAGACACGAATTCACAAAAATATGTCTGTAAGTATGTTTGTACATAATTTACATTGCTTATTTTATTTGTATTTCAGCTTTACAGATTAAAATCAAAAAGATTTTCGATGTGTTTTAGCATAAATTTACAAAAAAATCCAAAAGATTTTATTTCTACATTTGTTTTCAGCAAACCAATGTTGGAGAACGGATCTTCGAAGTCTGGTAAGGTGCTAGAACTGGTGGTAATCTCTTTGACAATGGGCTGGGAGCTAATCTTGTAATCTGAAAAGTCAAAACGATAAAAAGCTCATTAATTTGAAACTTTGATTTTAAAAATATCAAAGTTTGTTAGTAACGGGTCAAACCGGGGTCATTAACTTGGACTCGGCAGACAAATCGGTTAACCGAGGTCATTAACTTGGACTTGGTCAACTGAGGGGATTTTCATAACTGGTAAAAAGTTGGAAAGTTCAGGGGTTAAAATGAAAAACTGAAAAAAGTTTAAATTTTGAGGTTTGGCAAGTTCGGCCGAACTTGCTAAACAATATCAAGTTTCACAAACAGCAAGTTCGACCGAACTTGCAGAAGGATGTTTGTTGTTTTAAATAATAAGTTCGCTCGAACTTCTCTAGGCCTTCATGAGGGGCTTAACAAGTTCGCCCGAACTTGACATGTTATAAATACCATTCAAGTTCGGCCGAACTCATTTACCGTTATCCGATACTTTGAGCGAACTTGAGCTTAGAGAGCTTTTGTGTGAAATTGACATTTTTAAACCGTTACACTGTCCAATTTGAGTTAGTTTTTGGTGATTAGCACACCAATCACTATGGCAGAGGTACTAATTTGAAAATAAACCATGAATTGAATCGTTAATAAACAATAACAGATCTAAAACTTAAAATCTGATAGATTTAGGTGTTGTTGGACAAAATTGATTATAGATTCTGAATCTACATCTAAAGTCGACCGTATAACTTGTTTTGATTGGTTTGAAACAACTGTATGAATGTTTGAACTTGTTTGGTCTTTTGGAGAAGACGACAAGTTCGATCGAACTTGTTGTCAAGTTCGACCGGACTTTTCCAAAACATGATTAATAGATCCAAAAGCATGTTCGACCGAACTTGTTTATTAAATTGTTTTGATTCAATCATGTTCGACCGAACTTGGATTTTAATAAAACTAAATGTTGATAACATAAGTTCGCCCGAACTTGTTCTTTAATAAGGAACATGTGTTTTATACATGTTCGGCCGAACTTAGTTAAAATTGAATGATAAAAATTGTTTGCAAGTTCGCCCGAACTTGCATTTGAAAAAGTTGAACATGTTTATCACATGTTCGGGCGAACTTGATGTTGTAACACCTAATCAAGTTCGGCCGAACTTGATTAAAGTGTTAGAAATTTTTTTGGAAAATTTTATCGAAAAGCGTGCTAACTGTTTTCGTCGTTTTTCAGGCATAGATTCCAGCGCATGTTATCTCAGTTGAGTTTTTCCAAAACTCACAATACATGCATCACGCTTGACAAGTCTATTTGTCCATCACTGAAAAATATGACAGCATTTTGAAGTTTCTCGAAGATAGTCACATTCGTCGTGCAATTACTGAGCGCACCGTATCATATCGTTCTCATATTATTCATTTCTGGATGAACGCAAGCTTGAGCGCTGACGAGAAGACAATCTCTTCTACAGTACAGGTTGGTGATGAGCTAAAGCCTATCACAGTAACTGAAGGTGATATTTGAAGGATTTTGGAGCTCAAAGACAAAGAAGACGATCCAATTCATCTAGACGAGAAGATGGTTCGCGGATGCTTTTTCCGTATGGGCTACAAAGGTAGCGTAAACAAACCAACGCTAAAGAAAGGGGAAGTGCCTAACCCCTACAAGCTTCTGATTCATGCGTTGATTCATACTTTTAGCCATCGTAAAGCCGGTTTGGATGATGTACATTATTATTTGGCTAGCATGGCAACGGCGAATATTCTGAAGAAGCCGTTCAACGTTTCAAAGTTAGTGTTTACTCACATGTCGAAGAACATGGAGGATTCGGTGGCTTATATCCGAAGTTTATTCAGATGTTGATGACGAGAAGTATGCTAACATTGCTCGAGATCCGAATTACGTTCTTTATCTAGTTCATCCGATGAGACCACAGTGAAGAAGCTTTTAAGTCCAAAGTAAGCTTCAGCTCCTATTGCCAAGCCAGTATTCGGAGCTATAAAAGATTCAGATTATGTCTCGCCACCTGGAAACAAATGGAGAAAGGATGGTAGTGATGATGAGAAAGAACTTAAAGGTGAGCAAGAATGGTTTAAAGAATTCAACCAAAGGTAAGGAGTGAATGGTTTTTGAAGGCTGAAGCTGATAAGCCGAAAAAGAAGCGAGGGTCAAAGAAAGTTGAAACTTTGCTTGTTGATGAGGAGAAGACTGAAAATGTTGAGGCAGTGGCTGGATCTAGGCTGCAGTTGTTATTGAAAGTCAAGAAACAGTGAAGTCGACTCAAGAAGAGGTAATTTCTGCCACTTCCGAAAATGAAGAATCTGATAAGGAGCCAGAAAGACAGAAGCAGAAATTAGAGCAGAAAAAGAAAGAAAGTTGGATGCAGATTTTGATCCAAATGCTGAAAATGAATCTGACGAGGAGAGACCAAAGAAAAAGTCAAAGCGTACAAAGTCTCCAGCAGTTGAGATATCAAAGAAGATACAACGTCACCTCATATTAAAGGGAAACGAAAACCTAAGAAAGCTCAAAAACCGGTGAGCAAAAGATACAAAAGCAAGGTGCAAGAAGAAGCCACACAAGAACTTCTGGTGCCAGGGAAAGAGCACACAAGAACCTCATCCATCAAGAACCTCCTGTTATCGTTCATGATGAAGCTGAAAGGCAAGGAGTTACACAAGAACCTCCTGTGTCTGAATTTGTTGAAGTTCCGATCGTTGAATCGCCTAGTGCTCCAAAGACTTCTGCTCCTGAAAGTTCTACACCGAAGAGTCTACACCAAAACTGTAACACCAAAAGATTCAACACCAAAGACGCCAAGGGGAAGTATGTTTGGTGATATGCCACACGGTCCAATCAGTCTTGAAGACTTGGATGAATTTTTCCCAAGACTAATGCTGAAATGTTAGAAAAACGTGTGAAGGTATTGGAAGATAAAGTTGCACAAATTGAGTTAGAAAAGGCTGAGCTTGTAAAGAAGGTGAATCAAAGCGAAGTCGAAAAGAAATACTTGACGATAAAGTGAAGGTGCTTGAGAATGAACGAGAATATTACAAGGCGTTAAAAGAAAGTCTGCAGGACGCCAATGAAAAATTACAAACAGAGATTGCAGAATTGAAGAAAATTCAAGCTTTGAATGATCGAAGATTCATCAGATTACAAAAGGTGTTATCTAACAATCTAAATATTGATTTTATCGCTGAATACGATCGTTTGGATCGTCAAGAAGCCAAGGAACGTGCTGAGAGAGAATTGGCTGAAGGTGGTAAAGGGAAGCAGGTTGAGGGTGAAGCCCCTAAATCTTCTACTGAGAAATCTTCTGATATTCCTGAGAAGCCAAGTGAGGATATTTCAAAAGCTTCTGATCTGATACCCAAAAGTTGACGAATCTATCAAGCCTTCTGATCCTATCATTGTTACTGAAGAAAAAGACAATGATGAAGCCGGAGAGAAGAGGGAAGAAGGTTATGAAGATTGGAATGTTGGGGATGATGATGATGATTTTGATCAAGGTGATGATGATTTTGATCAGGGTGGTACAAGCTTAAAGACCAATGAAGCTAAAGTTTTTGATGAGTTTGATTTTTCTGACCTCATGGACGATGAATCGAATCGAATGGAAGATAAAAGCCAGGGGAAGTCAGGGCAAAAAGGGCCTTCAGATGATATTGATTTGTTGGATATTGATCGTTTTGCGAAGCCTGTGACTGCAGTACCTACGAAGCCTTTAATACTAATGTTGGAACACAATGTAGAAGAAGGGAGTTTGTACATAACTACATGAAAGAAGATCTGGCGAAACTAGTTGAAGCTGAAGTTGAGAACTTAGATTTGATTTTGAAGAAGTTATGAATGTTAACACCTTTGAACCGAAAGAGTATCAGTATGAGAGAAGGTTTGAAGCTGATGAGTACAATCGTGTGATTGTGGAAGATTGGTCCTCAGATGATGATATCGAACAGAAAGCTAAGTATGTTGGTCAGGATTCAGAAAGTTTTCCTACATTTGAAGAGATGTATAAACAACTGAATAAGATATGTTGAAAGATAGAATTGCTGAAGAGCTACGAGAAGGAAAAATTCCTAAACCGAAGACCAAAGAAGAAATAGCTGAAGCGAGAAAGTCCTGGTTCAAGAGATGCCTCGTGAACGTAAGTTTTGACGTCCACTAGCATTCTTCACCAGAGATAAAGATGTTTCTTTGGGAGATATACTTAGTTGGGGATGGTTTAAGGAGTTCAACGTTTATGCAATCAAAAGAGAGTTTGGAGTGCAATACTTCAAATATCTTGCTGATCTAAAGACATTGCCGTATTGGGATATGGAAGAGCTAGTGCAAAAAGTGAACGTTACTTATCATATGAAGACAATTGATCAATTGTTGTGGAAGATGATTAAGTACGAAGCTGATAAAGGTTGGAATCACTGGAAGCCGTTTATTCCGAGACGAAGGGTAAAGATCAACAAGGTTACAAGAGAAAAGGACAAAACGTTAATTATGAAACGTCCTAGATCCACGAAGAATATGCCACTTATGTCAATCGAACAAAACTTCTATTCTTTATTCAAGTGGTGGAAGATTGATCCAGCTACTTGTTAAGCAGTGATTGTATTAAAGTTTGAAGATCACTTGGATATTGCTAAAGAACGAGTTGAAGTGATGGGTTATCAGGGTATGAGAGGTTTGTGGAGGACGATAAGGATTCTAGATCCTATGTGGTTAGTTAACTGCTCGAGAGAAGATATAAAATGCCTTTTCTACAGCAAGATTGTTTTGAAGAAAGAGAAAAGGTACAAGCGATGCAGTATCAGAAAGTTTTTAACGTTTGCTATGCACGTAATGTAAATTCTGGTAAAATGTGGCAAACGAAGTGGAGGGATCTGGAGAGATTTGAATTTCTAAAGGAAGAAACCAGAAGTGAGGCGATCAAAGAAAGAATGGAAAAAGCGGTAAGAAAAAGTTCGCTCAGAATGGCTAACTTTAAAAGACCACCGCCAACTGATCAGACGCCGGATCCGAAACAAGAGAGACGAAAGAAGCCGTACAAGAACTTCTTTGGTCAGGTACGTTAATGTATATATGAAGACAGAGTTTTGAAAACTGATAAAAGATGAAGACGATATCCAAGGGGGAGTCTGTTGGTTCATAATGTCTATGTCTTAGTCTTATATCGAGTCTGTATTGTATAGAGCTGAATTGGCTAGGTTATGAAATATTTATGAAATGTTGTAGCCAAGTTCGCCCATAACATGTAAAGTATGCATGTTCGGCCGAACTTGCATAGGCAAGTTCGGGCGAACTTGTGTCCTCCTGGGACGAACTTGTAATGCTGTAAATGCCTAGCTTGTGTGTTTCATTTGTAACTTTGGCATTTCAGAGGTGAAGCTCTGTCAGTCTGCAATCTGAAGGTTTGATCTATAAAACTGACGATTAACTGATTAATTCTTGTCTATTGGTAACACGACGTAATATTTCCGCTATTATGGATGTTAGATATCAAATTTAGGTTCCTAAGCATCGAGGATCGGTCCTACAAAACAGAGGAAGAAGGAATAGCTTACCTTGAGATGCAAAAAACAAGAAGAATTGAAAGTAGAAGCCGAAAAGGTAAAAGCTGAGGTAAGCATGTCTGAAAAGGAAATTGTGAAAGTTGTGGAGGTTGAAAAACCTTGCACAAAGTGCGCAAGTCCTTGTGAACATTGTCTGGATAAAGTCAAAGTCATAAGAGAATTAACTGAACATAACGAAAAATTTCGTTATGATTACAGAACCATAAAAGAAGCTTATGACAAATATCAGGCAAATATAAACATGTCGAAAGAGCTAACAGTGAACTCAACGCTAATGTCACCATGTTAAATGCCACAGTTATTGAAAAAAAAAGGCAATTAACATGCACATTAATACAATTGCTGAGACAAAGCGTGAGTTTCGCGAAATGAAAATTGAAACAGAAAGAGTCAGACAATAACTAAAAAGTTACACCATAAACGCATATGTCATTGATCACATTCTTCCTACGATCAAGTCGGAGGATAATGTTGATAATTCAAAGCGTAAAGTTTACGGATTGTCCCTCCACCA
The DNA here is from genome assembly GCA_947069175.1 of Scalesia atractyloides. Lineage (NCBI taxonomy): Eukaryota > Viridiplantae > Streptophyta > Magnoliopsida > Asterales > Asteraceae > Scalesia > Scalesia atractyloides. Next base: position 21,732,584 of record CAMTDV010000021.1, on the reverse strand, counting down.
TTTCTTGCAAGTTACTGCTACAAGAAAGATGATGATATTGAAAAGGCTTTTAATCTTTTACTTCTTTCAGAAAAGAAAGTTAAATTGCCTGAGAACATTGACGTAGATTTTACGAATCAAACGATGACAATGAATCGGTGGTAAAAGATGCGGTAAAGAATGTTTTGAGTAATGATTCTGATGATGACAACTTTAAAAGCGCCAACTCGAGTTCAAACAGTTCTGGTTAACAACCTGAAAGTGACGATACATCATTAGAAAATGATCTAAGTGATGATCCTAACGTTGTCATGTACAAGGTTAAGGAATCTGATAGATTATATTTCAATGATAGCTTTCCGATTCAGAATGTGAAAGAAGATCAAATCGATAAACTGTTTAAACCTGTAGAAGTTTCATCAGATGATCTCGAGAAAAATGAAAAGAAGTTTTATTCTAAACCGAAACGGAATTTTAACAATTACTGTAGAAACGGTGGTGATTTTCCTGAGAACAGGAGAGCAGGTTTAGGTTTGGAAGAAGCTGAAGATGAACCGAAGAAGAATCAGAAGTCAACGTTTCAGGAATACAAATGTAAGAACATAAAGTTTGTGTATGGAATGAGCACGGTTCGAGAAGAAAGCTTGATCGGTAAGAAGTCAGACGATGATTTCAAGAAAGGAAAGGAACTTCGGGACAAGGCTAAGTCCGCAAGGGAGTAAAACCCACTAGTGGACAGGTTCATGATACTTGGACTTGCTTCAAATGCAATGAAGTTGGTCACATTGCTCGCAAGTGTCCAAAGTCTAAGCCTGTGCATCCCGAAGAAAAGAAGTTTCAAAAGAGGTAAAACAAAAGCAATCTGAAAATGATCAAATCAGGATTGTAAAAAGAAACGTTGACATCAAAGAAATGAAACGTAATGTTGAGTCCAATCTTGAAATAAAACCTAAAATGAATCAAAATTTGAAAATTCATTTTTTCAAAAAGGAGAGACTTCAAAGTCAAATAATGATTCTAGGTTTTATATCAAGAAAGCTAGAGTTAATTCTCAAGCATGGATTGCTAAAAAGAAATCACCTGAAAAAGTGGAAGGTTGTTTGTGATTAAAACCAGAAAATGTCAAATCAATCAAGAAAATAAAGAAAGTTGATTGTGAGTTTGAAGTTAATGATGTTGAATATGCTTATCATAGAGCATATGAAGTGATTACGAATGAGGTTGTATGAGGAGTTATATCCAAAACCCAAGACCAAGAAGGCTTGGGTTGAATTTTTTAACTAAATCCTTCATGTGCAGGAGTTCCAAGATCTACTTGATCAAAAGTTGATTCTGGATTGCGGAGCTCATATCAGTTTAACTTATCTAGAATGTTAAAATCTTTGTCATTTTGAGGGGGAAGTAGTTAAGCAGAAAATTTTGAAAAGAGTCAAAATTATAAAAATCCACGCCGTTGAACAGAAAAACAATTTCAAAGTTCTTACAAGTTCAAACTGCTTTTATAAGTAGTAAATGAGTTTAATAATTGTTTGTTAAACAATTGCAGATACAGGATTGAGAAAAAGGATCGGACGACGAGGTCACAGGATCCACATTGGTTTGTTACATTTTTAGAAGAATTTCTTTAAATCTAGAATCCAAAAAATATGTTTTTGATTTTAGGTGGAGTAAGAAAATTTTAAAAATTGTTGAAAAAATAAAAAACATATAAAAAATTCAAAAAGTACAAAAACATTAAAAAAAGAAAAAAAGAATTTGGTTGTCAAAAAGGAAATGATAGTACATCGGTGGACTATCACAATATGCTAAAAATTGTAAAGTTTTAAAAGTGATAAACAAGTCTTACTGTGGATGTGTCGATAGGCTTTACACGTACAGTAAATTGTTTCTGGGATATAAACTAAATTTACAACTGCTTAATCTTGTGGATTAACACATCTTGGATATATGGACTTAGAACTCCGAAATTTCGATTGAAGGGTTGCCTGATTATGAGATACGAGGTCTTTATAGATGATTGATATCTGGGGTATTATACAAGTTCTTCTGATTTTGCGGAAGCAATAGCCTAGAACTTCTATAATGCTAAAAACCCGAATAGCATGCAAACTTGAAAAAATCGAATGATCTAATCATTTGCAATGCTAAAAAGATTTCTTAAGTGGAACACACCTGAAAGACGAGCCTTCATCTCTTTGTCTGTACGGTAGTACGAACCTGAGTTCTCAAGGTCTCGCATAACCCAATACAGATATCAACTATGCTATACTCACCTGTAAGATGAAATCTAGGGAATCTGGATTCGGGAGTATATTCAATAGGTGGGAACTATAGTTAAGTCACGTTTCATAAATCAAATCCTAACATATCTTAGAACAATTGAGAAACGTGATGAAGTTTAAGAGGATAAACATATCGACAATCTAGGTAAACAAGTTTAAAACTAAAGTCACCAAAAGGTCAACGGTACTGGTGATATGTCTCAATTAAACATATATGATCCTTAGACACAAATTCACAAAAAGATGTCTGTAAATATCTTTGTACATAGTTTACTTTACTTGTTAAAATTTTTATAAATGTTTTACTTACTTTTTAAATACAAAAAGATTTTCAACACGCCAATGATGCATTTGTCAGAACATAGATCTTTAAGGATCTGAGGTGATACCTTTGTAGCAGCCATGAGAGCACAATCACACTCATCTTCACACACATCAACATTCCATGGGTCAGCATGAGAGTTCTTTTCCTTATCAGTAGTATTTTCCTTTTCTTCACTTGAAACCACTGTTTCATCACAAACTTGAACTTCATTAGTTTTGACACTATCTCCACCGATTCAACACCTTCAGCAATTGTCTCTAAGGCCATTAAACAAAATTCTTGTTCAACATCATTTTTGGCCATTAAAGCAAAGTTCTCATCAGTCAAATCCCCAGGCAAGCTACTCAGTCAACATAACTTGGTGTGAAAAAGCTCTGTTGACCAACCTCTGCTGGACTAGCAGTGGTTTGAGCAGGTTGTGTGACAATGGGTGCTTGTTGTACATGCACTTGAGGATGTGATGGTGCCTGAACATATTGAATTTGTGGAGCAGTGGATTGAACATAATACACTGGAACAGTAGTAGCAGGATGTGCAAAGTGGGCAGTGTTTTGAACATGTTGAGTAGGGGTATATTGGGAATATGAACAGTGTTTTGTGTGTGCTGAGGTCTAGGGCCAGGATGAGTCACTATTGGTCCAGAATTTTGAGACCTGCATTCTCTGGCAAAGTGTCCTAAACTATTACACTTATAACACTTGACTTTTGATTTATCCAGCCCAACCTTCAACCCCCATGCAATCCTGGGAATTTCCTACCAGTTCTCTTATAGAATTTTCTAGCCCTAACACTCAATAGGGCCAGTTGGTGAAAAATATACATTTCTTCAAGATCAGAAGGTTCAAAGTGTTGCAAGTCATTCAACTCAAAGGATAGATTGTCAGAGGTTTGGCTTTCCCCACTAGCAGTGAAAGCATAGTTGGGTGCATGTGTTTCAGATCCAAAGTTCCCACCAGAAGTAATATCTATATAGTGATCATAACTTTGGTCCTTACTGCTGCCAGACCCCTCTTCTTGGCCCAAAAGAGTTGTATTACCCAATGAGTAATCATCAGTCATTTTGCCAGAATCTTGCAACTTCTTTTTCTGGTTTAACTCTCTCTCATAAGTGAGGAGTATCCCATGAAGTTGTGTCAACGACATTTCTTTAAACCCAACAGACTTTCATGTTACATAAGCTATAATCTCCCACTTATCTGGTAACGATCTAAGGAAACGACTATTGACAGTCGAATTAGGAAAAACCACATTAACCAGTCTAAGTTCACTGATGAGACAGCTGTAACGTTCGAACTATTGTGTTAGAGACTCTCCTTTCAAGTGACAAAACGTTTCATACTGCTGATTTAGAACTTCTCTGTTACTTTCTATCACTTCCTCAGTCCCACCGAATTGCTCTTTTAGTGCATCCCATAACTCCTTTGCACTATTGCAATGGAGTAGACCAACATAAATCTCATTGAGTAAGGCCGAAGCAACTATGCTAAAAGCCTTAGCATCCAATTCAATTTTCTGGAAATCCTGCTCCGAAAAGTTTTCAGGATTTTTTGGCACTTGTTTAGTTGGATCCTCTGTGCTTGGAACCATCGGAACGTGAGGTCCATAAGCAACAGATCTCCAGCCACTGGTGTTTTGCTGAGCAAGGATATGACCTGTTGGTGCATATGTCTGTTGCCTTTGTCATTACACGAGAACGAGTCTGGAATAAACGAGAGTTTCTGAAGACCGAACAAGACAAAGTAGATATCCAAGAGGGAGTCTATTGGTGCATAATGCCTATAGAATAATTTGTATCGAGTCTGTATAGAATAGGTGAAACGAGGCATATTTAAGTGTGTTTGATATCAAGTTCGCTGGTGATGAACTTGACTAAGTCAAGTTCGCCCAAACTTGTGTCACCCTCCAGCTAACTTAGACTAATATATATAGGTGCCTTGGGATTTCATTTGTAATTTGGAGAGATTTTGGCACAGAGACGGCGAAGCTCTGTCAGATCCGGTTCTCGAATGTATTGAACTTTAGATCAATGAAAACAACTATTAAACGAGTAATTCTTGTTATTTGGTTAACTTGTCATTAGTTTCCGCCTAATCGGACAATAGATAACAAATTTAGGTTCCCGTGCTAATCGTGGACGTTCCTACAGCATTTCCCTCACCTCTTTCTTCTAATGTATCCCACAGGTTCTTGGTGGAAGTACAATAGATGAACTGATGATAAATATCTTTGTGAAGAGCTTGTGTGAGAATTGCAAAGGCCTTCTTCTCAAGGTCATAAGCCTTCTTATCCAATTCGGTCATGCTTGCCAAAGTAGTTGGATTGGAACCAGCTTCTTCAAGTGTGACATTGTAAGGCGTGGTAAAACATGTCCATAATTTAGTATTTTGACCAAGGACATATGTATGAAAAAGTCCCTTCCATGCGGGATAATCATTCATATGATTCAGTTTGGGTAGACGATTGTTACTACCCACTTAACTTTCGCTTATCAGTAAAGTTTGAACGCTTTGGTTTTTGTTTGCGACACAAGCCCACTGACTAGAAGTAATCACTGAGGCTTGTTGAGGCATAAGTCCTTTACCCATGACATGTCGGGGCTTGATTGTGAAGTACCTTGACTTGTACTGGTCGTACTGCCCCAATCCCAACGATTAGAGCTCATTTTGATTAAATAAAACAGAATATTAACTTGAAAATTCAAAGTTGTTAAATTTGAACAAGTTATGAACTCTCTGTGAAAAATTATAACACACTATCTACGAAGAAAACAGTGGACGAAGAATGAAAATCCACGAACACTGGTTGTCTACCAAGAATCAGTGTCCAATGAAGAACTGATTCTTCGTTGGAGACTTGATCAACAAAGAATAAGGACTCTTCATTGGAAGGAAACCAACGAAGGTTTATTCTTCGTTGAGTGATTGTTCGCAAAGGATGGTTCGCAGCTATTGAATGTTCTGCCAATGATTCTTCGCAGGGATCTGGTTGGTGAGATTTTTCCTAAAATATAAACATTCTTTTTCTGACAGAGAATAAAGCAAAGATTTTGTTTCCAGTTTTAGTTAAAAAAAGGAAGATTTCAAACAACCTATTGTCTAGTGGTTTGTTATCTTACCAACCTTTTCAAGCGAGTTTTCGGTGAAACCCTTGCCGGAAAATTTGCCGAGCACAAACTTTGAACAAAATTCTTAAGAAAAACTAAACCTTAACATGTCTACAATTGTTTTAGTCAAGTTTTAGGAAAGATTATCTTCAAATATCAAGTTTAACACAGACTTTTGAGCAATATTTCTTGAAAAACAAAGTTTTCTAGCTTTCAAGTTCAAAAATCCTTCAAGAACACTTCACAAACAAGCTCACATAACAAGATTTTCCTCGGTTTTGAACAAGGAAGAGAGCCAAAGCTCTGATTCCACTTGTAGGTCCACTTGGAGGATCAAGATAACCTACTTCCTTGTTTGTTAACACACACACGAGTGCGAATCCAAGTGTGAATGCAAACCGGAGCAAAACAACGTATGTAAAGCAAACACAAGTAACCAAAAGATTCACTATCTTTAGATTAATGGAAGAGAACAAATTTACACACACAAAGTGAACAAACTCTCTAAGTACTCTCTTAGTTAAACTTAGAACATATGAACTGTATATATAGGCCAAGTAAACCAGCACCCCTACGAAGAAGGCTGTTGTCCAACGAACAACTGGGCATATCACGAAGAATGATTCTTCGTGTGTCTTCACAACGAACCATCAGTGCCACGAAGAAAGATTCTTCATGGCCATCAACAACAACGAACCATGGTTGTTCGTAGCCAATGTTATCCAACGAAGAATCATGGGTTCTTCGTAGGAGGCCTTTACACAGACATGTATAACAGTTAACTGAGATATCAACATACACACATACTAACAGTCTGCAACATGCAGCTGTTTTACATCATACACAAACTAAACGTCGTGCTAAGTCAAGATAGGAGGATATCTCGACTTGGCCGACTCGACCAAAATACATACACGTAAAATAAAGACCGTACAAACTACCAAAAGCTAGGAACAAGCTACAGACACCAAACTGTACCAACAAAATGATCTGGAAATGCAAAGTTCAAATGATCAGATGAAGAGCGAAAGGAGTATAATGGTGAAGAAATGTGAAGCCAGAAATTCAAGTATATCGACAAATAAAGCTTAAAATTCTAAACCAATCTGCCCTAGTTACGATAAAGATTTGAATGATTATCTGGCAGATAATGTCAAACTGTTGAATGATTGAAGCCTTTGACATTAGAAAATAAAACGTTAAAAGAAAATAAAAAGAATTTTGAAAATAAAATAAAAATTTTAGAAATTGAAAAACTACGAATTGCAAAAGACTTTCAAAATCAAATAAAAATTTTAGAAAATGAAAAATTTGTTTTTGAAAAAATTAACATTGAAAATGAAAAAGCAATAAACTCTCAACTTGAGAAAATAACTCAACTTCAAAATGAAGTTGAGAGTTCTAAAAATAAAGTTGTTGATTTAGAAAAGAAGTTGAAAGATTTTGTGACCTCGTCATTAATTCTAGATCACATATGTCCAAAACCGATCAATGAAAATAAAAAGAAAATTTCAATAAATGATAATGTCACAAATTATGACAATGTCATAATTGAGAATTGTGATGATAATATAGATGATGAAAGTGCTAAAAAGAGAAAACTGGAAAATTTTTAAAACTAAAAGTAAAATTTCAACAAACTGTTCTATAATCTACTAAAAAAGGTGAATGATCAACGCAAAAACCTTCTAAGCAGAATGGAGAACGAAAACAAAAGGAAAAACAAAGTTTTAAAAATTCTAAAAATTTTCAAAAGACAAATAAAAGCTCATCGGTACGATCATCCAATCATTATAAAATTCAAAACAATTTGAAAATCAAAACTTATAAAAATTTGAAAATAAGTGGTGCAGGTCGGACCGCAGTGCTTCAAAGTCAAATCATGCTTATAGAAGAAACAGAAAAGATGGTTACCACACATCAAATCAATGTTATGATTTGAGTATATGGTTTGATAAAAAGATCGGTATGATAACATGTTGTGTCACAAATGTGGAATAAAGGGACACATTGCTAGAAAATGTTTACAAATTAATCCTAAACCTGTTGATATTGATAAGAAAAATTTGAAGATTTGAAAGTACCAACTCAGGTTAGAAACAATGTACAGAAACTACAAAGAAGGTGAAACCAGTTATTACTAAGTTTTCAAATTTTGAAACTGGTGATAGTTATGAACAAATAATTTCTACATTATATTTCAAGAAAGCTTTAACGAAAAATCAAACATGGTTGGTAAAAAGAAAGGAAGTGACACAATCAGTGAAAATTGATAGATTAGAGGACATTCCAAAACTTGAGAAAGTTCTAAATAAACCTGATTGTGAAAAGAAAGTCAAAGTTAAGGTTGAAGAAATAACACCTAAGATTACAAAGGCTTGGGTGTCACTATTCAACTAATTGTTTGAATTTTTGTGCAGGAACATCCGAAATAAAAACAAAATCACTAAGAACGGAGTTCCGTGGCACACATTGAAGATGAACGGTCGGGTTAACAGGTTTTATATAAAGGCCATTTTTACAAAATTAGAAACTCAAATAACATTTACTTTATAATTTTTGAAAATGTTTGGAGAAATTTTTTTGGAAAAACATGTTTCAATAACGTTTACTTGAAAGTTTTACAATTTTTGAAGAAAATTTGAAAACTATCACAGAACCCTCACTGTTGAACAGACAAAACTCAAAACTCAGGGATATAAATGTTCTATAAACACAAAGGTGTCAATAGTTTTTATCATCATGAGGGGGAGAGGATTTAAAAGAAATTTGTGAAGTAGTAATGGATGGAGAATTGAAGTGATTCTCATCGTTTGGTCAATGTTTTTCCATAAATAAAAAAATCCAAAAATATGTATTTGAATTTTAGGGGGAAATTTTTTTTTCAGAAAATCCAAAAACATATTAAATGCGAAAAGTACAAAAACATTAAAAAAGGCAAAAAGAGTTTTGTGGATAAAAGGAAATGATAGTACATCAGTAGACTATCACAATACGCTAAAGATTTGTAAAGTTTAAAAAGTGTTAAACGAGTCTTACTGTGGATGTGTCGATAGGCTTTACACGTTCAGTAAATTGTTTCCGGGATATAAACTAATTTTACAACTGCTTAAACTTGTGGAGTAACATCTCTCGGATATATGGACTTAGTACTCTGAAATTTCGTTTGAGAGATTGCATGATTCTCAGATACAAGGTCTTTATAGATGATTGATATCTGGGGTATTATACAAGTTCTTCTGATTTTGCGTAAGCAATGGCCTAGAACTGCTATAATACTTTTGCTAAAAACACTAAACTGCAGCAAAATTGAAATAATCGAAAGATCTAATCAATTGCAGTCAAATGATTCCAAATTTGGACCACTACCTTAAAGTCGAGCCTTCATCTCTTTGTCTGTACGGTGGTACTAACCTGAGCTCTCAAGGCCTCGCATTACCCAAATACAGATATCAGTTACGCTATACTCACCCGTAAGATGAAATCTAGGGAATCTTGATATGGGAGTATATTCTGAGATGGGAACCACAGTTAAGTCAAGTTTCATAAGTCTAACTAAGATATCTTGGAACAATTGAGAAATGTGTCGAAGTTTAAATGGACAAACATATCGACAATCTAGGTAAACGAGTTTAAAGCTTAAAGTCTCAAAGGTCAACGGTACTGGTAATTTGTCTCAAAACAGCTGATATGATCCTTAGACACGAATTCACATAAATATGTCTGTAAATATCTGTACATAGTTTACCTCTTAAAAGTTCTGTAAATAGTTCTATACATAGTTTATCTGCTTTACAGATTAAAACCAAAAATATTTTCAGTGTGTTTTAACATAAACTTTCAAAAATTCAAAAAGATTTTGTTTCTACATTAATTAGTTTCTACAAACCAATGTTGGAGAACGGATCTTCGAAGTCTGGTAAGGTGCTAAACTGGTGGGAATCTGATTGACAACGGGCTGGGAGCTAATCTGTAACGATTAAAATGTTCATTAAATTGAAACTTGATCTTGAGAAAAACCAACAGTTTTGTTCATAACGGGTCAAACCGAGAGCACTTAGAGAGTTTGTTCACTGTGTGTATGTGTAAACTTGTTCTCTTCTATTAATCTAAAGAAAGTGAATCTTTGGTTACTTGTGTTTGCTTTACATATGGTGTTTTGCTTCGGTTTGCATTCACACTTGGATTCCGCACTAGTGTGTGTGTTAACAAACAAGGAAGTAGGTTATCTTGATCCTTCAAGTGGACCTACAAGTGGTATCAGAGCTTTGGCTCTCTTCCTTGTTCAAAACCGAGGAGAACCTTGTATGTGAGCCTGTTTTTGAAGTGTTCTTGAAGGATTTTTGAACTTGAAAGCTAGAAAACTTAGTTTTTCTAGAAATATTGCTCAAAAGTCTGTGTTAAACTTGAAATTTGAAGATAATCTTTACTAAAACTTGACTAAATCAAGTGTAGACATGTTAAGGTTTAGTTTTTCTTAAGAATTTCGTTCAAATTTTGTGTTCGACAAATTTTCCGGCAAGAGTTTCACCAGAAAAGTCACTGGAAAAAAGGTTGGTGAAGATAAGGTGTTCAAAGGATCCACTGGACAATAGGTTGTTTGAAATCTTACATTTTTAACTAAAACTTGAAAAAAATCTTTGCTTTATTTTTGTCAGAAAAAGAATGTTTCTATTTTAGGAAAAATCTCACCAACCAGATCTCTGCGAAGAACCATTGGCAACGAACAATCAAATACCTGCGAACAACCTCCTGCGAACAATCACTTGTAGGACCGATCCTCGATGCTTAGGAACCTAAATTTGATATCTAATGTCCATAATAGCGGAAATATTATGTCGTGTTTACCAATAGACAAGATTTAATCGGTTAATCGTCAGTTTTATAGATCAAACGTTCTGGTTACAAACTGACAGAGCTTCACCTCTGAAATGCCAAAAGTTCCAAATGAAGTACGCTAGCTAGGTATTTATAGAGATGCAAGTTCGCCCTAGGAGACACCTAAGTTCGCACGAACTTGCCTTAGTAAGTTCGGCCGAACTTGGCTATACATGATAGTCAGGGGCGAACTTGCTTACATTGTTGATAAATACTTCATTCACCTAGTCTATTCAGCTCTAAACTATACAGACTCGATATAAGACTAAGACATAGACATTATGCACCAACAGACTCCCCCTTGGATATCGTCTTCGTCTTTTATCAGTCTTCAAAACTCTGTCTTCTTATAAACATTAACGTACCCATCCGAAGAAGTTCTTGAACGGCTTCCTTCGTCGTTCTTGCTTTGGATCAGGCGTTTGATCAGTTGCCGGTGGTCTCTTAAAGTTAGCCATTCTTAGCGAACTTTGCCTTACCGCTTTTTCTATTTTTTCTTTAATCGCCTCATTTCTGGTTTCTTCTTTTAGAAACTCAACTCTCTCCAGATCCCTCCACTTCGTTTGCCACATATTTCCTTAATTTACTTCACGTGCATAGCAAACGTTAACAACTTTCTCATACTGCATCGCCTTTACCTTTTCTCTTTCTTAAAAAACAATCTTGTTGTAGAAAAGGCATTTTATATCTTCTCATGAACAGTTAACCAACCACATAGGATCTAGAATCCTTATTGTCCTCCACAAACCTCTCATACCCTGATGACCCATCACTTCAACTAGTTCCTTAGCAATATCTAGGTGATCTTCAAATTTTAACACAATCACTGCTTCGCAAGTAGCTGGATCTATCTGCCACCACTTGAATAAAGGATAGAAGTTCTGTTCGATCGTCATAAGTGGCATATTCCTCATGGCTCTAGGACGTTTCATAATTAACGTATGTCCTTTTCCCCTGTAACCCTATTGATCTTAACCCTTCGTCTTGGAATAAACGGCTTCCAGTAATTCCAACCTTTAACAGCTTCGTACTTAATCATCTTCCACAACAACTGATCTATTGTCTTCATATGATAAGTAACATTCACTGTTTATACTAACTCTTCCATATCCCAGTACAACAATGTTTTGAAATCAGCAAGATATTTGAAGTATTGCACTCCAAATTCCCTTTTGATTTCAAATACGTTGAGCTCTTTAAACCAACCCCAACTCAGTATATCTCCCAAAGAAACATTTTTATTTCTGGTGAAGAATGCTAGTGGACGTCGAAACTTACGTTCACGTGGCATCTCCCTGAACCAGGACGTTTTCGCTTCAGTTATCTCTTCTTTGGTCATCAGCTTAGGAATCTTTCCTTCTTGTAACGCTTCAGCAATCTTATCTTTAATCATATCTTCATCAAGTTGTTTGTACATCTCTTCAAACGTAGGAAAACTTTCTGAATTTTGACTGACATACTTAGCTTTCTGATATGATTCATCATCTGAGGACCAATCTTCAACTATCACTCGATTGTACTCATCAGCTTCAAACCCTCTCTCATACTGATACTCTTTTGGTTCAAATGTGTTAACATTCATAACTTCCTCAAATCAAACTCTAAGTTCTCAGCTTCAACTTCAATTAGTTTCACCAAATCTTCTTTCGAGTAACTATGTACAAACTCACCTTCTTCCACATTGTGTTCCAACATTAGTATTAAATGCTTTGTAGGAATAGCAGCAACTGGCTTTGCAAAACGATCAACATTTGCCATATCTATATCATCATCAGTTGGCCCTTTTTGCTCTGACTCCTCCTGACTTTTATCTTCCATTCTATTCGATTCATTGTCCATTAGGTCAGAAAATCAAACTCATCAGATACTTTGGCTTCAGTGATCTTTAAACCTGTACCTCCCTGATCAAAATCAACACCACCTTGATCGTAATCATCATCATCTTCACCAACATTCCAATCCTCTATCCCCTCTTCCTCTTCATCTTCATCCTTATCTTCTTTTCAGCTTCTTCATTGCCTTTTTCTTCAGAAACAATAATAGGATCAGAAGGCTTGACAGATTCGTCAACCTTTTGGATATCAGACTCAGAAGCTTTTGAAATATCTTCAACTAGTTTCTCAGGAACATCAGAAGACTTCTCAGCAGTCTCAGAAGATTTAGGGGTTTGACCCTCAACATGCTTTCCTTTACCACTTTCAGCTAATTCTTTCTCAGCACGCTCTTTAGCTTCCTGACGATCCAAACAATCGCATTCAGCAATGAAATCAATGTTCAGATTGTTTGCTAACACATTCTGCAATCTGTTGAATCTTCGATCGTTCAATGCTTGGAGAGTCTTTAGATCTACAATCTCAGTCTGCAATTTCTCATTCGCGTCTTGCAAACTTTCAATTAGTGCTTTGAAATACTCCCTTTCATTCTCTAACACCTTTACTTTGTCGTCAAGTAATTCTTTGCTCGACCTCACTTTGATTCACCTTCTTAACAAGCTCGGCCTTTTCAACCTCATTTTGTGCAACTTTCTCTTCTAACGCCTTCACGCACTTCTCTAACATCTCAAAATTAGATTCTAGGAAAAATTCATCCAAGTCTTCGAGACTGATTGGACCGCGTGGCATATCACCAAACAGATTTCCCCTTGATGTCTTTGGCGTTGAATCTTTAGGTGTTGTAGCTTTCGGTGTTGACTTCATAGGAGTAGAACTTTCAATATTTGAAGTCGTCGGAGCAACAGGTGATTGGATGACAGGAACTTCAACAAAATCAGACGCAGGAGGTTCTTGTGTAACTCCTGGCCTTTCAGTTTCAGCATGACAACAACAGGAGGTTCTTGTGGAGGAGGTTCTTGTGTGACTCCTTTCTCCTGAGCACCAGAATGTTCTTGTGTGGCTTCTGTGCTTTTCAACTTGCTTTTATACCTCTTACTTACAGCCTTCTGAGCTTTCTTGGCTTTTCTTTTTCCTTTGGTCTGAGGTGACCCTGTAGTCTTCTTTGAGATTTCGATTGCTGGAGACTTTGTACGCTTAGACTTTTTCTTCGGTCTCTCCTCGTCAGACTCTTTTTCAGTGTTAGGATTAAAATCTGCATCTAACTTTCTTTCCTTTTTTGCTCTAATCTCTGCATCAGTCTTTTCTGGCTCTTTGGCAGGAACTTCTTCATCAGATTCTTCATTCTCAGAAGTAGCAGAAATTACATCTTCTTGGGTTGACTTTACAGTTTCCTGACTTTCAATTACAACTATAGCGCTAGATCCAGCAACTGCTTCAACGTTTTCAGGTTCATCCTCATCGACAAGCATAGTTTCGACTTTCTTCGCAGCACGTTTCTTTTTAGGCTTATCAGCTTCTGCCTTTAAAAACCATCCGCTCCTTGCCTTTGGTTTGAATACCTTAAACCATTCTTGCTCAGCTTTAAGCTCTTTCTCGTCATCGCTACCATCATTTCTCCACTTATTATCAGGTGGCGAGATATAATTTGAATCTTTTATAGCTCCAAACACTGGTTTCGCAACAGGAGCTGGAGCTTTCTTCTGGAACTTGATTAGCTTCTTTACTGTTGTTTCATCAAGATGAACAAGATACAACACATCATTTGGATCTTGTGCAATGTTGGCATACTTCTCGTCATTCAATGTCTGAACAAATCTCGGATATAGACATAGCCTTGAATCTTCCGTGTTCTTCGACATGTGAGTGAAAACTAACTTCGAAACATTGAACGGTTTCTTCAGAATCAGTGTTGTTGCCATGCAAGCCAAATAGTCTTGAACATCATCTAATCCGGCTTTACGATGGCTGAATGTGTGAATTAGAGCATGCATAAAAAGCTTGTAGGGATTTGGCACTTCCCCTTTCTTTAGCGTCGGTTTGTTCACGCTCCCCTTATAACCCATACGAAAGAAACAACCACGCACCATCTTCTCGTCTAAATGAATCGGATTGTCTTCATTATCTTTGAATTCTAGAATCCGTCGAATATCGTATTCAGTCACAGAGATTGGTTTAGCTTCATTTCCAACTTGTACTGTTGAAGTGATTGTCTTCTCGTCAGCACTAAGGCTTGCATTCATCCAAAAGTGAACGATGTGTGATCGATATGATACTGTGCGCTCTGTAATAGCTCCGCAAATATGACTTTCCTCGAGAAACTTCAATATACTGTCGTACTCCTTCAGTGACGGACAGATAGATTTGTTAAGCGTAATGCACGTATTGTGAGTTTTGGAGAACTCAACAGAGATTACACGCGCTGGTACCGGTGCCTGAAAAATGACGCAAAACAATTAGCACGCATTTCGAGAAAAAATTCAAAAATTTTCTAACACTTATATCAAGTTCGGGCGAACTTGATGTATGTGTTAAACATTCTGCTTAAGTTCGCCTGAACATGTATTAAACACATGTTCAACATTGAATGATAAGTTTGGGCGAACTTATATTAACAACATTCGGTTTTTTCAAGATCCAAGTTCAGGCGAACTTCCACATGATATTCAAAACCAAATACCGGAAGTTCGGTCGAACATATCTCAATTTTCTTTATTCTCCGGTCGAACTTGACAACAAGTTCGGTCGAAGATATTAAGATTTCATTTATTCATATTTTTAGACAAGTCTAGTCGAACTTGACAACAAGTTCGGCCGAACTTGTGGTCTTCTCCAAAGACCAACTTGTTCAAAACACTTAAACAACCGTTTCTTTTCAATCAAAACATGTTATACTGTCGATTTTATGTGTAGATTAAGGATCTATGTTCAATTTTAAGCAACACCATCTCGATCTATCAGATTTTTAAGTTTTTTATCAAGTTTTGTTCATTACTGGTCCAAACACAGTTCAATGATCAATTCTCACCTCAGCCATGATAATTGGTGTGCTAATCACCAAAAACCGACTAAATTTGGACAGCGTAACGGTGTGAAAATGCCAAAATCGTTCAAATTCTTTCAAAGCTCAAGTTCGCTCTGAGAGTGTGTGTATGCTGATAAGTGAGTTCGGCCGAACTTGATTGGTATTTATACCAAGTCAAGTTCGGGCGAACTTGCTAAGCCCAATCATGAAAGCCCAGTCATGTTCGGGCAAACTTATCTTATAAAACAACACAGCCATCTGCAAGTTCGGTCGAACTTGCTGTGTGTTAAACTTGATTTGTTTAGCAAGTTCGGCCAAACTTGCCAAACCACAATTTTTAACTTTTTCAAGTTTTCAACTTTCAAACTTTTTATCAGTTATGAAAATCCACTCAGTTGACCAACTTCAAGTTAATGACCTTAGTTAACCGATTTGTCTGCCGAGTCCAAGTTAATGACCCCGGTTTGACTCGTTACGAACAAACTGTTGATATTTTCAAAATCAAAGTTTCAAATTAATGAACTTTTCATCGTTTTGACTTTTCAGATTAACAGATTAGCTCCCAGCCTGTTGTCAAAGAGATTCCCACCAGTTCTAGAATCTTACCAAACTTTGAAGATCCGTTCTCCAACATTGGTTTGCTGAAAACAAAGTAGAAATAAAATCTTTTTGTATTTTTGTAAGTTTATGCTAAAACACACCCAAAATCTTTTTTGATTTTAATCTGTAAAGCTGAAATACAATGTAATAAGCAATGTAAACTATGTACAAACATATTTACAGACATATTTTTGTGAATTCATGTCTAAGGATCATATCAGTTGATTGAGGCATACCACCAGTACCATTGACCTTTAAATGACTTTAAGTTTTAAATTTGTTTACCTAGCTTGTCAATATGTTTGTCCACTTAAGCTTTACCACATTTTTCAACTGCTTCAAGATATGTTAAGGTAGAATTCATGAAACTTGACTTATCTGTGGTTCCCACTTCTTGAATATACTCCCGTATCCAGATTCCCTAGATTTCATCTTACAGGTGAATATAGCGTAATTGATATCTGTATCTGGGTTGTGCGAGACCTTGAGAGCTCAGGTTAGTACTACCGTACAGACAAAGAGATGAAAGCTCGTCTTTAAGGTGTGTTCCACTTAAGGAATCTTTTAGCATTGCAATTGATTAGATCTTTCGATTCTTTTAAAAATGCATGCAGTTTGGGGTTTTATAGCGAAAGTATTATAGAAGTTCTAGGCCATTGCTTCCCCAAAATCAGAAGAACTTGTATAATACCCCAGATATCAACTATCTATAAAGACCTCGTATCTCAGAATCAGGCAATCTTTCAAATGAAATTTCGGAGTACTAAGTCCATATATCCAAGATGTGTTAATACACAAGATTAAGCAGTTGTAAAATTTAATTTATATCTCAAAAACAGTTTACTGAACGTGTTAAGCCTATCAACACATCCACGGTAAGACTCGTTTATCACTTTTACAACTTTACATTTCTTTAGCATATTGTGATAGTCCACTGATGTACTATCATTTCCTTTTATGACACCGAACTCTTTTTGTCTTTTTCAATGTTTTTGTACATTTTGAATTTTTATACTTTTTTGGATTTTAAAATTTTTGAATGTTTTTGTATTTTCTCTTGTTTTTGTATTTTCTCTAACGCTTCTCCCCCTAAAATCAAAAACATCTTTTTTTGATTTTAGTTTTTAACAAAATTCTAAAGTAGAAAGATATTTACAAATCAATGTGGATCACGCGAACTCGTCGTCAGATCCGTATTCAACCTCAGCATCCGCACCTGTTAGCAAATTTTTCATACCGTTAATTCTCAGCAAGTATTTAAACCGTGACAAAGAAAATGGTTTGGTATAAAACCAGCCTTTTGTTCGTCGGTGTGGATTTTTTCTATTCGCACCAGTTTCTTTTCGTAGCAATCACGAATGAAATGATAACGAATTTCAATGGTGTTTTGTGCGAGAGTGATGAACCAAATTTTTAGTTATATCTATTGCTGTCTTGTTATCAACATACCACGGGGTGTCTAGAAATTGCAGACCATAGTCTCTCATCTGCTGTTGAATCCACAGAATCTGTGAACAACAGCTGGAGGCTAAGATATACTCAGCTTCACTGGTAGAGAGAGCGACTGTAGTCTGTTTCTTACACTGGCAGGTTACCATTCTTGTTCCGAAGAACTGGCATCCCGCTGTAGTTGATTTTAAGTTCAACTTATCTACACCAAAATCAGAATCAAAGTAGCCTGTGAGGTTGAAATTGTCGTTCTTCAGGTACCACAAGCCGGTGCTTGGGCATCCTTTCAGATCTCTGAAGATTCGCTTCACAATCTGCATGTGTAAGATCCTCGGGCTTGACTGATATCTGGCGTATAGGCAGGTTGGATACATAATATCTGGGCGCGATGCCGTCAGATACATCAGCGATCCAATCATCGATCTGTATAACGTCTCGTCAACGTAAATGCCGTGATTTAGAGCAAGAGGCGTAGATAAAGGCTTCAAGCTTTCCATTCCAAACTTCTTCAAGATGTCGTGAACATACTTAGTCTGATGAATGAAAATACCATCCAGAAGCTGATCTACCTGCAAACCAAGAAAGAACTTCATTTCGCCCATCGAGGACATTTCGAATTTCTTTTTCATGATTCCCTCAAACTCCTTGCAAAGACTATCATTTGTAGATCCAAAGATGATGTCGTCAACGTAGATTTGAACTATAATCAGATGGCCATCAACTTCTCTGGTGAAAAAAGTACTATCCATAGTTCCTCTGATAAAGCTGTTTTCACCGAGATGTTTCGATAACGTCTCGTACCAAGCTCTTGGGGCTTGGTGTAGTCCATAAAGAGCTTTATCCAGTAGGTACACTTTCTTCTAGTTAAGTGGATCGACAAACCCTGGTGGTTGTCCAACGTACACCTTCTTGCGTAATTTGCCATACAGAAAAGCCGATTGACATCCAATTGATAGACCTTAAATCCTTTCCATGATGCGAAAGCTAGAAAAATTCGAATAGATTCCAAGCGAGCTACTGGTGCGTAGACTTCCGTGTAGTCTATCCCTTCCTGCTGGTGAAATCCCTTGACAACAAGCCTAGCTTTGTTACGAACAATAACCCCTCTATCATCACGTTTACACTTAAAGACCCATTTTGTATCAATTGCTTTCTGATTTTCTGGTAGGTCTTCAAGCTTCCACACTCGCAGCTTCTCAAACTGCAATAATACTTCTTGCATTGCTTGTACCCAATTTTCATCGGCTATAGCTTCATTAACTGTCTTTGGCTCAATCTGAGAAATGAAACATGAATAGAAGCAATAGTTCTGGGTTGTAGCAACACGTATGTAGAAACAACTGAGTGCTTTATTAATTTGCCCTCGAGTTCTAACACCAGTTTGAAGTTCTCCGATTATATTTGTTAACAGATGATAGGAATATGATCGCGGCAATTCTTCACTTTGAACATCTATTGAGTTTTGCTGATTCGTGATGTTGAGATCAACAACCAATTCAACGTTTGGAGAGCTTGATGAAGCTTCATTTCTGTTGTTCGAGACTGCAGATTGATTAAGAAGACTTGTTATCTGCTCCACCTCTTCATCTGAAGAAGATGATTCCCCATCAGCATCAAATGTTGGTGCTTCATCTGAGTCAGAATTTTGATTCTGAGGCATACTGGGCTCCGTTGTTGTATTCACTGGTTCAGTAGAGGCATTTGTTGGAGGAGTAGCAGGTGTTGTTAATGTTTCAGAAACATTTTCAGCCGGAACACCACTATTGCTTGAACTTGCGCCAAAAGAAGATGGATCCAACGTGGGTTGATTAACCACAATTGGTCGAACAATTTGTTCTTGATTCGCTGACTGGTGAAGGTATTATAACGCTACAACTTCTTCGTCAGTCGGTTCTTTGGGAAAGTCAAATGACTTCCAAAGGTCTTGATAGTTAAAAAGCCACGTGTCTCCTTTCCTTTGAATAGGATCCGTGTAGTTGAAACAATCCACGTGCTATGCTTCAATAACCTTTCTCAATGAAGGAACAAATACTCTTCTCAACGGACTCGCATATCCGACAAAGAAACCTTCAAGAGATTTAGCTACGAATTTGCCATCTTGGTCTATTACGGTACATGGTGCACCGAATAGTTCTAAGAACTTCAAATTTGGCTTCCGTTGGTTTATCATCTCAAAACATGTTTTCTTTGTTGGTTTGACAGTGAGAACCCTGTTTAGCGTGTAGCAAGCCGCAGCAACCGCTTCACTCCAGAAGCTGATAGGAAGTTTAGAATCTGCAAGCATGGTTCTCGCAGTTTCAATCAAAGTTCTGTTTTTCGGTTCAGCTACTCTGTTTTGCTATGGAGTATAGGGAGCACTAAACTCGTGCAGAATCCCTTTTGCGTTTCAGAATTCCTTCATTTTGTTATTCTTAAACTCTGTGCCGTTGTCACTTCTAATGCGTCTGACCGGCAGATGATAAAGGTTCTCGAGTTTCTTGAATATAATAACCAAGTTCTCGAACGTTTCGTCTTTTGATTCTTGAAAGACTTTTCGAATATCTCGAGTAGTCATCTGTCACGACCAAGCAATATTAGTCTCCTGAGATGCTTCGAACATTTACAGGACCAAATAAGTCCATGCGGAGACGTTCTAATGGCAACTTGATTGAGTTTAGAATTTTCTTTGGATGGGATTTCTTGATCTGCTTTCCCTTTTTGCATTCCAAACAATGATCAGACATTTGAAAACTTTGAAGATTTACGCCTTCTACAAGATCATTATGAACCAAGAAATTCATTTTTCGCAAATGAATATGCCCCATCTTACGATGCCAAAGAATAGAATCTTCTTCAATAGCCTTTGACACAAAACATTATGCTGATTTTGATGAAGTGGTAGCGACACCCACATCAAGAACATATAAATCATTCTCTCGAGGTGCTCGCATAAGAATCCACTCATCTGGTATTTTGAATCCCAGCTTCAAGATAATACACTCTTTGTCGTTGAAATGGACTGTGAATTTCTTGTCACAAATCTGCGATATACTCAGAAGATTGTTCTCAAGTTCTGCAATATAGTTCACGCGATCAAATGAAACTACGCCATTGGAGAGTTTTCCCTCGGCGACTATCCTTTCACTTGATTTCCTGCAAATCCAACATATCCACCATTGATAGTTTTAATGTCGAATAGCAACGCCTTCATTCTCTTTATATGCCTGGACGCTCCACTATCCAAAATCCACTTAGAAAGTACGGATCTCTGGAGTCCCTGCACATTTTAACAATCTATTTAAAAAGCGAGACCCAAGCCTTTTTAGTCTTGGGTTGAATTGGAAAACCATCATCAAAATCATATTCACATTCATCAGCATTATCAAATTCTTCATCCGAATTTCCTATGATGTTTATGTTTGAAAACTTTACCGTCTTTTTATCTTTTGAATTGTTACCACTTGTATTTTTGACAGTTTCAGATGTGGTTTCAATTATGATTTCAGATTTTGATTTTTTTCTTGCTATCACTAGTCTTAACAGGCTCAGACTGAGTGATTTCAGGTTTAGATTTTTTCGTGTTATCAGTCTTTACCAGCTCAGACTTAATATCATCAGATGTTGTTGACCTTTTCTTGGTAATCCAGGCTTGAGATTTGATATTCGCCTTCTTGATATAAAATTTGTTTTCGTTTGCCCTAGAAGTTTCTCCTTTTTCAAAAGTAGAATTCTCAAACCTCTTTTCTATTTTAGGTTTAACTTCTGGCAAAGATTCATTTCTTTTCAAAATCTTGATTGATTTTTCAAACTCTGGATACCTTGGTTTTACAACATTTGATTCTCTTCTTCGAGGATAAGCCGGTTTTGATTTTAGACATTGTCGTGCAATATGACCCATTTCGTTGCACTTTAAACATGTCCGATTATCAAGTGGATGTCCTTTAATGGGTGGTTTTACCCCACTTGATGTTTTGGCACCACTTGTAACCTTGGCTTTATCTCGAATTTCTTTCTCCTTTTTAAACTCATCATTTGATTGTTTACCAATCAAATTTTCTTCGTGAACCGTGTTTGTCCCATATACAAAATTCATGTTTTTGTTTTTATATTCAAGAAATGATGACACTTTCTTTATTGGTTCAACTGATTCTTCTAGACCCAACCCTGCTCTCCGGTTTTCCGGATGATCACCCCATTCCTTCGGTAGTTGTTTCTCTTAGGTTTGGAATAGAATTTTAGTTTGTTAATTTCCAATTCCTCTGATGTGACTTCCACGAGTTTAAAGAATTTATCAAGCAATTCTTCCTTCACATTCTGAATCGAGAAGCTATCTTCAAAGTATAGTCTATCCGAATCCTTAATTTTGTACATTACAACATTAGCATCGTCACTTAGACCATCCTCTACGACTTATCGTCATTTTCAGACTGTGAATCGGAATTCTTTGAACTTGAGTCGGTGCTTTTGAAGCTGCCATCATCAGAATCACTTAGAACATTTTCAACCATTTTGTTAACCACAGCACTGTTATCATCATCAGATTTAGCATAGATTATATTAATATTCTCTGGCAACTCATCTTTTTTCTCAGAAAGTAACTCAACATTGAGTGCCTTATCCATCCCGTCTGCGGTTTTGCGACAGTACTTCTCACAAAGGGGTGGAGGAACATTGTTATATTCTTTGCCAGTTTTCTTTTTAGGTTTTTCTTCCGTTGAGATTGTCGGAAGAATGTGATCAATAACATATGCATTTGTGGTATAACTTCTCAACAACTGTTGAACTCTTTCAGTTTCGATTGTCATGTCTTGAAGTTGTTGTTTGGTTTCAGCAATGGTGTTAATATAGGTGTTAATTGCCCTTTGTTTATCCATTACTGTTCCACTCAACATCCTTATATTATCATGTTGTTCGATGTTATTTCTGTCGAGTCTGCCATAATCATTTTGCATTTTGTCATATGCTTCTTTCATTGTGCGATAATCGTATTTCAACAATTCGTTATGCACATTGTTTTCAGCGATGATCTTTGATTTTTCGGGACATTCGACACAAGGTTCAGTACATTTTGTACAAGGTTTTTCAACCTCAACAACTTGTACTTTGACAACTTCTTTCTCGACAATTTTTACCTCTGGACCTACCTTGGTCAGATTTGCCATTAAAGCTTTATCTGCCATGTCCTTGAGGTCTTCGACTTTCACTTCTTGAGTGACATCAATGATCACTTCATCAATCCTTTTCTCCTAAACCATTTGTTCTTTCGAGCTGCCATCAAAATGACCTGCAAAACTGTCACAAGAATTAGAGGATAAAATTCCTAGTCTCTGCATATGGATATATTCCTCTTCTTCCTGCTGTTGATGCCAGTATTGTTCCAGAAGAGCTTGTTCGATAGCTGCTGCCGCTGCTTCCTCTGCCGAATTATCTTCAACTATCTCCGCCATCAAAGCAACTCCGGTCTTTTTCCCAATGTAAGACTTCCAATCAAAACCATCATCTTCACTGGATGCCACCATAGCTTTCTCAGTGGTGCTATTGTCAGGCTTTTCTTGGATTTCAACCTGAGTTTTCTTCGGAAATGGTTTATATTGAAGTATCTTTTTGTAATATTCATTTCCTCCTCTGAAAGGACTTTGATTTCCAGTTGCTTCGGTGTTCTTACACTCTCCTTTAAATTGCCCCTTTTGACGGCATTTAAAGCACGTGACTTTGGTTTTGTCAAAACTCAATTTGTTGCTGGAATTTGTCACACCCTCAATTTCCACTTGCGGAGTTTTACCGCGAGGCGTGTGAACAAACCAGAATCTGAGACACTAGTACGTTGAACGACTCTATATGATTTGATAATACGTTTTCCAAAATCATTTGTTTAACCATTCATTGTAGATTTTATATTGCCTTAGTTAGTTTCTAATGTTTAGCGGAAGCATTAGTTGTTATGGTTTAGCGGAAGCATAAAAATAAGTAGAGAAACGGGCGCCAACACAAACGCCAAAACAAATGAAAAACCCGAAACAATGTTTGTAAATGAGACTCGATAAAAGGTGTCTTGATCAATGCAAGTGAGTGCACCTAGAGCTCCTAGCGTCCTGAGAAACATGTAAAGAAACAAGTGTCAACATTAAAGATGAGTGAGTTCACAGGTTTTCATAAATTCGTTTGTTCGGTTATCAGTTTGTTTCCCCCGTTATCCCTAACCCGGGATAACGATTTAGTTCCATTATTCCCAACCCGGAATAATACTGATAGTTCCATTATTCCTTACCCGGAATAATAATGATAGTTCCATTATTCCTTACCCGGAATAATTATGATAGTTCCATTATTCCTTACCCGGAATAATAATGTTGTTGGTTCCATTATCCCTAACCCGGAATAATAAAGTTGTTGGTTCCATTATCCCTAACCCGGGATAATATTGTTGATTCGTAATTAAGTTCATTGTTAATATATATAGGTAGCTAGCCTAAAGTTATGTCACGTAAGTGTTCGTGATCGAAGCTGACTGTTGTGCCTCCGTGTTGCCAGGCCTATCACTGACCATGGCGAAGTTAGGCCAAATTATTCACCCGTTGACCATACCCGGTCGGCTAGCGCGACTAGCTCGGATGGGGCTTGTCGGGCCCAGTAGTACTACTTATAATTTCCCCGCTATTTAAACCCAATACTAACGATCCGAGAGATTGTCGAGGACTTGTGTGATATAGCTGCTTAGTGACCATAACGTACATTAACATTAACTTAGTTACCGAATAGTTAAGTGACGTTAATTTCATATAACGTAAAGAGATAGAGTTGTAGAGTGTATACATGTTTCTCCCCCTGTTGTTTAAACCCGGATAAAGTTAGGGGCCGTGAACTCACCTTTAGTTGCTCGGTTAGTGTAACACAGATGTAGCAAATGATGGGCCGCTAATTGCGTCCTAACAAGTCAATTGATTTAGAGTTAGTGTGTGAACACACCAATACAAACCCTACACATTACTAACACACAATGCGGTACATACAATAACAAATCCTAACACTCAATCATGCATGCAAGTATCATCATACCAACATAGTGATTAAACCAACCTATCATGAACACAATCAATCCATACAACACTTTGGTGCACACATTCGCAAGTTATCAAGTTTCAGCTTCCATACTCATAATTCGGCTGTTTTCGAGGATTTTTATAAAATAGTTCCAACGTTCCAAAAATTCCAATTATTTTACAGGAGGTGACAACTATACTGTAGAATTTTATATAAATTTTTCAAGTCCTAATACTTTACCAATTATCCATAAATATTAATATACTAGGCTGCAGTCAGATTCGTCACTTTCTTACTGCAGTCCACGGAAGAATTTATTTAAAAATCACTGTTCGTCCAATTAACAAAATTCCAATGGGAGTTGCCCGGAAATTCCTATATCTAGTTGCTGTACAAATTTCATGATTCGACTCCCTACAGATTATTAAATCCAACTCGATAAACAACTAACAAAATTTCAGGATTTTTACAGCTTTAGTTACTGAACTTAATTGGCCACTTAAAAATATCAAACGACTTCAGAAAAATCTGAATCCAGCGCCATTAGAATCGTAGACTTCAGAAAATCCGTTTTTCGACAAATAATGACCGAGTTACAGCCAGTTGAAGTTGGCACCATTCAGCAATCTGATTCAGCACTTTATCACAATCTAACTCGCTTAAACCGTCGATACATTGAACATATGTGATCAAGAACAAAATTTCCAATCATATACTATCATATATATCATACCCATGCAAACCATAGGTCATAATCTATAGTTTTTATCAAACAAAACGCAGCCTATGTTTCTAGATTCCGAAAAACATCAAACTTGCAAACTAGCCAATTCAGCCGATTATCATCCTAATACTTTCCATCATTACATACACACACACGATCCATAATTTATGACCCAAGTATGATTAGCGAAATAACATAAAATTCTAACCTTAACAATAGGATTAATGAGCCGAGAACTAGATGGGACTGATTCGGATGTTGGCGAGAACTTGCGACCGAGAAGAAGAAGAATGGTGAGGGAAGGGCTGCCGCGATCAAGAGAGGTGTATCCAAGCTGTTTGCGATCAAGAAGGTGAATGAGGGGCTGCCGTCGGCTGTTTTCTAAACTAGGGTTTGTGTGTGTTTGCAACTCTTATGCATGCTATCTATTTATAGTGTAAGGGAGGGAAGAAAGAAAAGAAGGGTTTGGGACTAGCTTGCGGCCGCAAAAAGGGGTTTGGGTGGGTTGGTTTGGGTCTAGCACTTGGTCCTCAAGTTTAGTTAACTCCTTGAGTCGCAAGGGAATGAGGCCGGCTCGTGTCGCGGTTCGGTTCGACTCGTCTATATATTTACTATATATATTTCATAATTAAAACAAATCACGAAATCGAAACATCACATAATCACTCACCAACTTATAAACGTTTAACACGTAGCACGTAACTCATTTGACAAGTACACAAAATTATCGTAATTATTTCGAGCGTGCAATTTAAATCTCCGAACCAAATTAACGTAGGAGCGAATAACCGTGAAGTAGTGCGTTTAGGATATCTGAAAAACCGGGATGTCACAGAATTTCCTATATCACGGCCTGTGAGTGCAACGAACTTTGTCACTCTCCTGATGATCGAAGCTAAGGACCATTTGATGTCCATTCGTTCGAGTTCTTCCTCGTCTACCTGGTCATAATCTTCTGCGGTCATCTCGGGGTTTCCGATCTTACCGGTAACAAGACATTCATAAGATTCTAATACGGTAGCGAGTAGTGACATATGTTGTTTTGCAACTTGTTCTGAAACAAAATTGTTCAAATTCACTACGATGTTGCATTTATATACATTTGGATCAGAACTTTGTTGTTGATTCTGATTCGCTTGGCTTTGATAAGTTGAATTTGAACTAGTGCTTGAGTAAGAACTTTGAGGACTCTGGTCATACTGAGGCTATGATTGATTCTGATTCTATGGAGAAGCATTCATATTTGCACTAAAAGTCGTCTGAATTTTAGGACTCGAAATACTATCTTGTATTCCGGCTTTGTAATACAGACCGACGTCTTGAACAGCATTAGCGTTTTTTGACTTCGCCATCTTCAGAAGTTCCATTTTGTGGCCTTCGATTTTATCGATAAACGTCGACAACTTGAAAAATTCCACTTATCACTGTTCTTTAGAACCATCAAATACGTAGTCCATTCACCCTCTGGTAGTGCGTCAGCAAGTTTGTTGATGTATTCTTGTTCTGTCTTTTCGAGACCGTGTCTTCGCATTTGCACTTTAAGATGACAGAAACGCTCGATCATTTGCTTTATGGTCTCATTCTTTAGCATAGTGAAGATATCGAACTCTTTCAAGATAAGTGCCTTTTTGCTTTTGATCATTTCGACGCTGCCTAGATACTTCTTCTGTAATGACAACCAAAGATCTCTTGCAGTAGCATACTCTGGTAGCAAAATCAGGATATCTTCTTTGATAAACTGTTGGATGAGACTGATCATCTTTTTCTCGGCGATATATTCTTCTTTCTGAACCGTCGAGTAGTTGTACTTTTAAAGAACTCGTTGATGTTCATCTACTGGAACAGTGTAGCCTCTTTCAATTGACACCCAACCAGCAAAGTGCATGGCTTGAACCCAGTAAGTAAACTTCTCTTTCCATGCTTCATACTCGTCCATGCTCATCAGCTTGGGCGGTTTGACAGTCGTTCCCATTTCCTTATCAAGATTGACTTGATTGATCACATTGGCATTTGACGAACTAGCTCCGAATATAAAAGCTCTTAGTTGATCCTCCATTGTGAATAACGAAACGTGTACTCTGAAAATTTTCAAAAACTTTGAAAACAATTAGTCCTACTACAAGTTCGGTCGAACTTGTAGTAACAAATGAAGAATTTTCTGATTTTCTAACAAGTTCGGTCGAACTTGTTAGATTTGTTTTAAAAACTTTGCTTAAAGTTCGGTCGAACTTGAGACACAAATCCAACAGAACTTCGGGCGAACTTATCTTCAAGAATTTGATAAAAATCTAGTACGTTCGAGCGAACTTACTTAAAGTTTCTTTGAAATTTACACAAGTTTGATCGAACTTGATGTTAAATCAATGAAACATTGTGTAACTTCGAGCGAACTTCGCTGAAATTTCTTCAAAAACTACTCAAGTTCGGGCGAACTTGCTAAAAATCACTTGAAAAGTGATGTTTTAGGATAAGTTCGGCCGAACATGGCCAATAAGTTCGATCATGGGGGTTTTCAAAAACATGGTTTTTTCAAAATTTCAACATGAATCGGTTGAATTTGGTCTCCAATTATTCAAGGGTTTATCTTTGTTGTATTTTACATGATATATTCAAAATTCAAAAGATTTTGACCGTGAATTCTTCATTTTATGTTCAAAAGTTAAGAAAAAGAGAAGAATGGAGTAGAAATAGAAGTGTTCTTGTCTTGATACTATCAAATCAGGCTGTTCTAGCTCTGATACCACTTGTAGGAACGATCCTCAATGCTTAGGAACCTAAATTTGATATCTAACGTCCATAATAGCGGAAATATTACGTCGTGTTTACCAATAGACAAGATTTAATCAGTTAATCGTCAGTTTTATAGATCAAACGTTCTAGTTACAAACTGACCAGTACAAAGGGATGAAGCTTCCAAAGAGGATGACGGTTCGGGTTACAGCGGTACTTCAGATGAAGAAAGCTTAAGTGTTGGAGGGTATGGTCGGATCTTGAAGTAAAATTGGATATTGATGCTGAGGTTGAGGGTCTGCTGAAAGAAGCTGAGAAGCTGAACAACCAAAAATCGGTGCTAGTCAAGAAGGCTGAAGTTGCAGCAAAGGAAGTTGAAAAGTTGTTCAACAATGATGGATCGTTCTCTTGCAACACCGCATTTATGGCAAACGTGTCAGTCTCAACAAGTCAGGTACAATCCGATTCTACTCAAGTCTGCAATAATTGCTCTGTTCTAAAACAGAAGTTTGAAACAACAAATCTTCATAATCACAATTTAGTATTTGAACTGTCGAAATGCAAAGAAGCTAACTTGGCCTTAACAAGAAACTAAAAGGATTTCAAAGATGTAATTGATACATTAAAAAGAAGCGTTCTGAGTTAACCAAAACGGTTTTAAACAAGCAAAAAGGTATTAATAACTATATTAATATCATTGAAGAAACCAAGAAGGAGTTAGCAATTGCAAAATGTGAATATGAAGCGATCAAGCTCAAACTGGAAAGTTACTCAAATTCCCAGTATGTGCTTGATCACATCATCGATGTTCAAAAGCTAAAGGAAATGTGACATGCATCGGATATCAGTCATGTCTGCCCCCTTTAAGACACAACTATTCCAAGATGCCTGATGAAGAGGAAATGCCTCGATTTGAACCTTCTGTACCACTCAATCCTGATGAGTTTGCAGCAGGGTTAGGGTTCAAATTAGATGAGTTTTCCAATGAAATCAAGCAGTCTGATAAGTCATCCTCTGAACAAAGTCCTCCAGTAGTTGAGGATGCCGAAACATCAGACGATGAATCAGACATGATCGAGCAAGACCAATATCTTGACAATAAGAAAGGAGTGGAAATTCCAGTTGAGAATCACATCTTATGTGATCCTCCCACTCCAGTTGTTAAGTCTGTTGTTAAACAAGAGATTGATCCTATTAAGTCAGTTGACGCGCTCATTGCTACCTTTGAAAGTAACAAATTGATCTATACGTTGGTTGATGATGAGAGAGTTTACTCAAACAAGGACTTCCTTATCAGAAATGTCAATCCAGCCTTGATTGATCAAGTTTTTGAAAACTAAACAAATAAGTTTTTGGGAAAGAAAAGTTCGAATGTTATCGTAACTCAATGCGAAAAATTACCTCTCAAACCTCAACAACCAACGGCTTCCAAAGGAAAGCAACAAGAAAATGGAGTCGATAACTCTAAAGTCTCAAAACCTAAGGGTAATCGGAAATCGACTAGAAACAAGAAGAAGCAAAAGGATGTAAAATTTGTGAGTTCAACGGGTACTGATAAAATCGAGACTTTTGAAAACTCATCTAATACGGATTTTGTTAACAAAGTCAAGATTTTGAAACGAAATGAACAAAACAATTACACCCAACATACCAACGGGCGTGATAGTGAACCTAGTACCTCACGGCCAACAAGTTCTACATCCAGTCAGAAAAATTCATCTCCTAAGTTTGTTGAGAGGAGATCGTGTTTTAGATGTAGTGAGTTTGGACACATCATCAAAAATTGTACAAACTCACCCAAACCAAAGTTTGTGGATAATGCTCCACGTGAGAAAGTAGAACAACGACGATCGGTATCTCCTAAACAAGATAAATGAGTTGTTAAAGAATAAGAAGCTAAACAAAAACAAAAAGATGTTAAAGCTCTTGAAAAACGCATTAAAACCGGAAGTTGTCAAAAGGGAACCAAGTTCGTCAAATGTGTCAAAACCAGAATCTTCAAAATCTGTAAATAATGCAAACAAATCTGGTAAGTCACAAAAGTCATCTTGGAAACCTAAGTCGGGTACAATCCTAGGGGGAGGTATTTCATTTCTGAATCATCAAGAAATTGAAATCACATTTCTTGATGATAAGGGGCGACCCAATACCACTAAGGCTTGGGTCCCCAGCTCCAACTAATTGTGTAATCACATGTGCAGGGTGCTTCAGGAGGAACTATTAACAGTCATTGGATCGTTGATAGTGGGGCATCTAGTCACATGACAAGCGATCTTAGACTTCTGTATGATGTGAAAAACATTAGAGGAGGCTATGTTGCTTTTACTGGAGACAAAGGTGGGTACATCACTGGAGAGGGTATGATCTCTAATGGTGTGGTGAGTTTCGACAAGATCAATTATGTGCAACAAATTGATTACAACCTTCTTAGTGTGTCTCAAATTTGTGACAAGAAGTTTATCGTGCATTTTGATGATGTTGACTGCTATGTGTTGCAACCCGGTTTTAAAATCCCAAAGGAATGGATTCTTCTTTCGGCTCCAAGGATAAATGACTTGTATATCCTTCATATGAGCCAAGAGATTACGATGACTGCACAAGTTACCTGTTTTGTTTCTAAAGCTACCGAGGAGTCTATCTCATGGCATAGACAGATGGGACATATTCACTTGAGGAAGATGAACCATCTGGTGAAGAACAATCTTGTGAATGGTATGCCTGTCAAAAACTTTCATCTTCAAGACGCCTGTGTATCATGCCAGAAAGGGGAGCAAGCGAAGAAATCACACCTTATCAAGGAAGTCAATACCGTTAACATGCCATTGGAACGTCTTCATATGGACCTTTTCGGACCTATGAAACACAAGACAACCTTTGGTGATGCTTACTGTTTGGTAGTTACTGATGATTACTCAAGATTTTCATGGATAGCAGTGATGGCACACAAAAACGAGACTCCAGATATTCTTAAGAATCTATTTACCCTCATTGAAAACTTGTACAACTTGAAGATAGGGAGGATTCGAAGCGACAACGACACTGAGTTTAAGAATAGAGTTATGGATGAGTATTGTGTTTCCAAAGGTATTTTGCACGAATACAGTTCTCGCTATACTCCTCAATAGAACGGTGTTGCTAAAAGAAAGAATAGGACGCTTATAGAAACTGCTAGAACTATGTTAGTGGAATCACAACTTCCAGTTCAATTTTGGGGGGAGGTTGTGGAAACTGCGTGTTATACACTAAACAGGGTTCTTACAGCATGGTAAAACTTGCTTTGAACTGTTGCATCGACGGAAACCTGATGTGTCGTATTTGGAACCTTTTGGAGCTCCATGCACTATGATTGATCCGGATGGTAAGTTTGGGGCAAAGGCGATCGAAGGTTTCTTTTTGGGTATGCTACTCCAAATTTTAGAGTCTAGAATTTATCTACTCGAAAGATAGAGGAATGGGGTGAAGTCAAGGTTCAATGATACACTGAGTCTGTTAGGGCTCCGGGAGATCCGTGGATGTTTGACTATGATGGTCTTTTTGGTTCCTTTAATCTGCCAACCTTTGATGAAGCTTCTGCAGCAGCACAGATGTTATTGGAAAGTGATACTGCGATTGATTCGTCATTGGTGAGACCGATTATTGTTAATCCTCAAGCTTTGGCATCGGTTAACAATATTGGTCAAAATGAGGTGTTTGAAGATGCAGCTGATTACAACGTTTTGTCTGAAGATGAAGAGTATCACGATGCAAATGAAGCTACATTAGTTCCTGTTCAAGGTGTCTCTGAAGGTGCTTCTGTGGATAACAATGTAGGTACTAGTGAAGGTAATGCTTCAACATCTTCAGCGATGCCAGATATTGATCTGGTAGTTGATTTGAACTTCAACAATTTGGGTATCAATGCTCATGTTCCTGATGTGCCAGAAACTCAAATTCATAATACTCATCCTCAGCAGAATATTATAGGAAATGTTCAAAGCGATGTGGAGACACGTAACCAGCTGAGAAACAATCAGAATGTTGGATTGTATGCAGCTATTAGAGAATCCGGGGAACAAAACGATTGGTCTTTCGCATGCTATGTCTACCAAGTAGAACTAAAGTCTTGGAAAGAAGCATTGAAGGAAGATTCATGGGTGGAAGCCATGCAGAAAGAACTTCAACAGTTCCAGAAGTTGGGAGTATGGAAACTGGTTGACAGACCTGAGAACTATAAGAAGATTGGCATAAGATGGGTGTTCAAGTGCAAACGGGATGACCGAGGTGTTGTTGTGCGTAACAAGGCAAGATTGGTTGTTCAAGGCTTTGCACAGGTAGAAGGCATTAATTATAATGAAGTTTCTGCACCAATGGCACGTCTTGAGGCAATAAGATTTTTCTTGGCTTATGTGTCCTACAAGAAGTTCACTGTGTATCAAATGGATGTGAAAAGTGCATTTCTTCATGGTGTGGTTGAAGAAGAGGTATATGTTGAGCAGCCTCCTGGTTTTGAAGATCCAATGCATCCTAATAAGGTTTGGCTTCTAAACAAGGCGTTGTATGGTCTTCATCAAGCTCCGAGGGCTTGGTATGAGACTTTGTCTTCGTATCTTCTCAAGAATGGTTTTCTAAGAGGTTTGATAGACTGCACTCTTTCCAATAAGGAAAGGGGTGAGGATTTGTTGCTGGTTCAAGTATATGTGGATGATATCATCTTCGGGTCTACAAATGATGAAATGTGCAAAGAATTCGAGCGGGTGATGCAAGAGAAATTTGAAATGAGCGCAATGGGAGAAATGAACTTTTTCTTAGGTTTGCAGATACATCAATCTAAGGAAGGATCTTCATTCATCAGACCAAGTACGTCAGGGATATTCTCAAGCGATTCCAGATGGAAGATTCAAAGCTCGCTGGAACTCCATTAGCTCAGAATCATGGGATTACTCCTGAGGGGTCGGGTGATAGTATGGATCCATCTCTCTATCGTGCAATGATTGGATCTCTCATGTATCTCACAGCATCAAGACCTGATATTATGTATCCGACATGTCTACTTGCTCGTTATCAATCAAATCCAAAGTCTTCTCACTTCATCGCTGTCAAGAGGATTTTTTTTATTCGAAGGGATGCCCAGACACCGGTCTTCGGTACCCTAAGGATGATAGCTTCGGGTTGATCGCTTTCAGTGATTCTAATCACGGCGGCTGCAAAATTGATGCAAAATCAACATCAGCAGGATGTCAGTTTCTTGGAAATCGTTTAGTCATGTGGCAGTGCAAAAAAGCAAACATGTGTGGCTACTTTAACTTGTGAAGCTGAGTATATTGCAGCTTCTAGTTGTTGTTCCCAGGTTTTATGGATCCAACAGCAGATGCGCGACTGCGGTTTTGAATTTCTAACTACTCTTATTCATGTTGATAATGAAGTTGCTTTACAGATTACCCGTAATCCTGTACAGCACTCGAAAACAAAACACATCTAAATTAAGTATTGTTTTATACGAGATTGTTATGAAAAGAAACTTATCGATGTTGTCAAAATTCACACTGATCACCAACGTGTCGACTTGTTTACAAAATCTTTTGATAAATCTCGATTTGATTATTTGCTTTTGATAAATGGCATTAGGGTGAAACCCGAGTAAATCATCATCGACTAATCGTTGTTGTAAATATTTTCTTAAAAACGTCAAAAATACAAAAAGATTTATTTGTTTATTTACTTTTTGCTTTTTAGGGGGAGAAAATTTCAAGAAAATACAAAAACATGAGAAAATCTCAAAAATACAAAAATATGTCTTTCTTTTATTTACTTTCTGCATTTAAGGGGGAGAAAATTTCAGAAAAATACAAAAAAGTAGAAAATTGAAAAACCAAAATGAGTTTCTTGGAAAGATAAGAGAAGATGATGATACACGGGTGGTTAGTCAAGTGCGGTCAAAAATGCAAAATGAAATGATAAGTAGCTTTACTAACATTGTACCGGTAGACTCACAATCAACTAA
Organism: Scalesia atractyloides; assembly: GCA_947069175.1. NCBI lineage: Eukaryota > Viridiplantae > Streptophyta > Magnoliopsida > Asterales > Asteraceae > Scalesia > Scalesia atractyloides. Next base: position 21,698,660 of record CAMTDV010000021.1, on the reverse strand, counting down.
AATGTGCAGGTGGATATAAACTTAACAAACTGAAGGTCAGGTGGGAACCATTCATTGGCATATGGTCTTGGTACCAAAATTTCGTTTGATAGTATGCCAAGGTTCTGAAATGCGTGGTGCTAATGCTGTTTATCATCTGGGTATCATGGTTGAATCTTTTACCGAAAACAACGGGGACGTAAGTCGAGAACTTCCATGATACCATACATACGTGTAAATATTGCATACAACCATCAATAAGTGATAATCATATCACATCCACAAAAACGAATAAGTGATAAAATATCACAGTTTGTTGCGGGTGTGAAGTTCGTCTCTTTATCGGTACGATGGTACTAACCTGTTCACGGACTTGCACTTGTGCCCTGCATGCATTCGAAAATCAAGTTCCTCATCAATAAGTGATTCTATCACATAGGGCTTGTTTTCATCCAAAAATAAGTAAGTATCTCACATCATGTACCTTAAAACAGATGATAAGCGGTATACTCGCTGGTAAGATGAATTCTTGTGCATGTCTTGATACGGTAATGTCGTGAAGTGGATGAACACTGGCTAGTAGATATAAATCATACATTAAATCATATCTCTAAAACGTGATTACATCTGATAAGTTAAGTTTATGTGGACAACAATATCGGTAATCGAGGTAAAATGCTTATTGAAAGTAAAATGAATTTAGAAAATCGTGCTTGACCAAACCGTAAGCTAGTATGATTCTCTTACCTTGAAACTCGCAAAAGATGTTTAAGTAGTGTATAGTGTAGTTCATAGTTATTTAACATAGGTTGTTTTATTTTAGATATTTTAGTCTTACCGTTAATTTTCGTTTAGTTGATATTGAAGCTCGAATGGTTTCTACCGGTGAAGCCCTAAAATCAATCTTGCTTAAACAACACAACTTCATAAAGGTCACAATGCATTTTGTTAAATCCAAAGATGTTCAAAATCTATTCTTTTAAAATAACTTCATAAGTTGGTACTGATGTTCAGCGAAGAATCCTTCCGACGAAGAATCATATCGACGAAGAATGGGATTCTTCGTTGAAATGAGTTGGGCCCAAGTGTTGAGTCCAGTAACTGATTGTCCGTTGGCCCACATAGGATTCTTCGTAGAAACCCTCGACGAAGAATGGTTCTTCGTCGAAGCTGAATGTTCGTCAAAGAGGCGGTGGGTCAGGGGTGGTTAAAAGGAATGGCCTCTCACCAAACCCATCACTTTTTCAAAATCATCTTTTTACCTTATCCCTTCTCTCTCAAAAACCCATAACACATGTTCATCTTCTTCTTTAAGAAGAAAATCCATCTTTACTCTTTATCATTTTTGTTGTTTGGGTTCTTAATCAATCTAAGGTAGGACATTCACATTGTTTCGGTTTAAGTCTTACAAACAAGATCTTGACAATATCCATCTTGACAAAAACCTGTTATTACAACCATGAATGATATTACCTAAAATTATGTTTTAATCCTTATGTTTTCTAGAACAAAATCATGTGTTGTTTTGAACTTCATCTAGATGTAAACATTCGAGTGGATTGTGGTAATGTTGGTTAAACAGATGGGTTTTTGCAAAACTGTTAAGGAAGTGGGTTTTTACTGTATTGTTGAAACTTTGTGTTCTTGACAAGGATGTTGGAAAAGTTAATGAACTGGATGTTTGATCTTGTTTGTCAGAAATTTTTAACCATGTGGGTGTTTGTATCTGACATGTCTTAACTGTGAGGTAATTTCAACGAAGAAACAGTCGACGAAGGACTTCTCCAGCGAAGAACTAAAGTGGACGAAGAATCAATCTTCGTTGATCTTTTTTGTTTGTTGATAACTGGTATGATGAAGAACCCAAGTCAACGAAGAATCCTTCTTCGTTGACCATGGTTCTTAGTAGTCTCTATATGGTTCGTGGAAGCCTGAGTCTACGAAGAATCATTCTTCGTTAACCAAGACTGTTAGTTGGACATATACAATTCTTCGTCAACTGTTTGAATGTTCGTTGGAATATTGTTTGTAGACGGTGAGTTTCACAGTGAAATAAGGGTTGTTCGTTGGAATAACTAATGTTCACAGTAGGTTCACAGTTTCCACAGTTAGCATGGTATGAGTCTGCTTTCAACATTAATCTATTTCTTCACATTGTGGGTATGTTTTGTATCGAATGGCTCCTAAAGGTCAGAAGCGAAAGCCCGCTACGAAGAAGGAGGATAAAAGTGAGGTTGAAATTATGTCGGAATCTCGACATAACATGATCGCATACTTGGATCCGAAAAACAAACTTGCTGATTATGCCAGAATCATGAAATGGCTAAGGGAATCAAGGATCAATCACGCCATCACTCATCAAACTATCATATACAAGTCCCTGATCAAGGCCTTTTGGGATTCAGCAAAAGTTGAAGAGATTGACGGAAAGGAATTATAAGAAGACGTGTGAGCAATCAAGACGTTATTGTTTCAGCTGAGATTCTCAACACGGTATTCAGCTTCGTGATGACCTTGATGCACCATACTCAGTTCCGATAATGTGTCAAAGAGGATGTTTGCTGCGTATGAAGTATACTGGAGATATATTTGGAAATCAGTTTAACAAGTCGGGTTTACCTCTTCATTACAAGTTTCTGTTACATGTGTTGATACAATATTTGAGCAATCAACGAAGAGGTTATGATATGGCAAATCCGGACTTAGTTGGGTTGATGGTGGCCTTGGTGCTGAACAAGCCATTTAGCATATCTAAGTATATATTTTCCAACATGAAAGAAAATCTATCAAGAACAGGAGCCATCACAACAGGAAGCAAATTCTGGATGTATCCAAGATTTCTGCAGATGGTTTTGAATGTCCAACATCCGATCTTCCAAGAGAGGATAATGAAGTTCTTAAAATGGAGCTAATGATAGAACGTTCATTGAAGATGTTTAAGGGATATGCTGCAAAAAGTTACAAGGAAAGCGATCCTCCTCGAAGATTATTTGGATTTCTGGAAAAAGATTCATACGTAGCTCCGGAGAATGACAAGTGGTGACACGATAACAACGACTCCGACAATGAAGAGCCTACTTTAAGAAAAATGCTTGAAGATAGATTTGGGAAAAAGATGTGATGATGATGATAGCGATGGTGATGGTGGTGATGGTGGAGACGATGGTGATGGCGGTGATAGTGGTGCTGCACCAACTGGTGTTGACTTGGGAAAGCAACTGAAAGTGCCACAGATGTTGAAGAGGAAGATAATCCTCCTGAACCTGGTTATGAATACTATCTTGATAATCGTGGTGTTCGACAGGTTAGAAGGATTATACTGAAAGATCTGAAGCTGACCCGGATTATGTTCCTTCTGATACTGAGTCTGAGAAGGCTCGAAAGAAACAAGCTGCTATCCGTCGAAAGAAAAAAGATCGGAAAATAGTTGGTTCTTCATCAGTACAACCTGAGTCTACTCCACAATCTGATCCTACTTCAGGTCCAATACGAGAAGAAGTCCTCACTGCCGAGGAAACTGAAGCCTTGGTAGCTTCTCCTGGTAGGTCATCGGGAACTGCAACCGCTACTGTTAGTCTACGACAACCTCCTCCTCAGTTTACAGCCCCTGCTGCTACACAAGCTGCTGGTGAGAGAACTCGCAAACAAAGCTCATAGTCACTTGAGGAAAGATTTGAGCACATGAACGATAGAGAGAAAATACGCTTTTTGTTCACACAGCTTCAGGCGTTGACAGCCCAAGTAAACCGTCATATGGATTTTATGTCTGCAACAAGAAACACCATTGTTAAACAACAAATGGAGATCAACACTTTGAGCGTAACTGTTCAGAGACAACAGGCAGAAATCATACAGTTGAGGGCTGAGAATGCTCGACTACAATCTGCAGATGAAGAACATGCAAGACAAATGCAGCAGATGCGAGTGGCTGACAACACTCGGGGTATAAAGATGAACAAATAAAGAATGGAGCACTGAGTTACTATGTTCTAGTGAGAAGCTCTCTGGGAAGTACACAGAGATAACCAACTGGTATGACTCTAGAAACAAGACCATAGCTGAGAATGTAAAACAAATGGCTGGTAGCTATGAGCTTACACGAAAACGGGTCAACGTGTTGTGGGCTGATAGATGTAAGGCACATGAGGTTCTACAAAAGCGGGATCATGATAAGAAGATCCAGGAAATTCTGATGTGTCTGCTTCATCTGCTCAACCAAAAGGTTCTGCTTCTACCCCAGCTGGTGCTTCATGTTCTGTTCAAGTTGTTGTTGGCTCTGGGGGTGTTCAAGAAGCTTTGGACAACATAGATTTGTAGATGGTTCTCGTGGAAGATCAAGATGATGTGGATGTTGATGAAGGTTCAAAATCTGGTCAGGTTATTTCTACTTCTGTTGGTTTTGATGTGCCACCGCTACAGTCTCTACATCCTGTTACCGGTGAGGAGTTGGAGGAAGGGGAGTTTGTTTCTGAACTCTCTCAAGAACAGATTTTGAAACCCAAAGAATTAAAAGAGGTAGACGAAGCTACCATTGACGAAATTCCTAGTGAATCCGAGGTAGAAAATGTCGAAGGGTTGGAAGAAATTGTGTTTGATGGAGATGTTGGAAAGTCAAAGTATGTACATGATGACGGGTCTGTGTTTGAGCCATTTGAAAGCGACTAGCTTCAGGAGAATGTAGATGATATCGTGAAAAGTTGAAAGGTAGAGATACATCTAACATTCCAGCTGATTCTTTTGAAGAATGTCGGAAGCAGTTTCTTGCAAAGGCGAAAAAGCCATCTCCTCCTCCTGCTCAAGTTAATTACTTTATGTACCAGAAGGTTTAGCCACATGGAAGGATCCTTAGTTGGATGTTTTGAAAGACATTCACTGCATGGCGGTGAAAAGAGAACACAGAATCCAGTACTTTAATTCTTTATTGAGCATTTTAACTTTGCACTTTTATGATGTTGCAGCACTATCAAAGTTAAATCTGATCAACAGATCCAACTACGAAGGAGCATCGTTGTTTGCAAAAAAGATAAGAATTGAGCGAAAGACGAGGTTGGAAGGATGAAATGTACAAGCCTCAGTTCCCAATGCATGAGCAGATAAAGTATACGTTGGATCCGGATACCACCATAGCTCATTACAAGCTTGTGTACCAGCCGGTGAAAGCATTAGAGAAGATTCCTCTCATGTCCATGCCTCAAGATTTTCTAGGGAATATGAAGCATTGGTGTTACGACTCAGACACTCAAGAAGCGGTTATCGTGTTCAAGAACAATGAAGACAACTTCCGTATGCTTGATCCGATGTGGATTGTAAACATGTCATCCCGCGACATCAAGACCCTCCTTCAACACGATATCTTCTATGAAGATAAGGATGCGTACCAAGTGTTGCTATTTGAACGCATCGCTTGTTTCTGTTTCTACCGAGGTATTCATGCCGGAAGTTCATGGACCGAAGCGCACAAGGAGTGAAGATCGAAAACAAAGCTATAGACAAGGGGGAGTTTGTTGGTACAGTTTTGTGTCTGTAGCTTGTTCTTAGCTTTTGATAGTCTGTACGGTCTTCATTGTACGTGTCTGTAATGTTTTGGTCGAGTCAGCCAAGTCAAGATATCCTCCTATCTTGACTTAGCACGATGTTTGTTTAGTTCCTATGTTGTAAAACAGTTTGCATGATGCAACTGTTAGTTTTTATGTGCTGATTATCTTGGTGAACTGTGTTGACTGTCTGGACAAGGGTAACCTATGAAGAATCCACATTCTTCGTAGGATAGCATGCATAACGAACAATTGATTGTTCGTTGATCAAGAAGGCCACAGAGAACTATTCTTCGTGGTATTGATGGTTCGTTGTGAATACCCACGAAGAATCATTCTTCGTGGGATGTCCAGATGTTCGTTGGCCAGCAGCCTTCTTCGTAGGGCTGCTGGTTTACCTTACCTATATATACAGAACTACTTTGCTAAGTTTCACTAAGAGAGCACTTAGAGGTTTGTTCACTGTGTGTATGTGTAAACTTGTTCTCTTCCATTAATCTAAAGATAGTGAATCTTTTGGTTACTTGTGTTTGCTTTATATATGGTGTTTTGCTTCGGTTTGCATTCACACTTGGATTCCGCACTCGTGTGTGTGTTAACAAACAAGGAAGTATGTTATCTTGATCCTCCAAGTGGACTTACATAAACATATGTGGGTATATATAGGCCATGACCCAGCTAACACCACGAAGGATCAACAAGGTCCACGAAGAACCAACAAGTCCAACGAAGAATAGGTTCTTCGTGGCCTACATCAATGAACAACATGGACTCACGAGCAACCATAAGCCCACAAAGAATATGAGGCCCACGAACAATATGAAGCCCACGAAGAACTTATATTCCATTTATAAACCATACCACACATACGAAGTAGGTGTTCTTCGTTGAATTCAAATTGAGGCATTATAGAATATATTCTTCATTGCATCATCATGACATCATCGTGATGATGTCATCTCACCTCATTTTCGTTCTCGTATCGCAAGTATCGGTTCGTACGACGGAGGAATGTCGTCGACTTCGGTCTCGAACCGAGCCGAACCGAACCGAGTCGCATCCACACAAATATTCATCAACATTTAGTCGATGCCTTTGTTATATTTCAAGTCAAGATGTATTTAGTTGTTTTCTTTAGGACATGAAGTACCAGACTGTTTTTTCTTTGTTATTTTTGAAGTCAATATTTTTTAAGTCAAGATGTTTTTTTTTTAATTCAAGTAATGTTATACTTCATGGTATTTTCTTTGTTCAAGTCATGGATTTCTTTCTCTCCAAAAGGTTTATCACAATTACGACGTTTTTCTAAGCTTTGGTTTGAGATATATTTAAGCCAATGGGAATGTTGTTTGGTGACGATCACTGCCATGGGCTTTTGGTGACATACCCTTGTTCCACCATTTGAGAAGTGGATCGCACCTATGCGCGCCAACGTGTCTCTATAAGACTGCAATCTAGGGTACCCTCTTTTCTGCATTTGAAATCCCACTGAATTAGGACATGAAGATCCACCCACTTTCTTGCTCTAATCTGCAACAATATCTGGTGAAACAAACAGAACCCCTTGATTGAACAAACAAAGCAGTACCATTCCCATAATCTGCAAGGTATGATCTATTCGTTTTCACTCATTTATCATTCTATTAGATATGTTTGGTTCTTATCTAGTCAGAAAACAAGCACTAGACCTAGTTGTATTAATATATGAAAAAACAGAACCCCTTGTTGAACAAACACCCACCCGGACATTGAACTTACAAATTCCAGCACATTATTGCGTGACAGCCATGGAAAATCCTTCATTTCGAGTACGGTCAAGGTGGGCTCTGGAGTAAGACTCAGTTCACATAAATCATTGTCCAAGTCTAGCGTATATATCTTTCCCTTGAAAAAATGTAAATCATGGATACCGCAACTGGATATTACATAATACCACCCACCTTGTTCACCAGGGAAAAAAAAGCTATTCTACGTGAATATGGGGTCGATTACCACAAGAACACACCCGGACATTGATGGTGAAAAGACAAGAATGCACTTGATATGTTTTGGAATAGGATGCAGGTAAAAGGGGAATCCTCGGAAACGAAGTTCTTTCCTTTTGAAGGGATTCACAAGCAAAAAATCACAGGTTCTGTCTCGAAAAAAATCAAGTAACCACAAGTTATCCCAACACTAATCATGTCATAGTTAGAATCGGGAATTGTGGTCTTCAGTTTTCTCCTTTGGTAATCCTCTAAGTTAAACTTTTTCTCATTCAAATGAGAAGAGATGGACAAACACATGGGTTTTTTAGCCAACATAAACTTATTCCAGTTAAAGACCGGAAGTGATCTCCATGACTTGCAGACACCACTAAAAGCAATAAAATCAACTAATCCTAAGTGCATCATAATTTAAAACCAGAGATCAAGATCAAGGTCTGACCATTCTGGACCATCTTTCTTCAGTTTTCTAGCATTGGCCATTCCTGCACTTGCAAAAGAACAATTATAATTTGCAAAAAATGTCAACCAGGAACAAGTACATAAAGAAACTACACTCCGCAAATCGAATCGAATCTAACAAAAGGCATCAAGCCTATATTTGTAATTTTCTTTTTGGGGACGGGCGTTGATTTCTAACCAACTCCAAAAAAGAAAGCTCCAGAAAATATGCCATTTGCAGCGAAAACAAGTAAACTACTAAATCTTTCATGTGAGAATCCAAGTGTTAAATGAGTTGATTCATCGATAAAGATCACTAATCTCATTTTGTAAATTAAATAACAGCTTCAGTATTTGAATTAATAGATCGTTACACGTAGAATCAATTAAGTGTAAAAATTCATATCATGTCAGATTAGGTCAGAAAAAAAACTTCAAGGCAAAACAATTGAAAAAAGAACAGATTTCTACACTAAATTTAACAAAAAAAAATCAAATTTGGTAACAATTAAAATAGCCATGTTATACCTGCAAATCTAAAATCGCAAAGGCACGGCAGCGGCCTTGAGAGGGGAGTTGGGGTAGGCGATGTACTCGAGACAATTGTGACTAGCGAGGAGGCACAAGAGAAATGAAATATAAGTGTGTTAAATGGGAAATGAGTGCTAAAAGTGGTGTTATGTTTGAATGAGAAATTACAACAATTCCCCTTAAAAATGAAGTGCAAGCGCACGTGACTTCACATGTGATCATTGCGCCTCCGCTACACAGTCCATAAGGTTTGTGTATGTTTAAATTCATGTATGCATTTTGCATAGTTATAAGCTTTATCCAAGGTAAAGGATACTTCTACAACACCTCACACAACATGTTTATAGAGTATAAATGAGTTAAGACTATATAAGAAAAGATCAAACAATGAAGTGGTCATTCAAATCCTAAAGGCTCCAATATAAATCATAGAAGAATTATATTATACATTTCCCAGCCTAAAGGCTCCAATACAAATCATAGAAGAATTATATTATATATTTCCCAGCAAAGATCAAGATATAACAAGTACTTTATTATAATGAAATCTAATGTTATATAATGAACTGCCAAACTAGAATAGAATGTTCATGAATGTCAAAATGATATAGTAGCAGTGGTTTATTATATATGTGTTTTGCTCAATTCCATCACACTAATTTAAAAATGAAGAGAGAACTAACCAAACTCGTTACCAATCAAGCTGGGAAGTACCACATTTTCTTTAAACATGCATGTTCTACTTTTCTTACTTTGCTCGTCCCCGCTGGAGTACTTAAGTCTCTCGTACTGTGTCCAAGGGTATGCCCACATATCTGGTTTAATAGCAGCAGCAGACTTGAACTCACATAAAAAAACTGTATACTCTCCTATCGTCCTTTTCGAATCCACCCATTTCATTCCTCCAAAATCAACTTCAATAAACTCTTTCACATCTCCTGATGCATTCACCACATAAAGGTTGTCACTTGACTTACAAATTCCAGCACATTATTGCGTGACAGCCATGGAAAATCCTTCATTTCGAGTATGGTCAAGGTGGGCTCGGAGTAAGACTCAGCTCACATAAATCATTGTCCCTGTCTATCGTATATATCTTTCCTTGAAAAAATGTAAATCATGGATATTTGTAGTAACGTCCATGAACAGCTCGGGAACCTAACTTTGTTATCTATTGTCCGATTAGGCGGAAACTAATGACAAGTTAACCAAATAACAAGAATTACTCGTTTAATAGTTGTTTTCATTGATCTAAAGTTCAATACATTCAAGATCCGGATCCGACAGAGCTTCGCCTCTGAATTGACAAGTTACAAATGAAATCACCAAGGCACCTATTTATAGTTGCACAAGTTCGCTGTGGGAGAAGATGTTCGAGCGAACTTGACCTAGTCAAGTGCCGAACTTGACTTCCTACACACCATGACCAGCGAACTTGGCCTAAATCTCACATAAATACGCCTCGTTTCATCTATTCTATACAGACTCGATACAAGACTATTCTATAGACATTATGCACCAATAGACTCCCTCTTGGATATCTACTTTGTCTTGTTCGGTCTTTAGAAACTCTCGTTTATTCCAGACTCGTTCTCGTGTAATGACGAAGGCAACAGACATATGCACCAACAATATTGCAACTGGATATTACATAATACCACCCACCTTGTTCTCCACTTAAAGAGAAAGCTATTTGATACGAATCTAAGAATGGGTCGGAGTCAAACTGGGTCGGGTCAGACTCAGTTGGTGCTGTGTGGCGGGAAAATAATAAAAAAATAGGAATTGGGGGGAAGATCCTAGAATTCAGGACATGAAGGAGTGGGGGAAAACTGCCTGATGTTCAAGTCTTTAAAATTTCCCGAATTATCTAGTTTTAGGGGTGATGTTTATTTATTAAAATTAGGGTTTTTATACCTTGTATTTGGAGAATAGCCCATCTCAAATCGGGCCAACTATCTTGTTCATTTTACTTTATCTAATCGGAATTTCGGTTTCTATCATTGGTTCCGTTGCCGGACATAGAAGCAATCATGGTTCAGACTCGGAATAATCAGATCAAAATCGAAGGTTCACGACCTGATCAGTTAGCAGAAATTGCAGCACGATTAGATGCTATTTTTGCAACCATGAAGGACGATGTTGAAGTAATCAAGGCTCGGATGTATGGAACACCCTCCAGGTGCCACGAATATGAAGCCATTCCCATAAAGTCAGAAGTGCCAACTGCTGGTAACAGTGATTGCCATCGCAAAGGGGCCATATTGGGTCCAATCTGGATATGGAAGATGGTGGAAATAGTCTGACAGGTGATGACTGTAACTGTGAAGAAGCAGATTATGATAGGAAGGACACTATAGCAGAGTTTAATAAAAAAAGGCTAGAGAAAATCGGTGGTTTGGAGGGAGACTTGAACTTGATTATGGAGGAACAAAGTTCGGTTGAGATATTGGCAAATTCAGAGATTGATATTTTAAGCAGCAGGTCAAGTACAATTGAAGGTGAGATTAGTGAAGAAGAATTTATATTTTCTAGGGTTTCTGAGGAGAGAGATGCAATCAGGGTTCAACTTAAAGATCAAATTCTAACTGGTGGGGCTTTCAAGGGTTCACCTTCTAGGAGCTTCATTATACAACGCTGGGAAAAGACAATATCTTATCCACAATAGGGGCCTTACTAGAATATTTTATGAATTCTCTACCAATAATATCATCTGTAGATAAGTTGATTTATGCGAAACTTCCTTTTCCTATCTCAGAGGTGTTTAAAAGGTCATGCAAATGGTTTGTACTTGACCATACTACAGGAACGCTGGCTGCTCATCGGTGGGTTTCAGCAGTTGGTTATCCTGTTTTGGAGCTGCTTATCGCTTGGGAAAACGAACTACTAACGGGCCATCTTCCTTCTTATCGACTTGAGGATAAGTCGTCTTTTGGGGCAAGCAGTATTGATACGAATCTAAGAATGGGTCGCAGTAAAACTGGGCCGGGTCAGATCAGTTGGTGATGTGTGGCTGGAAAATAATCAAAAAAATTAGGAATTGGGGGGAAGATCCTAGAATTCAGGAGATGGAGGAGTGGGGGAAAACTGCCTGTTCAAGTCTTTAAATTTCCAGAATTATCTAGTTTTAGGGGTGTGTGTTTATTTATTAAATTAGGGTTTTTATACCTTGTATTGGAGAATAGCCCATCTCGAATCGGGCCGACTATCTTGTTCCTTTTACTTTATCTAATTGGAGTTCAGGTCTATCACTATTCTACGTGGAAATATGGGGTCAATTACCACAAGCACCCACCCGGACATTGAAAGAGGAAATCAGAATAAGAAAAATAGTCAACATCAAATTAAAAAAAGAAATATACCTGGTACATGATTGGATTCACTGCATGAAACAAAAAGCACAAGCTCTCCATCAAGGTAAATAAATCATAAACACTTGGCTGAATAAAAGATACATAAAACAGACTACTACAGCAACAACTAAACACACAATCCATTAGCACCACACTTCGATTCACTTGCGTATCAAGGTGGGCTCTGATTGAGTCACTCCCAATTAAATCATCATAATTGTTGAGATGAGTTGGAGAAAGTCTAACTTCTTTTAGACTGTTTTTGTAAGTAGAGGGTTGTTGTGTAACTTTTGCATAAGTCATGTTCTTGTTTAGAACATTTAGTAATATGCAGGGGTCATAAGTGTCAATTTAGAAAGTTGTGTGTTAAGACAGTTATTAGCTATTGCTAATTAGTATAAAAGGTAGATTGGGAGTTAGGGTTAAGTGAGCACAATTCAATCGAGTCTGTAATTTCTTCTTGAATCGTTTTGTTTGAATAAGAATTGAGTGTTAATCTTTGGTAAGAATCTTGTGTTATTGTTCAACAATTGGTATCAGAGCCACGGTGGCTCGATTTTGAGAGAATTTCATTGAATATTGATCAGAAATTTTGATATTCATGATGGGATCAACAACAAAGTTTGTTCTTGATAAGTTTGACGGTAAAAACGATTTCAGTCTCTGGAGAATGAAGATGAAGGCCCTATTAGTTCATAATGGGGTTGTAGATGCCCTAAAAGGAGAAGTGTCACACCCTAACCGATGGCGGAAACATCAGGATGAGACGAAAATGAGATTGCTCATTGCTCACACATTAATAACTGACAATAATTAATTAAACCATATTTCATTTCATAAAAATTGTCAAATACATCAATGTAACAAAACAAAGAAACAACATAACATTTGCAAAGGCATAACAAAATTGATACATCAACAATAAACCTAATGTCTAATTTGTGTGTATCTAGTCCTTGCTATATTGTTTTCATAGCATCATCTCCTTCAACCTGTAACATGTTTTAAAATAATGTCAATGCGAAAGCAAAGGCAAGTACACAAGTTTAGGCATAGCATACGTATACGAATAAGTTTAAACAATCCTCATGGCAACCAAATCTATGCAAGAGCAATATCAAGGTATGCAATACTAATAATCAAACCCTTAACCAATCACGATGTTTTAACATGACCTCACGAATAACACGATGGAGGTGGATGCGTGAATTCCTGTAGCGCTAAGCATGTCAAATGAAGGCTAAAAATAGTTTATGACTAAAGCATAGCATAACAAATATCCAAGACAAGCATCAAGTATAAGATTCAAGTTTTCATGTATATAGGATTGTTTGTGTGTTTCATAAAGTTTAAGTGTTCGTGATTTTGTATATGGAAACATGTTACACCCAAAAGTGTCATAAACAAAAGTGGGTCGAGTGTACTCACGGTTTGTTAGTCTTTTTTACACTTGACAATCCGTGAAGACGTTGGTTCGAGGATGACGCCGAATTATCCTACAAGAGGAAACGAGGCGTATGAGTATAGAGTTTAAACGGGAGATTAGGAGTATTGGAGCATGATTAAAAATGAGTATGATAAAGTATTATGATACGAAAGTATACACTAAGATGTCACACTTGTTCTTGACACTATAGTAACTCTTACGAGTTGGATGTGATTTCATAGGTTTCAGGACCTATTAGAATCGTGACAAGGAATTACATACTTTAGCGTTAAACTTAATAACTTGATAGGTGATTATAAGGTCATTATCAAGGTTTCGGTTTTAGGTTTATAATATAGTTCTATATAATTATATAATCATGTAGGAGGTGGGAGGATGAACCATCCACTTTGGAACCTCTTAGTATCATGTAAGTCAAGTAGGAGGTGGGAGGATTAACCATCCACTTTGGACCACATATAATTGTTCACCACTTCACGAGTTACCAAATAGGTAACAAGGAGGGTCTTAGAACAAAATAATAAGACACAAGAACGTAAATGACATGAATGTAAAGGTGACATCTAGATACCAAGTAGCCAAGTATAAGACACCCGGCGAGCACACGAGGACAATCGTCAACGGCTTTATGGGGTTGTGACACTTTAGTCTAGCAAACTAGCTTGGGATCTTGATGAAAATCATCAAGTGATGTGTGGTCTCAAGTTAGGAAAGCCTAAGCTTCCTTGGTGGACACACATGAACAAGTCTTAAGCTTGCATCACTTATGAGCTAAAAGCTCTTATGAAAACGGAAAGTTTATGAGGATAAATCCTCTAAATTGAATGTCCCACCCTTGTTTTTAAGCACACTTAATCATAGACTTGATTAGTGGCATAAGGACATAGGAAGTTTTCTTCCAAAACATGAAGATTAAAAAAATAAAAATGAGCAGAATTTTTAGTGCACTTTGGACATAAAAAATGTGAGGTTTCACCTTAGTTTGTCCAAAAAAAACTTGTGAGAAACTTTATAGAGGTTATACAAGCGTTGTAGAAGAAGAAACAAGAAGAAAATTGAAGTGGAAGTGAGTTAAAACTCGCTTTTTTATGGCTGAAACTCTAAAAAACGTGGCTGAAACTCAGCTGAGTTTGGGAGAGTTTTTGAAGTGTTTGGAGGCTTGCAAAAGTGGAAAAAGGAGTGGGGAAGTGTTTATTATATAGGGAATGGATTAGGGTTTAAGTGGGTTGGGCATTTGGACAAGATTTGGGGGAGTTTAGACTTGAAACAAGTCCACTAAACTCAGCCAAAGCTGAATAATAGGGCTGCCATTTTTTTAATTTTTTTAATATTTTTGTTATTTAATGTTATATATTAGGTTAATAGATGTTATATATTACATACATAACATGTATTATCGTGTGACAAGTTATTTCGGGAGTATGAACCTCATAAGTTAGAGTTTTATTAGCGAAAAGAGCGGGTTTTAAAGTTTTAAAGTTCCTAAGATGGTAACAAGTGTAGATTTCATAATTATAGTATTTTTGCAATCGAATAATCAAGTGTCTCGTGTGAATGAAGCGCGTACGAATTACGAATACACGATAAGGATTTATGATTTAATTCTTGTTAGAAATTATGTAATGAATGTATGCACAAGTATAAAATGAATATGATGGAGTATGAATATCACGTTTAAGCCTTGAATTGGTATAATCATCACGTTTGCAAGTTTGTCATACGATTACGGTATCATTGAATATGTTCCATGTGTATGCATAAGTATTGGTATAAAATGGTTTGAAATAAGCAATAAATAAAATATGAGTTATCATTATGATTCCAGTCTCGGTTTACAACGATTAGAAACAAAGACGATTACAAGATACAATACTTTCCAAAAATAGAAATACAATACGAGCTTGCTATAAATAGAAAGCAAGGAAACGCGAGGCATTACAAGAAGATAAGCTTCCAAGAGATCTGTCAGACAAAGAGAAGAAGGAGATAATGGAAAAGGCTCACAGTGAAATTGTGTTGAGTCTCGGTGATCGAGTACTCAGGGAGGTTTCAAAGGAGACTACGGCTGCCGGAATCTGGACCACGCTAGAAAGTCTGTACATGACGAAGTCATTGGCTAATCGGTTGTATCTAAAGAAAAGGCTTTACACGTTCAATTTGGCTTCTGGTAAGTCACTAGAAGATCATACAAATGAGTTTAATAAACTCATTATTGATTTGGAGAATATTGAGGTAGCTATTGACGATGAAGATCAAGCAATAATATTCTTGACTTCATTGCCAAGTTCATATGAACATTTTGTGGATACTCTCATGTATGGGAGAGATTCACTTTCAATGGAAGATGTGTTAGCTGTTCTAAATTCTAAAGAATTGAAGAAAAAGTCTTATTAACAAGAAGATGGTGGTGAAGGCCTGGTTATAAGGGGAAGAACTGAATAGAGGTCATTGTTGATGCATAGGTTTGTTGCCTACATCATTATGTTAGAACGAGTCTGGAATGAACAAGAGCTTCTGAAGACTGATCAAGACGAAGACGATATCCAAGGGGGAGTCTGTTAGTACAGTATGTCTATGTCTTAGTTTTGTATCGAGTCTGTTTAGAATAGGTAGATCGCGTTAGAAAACGTCATATTTATGTATGATGGGGATCAAGTTCGCCCGGATCTTGAGATGTGGACAAGTTCGGCCAAACTTGTTCAAGACAAGTTCGCTCAAACTTGTCTATTCCAAGCGAACTTGCCTTGCCTATAAATAGTAGACTTGTGATCTCTCATTTGTAACTTTGGCACACTAACGATGAAGCGCTGTCGGATTTGGAACTTGAACGTTTATGAATATTGATCAATAAACTGACACTTAATGAGTAATTCTTGTTATACGATTAACATGTCACTTAGTTTCCGCCTAATTGGACATTAGATACAAACTCTAGTTTCCTGTGCTAAACGAGGACGGTCAGATCAAGTGTATCAGAGCCTGGATACCTAGATTTGGTGAAATACTCACAAGAATCACTCTAATTCTACTCATTTTACCATTTTTCTTAACTTTTCCACACATTTGAAGAATTTATGGTTAAAAATGGCTAAAAATTGAACATGTCATGTAAAATACACTAAAGGTAAACCCCTGAAAGTTTCAAGACCTGATTCAAACGAATAGATGTCAAAAAGTTAAAAATCATGTTTTGCAAAAACATTTTGACTGAACTTGTGATTAAGTCCGCTCGAACTTGAGTGAAAAATTCACATTTTTCATCAAGTTCGCCCGAGAACTTGATTGATTTTTATTGATTTCAGCCAAGTCCGCTCGAACTTGCTTAATTTTCATCCAAATTTCATCAAGTTCGCCCGAACATGATTAAAATTTGTTGAAAATCTTATACAAGTTCGCCCGAACTTGTGAATTCTTTTGAAATTCATGCAAGTTCGCCCGAACATGTTTGTTTGTGAAAAATTTGTAAATTTCATACAAATTAGCCCAAACTTGTTGAAATTGAAATTAAAATCTGTTTTTACCACAAGTTCGACCGAACTTGTTTGTTGCTAATTAGTTTTCGAGTGTTTTGAATCATGATTTTCGTTAAGCTTTCAGTTTGTGAAAATGGATGATTTTCATAACGCGTTTGCTTCACCAAGCTTCTACGTTAAATGCCAATGCTATTGCGGTTAACCTGATGAATCTCGACAACGAGATGGGTACTACACAAAACTGCTGAAGCTAATGAGTATGGACGAGTTTGAGGGATGGAAAGAAAAGTTTGTAAACTGGGTACAAGCCAATCAGTTCCACAGTTTGGTTGCGTTAGAAAACAGATACAAGTGGCCAAAGGATGAACGCGAACAAGATCTACCTTTTATTAAGTTTACACCTGCTGATAAAGATGCATACGTGGCTGAAAAGAAAATGATTGGCCTGATACAACAATCGGTGAAGGAAGATATTTTGATATTGCTACCAGAATGTGATACTTCACAAGATTTGTGGCATGCTCTTTGTGACAAATTTAAAAGAAGCGATGAGATGATAAAGAGCAAAAAAACGTTAATCAAGAAAGAATTCGAAATCTTCATAATGATCAAAGGAGAGACTATGAAACAGATGATTGACAGATATTGTCATCTAATGGTCCAGAAGAGAAGGCATGATATTAAGAGAACTACCGAAGAGCAAATATAAAAGTTGGATGATGCACTTCCCGAGGGAGAGTGGTCAACTTACATGTTGATATTAAAGAACAGTCCAGGTTGGAGGCATTTAAAGTTATCATCTTTCATCGACAAATTAGAGGGTCATGAGATGGAATTGTTAAAAATTGCAAAACCAAAGAATGCAAACGTTGTTCAAGATGTTGGTGTCTATTACAAAGGAGGTGTTCAAGATACTCAGATTCAGAGCCCGAAAATTCAGACAGCTTTTAGTGCTAACATGAGTTCCACTCAAAGTTCTTCAAACACATGATATTCAAGCACTAGTTCAAGTTCTTCATTTCAAAATCAGAACAATCAGTCGTATCAGACACACCAATCCAGTTCTGATCCAAACGTTTTTCAGTGCAACATCGCTGTTAATCTAAAGAATGCATTTCCTGAGAAAGTGGCTAAACACCACATAGCACTTCTTGCTATGGTTCTAGAATCTTACGAATGTTTAGTTGCTGGAAAGATCGGAAATCCTGAAATGACTACTGAGGATTATGATCAGGTGGATGAAGAAGAGTTAGAACTGATGGATATAAAGTGGAGTCTGACATCAATCATCAGAAGGGTTATCAAATTTGTAGCATTAACCGGAAGAGATATTGGTAATTCAAGCAACAAGCTTGGTTTTGACAAGTCAAAGGTCACATGCTTCAAATGCCGACAAAAAGCGCATTTTAAACGCGAATGCACGAACCAAGAAGCAAGTGGCAACCAAAGTCCGTTCGGTAACAATAACGACTACTACAAGAAGGCACTGCAATATAAACCGTAACCGAAACGAACACAAGTTGAAGTTCAAGATAACTCTTCAAGGCCGCGAACAAGCTCTCGTTGTGAGTCCCGAAAATGAAGGGTTTGACTGGAACAAATACATTCGAAAGAAGACTGGTGTTGCTATGATAACAGAGTTAGTGGATGACCATTTGATGATGCTGTCCTACAAAATGCGATTCTAGAAGAATATATGCAGAGAAACGAGGAAGAAGAAAGGGTTTATTTTGAAACTCATAAGAAGAATGCTATGGTTTTTAATGCTAATTCGAAGTTTGCAGGTTGCTTCGAGTATACATCAAAAGAACAAGTGACTGTAGATTAGAAACCAAAGGTGGAAAAGGTAGGTTCTGAGGTAAGAGTGATAGAAAAGGAGGTTGTGAAAGTCGTGGAGGTTGAAAAACCTTGCACAAAGTGCGCAAATCCTTGTGAGCAATGTGCTGAGAAGTCTAAAATTATAAGCGAAATGACTGTGCATAACGAAAATTTCAGTTATGATTACTGAACAATGAAAGAAGCGTATGAAAAAATGAAAGGTACTTATTGCAATGTCGAAAAAGTTAATCGTGAATTAAGTGCTAATGTAACAATGTTAAGTGCAACAGTAATTGAGAAACAAAAAGCAATTAACATGTATGTTAACACAATTGCTGAAACAAGTCAAGAGCTTCAAGACATGAAGATTGAAACTGTGAGGGTAGGGCAATTGTTGAAAAGCTATACCACAAATGCTTATGTCATTGATCACATTATTCCTACGATTAAGTCGGAGGAAAATGATGATAAACCGAAAGGTACAAAGCGTAAAGAGTACGGAAATGTTCCACCGCCACTACTTGCGAGTTACTGCCGCAAGAAAGAGGATGGTAATGAAAAGGCAATAAATATAACGCTTTTTTCAGAAACTAAAGATCAATTACCTGAGAACATTGATGTAGTCTATACAAAATCAAATGATGATAATGAAGCGGTTGTGAAAAATGTAGTATAGAATGTGTTAGGAAATGATTCTGACGACGACAGCTTTGAAAGCGCCAACTCAAGTTCGAACAATTCAGAATCACAATCCGAAAATGACAATACATCATCAGGAAATGATCTAAGTGATGATCCTAACGTTGTCATGTACAAGGTTAAGGAACCTGATAGATTATATTTCGATGATAGCTTTCCGATTCGGAACGTGAAAGAAGATCAAATCGATAAATTGTTCAAACTTGTAGAAGTTTTCGTCAGATGATCTTGAGATAAACGAAAAGAAGTTTTACTCGAAACCCAAAAGGAACTTTAACGACTATCGAAAGAATGGTGGTGATTTTCCTGAGAACAGGAGAGCATGGTTGGGTTTGGAGGTAAGTGAAGATGAACCTGGAGTCTTCATTCCATGAATACAAAGGTAAAAACATGAAGTTTGTGTTTGGAACAAAAAACGGTTCAAGAAGAAAGTTTGATCGTAAGCAATCAAATGATGAGTTCAAGAAAGAGAAAGAACTTCGGGACAAGGCTAAATCCGCAAGTGGAGTAAAACCCACTAGTGGACATTCTTATGATACTCGGACTTGCTTCAAATGCAATGAAGTTGATCATATTGCTCGCAAGTGTCCGAAATCAAAGCCTGTGTATCACCGAAGAAAAACAGTGTCAAAAGATGAAAAACAAAAGCAACCAGAGATTGTGAAACCAATCACATTATTAAAAAGAAACAAAGAATCTGAAATCAAAGTGAAACCTAAAACTGAATCAAAGTTTGAAAATTCAACTTTTGAGAAAAGTGAAACTTCCAAAATGAATGAAAACATAGATTCTAGATTCTATATTAAAAAGGCAAGAAGTAAATCACAATCCCGGATTGCAAAGAGGAAAACAACATCATTTGTCAAATCAAATGAGTCAGAAATAAAAAATGATCTTTCAAAGTTAATTTTTCAAAACAAACAAAGAAAGAAAAGGTGGAAAAGTTTTCAAAGTTGACATCGAACGAAATGCTTGATGATAATTTTGATTACGATGATGATTTTGAAAGTGATTATGATGATCTTTATCAAGTTCAACCCAAGACCAAAAAGGTCTGGGTTTCCCTATTCAAGTAGTTACTTTTCATGTACAGGGGCTCTAAAGATCCACATTGTCAAAGTAGTACCTGGATAGCGGAGCTTCATGCCACTTAACTTATTCTGAGCATGTCATAATCTTTATCATTTGAGGGGGAGAAATTGAAAAGAAAATTCGTGAAGAACAAATTGTGAAAAATGTTGATGCATATGTCTGTTACCTAAGTCATGGTATAATATCGAGTCTGTATTTAGGAGCGAAATGTAAAAATTAAGTATGTTATGAGTCAAGTTCGCTCGAACTTGTAGTGGGAAGGACGAGTTCGCTCGAACTTGTCATGGATATGACAATTCAGCCGAACTTGACCTAACCACATTTGGAGCGAGCTTGTTCAAGTATAATTATGTGTGTTATCATTTCATTTGTAACATTCAGAGATTTTGTCACGATAGAGGCGAAGCTCTGTCCAAGTGTTTCCAGGATCTGTAACGTTGAATATTAATGAAACGGTGATTAAATAAAAACAAATGAGTGTATCCAATGTCGCCTAAGCAAACGGATTCCGCACGTTTACCTTAGGTTTGTCAGATTAGGACCAGAAAGATCCGTACAACGGACCTACAAGTGGTAACAGAGCAGGATTGGTCTAATTTGAAGACATTGGACTGAA
This sequence comes from Scalesia atractyloides, assembly GCA_947069175.1. Lineage (NCBI taxonomy): Eukaryota > Viridiplantae > Streptophyta > Magnoliopsida > Asterales > Asteraceae > Scalesia > Scalesia atractyloides. The sequence goes on along the minus strand of CAMTDV010000021.1, from coordinate 21,677,692 downwards.
ATCATCTCATCTGCTACACATTTCTTCTATTTTTAACTTTTCTTGGACAATTCACGGACAAAATGGACTGATTTTCAAGTATAATACGTAAAATCCATAATAGATAAACCCTTGAAAAGATCAGAGCTTAAAACAAATGAATTCATGTTAAAAATTGCAAAAAAACATGTCGAATAACTCATGTTCGCTCGAACTTAACATCAAGTTCGCTCGAACTTCACTGAAAAAAATTCCCATTTTTCATCAAGTTCGCCCGAACTTGATTGTTTTTTCAAGGATTTTAGCCAAGTTCGCTCGAACTTGCCTGATTTTTTTCAAATTTAATCAAGTTCACTTGATCAAAAGTTGATTGAAATTCTCTCCAAGTTCGCCCGAACTTGCTGATTTCTTTGGATTTTCTCACAAGTTCGCTCAAACTTGTATTCTAAGTGATACAAGTTTGCCCGAACTTGTTAAATAGCTCAGTTTCACACACTGTGACAAGTTCGACTGAACTTGTCCAAGGTTTCTAAAAAAAGAAAAAAAGGCATGAAAATCCCGAAAAACATCTCGGACATTATATATCGTTAGATTCGTATTGACGAGACGAGTTTAAAGCTCTAATCTGGTAAAAACAGTTTCCCAAAAAAATGTTTTTAGCAAACCTATACGTTAATATTTTCGATTAAAAAGTCCACTTTTTTTCTAAAAATTGTCTGTTTGCTAATCATTTGTCAAGTGTTTTGAACGACAGATTAGTTTGGAAAACGAAATGGAGTCCATGAAGCTCCTATGTTGATGAATATAGATGAATATGATGCTTGGAAAGGAAAATTTGAGAGCTGGGTCAAAGCTACGCATTTCCGTAGTTGGGTCGTGATTGAGACAGGTTATGTCATTCCTAGAGATGAAAATCAGCAAATTCTGGAGAAGTGCAAACATTTTACTCAACAACAAGATGATTATTTTGCTGAAAAGAAAATGATTAATCTGATACAGCAGTCGGTGAAAGGAAATATCTTGAATCTGCTATCAGAATGTGATACGGCACAAAAACTATGGAATGCTCTACGTGCTAAATATCTGGAGCGTGCTGAGATGATTAAAAGCAAGAAGGTAAAGTCAGAGGTAAAAATTGTTAATAAAGAAGTGGTAAAGATACAAATTGTGGAGGTCGAAAAACCTTGCACAAAGTGTACTGGATCTGTGTGCTTAAATTGTCAAAAACTCAAATCTATTAATGTCAAACTTTTGAAAGATTTGGAATGTTTGTCATTAGAAAATAAAAAGTTAAAAGAAAATGAAAAGAATTTTGAAAATCAAATAAAAATTTCAGAAAATAAAAAATTACAAAATGTGAAATACTTTCAAAATAATATAAAAATTTTAGAAAATAATAAATTTGTTTTGAATAAAAATGTTATTGAAAAACAAAATATAATAAACTCGCATCTTGAAAAAATTAGAAAACTTGAACAAGATGTTGAGATTGCAAAAAGTAAAATTGATGATTTAGAAAAACAATTGAAAGGTTTTGTGACTTCATCTGTAATGTTAGATCAGATATGTCCTAAACCGTTCAATAAGAATAAAAAAGAAATTCCAATAAGTGACAATGTCACAAATTATGACGATGTCATAATTAAGGATTGTGATGATGATACCGATGATGCAATTGATAAAAAAGAAATATTTTTTGAAACTAAAAGAAAAATTTCAAGAAACTGTTCTACAATCTGCTAAAAAAGGTGAATGATCATCGCAAAAACCTTCTAAGCAGAATGGAAAACAAAAACAACATGAAAAACAAAATTTCAAAATTTTCAAAACAAAAATAAAAGCTCATCGGTACGATCATCCAATCATTATAAAAACTCACAAAAATTTGAGAATAAGTGGTGCAGGTCGGATCACAGTGCTTCAAAGTCAAATCAATTTTATAGAAGAAGCAGGAAAGATGACTACTACATGTCAAATCAATGTACTGATTTGGGTGTTTGGTATGAATGGAGAGATTGGTACGATAACAGAGTGTGTTACAACTGTGGATTTGGTGGACACATTGTTGTTAACTGCCTGAAAAAGAGATTTGATACGAGAAGATGCTATAAATGTCAAATCAAAGGTCATATTTCCAGGGATTGTCCGACTAATCTGAAAAGAAGATCGGTTAAATCTCAGGGGGAGAAAAGACCAGAGGAGAAGAAAACAGAGAAGAAAAATGAGAAAACTGTAGAGAAGCCCAAAGAACAAAAAGTCAAGTTATCACAAGGGCAAAAAGACAGATTGAGAAAAAAGAAAAAAAAGTTAGAGAGTATTTGGAAAAGATTTTATCCTCGGATACGTCTAAAAAATCAGATAAAAGTTCTAATGAATCACTTTACTCACAGTCAAGTAAAACGAATTCATCAGATACAAATCTGAGGACAAATAAGAGAGCAGTGGAGAAAAATTTGATAATTCAAACAGTAAAAAAATCAAAGAAAGTAAAATTTTCAAATAAAGTTTCTATCAAACTGTTTGATTATCAAAAAGAGTGTGAATGTTTGTTTACTTCAGATGTTAATGATTTTGGTAAACCTAAATCCATAATGGATTGGGTTCCAATTCAAAACTGATTAAAGTTTGTTTGAATGTGCAGGATAACCAAGCTTTAAGCCAAAGGTCATTACAGAAGCAATGGTTGTTCATATAGAGAGACAAGAGACAGGAGTGATATTCCACACAAACAAAATGGTAGTCTCGCGTTCACATTCGTAAAAAGTCGTTGAATGGTTAAAATGGAAGATTCTTATTTTCGATTTTAATAAGATGTTTTCAATTTTAGGGGAGAAAAAATTTAAAAATTGTAAAAAATTCTTGTAAATTGAAAAACATCGTTTCGAAATCATTTTAGATAGATAAAATGATTGAAAAAGCCATAAACAATAGAAAATCTTAAAATATAAAAACATTGAAAAATGAAAAATAAGATTACTTGTGCGCAAAAAAGAAATGATAGTACATCAGTGGACTATCACAGTACGCTAAATATTTGTAAAGTTTAAAAAGTTATAAACAAGTCTTACTATGGATGTGTCGATAGGTAATAAATTGTTTCAGGGTATAAACTAAGTTTTACAACTGCTTAAACTTGTGGATTAACATATCTTGGATATATGGACTTAGTACTCCGAAATTTCGTTTGAAAGATTGCCTGATTATGAGATACGAGGTCTTTATAGATAGTTGTAAGTTCTTCTAATTTTGCGGAAGCAATGGCCTAGAACTTCTATAATACTTTTGCAATAAACCCCTAAACTGCATGCAATCTTGAAAAGTATGGAAAGATCTAATCATTTGCAGTGCTGAAAAAATTCCTTAAATGGAACACACCTTAAAGTCGAGCCTTCATCTCTTTGTCTATACGGTAGTACTAACCTGAGCTCTCAAGGCATCGCATTACCCTGATACAGATATGAATTATGCTATATTCAACTGTAAGATGAAATCTAGGGAATTTTGATACGGGAGTATATTCAAGAAGTGGGAACCACAGATAAGTCAAGTTTCATAATTCTTACCCTAACATATCTTGGAACAATTGAGAAATGCGTTAAAGTTTAGGTGGATAAACATATCGACAATATGGGTAAGCAAGTTTAAAACTTAAAATCATTAAAAGGTCAACCGTACTGGTGGTATGTCCTAAAAACTGATATGATCCTCTATCAAGTTTTCTCACAAAAATATAAACTGTAAATATTACATTTTAGTTTGTTTACATTTCTGCATATTAAAAATCCAAAAAGATTTTCTTTCAAAATCTTCCATGGTAACCTAATAATGTTGAATGTGAGCCGGACCAACGAGACTGTTAAGAAATTGTTTGTGTGTGGTACGTGTGATTGTTCTTAATCGTCAAATCTTAGAGATTCAGAGCATCATTTGAGGGGAGCTAGATAAACATGTTGATTAAAGATACCCGAAAGCTCAAAGCAAGGGGGAGAATGGATGTTAAAGTTATTCAAGATATAAAGATCAAGAGAACATTAAAGACTCGGGAATTTAATTGAAGAATGATGAATACGGCAACATCCAAGGGGGAGTCTGTTGATGCATATGTTTGTTGCCTAAGTCATCGTATAATATCGAGTCTGTATTTAGGAGCGAAATGTCAAAATTAAGTATGTTATGAGTCAAGTTCGCTCGAACTTGTAGTGGGAAGGACAAGTTCGCTCGAACTTGTCATGGCTACGACAAGTTCAACCGAAATTGACCTAACCACATTTGGACCAAACTTGTTCAAGTATAAATATGTGTGTTGTCATTTTATTTGTAACATTCAGAGATTTTGTCACGATAGAGGCGAAGCTCTGTCCAAGTGTTTCCAGGATCTGTAACATTGAATATTAATGAAACGGTGATTAAATAGAAACAAATGAGTGTATCCAATGTCGCCTAAGCAAACGGATTCCGCACGTTTACCTTAGGTTTGTCAGATTAGGACCAGAAAGATCCGTACAACGGACCTACAGAAAATTTACACCGTTGAACAGAAAACTGATGTTATGTCAAAACCATTTATTCTTTCACGTAAATGAGTTTAATGGTTTATTTGTTGAACAGGTGCAGATGCAGATGTTGAAAAAAAGGATCGGACGATGAGTTCTCGTGATCCTCATTGATTTGTTATCTTTTCAACATTATAATTTCTTAAAACTAAAATCCAAAAATGTGTTTTTGATTTCAGGGGGAATAAGAAAAACATTTGAAAATCAAAAACATATGAAAAAGTTGAAAATTCAAAAACATTTGAAAAATCAAAAAGTACAAAAACATTGAAAAAGACAAAAAGAGTTTTGTGTCAAAAAGGAAATGATAGTACATCAGTGGACTATCGCAGTATGCTAAAGAATTGTAAAGTTTAACAGTGATAAACAAGTTTTACTATGGATGTGTCGATAGGATTTACACGTTCAGTAAATTGTTTCCGGGATATAAACTAAATTTTACAACTGCTTAAACTTGTGGATTAACATCTCTCGGATATATGGACTTATTCGTTTGAAAGATTTCCTGATTATGAGATACAAGGTCTTTATAGATGATTGATATCTAGGGTATTATACAAATTCTTCTGATTTTGCATAAGCAATGGCCTACAACTTCTATAATGATTTTGCTAAAAACCCAAAACTGCAGCGAAATTGAAAGAATCGAAAGATCTAATCAATTGCAGTCAAAAGATTCCAAATTTGGAACACTACCTTAAAGTCGAGCCTTCATCTCTTTGTCTGTACGGTGGTACTAACCTAAGCTCTCAAGGCCTCGCACTACCCAGATACAGATATCGGTTACGCTATATTCACCTGTAAGATGAAATCTAGGGAATCTTGATACGGGAGTATATTCTGAGATGGGAACCATAGTTAAGTCAAGTTTCATAATTCTACCTAAGATATCTTGGAACAATTGAGAAATGTGTCGAAGTTTAAGTGGATAAACAAATCGACAATCTAGGTAAACGAGTTTAGAACTTAAAGTCTCAAAAAGGTCAACAGTACTGATGATATGTCTTAATCAACTGATATGATCCTTAGACTCGAATTCACAAAAATATGTCTATAAATATGTTTGTACAAAGTTTACTTTCTTTACTTGCTTTACAGATTAAAACTAAAAAGATTTTTAGTGTGTTTTAGCATAAACTTTCTAAAATACAAAAAGATTTTGTTTCTACATTAGTTTCAACGAGCCAATGATGGAGAACGGTTCTTTGAAGTCTGGTAAGGTGCTAAATGGTGAAAATCTTGATGACATTTGTTAAAAATCAAAATGATCGAAAGTGTTGAAAAGTTCATTAAATTGAAACTTTAAAATCGAAGAAAAGCATTGGTTTATTCACAACGGTTTCGAACCGAGGTCATTAACTTGGACTCGGGAGACATAATTGGTTAACCAAGGTCATTAACTTGGACTTGGTCAACTAAGTTGTTGGTGCATATGTCTATTGCCTTCGTCATTACGCGAGAATGAGTCTGGAATAAACAAGAGTTTCTGAAGACCAAACAAGACAAAGTAGATATCCAAGAGGGAGTCTATTGGTGCATAATGTCTATAGAATAGTCTTGTATCGAGTCTGTGTAGTATAGATGAAACGAGGCGTATTTAAGAGTGTTAGATAGCAAGTTCGCTTGAGAAGTGTCTTGAGAAGTCAAGTTCGGCAGAACTTGACTAGGTCAAGTTCGGGCGAACTTACCTATAGCTGTCTCTCACCATCGAACTTGTTCCACTATATATAGGTGCCTTGGGATTTCATTTGTAAGGAGTTGGAGATTTTGGCACAGAGACGGCGAAGCTCTGTCGGATCCGGATCTTGAATGTATTGAACTTTATATCAATGAAAACAACTATTAAACAAGTAATTCTTGTTATTTGGTTAACTTGTCATTAGTTTCCGCCTAATCGGACAATAGATAACAAATTTAGGTTCCCGAGTTGTTCGTGGACGTTCCTACAAGTGGTATCAGAGCCTGGATACCTGAATTTGCTGAAATCAAGACAAGAATCTCTCTATTTCATCTCCATTCTTCTATTTTTCTTAACTTTTGAACAAAAATGAAGAATTCACGGTCAAATTTTGTCCAATTTGAATATGTCATGTTAAATACATTCGTGGTAAACCTTTGAGAGTTTGGACATCAAATTCACACGACTTGACATCAAAAAGTTGCTAAAACCATGTTTTTCAAAATCATGTTGGCCGAACTTAACCTCAAGTTCGCCCGAACTTGATTAAAAATCATTGATTTTTATCAAGTTCGACATAACTTGATAGGTTTTTCAGTGATTTTAAGCTAAGTCCGCTTGAACTTATTAAATTTTTCTTAAGTTTCTATCAAGTTCGGTTCTGTTGAAAATTCGCTTAAGTTCGCCAGAACTTGAAGTTTTTCATTGAAACTCAAACTAAGTTCGCCCGAACTTAGTGATTCGCTTAAAAAATTCAAGCTTAAGTTCTACCAAACTTATCTGTTTCTTATTAATTTTCATAAGTTCGCTCATAATAAAAAAATTTGAAATCTTTTAACCAAGTTCGACCGAACTTTGGTATAAACTGAAATTTTCATCTTTCAACCACAAGTTCGACCGAACTTGTAGTTAGTTCTAATATTTTTCAAAGTTTCAAGTGTTTTCAGCGTACGTGTCTTGATTTTCAAAATGGAAGATTTCCATAACGCGTTTGCAGCTGGAGTAGCACAAGCCTCAACGTCAAATTCAATTGCGGTTAACCAGATGAACCTCGATAATGAAATGGGTACTACTCAGAAACCGCCGAAGTTGATGAGTATGGACGAGTTCGAGGGATGGAAAGAAAAGTTTGTTAATTGGATTCAAGAGAATCAATTCAACAGCTGGGTTGCGATTGAAGATGGTTATACATGGCCCAAATATGAACATGACCAAGATCTTCCACTGAACAAGTTTTCAGCAATTGACAAAGAGAAATATGTTGCTGAAAAGAAAATGATCAGCTTGATACAACAATCTGTCAAAGAAGATATCTTGATATTATTATCAGAATATGATACTTCTCAAGAATTATGGAATTCTCTTTGCGAAAAATTCAAAGGAAGTGATGAAATGATCAAAAGCAAAAAGGCTTTGATAAAGAAAGAATTCGAAATCTTCACAATGATCAAAGGAGAGACAATGGAGCAAATGATTGATAGATATGGTCACCTCATGGTCCAGATGTGAAGACATGATATCAAGAGAACTAACGAAGAGCAAATTGAGAAGCTGGCCGATGCACTTCCAGAAGGAGAATAGACAATGTATCTGATGATTTTAAAGAATAGTCCATCTTGAAGACGTTTTAAGTTGTCATCTTTCATTGACAAACTTGAACGTCATGAAATGGAATTGATAAAGATTGCAAAATCCAAAAACACTAATGTTGTTCAGGATGTCAGAGTTTATTACAAAGGTGGTGTTCTAGATACTCCGATTCAAAGTCCAAAAATCCAAACGTCATTTAGTGCAACATGAATACATCAGATCACTCGTCACAAAATTAGTATTCTCCAAACATTGGTTATTCATATGTTGGTTCAAATTCTTCTTCTCAAAGTCAATCTCATCAGACAAGCCAATCCACTGCTAATTCAAATGTTTTCTAATGCAACATAGCAGTAATTTAAAGAATGTGTTTCCTGAAAAAGTTGCAAAACAGCATATAGCACTTCTTGCTACAGTTCTGGAACCGTATGAAAGTCTTGTTACTGGAAACATCGGAAATCATGAAATGACAGCTGAGGATTACGATCAGGTAGATGAGGAAGAGTTGGAACTGATGGACATCAAATGGTCCTTAGCATTGATTATCCGGAGAGTTTCAAAATTTGTAGCACTCACCGGAAGGGATATTGGTAATTCAAGCAATAAACTTGGTTTCGACAAAACGAAAGTTACTTGTTTCAGATGTCGACAAAAAGGGCATTTCAAACGTGAATGCCATAACCAAGAAGCAAGTGGAAACCAAAACCCTTTTGGAACCGGTAATGAATATTACAAGAAAGCACTGCAATACAAATCATATCCGAATAGAACACAAGTTGAAGTTGAAGATAAATCTGCAAAGAAAGCCGAACAAGCTCTTGTTGCCAATCATGAAGACGATGGTTTCGATTGGAACAAATACATCGGAAAGAAGAGTGGTGTTGCTATGATGGCAGATGTTGTGAATGAATCGGATACATCATTCGTAGATGTTGCTATCGAAAATACTATTCAATAAGCATTAATGGAGAGAGCTGAGGAAGAAGCTGTCCTGGAAGATGCAGTTCTGGTAAGATACATACAACAAACAGAGGAAGAAGGAATAGCTTATCTTGAGATGCAAAAACAAAAAGAGTTGATAGCAGAAGCCGAAAAGGTAAAAGCAGAGGTAAGCATGTCTAAAAAGGAAGTTGTGAAAGTTGTGGAGGTTGAAAAACCTTGCACAAAGTGCGCAAGTCCTTGTGAACCCTGTCTGGATAAAGCAAAAGTCATAAGAGAATTGACTGAACATAACGAAAACTTCCGTTATGATTACAGAACCATAAAAGAAGCTTATGACAAAATATCAGGCAAATATAATCATGTTGAAAAAGCTAACAGTGAACTCAACGCTAATGTCACCATGTTAAATGCCACAGTTATTGAAAAACAAAATGCAATTAACATGTACATTAATACAATTGCTTAAACAAAGTGTGAGTTTCATGAAATGAAAATAGAAACAGAAAGAGTCAGATAATTACTAAAAAGTTACACCACAAACGCATATGTCATTGATCACATTCTTCCTACGATCAAGTCGGAGGAAAATGTTGATAATTCAAAGCGTAAAGTTTACGGAAATGTTCCTAAACCATTTCTTGCAAGTTACTGCTGCAAGAAAGATAATGACATTGAAAAAGCATTTAATCTTTTACTTCTTTCAGAAAAGAAAGATGAATTGCCTGAGAATATTGACGTAGACTTTACAAAATCAAACGATGACAATGAATTGGTGGTAAAAGATGTGGTAAAGAATGTTTTGGGAAATGATTCTGATGACGGCAGCTTTAAAAGCGCCAACTCGAGTTCAAATAGTTCTGGTTCACAATCTGAAAGTGACCATACATCATCTGAAAATGATTTAAGTGATGATCCTAACGTTGTCATATACAAGGTTAAGGAATCTGATAGATTATATTTCAATGATAGCTTTCCGATTCAGAATGTGAAAGAAGATCAAATCGATAAACTGTTTAAACTTGTGGAAGTTTCATCAGATGATCTCGAGAAAAATGAAAAGAAGTTTTATTCTAAACCGAAACGGAATTTTAACAATTACCGTAGAAACAGTGGTGATTTTCCTGAGAACAGGAGAGCAGGTTTAGGTTTGGAAGAAGCTGAAGATGAACCGAAGAAGAATTAGAAGTCAATGTTCCAGGAATACAAAGGTAAGAATATAAAGTTTGTGTACGGAACGAACACGGTTCGAGAAGAAAGCTTGATAGGTAAGAAATCAAACGATGATTTCAAGAAAGAAAAGGAACTTCGGGACAAGGCTAAGACCAAGTCCACAAGTGGAGTAAAACCCACTAGTGGAAATGTTTATGATACTCGGACTTGCTTCAAATGCAATGAAGTTTGTCACATTGCTCGCAAATGTCTAAGCCTGTGTATCCCCGAAGAAAAGAAGCTTCAAGAGAGGTAAAACAAAAACAATCTGAAAATGATCAAAACAGGATTGTAAAAAGAAACGGTGACTTAAAAGAAATGAAACGTAATGTTGAATCCAATCTTGAAATAAAACCTAAAAATGAATCAAAATTTGAAAATTCGATTTTTCAAAAAAGAGAGACTTCAAAGTCAAACAATGATTCTAGGTTTTATATCAAGAAAGCTAGAGTTAATTCTCAAGCTTGGATTGCTAAAAAAAATCACCTGAAAAAGTGAAGATTGTTTGTGATAAAACCGAAAATGTCAAATCAATCAAGAAAGATAAAAGCAAAGTTGATTGTGAGTTTGAAGGTTGTGATGTTGAATATGCTTATCAAAGAGCATACAAAAGTGATTACGAAGAGGTGTATGAGGAGTTATATCCAAAACCCAAGACCAAGAAGGCTTAGGTTTAACTTTTTAACTAAATCTTTTCATGTGCAGGAGTTCCAAGATCCAGCTTATCAAAGTTGATTCGGGATTAAGGAGCTTCATAATTTTTAACTTATCCAGAAATGTCATATCTTTGTCATTTTGAGGGGAATTAAAAAGAAAAAGTTTTTGAAATTACAAGTGGTTGTTAAAAAGGAAAATTATGAAAATTCACACCATTGAACATAAAAACTGATTTCAAAGTTCTTACAAGTTTAAACTACTTTTACAAGTGGTAAATGAGTTTAATGATTGTTTGTTAAACAATTGCAGATACAGGATTGAGAAAAAGGATCAGACGACGAGGTCACGGGATCCGCATTAGTTTGTTACATTTTTAGAAGAATTTCTTTAAATCTAAAATCCAAATATATGTTTTTTATTTTAGGGGGAGTAAGAAAATTTTAAAAATTGTTGAAAAATCAAAAACATATGAAAAAGTTGAAAAATCAAAAACATATGAAAAAGTTGAAAATTCAAAAAATTGAAAATTTCAAAAAGTACAAAAACATGAAAAAGACAAAAAGAATTTGTTGTAAAAAAGGAAATGATAGTACATCAGTGGACTATCACAGTATGCTAAAGATTTGTAAAATTTAAAAGTGATAAGCAAGTCTTACTGTGGATGTGTCGATAGACTTTACACGTTCAGTAGATTGTTTCCGGGATATAAACTAAATTTTACAACTGCTTAATCTTGTGGATTAATACATCTTGGATATATGGACTTAGTACTCCGAAATTTCGATTGAACGGTTGCTTGATTCTGGGATACGAGGTCTTTATAGATGATTGATATCTCGGGTATTATACAAGTTCTTCTGATTTTGTGGAAGCAATAGCCTAGAACTTATATAATGCTTTTTGCTAAAAACCCCAAAATAGCATGCAAACTTGAAAAAATCGAAAGATCTAATCATTTGCAATGCTGAAAACATTCCTTAAGTGGAACACTCCTGAAAGACGAGCCTTCATCTCTTTGTCTGTACGGTAGTACTAACCTGAGCTCTCAAGACCTCGCATAACCCAAATACAGATATCAATTACGCTATACTCACCTGTAAGATGAAATCTAGGCAATCTGGATTCGGGAGTATATTCAAGTAGTGGGAAACACAGTTAAGTCAAGTTTCATAAATCATATCTAACATATCTTAGAACAATTGAGAAACGTGATGAAGTTTAAGTGGACAAACATATTGACAATCTAAGGTAAACAAGTTTAAAACTTAAAGTCTCAAAAAGGTCAACGGTACTGGTGATATGTCTCAAACAAACTGATATGATCCTTAGACGCAAATTCACAAAAATATGTCTGTAAATATGTTTGTACAAAGTTTACTTTACTTGTTAAAAGTTCTGTAAATACTTTACTTACTTTTTAAAACCAAAAGGATTTTCAACGAGCCAATGTTGGTGAACGGATCATCAAAGTCTGGTAAGAAAATGTTCATTAATTTGAAACTTTAAAATTGACAAAAACATCAGTTGTTCACAACGGGTTTAACCAAGGTATTTAACTTGGACTTGGTAAACAAAATTAGTTAATCAAGGTCATTAACTTGGACTTGATCAACTAAGTGGATTTCATTTCAATAATTGAAGGTTGAAGGTTTTAAACGTAAAATGTTTCAAGGTCATTAATTTGAACTTTAAATATCTGAAAAATGAAAATGAAAATTTGAAGTACAAGTATTGTACAGGTGGTATGTAATACATGTGGTACAAAATTTTCAAAGTTAGAATCTGAAATGTTTATTTGAATTCCCAAGTACTTTAAAACAGGAAGTAAAGCTTTAGGGGAGCAGGATGAAACGTGATTGAAGATAAAGCTCAAAGCTAGGGGGAGCACAGCTCACAGCTAGGGGGAGCTTGGAGATTAAAGTTTTATCAAGTTAAATTGAAGAAAAGAGAACGTTTGAAGTTCATAAAGTTTAATGCTTATTCAATGATAAAGATAAAGACTCGGGAACTTATTTGAAGTATGATGATTACGAGACATTCAAAGAAGACTATGTCACTTGAAGATGATTACTGTCAAAGATGTCTATGAAAGTAGATGACTGCGGCAACATCCAAGGGGGAGTCTGTTGGTGCATATGTCTGTTGCCTTCTTCATTACGCGAGAATGAGTCTGGAATAAACGAGAGTTTTTGAAGACCGAACAAGACAAAGTAGATATCCAAGAGGGAGTCTATTGGTGCATAATGTCTATAGAATAGTCTTGTATCGAGTCTGTATAGTATAGATGAAACGAGGCGTATTTAAGAGTGTTAGATAGCAAGTTCGCTTGAGAAGTGTCTTGAGAAGTCAAGTTCGGCCGAACTTGACTAGGTCAAGTTCGGACGAACTTACCTATAGCTGTCTCTCACCAGCGAACTTGTTCCACTAAATATAGGTGCCTTGGGATTTCATTTGTAAGGAGTTGGAGAGACGGCGAAGCTCTGTCGGATCCGGATCTTGAATGTATTGAACTTTAGATCAATGAAAACAACTATTAAACGAGTAATTCTAGTTATTTGGTTAACTTGTCATTAGTTTCCGCCTAATCGGACAATAGATAACAAATTTAGGTTCCTGAGCTGTTCGTGGACGTTCCTACATAAGTGGATTTCATATTTGATAAACGTGTGAACGGTCAAGGTCTTAAATGTTAAAAGTTTTCAAGGAAATTAATTTGAACTTGAATAACTAAAAGGTTTGAAAAGATTAAAGTGGAGATTAAAATTTGAAATGTTGATGTTATAAAATTTCAAAGTTTGAATCTGAAATGTTTATTTGAATGTTTGAGAACTTTGAAACAGAAGTAAAGATTTAATGGGAGCAGGATAAAACGTTGAATGAAGATACCAGAAAGTTCATAGTAAGGAGGAGCAAAGCTCACAGCAAGGGGGAGCATGGTGATTAAAGTTTTACCAAGACTAGCTAAAGAAAATGAGAAGAATTGAAGATCAAAGACGTTAAAGTTATTCAAAACTAAAGATCAAGAGATTGTTAAAAACTCGGGAGCTTATTTGAAGTCAAATGACTATGGCAACATCCAAGGGGGAGTCGGTTGGTGTATATGTCTGTTGCCTACGTCATTATGTTAGAACGAGTCTGGAATGAACAAGAGCTTCTGAAGACTGATCAAGACGAAGACGATATCCAAGGGGGAGTCTGTTAGTACAGTATGTCTATTTCTTAGTCTTGTATCGAGTCTGTTTAGAATAGGTGAGATCGCGTTAGAAAACGTCGTATTTATGTATGATGGAGATCAAGTTCGCCCGGATTTTGAGATGTGGACAAGTTCGGCTCAAGACAAGTTCGCCCGAACTTGTCTATCCCAAGCGAACTTGCCTTGCCTATAAATAGTAGACTTGTGATCTCTCATTTGTAACTTTGGCACACTGACGGCGAAGCTCTGTCGGACCCGGAACTTGAACGTTTATGAATTGATCAATAAACTGACACTTAATGAGTAATTCTTGTTATACGATTAACACGTCACTTAGTTTCCGCCTAATTGGACGTTAGATACAAACTCTAGGTTCATGTGCTAAACGAGGACGGTCCTATCAGTCATTTAAGTCAAAAGGGCAAAGCAGATCCAAGTCAAAATTCAAAAGAAAGTGTTTCATATGCAATTCTTAGAAACACTTGAAAAGAGAATGTCCAGAGAGAAACAAGAAGCAAAAGAAGTATGACCAATCTGCAAGCTCTTCAAAGAATCAAGGTCATCAATCTTCTGAAGAATCTTTAGATGGATATGATAGTGCAGACGTGCTAGTAGTCACAGATCATGGTCCTAAAGATGATTGGATCATGGATTCTGGAGGATCTTATCATATGACTCCAAACAGAAGTTTGTTTAAGGAGTTCAAGAAAGAAAATCTTGGTTCAGTAAAGCTGGGAGATGACAGGGAATGTATGATAGAAGGGCATGGCACAATTGTTCATAAACATACTAATGGCACTGAAGTAGAGTTGTCCAATGTCAGGTATATTCCTAAATTGACCAAGAATTTAATTTCTTTGGGTACCTTTTAAAGTAATGGCTATACTGTTAGTCTTAAGAATGGAAAGGCCAGAGTTGTAAAAGGGTCTATGGTGGTTTGGACTGGTACAAGAAGGGCCAATAACATCTATGTCTTAGATGGTCATGCTTTATGTGGTGAAGTTGTAGTAGCAGAAAAGAAAGAAAGTATTGCCATGTTATGGCACAAAAGGTTAGGCCATATGAGTAGTCAAGGAATGAAGGAGTTGATAAAGCAAGGTGTGAAAAAAGATTTGGTAGACTGTGAATTTGATTTATGTGAGAATTGTAATAATGGGAAAGGCACCTAAGGTTAAGTTCTCAAAAGGGGTTCATAGGTCAAAAGGGGTCCTAGATTATGTGCATGCAGATTTATGGGGCCAGCAAGAACCAGGTCTTTAGGAGGAGCTTCGTACTTCTTATCCTTGATTGATGACTACTCAAGAAGGGTGTGGGTATATCCTTTAAAACATAAGCATGACGCATTTGAAAAATTCAAAGAGTGGAGAGTGCTTGTAGAGAAACAATCTGAAAGAAAGATCATGAAATTAAGAACAGACAATGGTCTGGAATTCTGCAGTAATGAGTTTCACAGTTTTTTGTAGAAACAAAGGCATTGCTAGGCATCTAACAATACCTGGAACCCCACAGCAGAATGGTCTTGTAGAAAGGATGAACAGGACCATACTTGAAAGAGTTAGGTGTATGCTTCACCAATCTGGGCTACCTAAAAGTTTTTGGGCTGAAACTTTGAAGACTGCTGCACATGTCATTAATAGGTCACCATCTTCAGCCATTGAAATGATGGTACCGATGGAAAAGTGGTATGATCTACCTGTAACAGATTATGAAGACTTGAAGGTATTTGGTTCTTTAGCTTATTCATATGTGAATAATGGTAAGCTAGAGAATAGAGCTCAGAAATGTGTGGTTATTGGTTACACTGAGGGGGTAAAAGGCTGCAGGTTATGGAGGTTAGAAGAAGGCAGTCCCAGGGTTATAAATAGCAGGAATGTTAAAGTCATAGAAGAAGTCTTATATAAAGATGTGATCTCTGGTTCAGGTGGTTCTGATGAAAGAGTAAAGGGAGTTCAGATTGAGGTGGAGACTGTGGCAAGTGAAGCAGTTGCAAGTGACTTTGTACAGCCTAGTACAAGTCAAGATCAGTCTGCAGAATCACAAGTGGTCAGTCATCAGATCATTGTATTGCCAGAGATAGACCAAGAAGGCAAGTGTTAAGGCCTGTAAGGTTCAGAACACAAGAAGACATTTCTGCATATGTTTTCAGTGTTGCTGAACATGATAGTATTCATGAGCCAATAACCTATAATGATGCTATCAATTCAGTGGAAAAGGATAAGTGGCAAAGGGCAATGAAAGAAGAAATGGAGTCCTTGTATAAGAATGAAACCTGGGAGCTGGTTGATAAGCCAAAGGATCAGAAGCTTGTATCCTGTAAGTGGATTTACAAGGTTAAATAAGGGTTGCCAGGAGAGTTGCCAAGATACAAGGCAAGACTGGCGGCTAAAGGATTCACACAGAGAGCTGGTGTGGATTACAATGAATTTTTTACTCCTGTAGTGAAGCATACCTCTATAAGGGTAATTTTGGCATTAACTGCATACAAGAATTTTGAGCTGGAGCAATTAGATGCAAAAACAGCTTTTCTTCATGGTAATCTTGAAGAAAAAATATACATGAAACAGCCTCAAGGGTTTGAAGTTGAAGGTCATGAAGATAAGGTATGTTTATTGCTGAGGTCTTTGTATGGTTTGAAACAATCGCCTAGGCAGTGGTATCTTAGATTTGATGAGTATATAGTCTCTCATGGCTTCAATAGAAGTAAGTATGACAGTTGTGTGTACACTAGAGAGTATGAGCAGGGGAAGTTTGTGTATCTACTGTTATATGTGGATGATATGTTGGTGGCTTGTGAGAACCAACAGGTAATCAAAGATACAAAGGATCTGTTAAAACAGGAGTTTGATATGAAGGAGCTGGGGCCAGCAAAAAGGATTCTGGGTATGGAGATTCTCAGAGATAGTGATCAGGGATTGTTGTATTTGAATCAAAGATCTTATATTAAAAAGGTACTGAACAGCTTTGCTATGGCAGACAGTAAACCTGTTTCAACACCATTGGCTCAACATTTTAAGCTTTCAGCAATAAACTCTCCTCAAACTGAAGATCAAAAGAAAAGTATGGAGAAGTATCCTTATGAAAATGCAGTTGGAAGCCTGATGTACCTTATGATTTGCACAAGACCTGATCTGGGATTTGCAGTTAGCATGGTCAGCAGGTATGTTTCAAATCCTGGAAAAAAACAGTGGGAGGCAGTCAAGTGGATATTTAGGTATCTCAAAGGAACACAAGATAAAGGTTTGGTGTTTGGAAGAGATAGTTTTGATGAAAAGGTTTTGGGTTATTCAGACTCAGATTTTGCTAAAGATCTGGATAAGGGAAAGTCAATGACTGGATATGCGTTTAAGGTGTTTGGTTCTCTTGTTAGCTGGAAGGCTGCATTACAAGATATAGTAACTTTGTCAACAACAGAAGCTGAGTATGTTGCTTTAACTGAAGCAGTGAAAGAAAGTATGTGGCTTTGAGGATTTGTTACTGATGTGGGTATAGAAGTTGATAAAGCTGTGGTATTATGTGATAGTCAAAGTGCAGTGCAGATGACAAAGAATCAGGTTTATCATGAAAGGTCCAAGCATATAAATGTGAAATTGCATTTCTTAAGAGATGTGAAATCAAAAGAGGTGCTGATTAAAGAGGTGGATACCTTAGAGAATGCTGCTGATATATTCACTAAGGTATTGCCTGGTCCAAAGTTTGAATTTTGTTGTGAACTGCTAAATGTTGGATAGACTTTATCCAAAGGTGGAGATTGTTGAGATAAGTTGGAGAAAGTCTAACTTCTTTTAGACTGTTTTTGTAAGTAGAGGGTCTGTTGTGTAACTTCTGCATAAGTCATGTTCTTGTTTAGTAATATGCAGGGGTCATAAGTGTCAATTTAGAAAGTTGTGTGTTAAGACAGTTATTAGCTATTGCTAATTAGTATAAAAGGTAATTGGGAATTAGGGTTAAGTGAGCACAATTCAATCGAGTCTGTAATTTCTTCTTGAATCGTTTTGTTTGAAAAAGAATTAAGTGTTAATCTTTGGTGAGAATCTTGTGTTATTGTTCAACAATAATGTATATGATATATGTATATTCCCTTGAAAACATGTAACGGGAGAACCAAAGTAGAGATGATTCCTGTTGGCTTCTTTACCGTCTAGAGAGAACAATATGAATATCTGAGTAAGACCACAAATACCCACACATACAATGAAGAAGGTGACAAGTTAATTCAACACACATCTTCAGAGTCCTCAAGGCACCAATCTTTCTTACTACTAGAAGAAGTAGAGAAATTTAAAAACATTGGTTGTTTAGATTCCATATGCATCTTCGTGTTAGAGAATGCAACTGACCTCCATGATTTGAAAATCACAACTGAATGACATAATTCAACACATCATGGCTCAGATTTGGCATTGATGCTGAAACATCATTGTGGCATTGTCAGAAGTCTTGCTGCTAGATATATCATAATTCATAACTTTGGTTTCTGGTTATACTACCTGTCCAAACCATTCCTAAACTTGCAAAATAATAGTATGCCTATATTACGCTACACTATTGCACTCACACAGGCATCATTTTCAGTAGCACAGAACCGAAAGCAACTTTAGCTTTCAACACTATGAAAACACTGCACCTAAACAGAGGCTTAATACATAAAATGACACAAAATGAAAGCAATTGTCTTTAAACATACATATCAGTTGGCTGGAACTTACATTTCACAGAACTGCTATAAAACAGAAAAAATATAAAGAGCTCATGATGAGTATATATAGAAACTAGTGGAAGTTATTTTGTAGTACTAACTGCCTCCTTATTAGAACTAATAGTGAGTATACAAATAGATGATGGCAGAATATGCTAATCATTTTACTTGAAAAGAAAATTAAAATGTGCATTGGACGGACCATAGTTTGCAGAACATCTTAATAGTAGAAAGAATTGTGGGCAAAGAAAATCATTGTACAGACTAGGCTCCTCGAGCTGCTCTGCTCAAATGCTTTACAAACGCATCAAAAGTGTAGGTTTGTGTCGAAGTAAGGCAGATCACACCATGTGTACTGATATTCCGATAATGTGTGAAAATCCATTTTGATTGCATGTGTGAATAGTATTTCATTGTGGCAGGTTTGTCACAACAAAAGAAGAAACATTTGTTAATAAATGAAAAGGTGTCTTGATTTACTTGGTGAAAAGGGATTGCTTATGCTAGGATGTAAGACAGCTAAAATCCCAATGAAGGCCCTGCAAAAAAAACTTATTGAAGAACCAATATATCTATCTCAAACGTTTCTCAATTACATACTTTGCGGTAGGTGTTGCAAGATGGATGAGCGGGAATTGAAAATTGGTTAAAATTATCACAAACATTCTCCATGTACCTTAGTTTTTGGTCTCTAGATATTCTGGAGTCGAGAATCTTGCGGTCAGAAAATCATGGTGTTCCTTTATTTATTGATTCCTAAATCAAGAACTGCAGCTAAACTGTGAGCATATGAGTTGTGCTAGACTATAAGATGACATGACATGACTGTAACTCGAAAAACAGCAAAATTTGGATATCTACAAAAAAACATCAAACAGATATAAATGTAAATACTAATGAATTAAGAACAACAACAACAAATACCTTGTGCGGACTGCGAATATCAATCAATCAAATCGAATGAGAGCAATAAAATCAAAAACTTCAACTTGCATCATAGTTAAAAACAACATCAGATTATTATAGCCGCTTTTAATTATGATGCAAATGCAAGTGTTCAGATCTCATTGTTGTGGGGACTGAGGAACTACGAAGAATCGAGGTCTCAAAACAAGAAGATGATAGGATCAAACAGAGAGGAGTTTAGGTTGATAATAAATATGAAATGGACCGAGGTTTTGTGCTGGCCCACTCCAAACTTTTTTTCGAGATATCGTTTTTGAGAATCATTAAAAAACCGGAAATTCTACCGTAAAATGGCTGGTAAACAAGCAACAAGTTGTGTATATAAATTGCAAACAAATTCGATCATCAGTTTGACTTCCTAAAGTTAAACTAATAAAACTGCAATATGGGTCACAAATAACCAACAAAGGTACGAATATTTCCCATTTCTAAATTCAAAGATTACATTTCATAATCCAACCATTACATAACACAACTCAAAATTCAACCATTTCAAAATACAATAATCAGTTTAAACATTACAAATTAGTCAATTCTGCTGAAACAAACAGAACTCCTTGGTTGAACAAACAAAGCAGTACCATTCCCATAATATGCAAGGTATGATCTATTTGTTTTCAATCATTCATCATTCTATTAGATGTGTTAGGTTCTTATCTAGTCAGAAAACAAGCATCAGACCTTTCTGCATTAATAACTGATGAAACAAACAGAGCCCCTTGGTTGAACAAATAAAGCAGAACCGTTCCCATTACAGGGTCGGATGTATGCAAGGTAACTGATCTATTTGTTTTCAATCATTCTATAGATATGTTTCTTTCTTATCTAGTCAGAGAACAAGCATCAGACCTATTTGCATTCGTGTCTGATAGAGCTGATTCAAGATGGCAATTCTCCAAGAATTTCAAACGGAAAGAGAGAGTTTTCTGACAATTTCGGAATAATTTCTCCAGTACATAATTTAAATACACAAAAAGAAAGTTAACTACATCCTAACATCTACGAATTCATGCATGCAGTAACAGAAATCATGGAAAACATAGAATTGTTTTCTTCTACAGACTAACTTTGACATGATATTGACTGAGATGGACAACCCTTGTCACCCGCTGCCACTTGATTTGTGCTTTTGTCAATCTTCCAGCCTTGCTAGCTCACCGGTGGTAGGTGGCTCAGAGACGGTATAACGTTGGGCTGCATCAATTTCCGAGGTACATTTTAGTCATAGATATAGTAGCAGTGGTTTATTATATATGTGTGTTGCTCAATTCCAACATACTAATTTTAAAAATGAAGAGAGAACTAACCAGACTTGTTACCAATCAAGCAATCATGTGGGAAGTACCACATTTTCTTTAAACATGCTCTACTTTTCTTACTTTGCCCGTCCCCGCTGGAGTACTTAAGTCTCTCGTACTGTGTCCAAGGGTATGCCCACGCATCTGGTTTAATAGCAGCAGCAGACTTGAACTCACATAAAAAAACTGTATACTCTTCTAGCGTCCTTTTCGAATCCACCCATTTCATCCCCCCAAAATCAACTTCAATAAACTCTTTCACATCTCCTGATGCATTCACCACATAAAGGTTGTCACTTGAACTTACAAATTTCAGAGCATTATTGTGTGACAGCCATGGAAAATCCTTCATTTCGAGTAGGTCAAGGCGGGCTCTGGAGTAAGACTCAGCTCACATAAATCATTGTCTGTTGGTTCACCATTATTGTTATCACCGGTTGTATACTAGTTGCGCAAACCCGCAACTAACAACCGAACAGCCCCGTTCTTCCTCCTTTGATCATAACTAACAGCCAACAAGACACACCGGTGTTCACCCGTCACCCCCATCACCACCATCATCCTAACCGGTACTCTTCGCATGATAACGACTGACACGAACCACCTCCCGGTCTCCGTCTTCTGCTGTATAACGATCCCGAACCCTTCTTTTACGCCTGCCCTCCACCGACCGACACACCCGCCGGCGCGGCGGCTTCCTCCGATCTTCAAACCCGCTTCTCGAGCCCTAGGCTCTGATACCAAATGTTGGTTCAGGCCCCACAATCACACACTTCTCACGTATATGTGTATATGAAAAGAGGATAACAGGAGATGCAAAAGAAGTAGAAAAGCTATTGTATTCGAATGGAAGAAGGGTTATTAATTCATTAAACAATATAGCCATATATATAGCCCATACATAACCATACTTTTGAATAATAAGTAACAATAAAATACCATTTTAATCCTAAAAAACGGTGCATATCTAGACTAATTCTTCATGCAACGTACACTTCCAAATTACTTGCTCAAACTTGACCATTTCTTAATAACGTGGAGATTTAAGATCATGGGTATAATTCCAATATTCTAATAAGATTCTGGCAAACAACTCTTGACCCGTAAACGAACTTGCGAACCCGTATCCGTGAACCGTAAACAACCGATTAACCCAACATTGTCCCTGTCTATCGTATATATCTTTCCCTTGAAAAAATGTAAATCATGGATATCACAACTGGCTATTACATAATACCACCCACCTTGTTCACCAGGAAAAGAGAAGAAATATGGGGTCCATTACCACAAGAACCCACCCGGACATTGATGGTGAAAAGACAAGAATGCACCTGATATGTTTTGGAATAGGATGCAGATAAAAGGGGAATCCTCGGAAACGAAGTTCTTTCCTTGTGAAGGGATTCACAAGCCAAAAATCACAGGTTATTGTCTTGAAAAAAATCAAGTAACCACAAGTTACCCCAACATTAATCATTTCATACTTAGAATCGGGAATGGTGGTTTTCAGTTTTCTCCTTTGGTAATCCTCTAAGTAAAACTTTTTCTCATTCAAATGAGAAGAGATGGACAAAAACATGGGTTGTTTAGCCAACATAAATTTATTCCAGTTAGAGATCGCAAGTGATCTCCATGACTTGCAGACACCACCAAAAGCAATAAAATCAACTAATCCTAAGTGAATCATAATTAAAAACCAGAGATCAAGATCAAGGTCTGACCATTCTGGACCATCTTTCTTCAGTTTTCTAGCATTGGCCATTCCTGCACTTGCAAAAGAACAATTATAATATGCAAAAAATGTCAACCAGGAACAAGTACATAAAGAAACTAAACTCCGCATCTTACAAAAGGCACCAAGCCTATATTTGTAATTTTCTTTTGGGGGACGGCCGTTGATTTCTAACCAACTCCAATAAAGAAAGCTCGAGAAAAAATGCCATTTACAGTGAAACCAAGTAAACTACTAAATCTTTCATGTGAGAATCCAAGTGTTAAATGAGTTGATTCATCGATACAGATCACAACATCTCATTTTGTAAATTAAATAACAGCTTCAGTATCTAAATTAACAATTAAAGTAGCCATGTTATACCTGCAAATCTAAAATCGCAAAGGCACGGCACCAGCGTGAGGAGGCACAAGAGAAATATAAGAGTGTTAAATGAGATATGAGTGCTAAAAGTAAAGTTCGATTTGAATGAGAAGTTACAATAATACCCCTTAAAAATGAGTTGCAAAGCGCATGACTTCTCATGTGATCATTACGCCTCCGCTACACAATCCATAAGGTATGTGTATGTTTATATTCCTGTATGCATTTTGCATAATAATATACTTTATCCTCTAAATCAAGTAAACACACCTAAAACAGAATATCATATATCCAAGGTAAAGCATACTTCTACAACACCTCACAACATTTCTTATAGAGTAAATAAAAATTAGTTTAGACTTTATACGAAATGATCAAACAATGAAGTGGCCAATCCAAAAGGCTCCAATACAAATCATAGACGAGTTATATTTTATATTTCCCAACGGAAATCAAGATATAATAATAGAGGTTAAAAATCTTGCCCTTCTATATTGATTTCCCCAATATTTATAATTTCCAATAGATCCTATAAATATGGTAGTTATACATAATAATATTGAAAACTATTGTGAGATATAATGAACATACACATACCCTGTAATCTTCTATTATTCAACACAATAATCAATACAATTACAAGTTTTATATGGTATCAGAGCCCTTGGACCTAAACCCTAGTTGTCGGCACCACCTAAAACCCGCTGCCACTTTCTTTCACTGTTGGTCAAAAGCAAACAATCTATATGTTCCAGCAAACAACCTGCAACAGCCTTTCCTCCTTCACTGTTCACAGAACACACTCACGATGGCTATTGTTCCCTTCATCACATTATGGGTATTGGAAAACAATGATCCAACCTTTTCTTATCACCAATGGTCTTATTGGTTATATTTGAAACCACTAATCCCTACACATCCAATACTACAAGGGTTAGTGTGTAATTAAGGCAATCCAGGGCGGTTACAAAGTATGGGGACTAGATGTGTCAAAACAGAACTTGACAACCACCACCCCAAAGGGTGCGAAACCCCTTGGGAGGCATCCATTCGCGATTGGCAGCCATACAAGGATGAAGGGACACGACTTTTCATTCAAGGGACACACCTCTTCATGATTAATCTCATCCACAAGATCTAGAGACACACCCGTTCACGAAGGGACATGTCTCTACACTTGTACCTTTTAGCAACTATAAATAGGGCATTAGAATTCATTTGTAGTTGTTCATTCATGTATTATCACATCCAGTATTCAATAAAGTTTAGTTTATCATTTGCGATCTAGAGATCAAAGATTATTCTGGGCAACAATTGGTATCAGAGCATGAGGCTCTAGGCATCGCAGGGAATTCACGATCAGGTTTTATTTTTTTTAATTCGCAAGTTCAATTCGGTTTACTACTTTTGGTTCAGGGTCGAACCAGGGGTAGGAATCTAGGGTTTTGATTCCGAGGTTTAGTGCGAATTAGATTGTTTGATTATTACGCGTTAGGTTGTACACGGGTTAAGGATTAGAGGTTGTGTGAAACCAAGAAAATCAAGTTTGTTGAAAAGTGAAGATTGTTCGGTCAGAGGATATGTCGGCGGTAACCAGACCGAATCCACATATAGTAATTCAGAAGGAAGGAAGTTCTCTTTCCCAATTTCAATGTCCAATTTTGGAACCGACAAAACGATTTTGGAAGTGAATGGACTTTGGGAAACAATTGAACCGGCAGAAAAATACACAAACGGATGTTAAGAAAGATAAGGCAGCAATTGCTTATCTGTTTCAAGCAATACCAGAAGATGTTGTATTGCAAGTTGCAAGACTGCAAAGGAAATTTGGAAAAATCTAAAGACAAGACATGTTGGTGTTGATCGGGTATAAAAGGCTCGCTGGAATACGCTAATGCCAGAGTTCGAGTTGATGCAAATGAAGGAAGACGACACTGTGGATACCTTCACCGCAAAGATAAATAGTGTTGTTACACGGGCAAGTGAATTAGGGACAACACTAAGTCAACCGACTCTGGTACGCAAACTCCTAAATGTCGTGCCAGACAAGTATACTCAGATTGTCATCTCCATGGAACAATACTCCAATCTTGAAACAATGACGTTAGAAGAAGCAGTCAGATGGTTAAAGACCTATGAAGAAAGGCTAAGGTTAAAGAAAGGAAGCCCAGGAGATAGCCAAGATAAATTTATGTTTACTCATCACAACAACAACTCAGGCAGAGGAAGACAGTTCGGAAACCGCGGGCGTGGCAGGTTCAACCAACCGCTGGGAGTTGGCTAGATAATAAAGACAAGCAAAGCACGAAGGATCTTCATACAGACCTAGAGGTGAAATTCTAAGAATTGGAGGAAGTTTAGAAGGAACCAAACAGACACAAGTAAGATCCAGTGCTTCAAGTGTCAGAAGTTTGGACACTTTAAGAAAGAATGTCATGAGAAAGATGTTGTACAATAACACTCAAAGCTTGTCGAGGAAGACGAAGCACCCGTATTGCTAATGGCAATACAAGAAGAAAACGTTGTTCAAGAAAGGGTTTTGTTAAATGAAGAACGCATAGAACCAGAAAGGTACACCACAGAAGATGAAAGTCTATGGTACTTAGACAATGGGGCGAGCAACCACATGACAGGTGTGCGAAGTCACTTCAGAGAATTAGACAAGTACATTTCGGTGACAGGTCGCACGTAGAAATTAAAGGCATAGGTTCAATACTGCTGGAATGTCTGAACCAAGAACAGTATATTGTTTCTCAAGTATACTACATTCCAAGTCTGAAAAGCAACATATTAAGCCTCAGACAACTCACAGAAATCGGTTGCAAAGTAGTTATGGACGGAGACTTACTAACAGTCCGCGATAGACATAGAAAGCTACTAATGTGAGTCAGGAGAATGAGGAACAGGCTGTATAAAGTAAAATTGAAGATTGGAAGGCCAATCTGCCTACTCTTAAACACTGAAGATTTAGCATGGTTATGGCATGCGAGGTTAGACCATTTACACTTTGACGCTATCAAAGAAATGACTCAGAGAAACTTGGCACATGGAGTTCCCCAAATAAGTCATGCCAGTCAAGTATGTGACGCATACTTATTAGGAAAACATACTAGGACACCATTTCTAAACCAGGTGAAATTCAGTTCTTTAAAACCTCTGGATATAGTCTACGAAGATTTGTGTGGTCCTATATCCCCACCAACACATGCTGGGAAGAAGTATATATTTCTGCTTGTAGACGATTGCACTCGCTACATGTGGGCATATCTACTAACTTCCAAGGATCAACCATTCGAAATTTGCAAGCAGTTCAAGGAAAAGGTGGAAACAGAAACTCGAACCAAGTTAAAAATGCTAAGGACAGACAGGGGAGGAGAATTCATGTCGGCTGACTTCAACAAGTATTGCAAAGACAATGGCATAGCAAGACAGCTTACAACACCTTATCCCCACAACAAAATGGAGTAGTAGAGAGAAGGAACATGACGATGTTATCAACTACTCGGCGTATGCTAAAGCAATGAATATGCCACTTATATTTGGGGTGAAGCAATAAGACATACATTATTTGTGTTAAACCGGATTCCAACAAAGGCTTTGGTGAACAAGACCCCGTATGAAGCATTGGAAGGAAGAAAGCCGAATCTAGAACAGCTAAAGGTTTTTGGCTGCACAGCATAGCTAAGGTATTACCACTTCAAAAAAAAGAAGTTAGATGATAGAAGTGCACCTATGTTATACCTTGGAATAGAAGAAGGATCAAAGGCATATAGATTGTATGAACCGGCAAAGCACAAGATATGTGTCAACAGAGATGTGAAGTTCATGGAAGGTCAACCATGAACTGGGATAGTTATATGGAAACGGTAGATTCAGGGAATCCCGAATGAACAAACTTTGTCATTCAAGAAGGTGACAACCCACCGGAGTTAGAAGAAAATGAACCAAGTAGTCCTGATAATAGCGGGCCACATCAAGATTCGGGAGTAGATCAGACAGAAGAACCAGACTCCTATGTAACCCCGCCAGCACATTCGTATAATCAAAACTCATCAAGAAGCTCAAGTAGATTATCAAGTAGAGGTCCATCTACATCACATCTGAAAGTAAAACCGAGAGTATTAGTGACACTCTAGTAAAACTAAGAAGTCTCGAAGAACTATACGAAGAGAAGGGGGAAATTCAAGTAGATCCACATGAGTTACTACTTACTGAAGAAGAAGCAAGGAATTACAAGGAAGCATCCAGTGACAGAAAATGGATGAAGCAATGAAGGCCGAGTTAGACTCGATAAACAATAATAACACTTGGAGATTACAGAGTTGGCAAGAGATCACAAGGCAATAAGATTAAAGTGGGTATTCAAGACAAAGTAAGATGCAAACGGAAACCTGGTCAAACATAAAGCAAGAATGGTAGCAAAAGGATACGTTCAACAAAATCGAATAGACTTTGATGAAGTCTTTGCACCAGTAGCACGCATAGAGACAGTTCGACTAATGTTGGCTTTTGGCAGCACATCAAGGTTGAGAGCTACATTACTTAGACGTGAAGTCTGCATTCTTACACGGAGATCTCAATGAGGAGGTCTATGTATCACAACTGGAAGGATTTGTAAAGCCGGGAGATGAAGGAAAAGTCTACAAACTATGAAGCTCTGTATGGATTGAGACAAGCACCGCGTGCTTGGAACACAAAGTTAGATCAAACCCTAAAGTCACTTAACTTCAAGAAGTGCACTTAGAGAATGCAATCTATACAAGGGCGAATAAGACTTCTACACTGATAGTCGGAGTCTACGTTGATGATTTGATAGTTACTGAAACATCAAGTAAGGAAATAGATGTTTTCAAGTCTCAAATGGAGAACAAGTTTGAAATGAGCGATCTAGGATTGCTAGCATATTATCTGGGAATAGAAGTTATTCAAGCAGGGGGTGAGATAGCCATCAAGCAGACAGACTATATTAACAAGATACTCAAAGACGCTGATATGTTACCTGCAACGACACAAAGATTCCTATCCAGGAACACGGTTAACAAAGACCGAAGAGGGAGATCTAATAGATGCAACGCATTACAGAAGCCTGATAGGGTCTCTCAGGTACTTACTATATACAAGGCCAGATCTATGTTACCCAGTCAGTCTGCTTAGTAGATTTATGCAAGAACCAAAGGAGCATCACCTGAAAGCAGTGAAGCAAGTACTACGTTATATCAAAGAACTAAGGCATGGAATCATCTACTAGAAGCAAGGAGGATGTAAGATCACATGTTATAGTGATAGCAGTTATGGAGTTAACACGGGCAAAGGAAAAGGCACAACTGGCCTAGTATTTTACTTTGGAGGTTCACCTATAACTGGTGCACACAGAAGCAACAGACAGTGGCACTCTCATCATGTGAATTAGAATTCATGGCAGCCACTGCAGCATGCCAAGCACTTTGGCTTAAAAGATTGTTAAGTGAAATTACAGGCTGGAAGGAAGAGAAGATAACACTCAGGGTGGATAATGTTTCTGCAATAGCACTCATGAGGAATCCAGTCTTTCATGGAAGAAGCAAGCACATTGACACACGCTATCATTTCATAAGGGAATACGTGGAGAATGAGGACATCAATGTGGAACACATAAGTGGAGAACTACAACGGGCAGATATACTAACGAAGGCACTAGCCAGGGTCAAGTTTGCTACAATGCGAGAACTACTCGGAGTTCAAGATCTACAACAACTTAATTATGTTCGTGATTAGGGGTGAATGAAACCACTAATCCCTACACATCCAATACAAGGGTTAGTGTGTAATTAAGGCAATCCAGGGCAGATACAAAGTTTGGGGACTAGATGTGTCAAGATAGAACTTGACAACCACCTCCCCAAAGGGTGCGAAACCCCTTGGGAGGCATCCATTCGCGATTGGCAGCCATACAAGGAGGAAGGGACGCGACTTTTCATTCAAGGGACACACCTCTTCATGATTAATCTCATCCACAAGATCTAGAGACACACCTGTTCACGAAGGGATATGTCTCTACACTCGTACCTTTTAGAAACTATAAATAGGACATTAGATTTCATTTGCAATTGTTCATTAATGTATAATCACATTCAGTATTCAATAAAGTTTAGTTTATCATTTGCGATCTAGAGATCAAAGATCATTCTGGGAAACAATATTGATGGAACCATTGCTTGTCCATCACAAACTATTACAGCCATTTCATCGTCGGACAAAGAACCTGTTGCGCCACCAATCTCTCATCCAAACCCTGATGCCTAGATTTCCAATGATGCCCATGTCCGCATGTTGCTGCTTTCTACAATCTCTAAAGCCTCTTTCTGTTACACCCCAACCGATGGCTGAAACATCGAGGCGGGGCGAAAAAGATTGCTCATTGCTCAAACCGCTAATAGTGACAATAATTAATTTAAACCAAATTTCATTTCATGGTTAAATTATCATTACAATACAAGGAAACTTCAAATAACAACAATAACAAAGACAAAATTGATACAACATGAATAAACCTAAAACGTCTATGTGTGTATCTAGCATCAACACTACTTCAATTTCATAGCATCATCCTCTTCAACCTGTAACATGTTTAAAATAAAGTTCAATGCAAAAGCAAAGGCAAGTACACAAGTTTAAGCATAAGCATACGTATACGAATAAGGTTTGAAACGAATCCACATGGTAACTAAGTTTATACAAGAGCATTATACATGGCATGAAATATTTCTAGTCAATCTTCTTGCTTACACATAATAACGATAATTTAACATGACCTCTTGTTCACGAGTGGGTGGTGCGTTACTCCTATAACGCTATACGTCTCAAAATGGAGGCTTAAGATAAGCTAATGACTATGGTATTACATAAGAATGGTCCAAATACAAGCATCAAGTAATGTATCAAAGTATTCATGTATATTGGATTGTTTCGTGCATTGCATAAAGAATAAGTTTAGTGATTTTTGTATAAGGTAAACATGTTACACCCGAAGTGATATAAAAGAAAAAATGGGTCGAGTGTACTCACGGTTTTGCAAGGTTTCCAACTTGATGATTCCGTGAAGAGTTGTTTGGTTGGTGGAGGAACATCGAGTTATCCTACAAAAGGAAAACGTAGGTGTGAGTATTTGGATGTTGATGGAAGATTCGGGATTTGGAATAAAGCATAACAAAGTATGTATATGAAAATATTCACCAAGGTCTAGCACTCGTTTTGACACAATGAGAACTCGTTAGGATTTATGTGATTTCATAGGTTATAACACCTATAAGAATCATAGCGAGGAACTAAACACCTTAGTGATTAAACTTAGTAACTTGACACATGATTATTTAGTCATTATCAAGGTTTCGGTTTGAAGTATATTATATAGTCCATACATATATATATATTATATCATAAGTCTAGCAATAATATGATGGAAGTCATGTAGGAGGTAGGTGGTATAACCATCCATTTAGGAACCTCAATGTAGGAGGCAGGTGGTATAACCTTCCATTTAGGAACCTCATGTAAGTTCACCACTACACAAGTTGTCATGGACAACAAGGAGGGTCAAGGTCAAGGATAATAATGGGATTGAAATTACATGCTATTCTAAGTAGCCAAGTAAGCTACAACCCGTGAGCCGACGTCAACACAAGTCGA
This sequence comes from Scalesia atractyloides, assembly GCA_947069175.1. Taxonomy (NCBI): domain Eukaryota; kingdom Viridiplantae; phylum Streptophyta; class Magnoliopsida; order Asterales; family Asteraceae; genus Scalesia; species Scalesia atractyloides. The sequence goes on along the minus strand of CAMTDV010000021.1, from coordinate 21,647,171 downwards.
AGGCTAGACGGGGTTGTGTTACTTTCAACTACCAAGCTACTTAGGATGGAATGAGAAAACATCAAGTGTTGTGTGGACTTAGATGTAGGATAGCCCAAGCTAACCTTGTAGTCACACTAGCTTCAAGTTCAAGACTTGGCAACACTTGTGAGCTTAAAGCTCATGTAAAACATAAAGTTTAGGGTGTTAGAACAACCCTTATTTCATGTAAACAAGCTTGGTTAGGCTTCACTAATCATAAACTCGATTAGGAGCATGAGAACTCAAGGTTGTTTAAGGTAAAACATAAGTTTAAAGAGATTTTGTTCATAACAGAAAGTTTGGAGCCTTTTCGGTGAATTTCCAGGTCTGGATTCTCCAAGGAGAATCCGTGAAATCAAACCTAAGATTAATCCAAGTGTTATGAAAGAAGAATCAAGCAAAAAGGTTAATAAATCAGCAAGTTATGCTCACTTTTGTAAAGATGAATGAATATGTCCAAGTTCTTGAGAATTCATAGATTATGGAGTGTTTGAGAGAGATTTGAGAGTGTTGAAAGTGTGAAAATGCTTGGAGGATGCTTGGTATTTATAAGGAAAGGATTAGGGTTGGTTTGGGGGTGTTAAATGAAGGTTTAGAGGTGGTTGGTGAGGTTTCGATGTTGGGATTTCGTGCAAACCAGCGGCTCATTCAAACTGCAGCCCACCAGACCCCCTTACGGACTGTAAGGGAGGAACCATACGGTCCGCAAGGCTTGGCGGAAAATAATAATTTTTATTTTTTTGATTTTTGATATTAGGGACTTATCTAATGTTATATATTAGTTGTTTTATGATTATTATAAGATTTTGAAGCGTATATAACATGTACTAAAGGTTACACAAGTATATAACGAATATGAATAAGTATAAGAATCACGTTTACGTTTCGTATGAAGTATGAATGTCACGTATTTGCAAGTTTTCACACGTTTACGAGTATCACGGATTTTGTATCATATGTTTGAATGTATGAATATGTATATAACATGGATATGAATAAAATACGAGTTTTCATTATAATTCAAGTCTCGGATTACAATGATTACAACGAAGAATGAATACAAGATTATAACAACACAAGCTTTCTAAATAGGGAAAGTATGAAAAAGCCGGGCATTACAGTCTCCCCTCCTTTGGGAAATTTCGTCCCGAAATTTAGCAATATGCAACGAATTGATGCGGATACTTAGTCTTCATATCTTCTCGAGCCCCAAGTAAATTCAGCGCCACGTTTTCTTTCTCATCGAACTTTGAGATAGGAATTCGACTGCGCCTCAATTGTTTGATTCCTCGGTCCATGATTTCGACTGGTTTTTCCACGAAGTTCAATGTTTCGTTGATTTGAAGATCTTCGAGTGGAACTTGAAGTCCTTCTTCAGCTATAACATTTCTTCAAGTTTGAAACATGGAATACGGGATGAACATTGTTGAGCGCTTGAGGTAGATCTAGTCGATACGCTACCTTGCCAATCCTTTCGAGAATCTTGAAAGGACCTACATAACGAGGAGCGAGTTTGCCTTTCTTACCAAAACGAACGCCTTTCCAAGGGGATACCTTGAGAAGTACGTTATCGCCTACGTTGAATTCCAAAGGCTTTCGTCTTTTGTCAGCATAACTCTTTTGTCGGCTTCGGGCCTTGAGGAGATTATCACGAACTTGTAGAATCTTGTCTGTTGTCTCTTGTATAAGTTCGGGACCGATGATTTGAGAGTCTCCGATCTCGTGCCAACAAATAGGCGAACGACACTTGCAACCATACAATGCTTCAAATGGAGTCATTTGAATACTAGCGTGATAACTGTTGTTCTACGAGAATTCTACCAAGGGTAAGTGCAAATCCCAATTACCGCCAAAATCGATTACGCATGAGCAAAGCATATCCTCCAAGGTTTGGATAGTACGCTCGGTTTGACCGTCAGATTGAGGGTGAAAGGAGGTGCTAAGATTGAGACGGGTGCCAAGCACGGCTTGAAACGTTGTCCAAAGGCGAGAGTAAAACGAGCATCACGATCGGAAATGATGTCAATGGGTGTACCATGACGACAAATGACTTCATCCGTGTAGATACGAGCTAATTTCTCGACTTTGTAATCTTCACGAATGGCAAGGAAATGAGCGGATTTGGTCAGTCGATCAATGATGACCCAGGTGATGTCGTGTCTAGACGAAGTTCGAGGAAGCTTGGTAATGAAATCCATAGCAATACTCTCCCATTTCCAGACAGGAATTTCTGGTTGTTCGAGTAAGCCAAAGGGGCGTTGGTGTTCAGCTTTAACTTTGTGGACTTCATCCATCAATAAGAATACCATCAGTTTAGCTTCCAGTGGGTTTTCGACTTCACAATTCAATTTATTATCGAGGTTACCCTCGTTAATGACTGAAAATTGCGCTTGGCGAATTAGCTTGCAAAGTTTTCCCACGGTTTGGTAACAACGAATACTCTTGACATGAGTTTTACGATTAAGTGCATCGGCCACAACATTCGCTTTACTAGGGTGGTAGCGAATATCATAGTCGTAGTCGTTTAACAATTCTACCCAACGACGTTGATGCATGTTGACTTCCTTTTGATCAAAGATATGTTGAAGGCTTTTATGGTAGGTGAAGACCATACACTTAGTACTGTAAAGGTAGTGTCGCCAAATCTTTAATGCAAAAATAACCGCACCAAGTTTAAGGTCGTGCGTAGTATAGTTTTTCTCATGGATTTTAAGTTGTCTCGACGCGTAAGCGATAACCTTGTCTCGTTGCATAAGTACGCAACCAAGAACTTGGTTTAAGGCATCGCAATACACAACGAAATCGTCATTCCCATCAGGGAGGGTAAGGATAGGAACATTACATTGTCACACCCTGGTCGTAGCGGAAGCGCAAACGTGTGACTTAACGGTAATCATTGCAATCAATCATGTAAACATAATTATAACCAACAACGATGCCAAATGTTATACAAATTCAAATTCAAGTTTACATGTTCCAACAAGTTTCATAAGTTTACCAAAACAATATTTAATTAAGTTACATCACCAAAATAGGTTTGTTATAATCGTAGATTTGAATCGAGGTTTGACCCCTATATGCCCAAACAAGGAAGGGATATATGAGGCAAACCCACCAAAAGTGGCCATCGTTGTAAGCTCCAAGAATCCATCACCGGTTAAGCCCTGTTTCCTGAAATACATGTTGTTTGAAAAATCAACAAAAGTTGAGCGAGTTCATGCAGTTTTTTTTCGAATAAGTTGTCATGATTGTTATCCATTATTGAAATTCAGGTATGTAAATAATTATGGAATATAAGGATCTATCAGTGGGTAGTGAGCCCTCCAATACTGTCACACCCCGACCCGCAGCGGAAAAGGTGATCGGGGCATGATTGGGTTTTCATCAAAGCTCATGACATTTGTTATAATGTTTCATATTTATTATTACAATTTTAAAGAAGATCATACAATCGATTCATACTAGTACAACATGTTCTATACATCTTTCTAGTCTTCATTATTTTTCTTCTAAGGCACTTTTCCTATGTTTTCCTTGCTTCATCCTGTCCACCTGTATCATGTGTAAAAATGGTTTTTGGATCAACAAAAAGTTGGCGAGTGAATCCTATGAAAAACATTTAAACAAGTTTATTGAATTGATTATAAAATAAAGTGCATAACCACATATGAGTAAATGTAGATGTAAATTAATTCACAATACACATAATATTAAATATTGCACACACATACAACAATTGATTGTTTTGAGGCACGCGTTGTTCAACTCGTCTCCACGAGAACTGATGGCTGATGAATGATTTTGAGGCGGCGTGTTCTACGAACTGATGCTAGTGAATGAGTTTGAGGCACGCGTTGTTCAACTCGTCTCCCACGAGGAACTGATGGGCCTAACAAATAATTTGCATACAATTTGACAATATGTAATACATCACAACAAACAATATTTACATCCTAAGTTTAGATCATAATATGGTATAACACGAGTTTGAATAAGCGAATTAGTTTAAGCGACACATGATACACCCCAAACATGAATAAAAAGGGGAATTTGTAAGAATTCACTCACATTGGGTGCGTTCTCTTGATGATGTTGAATGCGCACGAGTTTAGAGGGTTGATCGACGAGGAATAACTAACCTAATTAATAACGAAAAGGTACGATAAATAAGTGGATTTTATTAACAATTTTAATAGGATTTTTGGATATATTTTTGTGAGTTTAAGGCTATTTTCTAACTTTAAAAACGTTATTTTTAAGTATTTTTAATTGATTTTTTAAATTAAATAAATAAATAAAAATAATAAAAAAAAAGTTGACTTTTTGACTTTGACCGTTGACCGTGACTGTTGACCGTTGACCGGTTCGGTCGTGTATAAGTATGCGCTGGGTGAGACTCGAACCCGTGACCTCCCGTACGCGTGCACGCAGCTCTACCAACTGAGCTACGTGTCTAACCCGAAATATTTCTGTTTTTAATTATATTTATACATATTTAATTTAATCCGAAAATCATTTATTTAAAAAGGATTCAATTGTATCGACCGGTGCCGTCAACAGGTCTCGAACCCGGGACATGTGGTTTAGTGTTGCACAACCTGGTTAATATTCTGGTTTTTATTATACTTAACATCATTCTGTGAGTTATCCCGGTTCGGTTTTAAAAAGAGCATTTTCATTTAAGAGAGTGAGGTTGGGTCAGGGATCGAACTCGAGACGTGTGTTCATTGTGTGCACACAGTCCACCGCTGTGTGTGTCTAACCCGTTTATTATACTGATTTTAATTAATCTTATACACTAGTCGAATTCATCTTCTTCGTTCAAAACACAGACAACGGTTAATCAACCGTTGCTTGTTAAATTCTATTAACGAACTTTAAAAGCGATTGTAATGCGATGAAATAGAGAGAGTTTTGGAAATGATTATACCGAACTTGTGTCTTTCTCAGAACTCCGGCAAGGATTCGTCGGCTCTGTTTTGTGAACTCCGTCTGTTCGGATCAATTAATAGTTTTGATTGATTAGATGTGAAATTGAACTACTGAGCAACGATTATCAGAAGGTTTAGATGATCATACCGATTAACAGAGTGATTTCGGAAATTCCAGCGATTTTCCGGCGAGTACAGAATATCCGGCAACGTCGTCTGGGATTGATTCTGGGTGATGGATTGATGTTAGTAATGGTCTAACAATGGATTGAAACAGAAAGAGTCGAGGTATTTACCGTTTTGAGGTGAATCTCGTTTTTCCGGCGAAAGTCGGTGATGGCAGAAAAGTTCCGGCGAGTGAAATTGCTTGGAGAACTGGTGCGATTTTGAGCGAAAAGACTACCAGAGGCTTGGGTGTGCATTTATAGGGAAGAATCAAGTTGAATTGGGTCTGTTTCTAGTCTTGATTCATTGGTCACCTTTCTCCGGCGGTTATGACTGATGTCGCGGAACTGGACATCGGTTATGACCGATGTAGACGTTAATACGTACGTTAAGTCAAAAGAAACCGACAATAATTGGCGAAGTCTCGGGATTTCCGGCGACTGTGAAACGGGCGCGTTTGACTGAATTTGATATCGAGTTTTGTTATATGAATTAATTGTTTCAACAAATCAACAAGTAACACAAGTGGCGGAGTGGTGGAATGTGTGTGTGTTAAGTGTTTGAAGTTTCATCCGGCTGACCCGGGTTCGAAACCCGGCATCAGCAATTTATTTTTATTTCATTATTTTTAATAAATTTTCAATTATAAATTTTAAATTCTAAATATTTATTAATTACGTATCGTATAAAATTAATTTGAGTATTAAATACGCAAGAAAATTTTAACTGGATGTTCGATTAATAAACAAAGCGGGTTTGGTTAACCCGGTTTTTGACAGATGTTACAAATACTATGCGCCGTAAGTATATAACCAAACCGAGGACACTTTGTTCTCAATTGGGATCACAAAAGCACCCCATGGTATACAACTAGGAATGGAGCGTGCCTCAAGCTCAATAGATCTACACATTTTGCACCTTGGTCACTAAGTGATTAATGGTTACTAATGTATATTATTATCCAATCCTACTTACGCACATCGATCTTATTGTCATCTAACTCCATAACTAACATACCATGTGTCTTGACATGTATTTCCCCGGAATGTTGTAAAACCGAAAGCGTTTAAAAGAAAGGGGGGACATGAACTCACAGATTTGCGTTCCTTGCGTAACTCACAATTGTTTTCCTGGTCTCGAACCGAAACCTACAAGTGTCCTAGTCTCCATTAGACACTTAAGTTACGCATGTTTTATGTACAAGTTTCTAGCTTGATTTACTTTGTTCTAGTCGTGTTTTGGATTATTTCACTTGACGTGTTATTATGTACTTTGTTATCCTCTTGGTTTGTTTGTGAACGGCATCGCTCGTTCCTTGTCCTTGTGCCTAGCACATATGTCATTGGGCCCTGCCCATGTCTTTGTGTATTTGGGCCTAGCCCATGTCTTTGTCATTGGGCCTAGCCATTCTTATCATGGCTAGCCATTTTTAGTGTCTTTGGGCCTAGCCCATGTTTTAGTGTTTTTATACCGTTTTATACTACGTGTTTGTTTACTTGTACAATACTTGTACTTTTGTGATTTCCTCCAAGTGTACCCATGTGTGTATATATACTTAAGAGATTTTTCTATATAACCCAGATGAGTTACCTAGTCGTCTAGGTTATCAGTTGATTTTTGTGACATAACCCAGATGAGTTTCCTGTTCGTCTAGGTTATCAGTTAATCTTTGTGACATAACCTAGATGAATTACCTAGTCGTCTAAGTTATCAGTTAGTCTTTGTGACATAACCCAGATGAGTTACCTCGTCGTCTAGGTTATCAGTTAGTCTTTGTGACATAACCCAGATGAGTTACCTGGTCGTCTAGGTTATTAGTTAGTCTTTGTGACAAAAGGTTTAGTAGTAAAAATTGTATTTTTCTAAGTGTTATATTTTTATAAAAATTTGACCATAGTTTCCCCTATTTTTAGGAGTTTTCCCATGTTCATAAACATGTGCTTAAGCTTCAAAAAATCACCATTTCATCCATAACAATTTCTACAAGTTTAAACAACTTCATACATACACTTTTCACATGATGATGAACACATATTTTTCTAAAAACATGTAGTCTTTTAAATCTAGGTTTAACATTTTATTTATCTTCAAAAACACTAATTATCCACTAATCACACAACTTTTGTAGAAAATCATGTTTAACATCTTGTTCATATATTTTCAAAAATAACTTTAAATTCATGTCCATGTCTTGTAAATCATTTTAACTAGCTTATTAGTGACCTACATTAAGTTCATCAACTTGTTCTTCATGGATCTTTCAAGATCCATGCATACACTTTCAAGATCTTCACATATAACAATACTACACATGATGATCATCAAGCTAAGCACAAAATAAGCATATACATCATTATTACACTTCAAGATTATGTTTATTTTCTTTAGATTTCAAGAGTTCTTCATGTGTTCATCTTTTTAGTGTGAGCCTTTTAGATGGATTTAACTTGCACATTAATAATATACTAGTAACATGAACTTAAATGAAGATCAAGGGGCCTACAACTAGCTCTAGTGGCTAGGGAAGTGGCAACTGAATACTAGAAGATGAAGATGAAGAAACAAGGTGGATAAAAGCACTCCAAGGTGGTCCTTCACTTTCCAATGCTTGAATGCCTCTTAGATGGTCTTCAGACACCTTTGAACACCTTTGGAATGGTTGTAAAGTGAAGCAAGAATGGAGATTAGGGGAGGTGGTATGTGGCCGTTGATATGGAGGATGGTGGAGGTGGTTGTGTTGTTTGAAGATGATGAAGATAAGTGTTGAGAGTTGTGAGTTTTTAATTGGTGATCATGTCCCCTTGATTCCTTACAAGTTCTTATTTCCCCTAAATACTTTTATTGTCCATCATGCCAAAAACATTATCTTGAGACAACATGGGGGCTTGTGGGCCCCATGTTTGACTGAAATTTAGCGGGGGGGGGTATTGGTTTTTTTTCAATTATTATTTAGGTATTTAGTTGAAGGTTTAGGGATTTAGTTAGGGTATTAATTGTATTGGTGTTCTTAAGGTGGAACAAGGTGTCGGGTGATCATAACTAGTCATATGATCTCAAAATAGTGTTAACTAGCTCACTAGATGCTTGTGGTTGTGTTCGGGTGATCGTTCCGTTATCGGATGATTAAGTTACCAAGTTGTGTATTTTGTATGGTTTTATGTGTTTTTGTGATACCATTGAATTCCCAATACTTTAGTAAGTATTTTAAGTTGTTTGAACTTAATTCTGGACATTACATTGGCTCGTTAAAAGTTGCAAATGCTGAATTTTGCTAAAAAGTGCTGAATTTGTCATTTCTAGTCCGTTTCGGACACTTTTAAGTGTATTAAATTATTTCCGGAAAGTGTTAAGTTAAATCCTTGTTTTCCCATATAGGATTTGATATATGATGCTGTTGGACTTCTATCTAAGCCCTAGAACTGTCGTTAAGCTGAGTACCGGAGTAGTGCCAACACAGCTAGTCTAACCGGCAAGCCTACTAGTTGTTTCAGTGCATGGTTTCAAATTGTTTTCAAACGAGACTATTCACATGAATGATATGCACTATTTAAATGTTTTCATGACAGTTTCGAATATATGAGATGCAAGCAAGCAGTTTGTGACGTTTAAACACATAATTGCATGATTAAATTAATTGCTTAATTGTACTGAAATTACCCGAAAGTTGCCAGTTGTCACATACTCCCCCTGTTAAAAGGAATTTCGTCCCGAAATTCAAGCTGAGTTATCCGTTGCAGGAGTCTTCTCAGACAGGTGAGGGTATTTGACCTTGAGTTGATCTTCACATTCCCAAGTATACTCGGGTCCGTGTCGTGAGTTCCAACGGACTTTGACTAACTTGATACGACTCCTCCGTGTTTTCTGGACCTTCCAGTCCGTAACCTCAACAGGTTCTTCGGTAAATTGGAGTTTGTCTTATATATGAATCTCATCTGCAGGGATGATTACTGTCTCTTTAGTTGGACTCTTTTTGAGATTAGACACATGGAATGTGTCGTCCACATTATTGAGTTCCTCGGGTAATTTTAGCTTGTATCCAATAGTTTTGACTTTTGCCAGAATTTCGAAGGGTCCAATGTAACGTGGGTTAAGCTTTCCACGCTTACCAAATCTAGCTATGCCCTTCCAAGGTGAGACTTTCAACAAAACCTTGTCTCCGACCTCAAAGGACAATGGTTTACGTCTTCTGTCCGCGTAGCTCTTTTGTCGATCACGAGCTGCCTTAATACGCTTGCGGATTTTGAATATCTTGTATGTGGTTTCTTGGACAAGTTCGGGACCAATGAGTTGTTTGTCACCAACTTCCGCCCAACATAGCGGAGATCGGCACTTGCGTCCATAAAGTGCTTCGAATGGTGCGGCATTAATGCTAGTGTGATAGCTGTTATTGTAGGAAAACTCTACCAACAGTAAATGAGTATCCCAGTTTCCGCCTAAGTCCATCACACAAGCGCGAAGCATGTCCTCTAAAGTTTGGATGGTTCGCTCACCTTTGTATCATCTGCGGATGAAACGCTGTGCTTAGATCTAGGCGAGATCCAAACGAAGCTTGAAAGACTGCCATATCCGAGACACAAAACGACCATCTCTGTCTGAGATTATGGAGATTGGCACTCCGTGACGTGCCACAATTTCCTTAAGGTACAGTTCAGCTAGTTTCTCAGTGTTGTCTTTCTCCCGAATCGGCAAGAAGTGAGCCGACTTGGTTAACCGATCTATAATAACCCAAATCATGTCATGTCCTCGAGAGGTTCGTGGGAGCTTGGTTATGAAATCCATTGATATCTGTTCCCACTTCGAAACAAGGATTTCGGGTTGTTGTAATAATCCAGATGGTTTCTGGTATTCGGCCTTGACCTTCGCACAAGTCAGGCATTTCCCAACATAGGTTGCAATGTCTGCCTTGAGATTAGGCCACCAGTAGTACTCTTTCAAGTCTTGATACATCTTATCCGATCCTGGATGAATTGAGTACTTTGACTTGTGGGCTTCGTCCAGTACTAAGTCTCGTAAATCTCCAAAATAGGGAACCCAAATTCTTCCCATGAAGTATAAAGTTCCATCTTTATTTGGTTCCATTTGCTTTTCTATTCCTCGCAACGATTCCGCTGGGATGTTTTCCGGTTCCAAAGCTTCTTGTTGTGCCTCACGCACAAGGGTCGTAAATTTTGTCTGTATTGTCATCTCCAAGGCTCGTACTCTTAGTGTCTTGACTCGTTCCTTGCGGCTCAAGGCGTCGGCTACAACTTTCGCCTTGCCCGGATGATACTTGATCGTGCAATCGTAGTCATTCAACAATTCAATCCAACGTCATTGACGCATATTTAATTCTTTCTGATAAAATATATATTGAAGACTCCTGTGATCCGTGAATATAGTACATTGAGTACCATATAGGTAATGTCGCCAAATCTTCAAAGCAAACACCACAGCACCTAACTCGAGGTCATGTGTGGTATAATTTTCTTGTGAACCTTCAACTGACGTGACGCATATGCGATGACTTTTTCTCATTGCATAAGCACGCAACCTAATCCTTGATGCGAGGCATCACAGTACACGAAGTCATCGGTACCGTCAGGAAGTGATAGAATTGGCACATCACATAGTTTATCCTTTAAGAGTTGAAATGCCTCTTCTTGGTTCTCGTCCCAAACAAACTTCTTGTCTTTTTGCGTGAGAGATGTTAGGTTGAGCAACTTTAGAAAAGTTCTCAATAAATCTCCGGTAATAGCTCGCTAACCCTAGAAATTGCCGAACTTCAGTTGGAGTCTTGGGCGCTTCCGAATTCTTAATGGCTTCAATCTTTGATGGGTCTACGTGAGTACCTTTCTCATTTACCACATGTCGAGAAATTGTACTTCGAGAATCCAAAATTCGCACTTTGAAAATTTCGCGTAGAGTTTCTCCTTCTTTAGAAGTTCTAGAATGGTTCTCAAATGTTGCTCGTGCTCTTTCTTCGACCGTGAATATATTAAGATGTCATCAATAAATACGATCACGAATTTATCAAGATACGGCTTGCACACGTGATTCATTAAATCTATAAAGACCGCCGATGCATTTTTTAGGCCAAATGGCATAACGAGAAACTCGTAATGACCATAACGAGTCCTAAAAGCCGTTTTTGGTATGCTTTCTTCTTGTATCCGCAATTGGTGATATCCAGACCTTAAGTCTATCTTGGGATAGAAGCTCGAACCTTGTAGTTGATCAAACAAGTCGTCAATTCTCGGTAGTGCATACCGATTCTTAATAGTAAGCTTATTCAACTCTCGGTAATCGATACACATTCTAAACGTTCCGTCCTTTTTCTTCAGAATAAGACTGGAGCTCCCCAAGGCGAAAAGCTCGGTCTAATGAATCCTTTATCTAGCAACTCTTGAAGTTGTGTAGATAATTCTTGCATTTCAGAAGGTGCTAGTCGATATGGAGACTTGGCTACAGGCGCAGCTCCCGATACCAAGTCGAGCGGAACACGACTTGTCGTTGCGGTGGTAATCCCTGTAAGTCTTCAGGGAAGACTTCAGGGAATTCCTTCACGACCGGAATATCTTCAAGCTTAGGCTCCTCAGCCTTCTTGTCGACAATGAGAGCTAGGAAAGCTATGCACCCTCTCTAAGCAGTTTTGGGCTTTCATGCAATTAATGATCCGTAGTGGCGTGCTTTGCTTTTCTCCATGGACCATCAAATGTTCTCCGTTAGGTAGAGGAATACGAATGACCTTCTCGTGGCATAAGACTTCAGCTCGATTATTGGATAGCCAATCCATGCCGATACCACATCGAAACTACCTAATTGAACCGGTAAGAGATTTATGTCGAAACTTTCGTTCACCTAGTTCCAAGGTACATTTCCTTATAACTTCACTCGATTCTACCAATTTTCCGTCAGCTAGTTCAATTGAGTAAGGAATATCTAATTTACTCGATTCTACCCCAAGTATATCTCTAAATTCCTTAGAAATAAAACTAAAATCTGCCCCGGTATCAAAAAGTATAGATGCAAAGTGGTTGTTTATAGGGAATGTACCGGTAACCACATTCGGGTCCTCGCGTGCGTCCTTAGCTCCAAGCACAAAAGCTCTATCCCGAGCTTGATTTCCTTTCGGGCAATCCTTCTTGAAGTGCTCTTTGTCACCACAGTTATAGCATCCATCAGTTGTTCCTCGACATGCAGTAGTAGTATGCCCAAACCTTCCACACTTGCTGCATTTGGAGCCTCGGCATTCCCCATAATGATGGAAAGGGCATTTGGGACATTTTCGGTGCTTCTCCACCATAAGGTTTCCTCTCAGCATTGCTTGGTGTGGTAGCGACATAAGCTTTCGCTACTTTGTTTTCCCTTGGCGCTTACCTCTTGCCTCTGTTGTAGTTGTTACCATGAGTACTTTTCTTAAAGTGGGAAAACTTCCTCTTGTTGGGTCCGTAGTCTCCATAGTAGCTTCTTTCTTGATTTCCCCAAGTTTCGCTAGCTTCTTTTGACGTATAGCCTCTTTAGTAAGGCTCACAGCTAATTCAATCGCTTCCCCAATTTTAGTCGGTTTCGATGAAGTCACCATGCGTAGAATTTCAGGGGCGAGTCTCCATATGAATCTCTCAATCCTTTTGAATTCCGGTTCCACCAAGTACGGAACCACTCGTGACAAATCATGAAACCTTTGGACATATCCCGCGATGTCAGAGCCAATCATCTTAAGATTCCAGAATTCCGTTTCCAACTTTGGATTTCAGACCTTGCGCAATACCTTTTCCCATGATTTCCTTCAACTCCTCCCAGGTCAGACCATATGCAGCATCGTTTCCTTTGGTCTGCACCTGGAGGTTCCACCAAGATAACGCTCCATTAATGAAGAGTCCAGTGACATATGTGACTCTTTGCTCAGCAGGGCACTTGCTCATTCGTATGACCGAGTCAGTCTTCTCGGTCCAGCGCACGAATGAAACAGCTCCGCCGGTGCCATCGAAGTTCAGAGGCTTGCAGTCCAAAAACTGCTTGTAAGTGCAACCTGAAATAGATTAGGTACACCAACTCAAGAATGAGATTCAAAGCACGAATAGAATAAATGAGAGTGTCACATGGCTATATGAATAACCAAAGATTACCGGTAGGTGGGTTGGTTCCAATTGAACCTCCGGTTCCACCGCTTGGTTCGGTGCAGTTGGCCTCGTGTTGCACAATGGCCTGAGATATGCGTTGTTTAGCTCTGCTTGAGTCGTTGGGAGCAGGTTGTTATTGACACTTCTTCAGCGTGGAGGCATCGTCTTCTAGTATGAAATATCGATTGTAATTAGACGATTGTTTAATAATAAAAGAAGCATTTATAAAAAAAAATATATTAGGAAAATCTTGTTTGTTTATTGTTATTATTATTATTATTATTATTATTATTATTATTTTTGTCGAGTATAAGAAACATCACATCGGATAAGGGGTAAGAAGTCGTGTATATGGCGTACAACACAATCGCGAACACGCAAGAATAAACCAATCATCACAACCATCATGTAACATCTAACGTACACGAGCACCATGGTAAAATAAATAAACATCATCCATAACACAATATAAAATCAACCACGACATATCATAATATAAAATTAATATGACATATCATAATATCAACCAACACATCACGATATCAACCAATACATCACCATATCAACCAATACATCACCATATCAACCAACCACGACATAAATAAAATACAATGCGAGATAAGAAAATACACTTCCATACATGATTGACAACTTAGTACATTTGTTCATGAAGAATCAAAAGGACTTAGGGTTACATAACCCTAGTCGATACAAGTTCATACAATACAATATAAAAGTAAAGTTTTCTTCTTCATTGCATCTTCATCTCTAGTCGTCTCAAAAGTTGGATCTTCTGGCTTGAGTCTTCGGAAGCTAGATCCACAAAAGCTGGGGCTGATCCCCAATGATAACTAGTACTAAACTACTGAGGTGGCGGGGGTGGAGGGGATGGTGACCTATGGAGCAACATGCGATGATAGGCCAACTCCTCCTCTGTCCCAGAGACACGTTGAACGGAGGCAGCCTGGATACGCTCCCACTCGCGCATACGTGCCCAAATGGGCATCTAGGGTGGTGATAGGGACACAGGGGTAGTGGAGTCGGTGGTGTGGTGGTGAAGATGGTTGTATAAGGTGGTGGTGATGGTGGTGCTGGTGGTAAATCTGGGGGTGTGGATGGCGTGTATGGTGGTGCTGTAGCGGCAACCTGAGCAGGGCGCTGACCCTAGAGCTCATGAATCATATGATAAAGTTGGGCTATCTGGCGGTCATGTGCTATCATTTCCTCCTCGAGAGGAACTACGGGAAAATGACAGGGGTGGTATGGGTCCGACGGGCTCATGCCCGGTGGAGGAGAAGGGGGGTACCTATGGTAACGGTGTGGCGAAGGGTATGAAGCAAACATGGGTGGTGCAGTAGGGGGTGGGGGTCCGGCCCAATGAGATGATCCGGCCGCGTGTGGGTCATGGATGGGATGGTAAGTGGAGCTACTCATAAAGGGTGGGGGTGGCTGCTCATGACGTCAGGGGTGTCGCCCAATGAGTGATGGCATGGAGATCCAGAAAATGGAGTAAACATAGGGGCGGGAATGCTAGCATAAGATGGGGCTGCAGAAGTATGCGGTGGTACAAAGGGTGGTGGTAACACGGTGTCAGGTGAGGGTGTGGTTAGTACAGCAGACATAGCATCGTCAGACATGTGTCCATCGTCAGAGTCAGAAGATGAGGATGACAGGTCAATAACAGGGATGACAGGTGGGGGTAGCTCAAGTATGGCCAGCTCATCGATAACCTCGCCATCTCCCAACTCAGCATCCAAATGGTCGACCTGGAAGACAGGCACGACATCATTCTCGTCATCGTCTAACTCGATGACCGGTGGGATGATAGCTAGTGGTGCGACTAAGTGCACCACTACGTGCTCCCCATCTGGGTGACCATGGATGGCCACGTTGTGCTGGGGCTGGGGAACGGCTAGCACATCATCCTCAGGATCGTGCGGGTGATCCTGGTCATCTCCCATTTAGTAGTCAGGTAGGGCGAAAAGCTGGAAATCGTCGAGGTCCTCATCATCCGAAACCTCGTGAACGGCTGCGTCCTTGGGAGGTATAGCCGCAGCAGCCTAAACACCCAATCCGTCATCTGAGAAGTGCTCCATAGGGTCCTCCTCACACGAAGACACTGAAGACATGGTCCTGGCAAATACAATCCATACAACGTATAAACATAAAGGTTAGTAATTAATTATTACTTATGATACATTTCATTTTAACCATCAAATCTCATGCAATTTGTACATTGGTTTCGTGTAATCCTAGTGTTCTCGTGTCTATTCATTATAGACTAATCAGGAATAGCTTTTGTTCTTACCTATGGTTGAACTCGTGTGATAGATCCTCATGTTATCGTGACATTTTGTAATACTTTTGTCATATACTAGAAAACAGTTTTGTAATGTTATAAACTTTGTTTTCGTGTGGAGCCCCTAGTGATCGTAGACCAAACTTAGTAAAAAGTTTGTCCCCGGTTCACTACATTCGAAGCTCTAATACCAATCTGTCACACCCTGGTCGTAGCGAAAGCGCAAACATGTGACTTAACGGTAATCATTGCAATCAATCGTGTAAACATAATTATAACCAACAACGATGCCATATGTTATAACAAATTCAAATTCAAGATTACATGTTCCAACAAGTTTCATAAGTTTACCGAAACAATATTTAATTGAGTTACATCACCAAAATAGGTTTGTTATACTCGTAGATTTAAATCGAGGTTTTGACCCCTATATGCCCAAACAAGGAAGGGATATATGAGGCAAATCCTCCAAAAGTGGCCATCGTTGTAAGCTCCAAGAAGCCATCACCGGTTAAGCCATGTTTCCTGAAATACATGTAGTTTGAAAAATCAACAAAAGCTGAGCGAGTTCATGCAGTTTTGTTTTCGAATAAGTTGTCATGATTGTTATCCATTATTGAAATTCAGGTATGTAAATAATTATGGAATATAAGGATCTATCAGTGGGTAGCGAGCCCTCCAATACTATGCGCCGTAAGTATATAACCAAACCGAGGACACTTTGTTCTCAATTGGGATCACAAAAGCACCCCATGGTATACAACTAGGAGTGGAGCGTGCCTCAAGCTCAATAGATCTACACCTTTTGCACCTTGGTCACTAAGTGATTAATGGTTACTAATGTTATATTGTTATCCAATCCTACTTACGCACATCGATCTTATTGTCATCTAACTCCATAACTACATACCATGTGTCTTGACATGTATTTCCCCCGAATGTTGTAAAATCGAAAGCGTTTAAAAGAAAGGGGGACACGAACTCACGGATTTGCGTTCCTTGCGTAACTCACAATTGTTTTCCTGGTCTCGAACCGTAACCTACAAGTGTCCTACTCTCCATTAGATAGACACTTAAGTTACGCATGTTTTATGTACAAGTTTCCAGCTTGATTTACTTTGTTGTAGTCGTGTTTTGGATTATTTCACTTGACTTGTTATTATGTACTTTGTTATCGTGTCTTGGTTTGTGTGTGAACGGCATCGCCCGTTCCTTGTCCTTGTGCCTAGCACATATGTCATTGGGCCCCGCCCATGTCTTTGTGTATTTGGGCCTAGCCCATGTCTTTGTCATTGGGCCTAGCCCATGTCATTTCCATTGGACCTAGCCAATGTCTTTGTCATTGGGCCTAGCCCATGTTTTAGTGTCTTTGGGTCTAGCCCTGTTTTAGTTTTTTTATACCGTTTTATACTACGTGTTTGTTTACTTGTACAATACTTGTACTTTTGTGATTTCCTCCAAGTGTACCCATGTGTGTATATATACTTAAGAGATTTTTCTATATAACCCAGATGAGTTACCTAGTCGTCTAGGTTATCAGTTGATTTTTGTGACATAACCCAGATGAGTTTCCTGTTCGTCTAGGTTATCAGTTAATCTTTGTGACATAACCTAGATGAATTACCTAGTCGTCTAGGTATCAGTTAGTCTTTGTGACATAACCCAGATGAGTTACCTCGCCGTCTAGGTTATCAGTTAGTCCTTTGTGACATAACCCAGATGAGTTACCTGGTCGTCTAGGTTATCAGTTAGTCTTTGTGACAAAAGGTTTAGTAGTAAAAATTGTATTTTTCTAAGTGTTATATTTTTATAAAAATTTGGCCATAGTTTCCCCTATTTTTAGGAGTTTTCCATGATCAAAAACATGTGTTTAAGCTTCAAAAATTCACCATTTCATCCACAACAATTTCTATAAGTTTAAACAACTTCATACATACACTTTTCACATGATGATGAACTCATATTTTTCTAAAAACATGTAGTCTTTTAAATCTAGGTTTAACATTTTATTTATCTTCAAAAACACTAATTATCCACTAATTACACAACTTTTGTAGAAAATCATGTTTAACATCTTGTTCATATATTTTCAAAAATAACTTTAAATTCATGTCCATGTCTTGTGAATCATTCTAACTAGCTTATTAGTGACCTACATTAAGTTTATCAACTTGTTCTTCATGGATCTTTCAAGATCCATGCATACACTTTCAAGATCTTCACATATAACAATACTACACCTGCATGATCATCAAGCTAAGCACAAAATAAGCATATACATCATTATTACACTTCAAGATTATGTTTATTTTCTTTAGATTTCAAGAGTTCTTCATGTGTTCATCTTTTTAGTGTGAGCCTTTTAGATGGATTTAACTTGCACATTAATAATATACTAGTAACATGAACTTAAATGAATATCAAGGGGCCTACAACTATCTCTAGTGGCTAGGGAAGTGGCAACTGAACACTAGAAGATGAAGATGAAGAAACAAGGTGGATAAAAGCACTCCAAGGTGGTCCTTCACTTTGCAATGCTTGAATGCTTCTTAGATGGTCTTCAGACACCTTTGAAAACCTTTGGAATGGTTGTAAAGTGAAGCAAGAATGGAGATTAGGGGAGGTGGTATGTGGCCGTGGATATGGAGGATGATGGAGGTGGTTGTGTTGTTTGAAGATGATGAAGATAAGTGTTGAGAGTTGTGAGTTTTTAATTGGTGATCATGCCCCCTTGATTCCTTACAAGTTCTTATTTCCCCTAAATACTTCTATTGTCCATCATGCCAAAAACATTATCTTGAGACAACATGGGGGCTTGTGGGCCCCATGTTTGACTGAAATTTAGCAGGGGGGGTATTGGTTTTTTTTCAAGTATTAGTTAGGTATTTAGTTGAAGGTTTAGGGATTTAGTTAGGGTATTAATTGTATTGGTGTTCTTAAGGTGGAACAAGGTGTGGGTGATCATAACTAGTCATATGATCTCAAAATAGTGTTAACTAGCTCACTAGATGCTTGTGGTTGTGTTCGGGTGATCGTTCCGTTATCGGATGATTAAGTTACCAAGTTGTGTATTTTGTATGGTTTTATGTGTTTTTGTGATACCATTGAATTCCCAATACTTTAGTAAGTATTTTAAGTTGTTTGAACTTAATTCTGGACATTACATTGGCTCGTTAAAAGTTGCAAATGCTGAATTTTGCTAAAAAGTGCTGAATTTGTCATTTCTAGTCGTTTCGGACACTTTTAAGTGTATTAAATTATTTCCGGAAAGTGTTAAGTTAAATCCTTGTTTTCCCATATAGGATTTGATATATGATGCTGTTGGACTTCTATCTAAGCCCTAGAACTGTCGTTAAGCTGAGTACCGGAGTAGTGCCAACACAGCTAGTCTAACCGGCAAGCCTACTAGTTGTTTCAGTGCATGGTTTCAAATTGTTTTCAAACGAGACTATTCACATGAATGATATGCACTATTTAAATGTTTTCATGACAGTTTCGAATATATGAGATGCAAGCAAGCAGTTTGTGACGTTTAAACACATAATTGCATGATTAAATTAATTGCTTAATTGTACTGAAATTACCCGAAAGTTGCCAGTTGTCACATACATAGCATGTCCTTGAGGGTTTGGAAAGACTCCTCTTGTTCAGGACCCCAAACGAAAGGTTTATCTTTTTGAGTCAAAGACGTAAGAGGAACGACGATCTTGGAAAAGTTCGAGATGAAGCAACGATAGTAACCAGCTAGGCCAAGAAACGAACGAATTACAGAAGGCGATTTAGGTGCAATCCAATTCTTCACAGCTTCTATCTTTGCGGGGTCAACATGAATACCGAGTTCATTGACAGTGTGACCAAGGAATTGAACCTCTTTTAGCCAAAATTCACACTAGGAGAATTTGGCTTAAGGACGTTTGGTACACAAAAGCTGAAGGATAAGTTGCAAATGTCGCCCATGTTCTTCTTTCATTTTGGAGTAGATTAGAATATCGTCAATGAAAACGATTACGAAACGATCGAGAAAAGGCTTACACACACGGTTTATTAAGTCCATGAACACTGTAGGCGCGTTTGTCAAACCAAAAGGCATGACCACGAATTCGTAGTGTCCATAACGTGTACGAAATGCGGTATTTGGTACATCTTCCTCGAGAACTCGAAGTTGATGATAGCCAGAACGAAGGTCGATTTTTGAGAAACAGGTCGCATCTTGAAGTGATCGAAGAGATCGAAGAGATCGCCAATACGAGGAAGTGTGTATTGATTCTTGACTATAAGCTTGTTGAGTTCACGGTAGTTAATGCACATCCGAAAGGACCCATCTTTCTTCTTGACGAACAAAACGGGAGCGCCCCAAGGGGTAGTACTAGGGCGTATAAAGCATTTATCAATAAGTTCTTGAAGTTGGCTAGCTAGCTCTTGCATCTCCGAGGGTGCTAAACGATAAGGGGCTTTCGCAACTGGAGTTGCGCCAGGAATGAGATAAATACGAAAGTTAACAGAACGAGGAGGAGGACCAGGAAGATCCTTTGGGAAGACATCGGTAAATCACAAACAACAGAGACATCACTTATGCTCGGGCCCTTGTCTTTCTTTTCCACAATGTGGGCCAGAAAGGCGAAGTATTCCTTGCATAAATATTTGTTTGCTTGGATACACGACATAAGCTTGAGACCTTTAGAGGGTTCTCGCCATAGACGTCCAAGGAATCATCGTTTGGAAGAGGAAGGCGAATGAACTTTTCAGAACAAACCACTTCAGCACGAACTCGCCTAAGCCAATCCATGCCTACTATGATATCGAAGTTTCCTAATTGCATTGGTATGAGGTCATTCAAGAACGTATGATCGTTAAGATCCAAGGAACATCTAGAGAGGACAGAATTAACCGTGGCGGATTTCCCGTTAGCGACTTCTACTGTGAATGGATTAGGCAACTTAGAACGTACGCACTTAAGCAAGGGTTCAAATTCTATAGACACAAAACTTCTATCTGCGCCAGTATCAAAAAGACAAGAAGCATAGACATGGTTTACAAGAAACGTACCGGTTATAACGTTGTTCGCATTCTGCGCTTGAGCGACGGTGAGGGTGAAGGCTCTGCCTCGAGCTGGTTGAGGTTGCTGTTGTTGTTACGGTTGCTGGTCGGCGGCGCGCTGGGGGCAAACATTGGCGAAATGATTGGGGTCCCCACATGTGTAACATGCTCGCGTAGGAGCGGCTTGAGGTTGAGCAGGGTTAGGGTTTGGCATAATGGCTTGGGGTTGCTGGTTTTGGGGTTGAGGGAAGTTTTGGCATCGGATAGCAAAATGCCTTAACCTTTGGCATTGGGCGCACTTGCGACATGGCGCGTTGGCAGGGTGATGGTAGGAGCAGTTAGCACACTGGGGATGAGGTCCAGTGTAGGCACGTTTGGGTTGCTCAGGGTTGGCAGGGGTAATGGCTGCTACCGTTTGGATGGATTGAGGGTTTGGCGGAGTAACAACCGCGCAATTTTCACAAGAAGCCTTCCGCTTCTTGTTCTTGGTGTTGTTGTTTCGTGGAGGTTTGGGTGAGGGTTCAACAACGCGGTGGTATCGGTGGTGGCTTGGTGTGCGTCCTTCGTAGAGACCTTGTCTTAGGCCCCAAGAAGAACACAGTTGTTGTTCAGCTCTATGGCGATACTATAGGCGTCCTCAATGGTTTTGGGGCTAGCTGAAACTACATGGTTGATCAAGACGGGTGCGAGGCAACAAATAAACTTGGCTATCGCCTTGAGAACAGTGTCGACTTGTCCAGGACAGTGGACACTAAGTTGTTTGAAGCGCGTGACTAGTCCTTCTACGTCGCTCCCCTTCTGATTGAGATTCCAAAATTCGTTCTCCAACTCTTAGGTCTCATGGGGGGGGGGGCAGAAATGGTCCTTCATGAGCTACTTAAGCTTGTCCCAAGGTAAAGTGTGGGCTACTTCATTGCCACGTTTATTCCGCTCAGTGGTCCATCATTCGAGGGCACTCTTACGAAAGACTCTCGTGGCGTTTAGGGTTCAGAGTTCGTCAGGGCCACCACTTTGTAGGAAGGTAAGCTCGATCGCATCGAACCAATTCATCATGGATGTAGCTCCATCCTCTCCGGTAAACTCCAAAGGCTTACAGGCCATGAACTGCTTGAATTGGAATGATGCTTTAGGTGTTTCCACCTTGGAATCGACAGAGGATTTGGGGGTGTTATGGATGGATTGAATTTGGCTAACGATGTCAGGGATAATCTTAGCCATCTGCTCAACGACTAAACCTACGAGTTCTTGCTTTGATATAGAGTCGTTGTTGTTGGAACCCTTGGATTTCTTTGACAAGCTTGGAGAAGACATCTAGGGTTGAAATAGAAAGGAAAAGGATAAGACTTGATCACAATGTAAAAATAAGTTTTGCATTTATAAGCATGTGTAAGTTCACGTATGTTGCATGTATTTGATGAGCATTCAACAAGTATAATCACGTATGAATGCGTATAAAGAGTATAAATTTAGTTTGTTCACGAGGGTTATTATTGTTTTTTATTGCGAGAGACGTGCGAACTGTGTGATGGTTTTGAAACAAATGAGGTAACAAGTATAAAATCACATAAAATTGACATAACATAAAAGATTGGCTCAATAAAACATTTGAATGTTTCGGGTAGAGAAACGTCGACTATTACAAAGTGATTCGTAAGATCTTTCAGTTAGGAAACATGCTTTGGCCTAATAGGTAAAATACTCTCGTCGAGAAGCGATTAACGGTATTTTACCCTTCCAGTTACTACATGTCCCTAGTCGATCAAAATTCGAGACTTTGGCGAGATTGAAAATCGAGGAACGGGACTTAATCGACCAGGTGCGGGTTTCACCCCTAACTTGGCGATTTTGTACCCTAAGTGTGGTTGGTACTCGTCCGGTCAAAATTAATTTCGACACTTTGACGAGAGTCCACTAGAGTTTGAATGGGAAGTTTTCCATCAAGATGTGGATGTCACTCCTAGCTTGATGGTGAAACTTCATGAAAAATCGAATACACGGATTGAGGGATTTCACCAAAAATTGTAAGCCATTGGGCCTATCTTGGTGTAAATCGCCTCGTTTGCATTATGAGTGTCTTCAAGTCTTCGAAGTGTATTGTGTAAATGTCTTAGGAAAGACATTACGTAAGTATTAAGACCAAAAGAAAGGAAGAAACAATGTAGGAAGAATAAAGTTTTAGGCATGATATAAGAATGGTCAAAAACAGGACGCTTAAACTATAGACTAGGTCGAACATGGCAATTTTACCTAATTCCCTATAGTTATGGCTCTGATACCAATCTGTCACACCCCAACCGATGGTGGAAACATCAAGGCAGGACGAAAAAGATTGCTCATTGCTCACAACGCTAATAGTGACAATAATTAATTTACACCAAATTTCATTTCATGGATAAATTGTCATTACAGTACAAGGAAACTTCAAATAACAACAATAACAAAGACAAAATTGATACAACATGAATAAACCTGAAACGTCTATGTGTGTATCTAGCATCAACGCTACTTCAATTTCATAGCATCATCATCAACCTGTAACATGTTTAATATAAAGTTCAATGCAAAAACAAAGGCGATTACACAAGTTTAAGCATAAGCATACGTATCTAAATAAGGTTTGAAACGAATCCACATGGTAACTAAGTGTATACAAGAGCATTATACATGGCATGCAATATTTCTAGTCAATCCTCTTGCTTACGCATAATAACGATAATTTAACATGACCTCTTGTTCAGAGTGGGTGGTGCGTTACTCCTATAGCGCTATGCATGTCAAATGGAGGCTTAAGATAAGCTAATGACTATGGTATTACATAAGAATGGTCCAAATACAAGCATCAAGTAACGCGTCAAAGTATAGGTGTGAGTATTTGGATGTTGATGGAAGATTCCGTGAAGAGTTGTTCGGTTGGTGGAGGAACACCGAGTTATCCTACAAGAGGAAAACATAGGTGTGAGTATTTGGATGTTGATGGAAGATTCGGGATTTGGAATAAAGCATAACAAAGTATGTATACGAAAATATTCACCAAGGTCTAGCACTCGTTTTGACACTATGGGAACCCGTTAGGGTTTATGTGATTTCATAGGTTATAACACCTATTAGAATCATAATAAGGAACTAAACACCTTAGTTATTAAACTTAGTAACTTGACACATGATTATTTAGTCATTGTCAAGGTTTTGGTTTGAAATATATTATATAGTCCATACATATATATATATTATATCCTAAGTCTAGCAATAATATCATGGAAGTCATGTAGGAGGTAGGTGGTATAACCATCCATTTAGGACCTCATGTAAGTTCACCACTACACAAGTTGTCATGGAAAACAAGGAGAGTCAAGAACAAGATAATAATGGGATTGAAATTACATGCTATACAAGTAGCCAAGTAAGCTACAGCCCGGTGAGCCGACGTCAACACAAGTCGAAGGCTAGACGGGGTTGTGTTATTTTCAACTAGCAAGCTACTTAGGATGGAATGAGAAAACATCAAGTGTTGTGTGCACTTAGATGTAGGATAGCCCAAGCTAACCTTGTAGTCACACTAGCTTCAAGTTCAAGACGTGGCAACACTTGTGAGCTTAAAGCTCATGTAAAATAGAAAGTTTAGGGTGTTAGAACAGCCTTTATTTCATGTAAACAAGCTTGGTTAGGCTTCACTGATCATAAACTTGATTAGGAGCATGAGAACTCAAGGTTGTTTGAGGTAAAACATAAGTTTAAAGAGATTTTGTTCATAACAGAAAGTTTGGAGCCTTTTCGGTGAATTTCCAGGTCTGGATTCTGGAGAATCCGTGGAATCGAACCTAAGGTTAATCCAAGTGTTATGAAAGAAGAATCAAGCAAAAAGGTTAAGAAATGAGCAAGTTATGCTCACTTTTGTAAAGATGGATGAATCTGTCCAAGTTCTCGAGAATTCAGAGATTATTGAGTGTTTGAAAGAAATTTGAGAGTGTTGAAAGTGTGAAAATGCTTGGAGGATGCTTGGTATTTATAAGGGAAGGATTAGGATTGGTTTGGGGTGTTTAATGAAGGTTTAAAGGTGATTGGTGAGGTTTAGATGTTGGGATTTGGTGCAAAACCGCGGCTGATTCAAACTGCAGCCCGCCAGACCCCCTTACGGACCGTAGGGGGAACCATACGGTCCGCAAGGCTTGGCGGCAAACAATAATTTTTATTTTTTTTATTTTTGATAATTAGGGACTTATCTAATGTTATATATTAGTTGTTTTATGATTATTATAAGATTTTTAAGCATATGTAACATGTACTAAAGGTTACACTATATAACGAATATAAATAAGTATAAGAATCACGTTTACGTTTTGTATGAAGTATGAATGTCCCGTATTTGCAAGTTGTCACACATTTACATCATGCAAACCTTGAAGAAATAGATATGCATGGTTTTCAAATCACCACAAGATCTGTTGGAAATTTCGAATTGAAAGAGATTCCTTTGCGTGCAAGGCGAAGAACCATGGAGTGGATAATTATTAGAATATTTAAACGTGTTTAGGTTTAATTATTAGTGATAATTATAATAGGTTTATTAGCAATCCTAGTTATAATCTAACAGGATTGTTTAGATTATAAATACCATGCTTTGGGTATTAGTGATTGTAATTCAAGTTTTGTGTAAGTTTCTTGAATATTAATAAACATTTGGGTGTTAGCCAAATACTTTGTTTCCGATTTCAATTTCCGTTCGACACCGATTCGGTATCAGAGAAAACCGGGTCTTCAATTCAGCAACCTGCGAACCAAGGGGTTGGGATCAGTTAGCTGCAACGAGGGAGGTTGTCGCTTCCTGCCGTCGAATTAATCGAAGTTCTTTAATCAGACCAGAAGAGAGGGTGGCTGGAACAAAAATCGGATCTAGTTGCTGTGAATTCGAAGAGAAGGATCACAATAGGTGACAGCAAGTGCGGAATGTTGTTGTTGGTTCTGTTATCAGGCGGATCGAAGAGGGCAGTCGGAACTTACAGCGGTGGTGTGTCGCTGGTGTGTGTTGTTTCGAGAAAAGGATTGCTTTATCAGAAGGAAGTGGGAATGGTGATTTATGATTAATCGGAGCAACAACAATTAATTGTTTTTCTATCCTGTGGCAACTTTTTACAAGAAGCAGAAAACAACAAAACATTTAATTAATTATTAATTGTTTTGTTTGGAACCATAAAAAAAATCAATTGATTCTTTTGTTTTCGAGAACAGCAGAGAAAACAAGAGAACTTATTTGCTTTGGATTAGTTATTATTCTAAAACAAATTTAGTTTTTTTCGGGTTCGTGTTTGAAATGGAACTTGGGAATTAATCATGTAGACTGAAAGAAGTTGAACAGTTACACCATGCTCGTTTAATCTTACGTATAGCCACGAAAGAAAAATATGGTTGGAAGCGATGGAAGTAGCGGCTCTAATACCGAGAAATCGGTTCCAAATTCAACATCACTTCAATGCTGATTGTGTAATTAAGGGATATAAACCAATTTTTTGCGACCAACATAAGGCTGTCGCTAAATCAACGAAAAAATCAAAACAGTCACAAAATTAAAGACCAACCTGAGTTCGGTCACAAAAGAGTCGCAAAATTTGCAACTGTATTTTCCCAGTCACAATTAGTTGAATTGTGGTCGGAAAACGGTTGCAAACACGAGAAAAGTAAAAGTTGCGACCGTCCAAAGCGGTCGCAAATACTATAAATATATAAAAGGAAAAGTTGTGACCATCTAAAGCGGTCGTAAATACAAGAAATATAAAAAAA
The DNA here is from genome assembly GCA_947069175.1 of Scalesia atractyloides. Lineage (NCBI taxonomy): Eukaryota > Viridiplantae > Streptophyta > Magnoliopsida > Asterales > Asteraceae > Scalesia > Scalesia atractyloides. The sequence continues at coordinate 21,620,844 of CAMTDV010000021.1, read as the reverse complement.
GTTGTCTCTTAAAACTGTCGCAAATACAAAAAATTATATAAAATGCTTTTCTTACCTTTTTTTGTCAAACACATTTGAGATTCATTAATATTTTTATTCAACTGGGTCAAATTGATATAACTTATATGTTCAAGTTAGAAATAAAATTAGTAAATAGCAAAATTAACTTATATGTTTAGAAATAGCAAATTAGTTAGATGATTCTCTTATATATTAAAAGTTGAGGGGGTCAGTTGTAACAATAGCAATTTATGAGGGTTTTAGATGTAACTAGTCATTTGTATGAGTGCTAAAAAACAAACTGTTAATAGATGATCCCCTTCGATCAAACACAAATTTCGATCCTCCGATCAAACACAGACCCTAACCCTAGAACAATAAGAACAAGACGACAAGCGGCAACAGTCGAGGTGTAGAAGCCGGATTCATGAAACTCCAAGGCGACGACTTCTAAAAATCGCTTCTGAGGCGATATCCGTCTTCACCGATTGCTGTTCTTCAAAATCGTTATTTCCCAATCTATTCGGCCAGAACGATATTCAAATACCTAATCACGTGTTGATTAAGCACATTGCATAATCATCATAATCATGGATGTAATTTAAGTGGATTTGGGTTAGGTTATAGACTTATTGTTGTTTTAACTTCGTTTGATTTTGTTTTGTGTGCGATTTGCAATTCGAATACCTAATTTTGTGTTTAGTTGAATCAAATTGCATATTATTAATATAATCCATGTTTAAGTGAACTTAGATTAGGTTATTGTTGTTCTAACTTAACTGATTAATGTTTGGTTAAAAAGCATTGTGTAATTATGATGTAATCAGTGTTTTAATGGATTTAGGTTTAGGTTAAGTGGCTTAGATTTGGTGTTTGTTGATATGGATTTGAGCGATTTTAGTGAAACTTGATGACTACTAAAATTAGAGAATCATCTGATATCTCGTTGATTAATTATTGTTTAAAAGTACACAAATTTATATCTAAAGTTTGTCAAGTTAAGTTAATCTGAATTGAAAAGATCAAGTTGAATAATTCCTGTTCATTTCATCGTCAAGCTAAGATTAATCTGCTTATATTCTTCTCTTTCCACAATTCATGATTGATGATACATTTAAGAATTTTGCATTAAATAAGATTTATAGTGCAGGGTTTTGTTTTACACATCAATGGATATGATAGTATATTGTTCCTAATTTGAAAGTTGTTTGATTTCACTTAAGACATATGAAATAATAATTACTAAATTAGATGTTTTCTTAGAAAGCTTCTGCTGAATGTATAATCGAAATTGTCCACCAGACTAGGTGGTTTGGCAAGTGGTAATTAGGGGTGTTCACGATCCGATTTGTACGGGTTTTAGGTCAAACTGTAAACCGTTAGTAACGTTTTTTCATTACCGAAGACCAAACCGGACCGTGAAAATTTGAAACCAAACCAACTCAAACCATTACTAACAGTTTGGTTCGGATTTGGTTTCACGGTTTTAGCTTTATTAGGCCTTTATATAAACGGAATGATATAAAAAATAGAATGTTGTCCAACTACATCACATAAGCCACTGAAAAACAACTTGGTATGTATTTTAAGATTTTAGAGGATGTTTTTAAGTTAAAAAAACCAACAACCCTTATCATGTATTAGGTACCATGCCATACAGTTACAAATAAAAATATAAAAAAAGAACTGTGTTTCTTAGAATGCTCAAAAAAAAAAAAAAAAACAAATTCAAATGAATGAAAAGAGAAATCATCCATGTAATCCAAAAATACCAACAGACGAAGCAAATTCTAAACAAAGAATACAGAATATTGACGAGGGAATTAAACTAAGAGATAAGGCCTTTAGCTCATTTTACCAGTTTTGATCAAGGAAAGTAGATTAGAAAAATAAATAAGTTCTTTAGTCTTATTCACTAGCTCTTAGCGTACCACCACTAACCAGTTTTTATTTTAAACTCAGATACATAAAATAAGTAATTGATGGTACCTAGTATACCAATATAACGGTTCGGTTCGGTTTCGGTTTGAAACCGGCCGACCAAAATTAAAAAAGAGATTACCGACCGTAAAACCAAACTGATGATCGGTTGGGAGGTTTCACGGTTTTAAACCGAACCATAAACGCCCATAGTGGGTAATTTGTTATTAATAAGTAGAATTTAGTACTAGGCTTTGGGCCATTTTAATACTTTTGGTTTAGTGATAAGGATTCAGGTAACCGGCGATGTTTAGTTTCTTTTCATCGGTTTCTAGGCTCTTTTTTACTTAGTAGGCTTGTAATTTTGTTATATTTTGACAATACCTATTAACATATGGAGTGACATGTGTTTGGTAAGCAAGTTAATGCGTTATTGTTTTTTTGTTATATTTTATTTTCTTTTTATATATTATGCATATAAATTTGGCTATTCGTGAAACAGGAATTAAACTTTCTGGACCAACTATGCCCAGTTTACAGCTGATCTTATTGCCATGAATCATACGGACTTTATCATCACTAGTACTTTCTATGGGATAGATGTTTTAGACCCCAAGTTTAATATTGTTATGGGGATCTACTATTCTTATACTGAGAAAGAAAAGAGGCTCACAATGCTCCACCCTTAAATCGAGGAACTTCTCTTTAGTTCTGTTGAGAACGAGGAACACCTGTACTATTTTCCGTCTCTTATACATACTACATTATGTGATCTGTCAAAAGCAATTTTATATATCTGAGTGAATGTTGCAGATGTGAAGAACTTAACAGAGTGATATGCCAAAAACGAGCGAACATGAATGTTAGAACGAAAAGAAGCCGATATGAATGTGAGCACGAAAGAAAGTACACTTGTTAGGGCCAACTTCGTAATATAATATTTTTCTTAACTTTTCTTCCCATCAGAAAGAACCGGACATGAATGTTAGCAAGAAAAGAAGAGGAAATGGATCATTTAACCTTTCCAACTACCATTCTTAATATCGAAGTTTAAAATTTGTCAAGTGTTCACTTTTCACTGAGCCAAATCTGTAGTGCTAGCTATACAATTATGTATTTATTTCTGAAATTTGTTGACAAATCTCTCTTCTTCTCTCTGTTGTTTGTTTTAATTATAGGATACACCTGCAGAATTTGAGTTAGATTCTGACAGTGACATCCAAATCAAAACAAAGATTGAACCGACAAAGGCTGAGGAGGAAGCTTTTGCTAGGGGTTTACAGGTACTTCTCTATCCGTATCTTTATCAAGTTTGATGCAAAAACCATATGGTGTATACATAGTTTGATTATATTCTTCATCAGACTATTAAAAATGATGATCTAGAGGAAGTACGGGAGTTAGGATCTGGTGCGTATGGAGTTGTTTATCATGGGAAATGTAAGGGTTCAGATCTAGGGATTAAAAGAATTAAAGCCAGTTGTTTTGCTGGCAACCCATCTGGAGATAGCGCGTTTGGTATGACCGCATTATTTCTCTTTTATGTCATTTTTATTTTCAAATTAGTCAATTTGTTACCAAGTATATATGTTTGGTAACGTTTCATATTGATTATTTGGTACATTTGTAGTAATTCGATGCTAATTTTCCACAATGAATCAGATCGGTTATCGACTAATATCAGATCGGTCCAAAGCCCTGCTAGGAAATCGAGGTAATTTTTTAAAGGACCTTTTATTAAACAATTATTATTACTGTTAATGAAGCTTGTTTTACCTAAATTTAGGGGGTTAATCATGGTTACAGATAATTAAACACATTAATAATTATCATGAAAAATGATACATCTACCAACCCCTTTGGTCATTAAGTGATATCCGGTCCTCATTTTTCATAAGATTTGCATCTAGTTTGTATATTTATACGCCTATACGTACAGATTGCAGAATTTCGAAAGGAGGCTCTAACTTTAAGCTCATTGCACCACCCAAATGTCATCTCTTTCTACAGTATAGTCCGTGATGGGACTAATGGATCTTTGGCAATTGTAATATAGTTCATGGTAACGGATCTCTCAAGCAGTTTTTACAGAAACAAAAGACAGGTATCGCTCTTCTTTAATTGCAATAATCATTTAATAGATGTGAAATGCCCTTGGTTAAAAAGCCGGGCCTCGGGAGGCGATTGGGAAAGCGACTTAGGTTCTTGAGGCGACGCCTCATGTGTTGGTTTATATATTTTATATATTTATCCATTGTTGTTGATTCCACCCAAACTTCTAAAATAAAGTTTAACCTTAACTTTATACATTGGTTTTTACTTTTTATAGATAGAAAAGGTGAACGTCAGTGAAAGAAAAAGAAGAGAAAGGTTAAACGGAGTTATTGCGGGGTTGGCGAAGAAAAAAAGAACAAGATAAGGCGGAGAAAGATTCTATGCACAATAGGATGACAAACATTGAAGCAATTTAAAAGTTAGGTCTCGTATGTATTATGCGAAGGATACCTTGGGTCTTTCATGTGCTAATTTGTAAATTTTAAGTGGAATGTTTTATAGAATTTTGATTTTGAAAATTTTGATAAATGCAGATTCTAAAAACATAAACATCATTAGCAGGATTAAAATAGAAAATGGCTGAGGAAACCGTTTTGCGACCGCAGAACAGTCGCCAGTTTGTAAAAGTCGCAAGTTTGTAAAAAGCAGGCGGTCGACGGTGACAAGTTTCCAAAGGAAAGCGGTCGCAAAACAGTCACAAGAAAACTGTTTCAGAAAAACAAAGAAAACGGTCGCAAAATTTGCGATTGCTCTTTTAGTCTCAAAATCCGATTGCAAAACTATAATAGCAGTCGCAACATGGTTGCAATAGGGCAATTGCGACGGGTATTTTTCCGACCGCATGTTTAGTCACAGACAGGGCAATCTTTACGTTTTGCGACCATAAATGTGGTCGCAAATACCAAGTTTTCTAGTAGTGGGAGTGGCGTATTCGCGCAATTTTTAACGTTCATGGTGTGGGGAGGCCATTGAACCCGGAACTGAAACCGATGTAAAGAAAAACAATATGGCGATTGCTTTGTTGTTTCAATCTATACCGGAAGAACAGATCTTGCAAGTTGGTAATCTGAAGACAGCAAAAGAGATGTGGGATGCACTAAAAGCGCGCCATCTAGGAGCCGAGCGGGTACGTGAAGCATGACTACAGACACTCATGTTAGAATTTGAGGCATTAAAGATGAAGGATTCTAGTACAGTTGATGAGTTTTCGAGCCAGTTAACAGGAATATCTTCAAAAGTGGCGTCTCTCGGTTCTATAATCGAGGAACAAAAGATCGTGAAAAGTTTCTCAGTGGTTTACCAAGACGGTTCATCCATATGGTAGCCTCGGTTGAGCAAATTGTGGATCTAAAAACAGTTTCATTTGATGACGTTGTTGGACGAATGAAGGCATATGAGGAACGCATAAAAGATGAAGAATTGCAATTGTATAATCAAGGTACATAAACGAAACTTATGTTCAATAATTCCAATTCTTCTTCAAGTTCTAACAGAATTCACGCGGTTCAAGTAAGGGGCGTGGGAAAGGCTCGAAGCGTGGACGTGGTCGAAACTAATCTGGTCAAAATCGCAGGCCACAAGAAGGGTCCAACGTGTGACAATTGTGGTGATTCGATAATGTAACGATTCCAAAACAAGTTATCAATCAATGAAATTTTGTGTTTTATTTCCGAGATTTATTTATTTATCATGACAATTGCACATATTCGATTCTTGCACAATTTCAAACTTTCAAACGACTTCTGGAAGTGAAATCGCAAATTTACATAAACGTAATCAGTTTAACATGACGTACACTTCGGAACAATGACATAAGCTAAACATACCCTAATACCCTTTACATAACTTAGAAATAAGTTTTGAGGGCTTTGGTATGGCATAAACATGGTTATGCAACTTCAGGGGCTATTTTGCAAAATCTGCGAAACTACGCCGTTACGCGTATTTCCTAATCTGGAACATGTACGCAGATCCAAAAATTTTTATAATCATTAAAATCTAGTATTTTAATGATTGTAATGCAAAAATATCATTCGTTACGCATTTACGGTCATTTGCGCGTTGCGATTTTCGTCGTAATTAACCGAAAACCGCAACCGTACGACCGAACGAACCGAAACCCGAGACATCTTTGGACATATTTCAAGCCCTAAGCTTTATCGTCCTTATAAAGCTTAAAAATCAGGTTAAAGGTGTTAGAAGTGGTAAAACGTGACGAAAACAAGTTCAGGGCCATTTCTGTCCATTTTTGAAACTTCTGCCCCTGCAAGTGCCTTACGAACTGTAAGGCACAACCCCATACTGTCTGTAAGGGGTCTCCAGGTCAGAAGCTTCTTAAATGCAACATGGCAGCTTCTTGTTGCATTTCTTGGCCACCAAGTCGCGATTTTTGCCACCTTTAACCTGCAATGGACACATGGGAGGACACTAATCACTTCCATAGCACTGGATGGGCACTTGGCATGATTTGGAAGCTCCAAGATCACTATAAATAGGTGATCAAAGCCACCATTTCAACTTACTCATCTTCTCTTCTTCACTAATTTGCTCTCAATTGGAGTTGCTTCTTCTTAGAGGCCTCCTAACTAAGTATCCTTCTTCCTTGAGCACAAGTAAGTGTTCTATCCTAGTCTTGTTTACTTATTTTAGCTTATTTTGAGTTAAAAGTCAAACAGTTGACTTTTTGTTTGACTTTCGGTTCTGACCATTTTTTTCAAGTCAAAGTTCAATTGAACTTTGCAACGTGATCGTAATCACGATGGTTATGATCCTTAGCGATCATGCCTACTGATTACCATGTTTATTAGTCAAAGTGACGAGTCAAAGTTTCAGTCAAAAATTCGCAATAAGTGCATTTTACGACGGAACTATTTTCGGTTTGTTTTGATACCAACACATTTTTATAACTTAGTTGGACGTTTTTAGCATGTCTAACTCATCACTTCTAGTTTAGTGCTTACTTAGGGTCGTAAGTCGAGCGGTCTTGACCACAGCTTTGACTTTCGAACCCGACCGTTTGGTGATCTTAGGATCCGACCAAACACATATTTTGACCATAGTTGTGTCAGGGAATAAACCTCTGAGGTTATACCTTATGGTCACGTCGTTTGGTTAGTTTATGCTATGTCGCTTATTATGCCTTTATAAATAACCAAAATGCCCTTTTTTGCGCATAAATCAATTTTAAGCATATGTAACTAATGTTTTGGCATATAAATTGATGTTACAACATAATCAAACATGTTTTGGCATATAGGACTTATCATAACACATTTCTAACCATCCGATCACGTGTTTACGCAAATGACCCGTTAAAGTACGTAAACTACCTTAACGAGCCATTATGGGTCAAAAGCACTTAGGAATCATTTCAAATCAGAATGTTGACTTTGTTAAACCATTTCATATAAGTTCCATCACTCATTTGGTTTACAAGATCACATTCTATCCGATCCTCCGATTAAAGTCCAGACATTTACGTAGTTATCCGATTTTAGGACACGCTTGATTTCTCGGGCTTTTGAGCTTGTTTGATCTTTGATTCAAGGTTACTTTGCAATCTCAAGTGAGTACATAGTTCCCCCTATTTTATGTTTTGCAAATGTTTTGGGGTGACACGTATGTGCAAGTTGATTTCAAGTTTTCAAATTACAAATGCTATGGTTTATATAAACACGACTATTTCAATAATGTGAATGAACTTGTTGGTGCGTTGTATTCATGACACGAATGACATTCATTAGCTTTGGCCAAGCCGACCAGTAGTAAGTTATGGTACCATAGGACTGGCAATCCCGTTGCCAAGGTTCCTGGTGTTTGTGGGGAAGTTTGGGGAACGACCGAAACTGTTTACTTTAACAAACCCTTTGGTGGTTTGTTATTGCAATTTAAAGATACCCTTTGGTGGTATAGACGAGTCAACACAGGTTTGAATGTATTCACCAAACGACCAAAACTTTTCACAATTAAAACAAGGACGATGAACAATTGGTTTATGACACACATGAACACTATGACACAACATGACAATGGTTTATGACACGAACAATGGACGATTGGTTTATGACACGAACAATGAACGATTGGTTTTTGGTAAGTGATTTAGATAATGAGAGTGTGTAATGTGATAAAAGCATGGTGGATACGCCGCTGGTACTTCCTATATATAAGTGTTTTTATCCTGTTACATACGTGGCGTTATTCAAATCACTGGAAACAAGGGTTTTCAAACATTGGCACGCAACGATTTTCAATTTAAGATATAAACCATACAAGGTTTCTTTCAAGACAATTTACTACTCGGATTTACAAAATAAATATTTTGGTCAAGATTCAGGGTTACAAGTCTTTTATAGACTATAACTAACTTGTTTTAGTTGGTTAGTTATCATTTCAATACCAAATACTTTTTATAACAAGTTTTTTTTAATTAACGACTGTCGTTTGACGAGGTATTGCAATACATATACAAGGCCATGGATTTGACACACTTACAAAACCTATGTACTTGCTGGCATATTTTTTGCTGACTCGTTTTCACATATCTTTCTAGAAACCAAGTTTAATGTCGATGCATGCTCACGTAGGATCGGACGCGGACTTTAGTGCCTTAAATATGAAAGACAATTGTTCGTTTAGTTTGTTTTAGTTCCAAGACAATGTAACTATGTAATTTCAATATTCAATAAAACATAACTTTAATTACCACGTGTTGTTAAAACAATCTGTTAACGTGACTCCCCGACGTTTCCGTCGCGGTTTGTTTTTTTACGCGGTCGGGGTGTTACAGATTGGTATCAGAGCACTGGTTATAGGGAATTAGGTTATTAGTAATGCTTTGACCAAGACTATAACCTTCCTAGTACTCTAACATGAGTTTACTTGCATTTAGATTCATAAAATACAATACTATCACCTATCCTTAGGTGATTACTAAAACAAATCCACAAATTTCAATTCCGTTTTTGAAAATCAATCATCTATCCTTAGATGATCTGTGTTTTGGCTTTTAGCTTGCAAAGTTTTTAAAATCTCGTCAAAGTTTGGGTTTTATTAATGTGAACATGTGCAATCTGGAAGGGTGGGTGCCTGTACCCTGAGTTTTCTGTCTATGCTAGAGTGTTCGTACAAATCCACTTAATCGGACCAGTCACTCTTACCTGGGAACTCTTGGGGTGAGTGTCCACTTATATGCTAAAGCATGTCTTCGCGATACATTATAAAGACCCATTTACTTTGATTAGTCATTGCGTATCGTTTGATTGTTTTGAGAAACAAACGAATGACCACCATCCTTATTTCGTCAATATTTTCAATACCTATCTCGATTTATTTCAATGTCAATTTCACATATCTTCCTTCATGTTTTCTTTTAGAATGCCTCCTCGACGCAATGCAAGTCAGGATGCCGAAATTGCAGCCATGATCGCTCAACAAATTGTTGCAGTACTCCCGAATCTCGTTACCTAAATAAATCAAGCAAACAACAACAATAACAATGCACTTGCTCAGTGCAACTATAAACAATTTTTTCGGCTAAACCAGTATGTTTTCTGGGTCTGAAGGAGCTACTGGGCTCCTGCAATGGTTCGAGAGTCTCGAAAGTACTTTCCGTCACGTGCAATGTCCGAATGAGCGAAAATTTGAGTTTGAATCGAGTGTGTTCAAGAAAATAGCTCTTACATGGTGGAATGGTTTGATGAGAGACAGGGGTGCCGAGTGGCTATGGCACAAACTTAGGAAGAGCTTAGGGCTCTTATGATGCAGGAATTCTGCCCTCGCCATGAGCAAAGGGCGCTCGAGGATGAATTCCATGATCTCAAGCAGTATAGTGTGAAAACCGTGCTTATACTAACCGATACGGACAGTTGAGTTCGTTATCTCCAGAGATGGTGACGCCTTTGGATAAGGCGATTGAAAATTATATTGATGGTTTGCCTGATCCCGGTTTAGATATCGTCACTGGCAGTAACCCCACTACCGTTCGCCAGGAAATTGAGCTAGCTGCAACTTTGACCGAGTCTCAGATCAAAAAGGGTAAACTTCATCGCAAGGGCGATAATAAATCCTCTACTAAGTCAACTCAAGAGAAATCAAAGGAAAACAAAACCGAACCATGCAAGAGATCGAAGAAGCGTAAGGCTTCACAGAATTTTGCTGTAACTGCTCAACCCAACCAAGCCACCCAAAACCAACCAGCTCAGCCTCCTGCAAGGAAACCGTATGCCGGTACTGCACTGTTGTGCAACCGGTGCAATGGTCATCACCAAACTCACCAGCCATGTCTTCACTGCACCACATGTGGAAAACTTGGTCACTTAGCCAACATTTTCCATCTAAACCAGAACCAAGCTAACCCAAACCCTGTTCAACTCCAAGCAAATGTTGCTCGACCCCACTTTCCACCAGGTTCTTGCTACAACTACGGCGAAATGTGGCATTACAAGAACAATTGCCTGAAACTAGTCAATGTTAATCAAGCTCGTGGACAAGCATTCAATATCAACGAAAACGAAGCCTATGCTGATAACGAAATCATAAATGGTACGTTCTTTGTTAACAATTGTCCTGCTTTAGTTCTTTTCGATTCGGGTGCCGATAGAAGCTTTGTATCCCTAGCCTTAGAATCTTTGCTTTCGACACCTAGAACTAGACTAGGAAAACCTTTGATAGTAGAAGTCGCTAGTGGTGAACCTCTTGTGCTCGACCATGTTATTCGAAATTGCAGTTAAACCTCAACAACCATCTTTTTCCTATTGATCTCACGCCAATTCAGCTCGGGAGTTTTGACATTATCATAGGAATGGAATGGTTAACCAAACACCATGCTGAAGTTATCTGTTTTGACAAGATTGTTCGAATACCCCTTTCGTCTGGTAAAATTCTAGAAGTTCGTGGAGAGAAACCCTCTAGCAACTTGAAACTTATGACTTGTATCCAAGCCCAAAAATACTTATGAAAGAATTACGTTGCCTTCCTGGCACATACCATAGAGGAGAAGACAAAAGCAAAACTATTCAAGACATTCCCATTGTTCGAAATTATCCTGAGGTGTTTCCTGAAGAATTACCTGGTTTAGCTCCTGTACCACAATTTGAGTTCCGCATTGATCTTGTACCTGGTGCCAACCCAATAGTCAAATCTCCATATCGTCTTGCACTATCTGAGATGCAAGAGCTATCAAAACAGCTTCAAGAACTATCTGATAAAGGATTCATTCGTCCAAGCTATTCACCGTGGGGCCTCCTGTCCTATTTGTGAAAAAGAAGGATGGATCCTTCCGTATGCGTATTGATTATCGTGATCTCAACAAACTCACGATCAAGAATCGGTATCCCTTACCTTGAATTAACGACCTTTTTGATCAACTACAAGGTGCTACATGTTTTTCGAATATCGATTTGCGTTTTGGGTATCATCAGCTTCGTGTACTCGAGGAAGATATTCCCAAGAATGCTTTCCGCACAAGATACGGTCACTACGAGTTTACTGTCATGCCTTTCGGTTTGATGAATGCTCTTGCTGTTTTCATGGACTTGATGAATCGGGTTTGTAAACCTTATTTAGACAAGTTCATCAATGTATTCATCGACGATATTCTCATTTATTCTAAGTCTCAATCCGAACACGAACAACACCTTCGATTAACAATGGAACTACTGATGAAGGAACAACTTTATGCCAAATTCTCCAAATTCGAGTTTTGGCTAAAAGAAGTTCAATTCTTATTTAACAAGTTCATGGACTTGATGAATCGGGTTTGTAACCTTATTTAGACAAGTTCATCATTGTTTTCATCGATGACATTCTCATTTATTCTAAGTCTCAATCCGAACATGAACAACACCTTCGAGTAACAATGGAACTACTGAAGAAGGAACAACTTTATGCCAAATTCTCCTAATGCGAGTTTTGGCTAAAAGAAGTTCAATTCTTGGGACACATAGTCAACGAACAAGGAATACATGTTGATCTTTCCAAAATCACGGCGATTAAGGATTGGAACACACCCACTACTCCCATAGAAGTTCGCTCATTTCTTGGTCTTGCGAACTTCTCGAAGATATTATCGTCGATTCATTGCGAACTTCTCGAAGATCGCGGTTCCACTCACCGCTTTAACTCAGAAGAATAAGCCTTTTGAGTAGGGACCCAAACAAGAGGAAGCTTTTCAGACATTGAAACAAAAACTCTATGATGCTTCTATTTTATCCTTTCCTGATGGCAACGATGATTTTGTTGTCTATTGTGACGCATCAAATCTAGGCCTTGGTTGTGTTCTCATGCAACGAGATAAAGTCATAGCTTATGCTTCAAGACAACTGAAAACTCACGAGAAGAACTACACAACTCATGATCTTGAGTTAGGTGCTGTAGTATTTGCTCTAAAAATTTGGAGACATTATCCTTATGGTACGAAATGCATGGTTTTCACGGACCACAAAAGTCTCCAACACATATTCAATCAAAAGGAGCTGAACATGAGACAACGACGCTGGGTCGAACTCTTGAACGACTACGACTGCGAAATTCGTTATTATCCTGGCAAGGCGAATGTCGTGGCTAATGCGCTTAGTCGTAAGGAACGTGTTAAACTCCATTGTATTCGAATTCAAACTGATATCCAGACACGTATCCTACAAGCACAACGAACATGTGTGAACCAAAGCTTGTTGAAAAATGAGCTACCTCAAAATTTCGAACTTCAACTCGAAACAAAAGACAATGGATTACTCTATTATTTGAACCGTTTGTGGTTCCAAGTCAAGACAATCTTCGCACCTTATTGATGGACGAAGCTCATAAGTCTCGTTATTCAATCCATCCTGATGCAGACAAAATGTACAAGGATCTTCGTACCTAGTATTGGTGGCCGAGACTGAAAACGGATATTGCCTTGTATGTGTCAAAATGCCTAACTTGTCTTAAAGTCAAGGCTGATCATCAACGCCCATTTGGTTTGCTTGAACAACCAGAAATACCAGTATGGAAATGGGAGAACATTGCGATGGATCTCATTACAAAACTACCGCGCACATCTAGAAGTCATGTTGCTATTTGGGTAATTATCGATCGTCTAACAAAGTCAGCACACTTTTTGGCAATTCGTGAGGATTACTCTGCTTACAAACTCACCAAGATATATGTCGATGAGATTGTATCTCGTCATGGTATTCCTTTGGACATCATATCTGACAGAGATGCTCGGTTCTCATCTCACTTTTGGATGACCATGCAAACTGCTATGGGAACCAAACTAAATTTGAGCACTACTTATCATCCTCAAACGGATGGACAAACTGAAAGAACAATTCAAACATTGGAGGATATGCTTAGAGCGTGTGTGATCGACTTTGCTGGTAGTTGGGATTCGCATCTACCATTGATCGAATTCTCCTACAACAATAGTTATCACGCCAGCATCGATATGACGCCCTTCGAAGCTTTATACGTTCGAAAATGTCGTTCACCTGTCTGTTGGAATGAAGTTGGAGAATCTCAGTTTACTGGACCTTAACTTATTCATGACACAACAGACAAAGTCAAGAAAATACGCAATAACCTTCTGACAGCTAGAAGCCGTCAAAAGAGTTATGCGGACAAGCGACGCAAGCCCTTGGAATTCCAAGTTGGTGATCACGTCCTACTCAAGGTATCCCCTTGGAAAGGAGTGGTCAGATTTGGGAAGAAAGGAAAACTTGCACCACGATACGTTGGACCATTCAAGATCGTTGAAAGAATCGGAAAGGTGGCCTACCGACTTGAGCTACCCTTAAACTTGGGAATGTTCACCCAACATTCCACATGTCCAACCTAAATAAATGTTTAGCTGGCGCAAATCTTCACATCCCCCTCGACGAAAATCATGTAGATGATACTATGCACTTTGTCGAGAAACCTGTGAAGATTTTGGACCGTGAAGTCAAGAAACTTAAATGAAGATGAATACCGATAGTCAAAGTTCGCAGGAAATCCAAATGTGGCCCAGAATTTACTTGGGAATGAGAGGATCAAATGAAAGCGAAATATCCACATCTGTTTCCACAAGTTTCTTCTAATTAAATTCCGGGATGAAATTTCCTAAAGTAGGGGAGACTGTGACAATTGTGGTGATTCGATTATGTAACGATTCCAAAACAAGTTATCAATCAATGAAATTTTGTGTTTTATTTCCGAGATTTATTTATTTATCATGACAATTGCACATATTCGATTCTTGCACAATTTCAAACTTTCAAACGACTTCTGGAAGTGAAATCGCAAACTGTTACGTAAATGTAATCAGTTTAACGTGACGTACACTCTGCAACAATGACATAAGTAAAAATACCCTAAATACCTTTTACATAACTTAGAAATAAGTTTTGAGGGCTTCGGTATGGCATAAACATGCTTATGCAACTTCAGGGGCTATTTTGCAAAATCTGCGAAACTATGCCGTTACGCGTATTTTCTAATCTGGAACATGTACGCACATCCAAAAATTTTTGTAATCATTAAAATCTAGTATTTTAATGGTTGGAATGCAAAAATATCATTCGTTACGCGTTTACGGTCATTTGCGCGTTCGTTACAATTTTCGTCGTAATTAACAGAAAACCGCAACTGTACGACCGATTGAATCGACACCAGAGACATTTTTGGACATATTTCAAGTACCCTAAGCTTTATCATCCTTATAAAGCTTAAAAATTAGGTGAACAGGTGTTAGAAGTGATAAAACGTGACGAAAACAAGTTCATGGGCCATTTCTGCATTTTTGAAACTTCTGCCCCTGCAAGGGCCTTACAGACCGTAAGGCACAACCCCATACGGTCCGTAAGGTGTCCCCATGTCAGAAGCTTTTTAAATGCAACCTGGTAGCTTCTTAGTGCTTATTTAGGGTCGTAAGTCGAGCGGTCTTGACCACAGCTTTGACTTTCGAATCCGACCCGTTTGGTCAATCTTAGGATTCGACGAAACACATTATTATGACCATAGTTGTATAGGGAATAACCCTCTGAGGTTATACCTTATGGTCACGTCGTTTGGTTAGTGTTATGCTATGTCGCTTTTATAAATGACCAAAATGCCCTTTGGTGGTTTGTTATTGCAATTTAAAGATATCCCTTAGTGGTCTAGACGAGTCAACACAGGTTTGAATGTATTCACTAAAACGACCAAAAGTTTTCACAATTAAAACAAGGACGATGAACAATTGGTTTATGACACGAACAATGAACAACTGGTTTATGACACGAACAATGGATGATTGGTTTATGACACGAACAATGAACGATTGGTTTTTGGTAAGTGATTTAGATAACGAGACGTGTGTAATGTGATAAAAGCATGGTGGATACGCCGCTGGTACTTCCTATATATAATTGTTTTCATCATGTTACATATGTGGCGTTATTCAAATCACTTGAAACAAGGGTTTTCAAACAATGACACTCAACGATTTTCAATTTAAGATATAAACCATGCAAGGTTTCTTTCAAGACAATTTACTACTCGGATTTACAAAATAAATGTTTTGGGCAAGATTCATGGTTACAAGTCTTTTATAAACTATAACTAACTTGTTTTAGTTGGTTAGTTATCATTGCAATACCAAATACTTTTTATAACAAGTTTTTTTAATTAACGACTGTAGTAGTCTGACTAGGTATTGCAATACATATACAAGGCCATGAATTTGACACACTCACAAAACCTACGTACTCGCCGGCATATTTTTGCTGACTCGTTTTCACGTATGTTTCTAGATACCAAGTTTTATGTCGATGCATGCTCACGTAGGATCAGACGCAGACTTTGTTGTTTTTATGCGGTCGGGGTGTTACACAATGAAGGGGATAAACAACAAGGAAAAAAGGATTATTTAAAGGTTCAATGCTTTCGGTGCGACAAGTTCGGTCACTTTTTTTTAAGATGTCCAGAGCGAAAGAAAGACAGATAAGCAAACTTGATTGATGTGGAAGATATTGACCCGTTTCTATTTATGGTGCAAGGTGTTCAAGAAGTTGTTTACTTGAATGAAGAAAAGTTCATTCCAAAAAATTACGAGAACGATTCGGAAGAAAAAGACTTGTGGTATTTGGATAATGGCAAAAGCAACCATATGACGGGTAATTTATCTTTTTTCTCTGAATTAAATAAGCGTCTTGGTGGCAAAGTTAAATTTGGGGATGGTTCTCAAGTCAAAATATGCGGGAAAGGTTCTATATTACTATTGAGTAAAACAGTGGAGCAAAGATTAATGACCGGTATTTATTATATCCCTAGTTTACGTAGTAATATAATAAGAATCGATCAAGCAACGGAGTGTGGCTATGATATTCGTATGAACGATGATTATTTATTAATGCGTGACGCTCAAGGCAAAGTATTAATGAATGTTACACAGTCTAAAATCGTCTTTATACCATTAAATTAAAAGTTGGAAAACCCGTTTGTTTGAAAGCTCGGATTGATAATGAAAACTGGTTATGGCACGCGAGACTCGGTCACCTAAATTTTGAGTTCATCAAACAAATGGTAAATAAAGATATGGTCGTGGGGATGCCAAAAATCAATCATGAAAACCAAATCGGTGATTCGTGCTTAGTCGGGAAGCAAACGAGACAACCTTTTCGGAAGACGACGTCGTTCCGGGCAACGTGCCTTGGAACTTATTTCTGAAGACTTATGCGGTCGAATTTCTCCGAGCACAATAGCGGGAAATAGGTATGTATTTGTCTTAGTTGATGATTTTTCACGTTTCATGTGGACTTTTCTTTTGAAGGAAAAAAGTGAAGCGTTTGAAACCTTCAAAAAGTTTAAAGTCATGGTGGAAGTGAAAGCTCGTAGAAAAAACAAGACGTTTACCGATCAAGGGGCAGAAATTACATATCATGAGTTCAATCGGTTCTGTGAAAATGAAGGGACTATTCGACACTTAACCGCTCCATATTCACATTAACAAAACGGGGTGGTGGAGAGGCGAAACCGTACCTTAATGGAGATGACTCGTGGTATACTAAAAGCGCGACAAGATCCTAATTTTAAGTGGGGGGAGGCGGTGAGGCACTCAACCAATTTAATAAAACTCCAACACGAGCGTTACACGAAGACAAAACATCGTACGAGATGTTAAAAGGAAAGAAACCGGATTTTTTATTTCTTAAGGTTTTCGGATGTGCCGCTTATTTGAAAATTGTTGGCGGAAATCTTCCAAAATTAGACGATCGTTCGACTCGTCTAGTTTATCTTGGAAGCGAAAAAGGTTCGGGATCATATCATTTATACAATCCAACGACTCGAAGAATTGTTGTGGGTCGAGGCGGGGTTACGGAGTTTGATGAAACACGTGGTTTGAATTGGGGAAAAATAATGTTTTTAATAACGAAGAGTCTCGCGAACCGGGTATGTTTTGGATAGAGTTTGATGGTTGAATCGATACGGGAGCTGGCTTGGTAAATATAGAGACAAGCGAATCTAGTAGTGCTTCAAGTACGTCAAACTCAAGTGACTCAAATGGTGACAATGGTGATGGGCAAAATAATTCATCCTACGATGGCACTTCATCTAGTTCGTTTAATTGCCCAAGTAGAACAAAGTCAACAACAAATAATTCAATTCAACAAGGCCCGATGTCGCAAGAACAATTATTTGAGGATCAAAATAATAGCGTGAACAGTAGCAGTTTAAGCGACGTGAACAGTAGCAATACTGGAAATAATATTTTTTTGACACCCGAGCCAATTATTCGTTCAAAGATACAATCGAAACACGGTTACCCCGTTACGTTTTAATGATTATGTTTTAAATTCGTGCGCTATTAATGAAGATTAATTATTGCTCACGGATGGCGAACCAACTTATTTTAATGATGCGAAAAATAAATCGGAGTGGATGAAAGCAATGCACGTAGAAATCGAATCAATAAATAAAAATAATACTCGGTCGTTAACCGAGTTACCGCGTGGTGCAAAAGTGATTGGATTGAAGTAGGTTTTCAAGGTTAAAAGAAACGCAGATGGCTCACTAAATAAACACAAGGCGAGACTCGTGGCGAAGGGGTATGTTCAGCAACCCGGAATTGATTTTGACGAAGTGTTCGCGCCAGTTACTCGACTCGAAACAGTTTGGTTACTTTTATCACTCGCAGCGAATGAAGGTTGGGATTACATCATCTTGATGTTAAATCCGCGTTCCTACATGACGAATTAAAAGAAGAAGTTTATGTCGTTCAACTGGAAGGGTTCGTTAAAAGAGGCGAAGAGCATAAAGTTTATAAATTGTCAAAGGAGTTATACGGGTTAAGGCAAGCTCTACATGCGTGGAATACAAAATTAAATAATATTTTATTAAATATGAAATTCCATAGGTGCTCGCAAGAACAAGCCGTATACCGAAGAACCGCTGGAACGGATGTCTTATTAATTGGCGTGTACGTGGACGATTTAATTGTGACATGTTCAAATTTGAAACTTATTATAGAGTTTAAGCGCGGAATGGCTAAAAACTTTGAAATGTCGGATTTGGGAAAGCTTAATTATTATCTTGGAATTGAAGTGTGGCGGAGCGAGGACGGGAAAAAAATTAAGCAAGAGGCATATGCAAAGAAAATACTGACAGAAGCCGGTATGATTAACAATCCTACTAATGTTCTCATAGACCCGAATGTGAAATATTCTAAACTAGGGGATGACCGCCGCGGTGAAGCGGGGTAATTGTGTACTTAAGTTTCCTAATAACTCAACATGGACAAAATGAAAATAAGTTCAAGATGAAATGAAACTCAGATTTGTTTGCGATAAAACTGCTTCTATAAAGTAGGTTTATCAGCAATTTAAAACAAATGGTTAATAAGATGTAATGCACAACATATAAAGGAGAATTCTGCCATTTTTTACCATAATTCTTCCTTTTACACACAAACTCAACACAAATACAGTACAAATAGCTAATGAGAGTCCATATAATCAAGGCAAACTTTGAGAATTAAGTTTTTAATTCAGAGAGTTTTTACAAATGGGCTAAAAGCATCCTAAATAAGTAAGCACCCGGAATCCATGAAAAACTGGGAAGGTGGATGTTTTCACTAACAGGTGAAAACGAGTTCTATTTGGAATGAGGCTCTTCACCTCCACAAACATATACCACGTCTGTTACCTCAGGCCACGGCTTTACAATCAGGAATACGAACATCACCACGAGGATCGCCATCCTCTGTACCGTCTACTGATACGTAGCACGACCCGGATACGTTACCGAAGCCTCGATGGAGGCTCTCTTCCTCTCTCTATTTCGCGAATGCTCATTCTTCTGCTGTCTTTCTCTCGTGTCAACAGCTGTCTACATAAGTAAATACCTAAAGTAGAATACATATATGTAAGGCGACCAGTTCCATTATGAAAAGAAAATTACAGAACATCAATTTGTATAAAATCAGAGGCTCAGAGGGTGTAAATGAAATAGATAATTGTGGCTACAATGGAGGCTGCAGGTGAACATCTACTATCTCTCAAACACGCCACACCACAATGAAACCATCGTCTCTCTATTTACACCCACACGATCATCATCGCCTAGCTCAGTATCCAAAACGCCAAATAATGTTTGCACAACATCGATGCCATAAACAGAATCACACACCAAATGCATGTAGCTCCATCATCAAAGGAACTCTATAAATCATAGATTTATATACATACTATATACGTGGTTAGGCAGAAACCCATACCAGCAAAAGATAACACATAAGCGACTTAGGGTTTCAAAATTCAGATTAGGAACATCTAAGATGAAGACACCTATCGTCATCGATAAACCATGGATAAAAGCAACCACAACCCATCAAATTTTGTTAGAGTCTCTGCATCGGAAACCCTAGCCATCATCGACACCTGACAATGGAAATTCAAAAATAGCGATAGTCAACAAAAGAAAACAAACATGATGACCAGTGAGACGAAAACACAGCCGCTACCACAAGCACCTTTGAACGGACGCTGGCAACGACCAATGTCTCAGGTTAGGAAATCTTAACCATTATTGAGTGGCCATAGTGAAAACCCCCAAGACCAGAGGGCATGCGACGATCTAGGGTTCCGACGAACGCCGTGCCCCAAAATCCAGATGTTATGCCACAATCGGGGATTTCAACGAATGCCATAGGAACCCCTGGATCGGCGACACAAACACTGCCAATGGTTTACTGGCGACGTTGACATTCTGCTCCCTCTCTAGCGTCTCACTTCTCACCGTAGCACTGTCAAGAACATAAAGAGAATGACCGGCATATGCAGGTCAGAAAAACCGGGAAATAGGAACTATTCTTAAGACCCTACGCAAATTGTTATATTATAGAATTTAAAGACGAAGAAGCTTTTGATGCAACGAGATATCGAAAGATTGTCGGGTGTATCTGGTACCTTTTACAGACCCAACCTGATTGGGCGTTTTCGGTCAGAGTAACCAGTCGGTACATGCAATGTCCGAAGCAATCTCGTGCAGATATCATAAAGCAAATTCTTCGCTATTTAAAAAGGTACTTTTAGTTATGGCATTACTTATACTCGAGGAAAGAATTTGTTGGTCGGTTACAATGATAGTAGTCACAACATAGATTCGAACGATGGAAGAAGTACATACGGGACACGTGTTGGTCTCCCCAATTACTTGGTGTTCTCAAAAGCAAAGTGCGTTACTTTATCATCGTGTGAGGCGGAGTATGTGGCGGCTAGCGCAGTCGCGTGTCAGACGATTTGGGTAAAAGAATTAATAGGTGAATTACTCGACAAGAAAATTGTAGCGGTGTTACGTGTTGATAATACATCGGCGATAGCTCTCGTGAGGAACCCTGTCACACCCCAACCGATGGTGGAAACATCGGGGCGCGACACTAAGCGAATCAGATTGCTCAAGAGACATCATAACAACTATTAAGCAATAAAATCTAAACGTTTAACATCCCATACTATTAAACAATAATATCCCAAATAATCGTTACAATACTCAAACATTCTCTTAAACATAATATCCGATTCGATCTTCCCTAGATTTGATTACATGATTTTCTAAGCGAAATCCTAAACTAAGCATCCATAGCAAATATCCTCAACCTGCCACATATGTTAAAAAAGGTCAATACAATTAAGTAAATGTGAGCATACAGGTTTGCGTACATAATAGATATAAAAGCGTTTAGCATACACCGCAAGACATACGTAAGAGTTGTGAACTACGTAACTACTAGAATCAAGTAAACCAACAAACCGCGATTCATCGAGCCATGCAAACAAGTGTTCACATCCTAAAGAGAAAAATAAATGTGAAAATGCGAGCCTTAACAACCCCGGGCCTCCGGGTGGCGGGTCAACCTCTAGTATGCTATCATGTTAAGGGTGGCGCACAAGCAATCAAGTAATACATACAATTCAGCAGATTTCACGTATAGTCATGTATAGCGGATAGCGAATAAGCGTTTGAATTGTGTGATGTGATTTGATATAAGAAACATATGTGACACCCAAAAGTGCGTTTAAGCATAAAGGGGTTCAAGTATACTCATAGTTGGTGCGTTTCGGGAGGGATGAGAGATATGTTATGAGTTGGGAGAGCACCGGATCAGCATGTAAGCGAACAGAAGTGCATCAGTCTTCCGAATTGCTGAAACGGTTAACGGTTGAGAGAACAGTAGACAAGTTCGGGCGAACTTGTACGTTTGTGTACAAGTCCGGGCGAACTTGACTGACTGAACTTACTGGTTCGGGCGAACTTGTCTGATTTCCTGAGGAATTAGACAAGTTCAGGCGAACTTGCCCTAGTTGCTGAAGAGGGATACGAGTTCAGGTGAACTTGTCTGATTTCTTTGGAAATCAGTACAAGTTCGGGCAAACTTGTGTAAATCTGATGAAGAATTGATCAAGTTCGGGTAAACTTGGTCACCAATCTGGTGACAAATTCGGGCGAACATGATGCTTTACGAGCGAACTTGACTGTTTTGGCATCCAAATCGTGCGTTTTCACGTCGTTTGCTGAGGAAATCGAGTGTCCATCCCTCCAACCTTAGGCTACTGAGCAAAACCAAGGCTGAAGAGGTCTTTTGGAGTGAGTTTTAGCCATTTTACAGAAACTCGGACTAATCCGGGTGAACTTGAAGGTTCGAACGGTTTAGTCCAGTTTGTGCAAAGTGACGACTTCGTCCTTGTGCATCCAGATCTGAGATCTAGCTTGACAACGCCTCGTTCTACTTCAAAGTGAACGAAACATACATTTTTAGTCCGAATATTGTGTAAAAATCGATGTTTGAAAGGTTTTACTCAGATCTAAACATAGATCTGAGTGAAAAACAGAAGTTTTACATAAAAAGATGAAGATTTTCGTAAACAGAGAAGTTTTGATGATATCGAAGGTAAAACCTTGTGCAAAATCGTTGTAAAACGTTGTTGTAGCTTGAAAACGGGTTGAATCTTACTTATAATACAAAAGGTTTCAGTTTTGGGGAGCTTCGGGCGAACTTGCGGCAAGTTCAAATGAGAAGAGGAGCTGGGTATTTATAGGTGGAGTGAGAAAGTGGGCTGAAACATCAAGTACGGGCGAACTTGTATCAAGTTCGAGCGAACTTGCTTGTTTCTTGCTCTTTGAGACAAGTCCGGGGGGACTTGTTAGATTCTGAAGAATTATGAAGGCTCAGACAAGTTCGGGCGAACTTGTGATGCACAAGTTCGGCCGAACTTGACCTAGGGGCCAAGTTTTGTTTGATTATTTCGCGTTAAGAGTTCGTTTGGCGATTCGGTTCGTATTAGATAGTTATATTAAGCGTTTTAGCGAAGCTTTAAGCGTTATATTACCATTGATTTGAGAGAGAAAGAGTTGTGTGAGCGTGCAAGCGTTTTAGCGCTATTAAACCATAACATAAATAAAGATAACACATATAAAACATAATTCCACATAAATAACTGCGTTTTGCGATACGATGAGATAAGCGATGCGATGGCACAAGTGTTTATTAAACAATAACACACTCGGCTCGTATACTAGCATAATTACTTGTGATTGCGTTGATTAGCGATTAAATGCGATATAGATGTGACAAAATGTAATTCCATTAACATAAACTTTTCATAATCCAAATCTCATAATAGATACAATGGAAATACACACAATTTAATAACAATGGAAATTTAGAGTTGTTACAGTTTTCTTACTTTAGAAAATTTCGTCCCGAAATTTAAGTAGTGGTCGTAACAAAGAGATGCGGATATTTAGCCTTCATGTCACTTTCCAATTCCCAAGTGAACTCGACATTTGTTTGCCTTCCCATCGGACTTTCACGATAGGGATGCGAGAGAGCCGTTGTTTCTTGGTTTCTCGGTCCATGATTTCGACTGGTTTTTCCACGACATGAAGAGTCTCGTTTATTTGCAAGTCCTCGAGGATGACGTGGAGATTTTCTTCAGCTAGGTATTTCTTGAGGTTCGACACTTGGAAAGTCGGATGAACGTCGTTAAGTTCCGCCGGTAGTTCGAGTCGACAAGCCACTTTGCCGATCCTTTCCAGAATCTTAAAGGGACCTACGTATCGTGGCGCTAGCTTTCCCTTCTTTCCGAAGCGGATCACTCCTTTCCAAGGCACAACCTTTAAGAGAACGTGATCTCCCACTTCGAACTGTAGGGGCTTGCGGCGTTTATCGGCATAACTCTTTTGACGACTCCGAGCTTTCAGGTGATTTTCTCTGATCTGGAGGATCTTGTCTGTCGTTTCTTGAATCAGCTCGGGACCGGTGATTTGTGCTTCTCCGATCTCGTGCCATGCAATAGGCGATCGACATTTTCTTCCATACAGTGCCTCAAAAGGAGCCATTTGAATGCTGGTGTGATAACTATTATTGTACGAGAATTCTATTAAAGGTAAATGCGTATCCCAATTACCACCGAAATCTATGATGCACGCATGAAGCATGTGTTCGAGGGTGCAGATCGTGCACTCAGTCTGACCGTCAGTTTGAGGATGAAAAGCGGTACTGAGGTTGAGAGTAGTACCGAGAGCGGATTGAAAAGTCTCCCAGAGACGTGAGGTAAAGTGACCGTCACGGTCAGAGATGATGTCACGAGGCGTCCCATGTCGACATATGATTTCGTCGGTATATATTCATGCTAATCGTTCTACCTTAAAGTCTTCTCGTATGGCAATAAAGTGCACAAATTTAGTAAGACGATCAACGATAACCCAAATGCTATAGTGACCAGAGGAGGTGCGAGGGAGTTTCGTAATAAAGTCCATAGCTATGCTCTCCCACTTCTACATCATGATTTCGGGTTGTTCGAGCAAGCCAGAGGGCCTTTGATGTTCAGCTTTAACCTTCGAGTAGGTTAAGCACTTTGAGACGTACACGGCGATATCCTTTTTCATGCTCGGCTACCAGTACCTAGGACGAAGATCCTGGTACATTTTGTCGGCTCCGGGATGAATGGAGTATCGAGATTTATGAGCTTCGGTCATTAGCAATTCATGAAGATTATCACGGCTGGGAATCCAAATACGGTTGAGGTAATAGTAAATACCGTTAGGTTTAACCACGAACTGAGTTTTGGCGCCACATTTCATTTCTTCCTCCAGGGTATTCTCGTTAAAGCAAGCGAATTGAGCGGAACAAAATCATAATTTCGAGATCATTCAAAGCTTGAGAGTCACGAAGACTATACACATAGCTTCGTCGACTGAGAGCATCGGCTATGACGTTTGCTTTACCGGGATGGTAGCGTATCTCATAATCGTAATCGTTGAGAAGTTCAACCCATCTGCGTTGGCGCTTATTCAGTTCCTTTTGATTAAAGATATGTTGTAAGCTCTTATGGTCGGTGAAGATCCTACACTTATTACCATAAAGGTAATGTCGTCATATCTTCAATGCAAAAACAACTGCACCTAGTTCGAGATCGTGGGTTGTGTAGTTCTTCTCATGGATCTTGAGTTGTCGAGATGCATACGCAATAACCTTGTCTCGTTGCATGAGAACACAACCAAGACCAAAATTAGAGGCATCGCAGTAAACAACAAAATCGTCGTTTCCGTCGGGAAGGGCGAGTACGGGAGCATTGCATAGCATACGATTGAGGGTTTGAAAGGCTTCTTCTTGTTTGGAATCCCAAATGAAAGGCTTGTCTTTATGGGTTAGAGCGGGTAAGCGGAACGGCGATTTTTGAAAAGTCGGCAATGAATCGACGGTAGTACCCCGCCAATCCAAGGAAGGAACGGATTTCAGATGCATTCTTCGGCGTAATCCAACCCTTGACAGCTTCAATCTTTGCAGGGTCGACGTGAATTCCTTGACTATTAACGATGTGGCCAAGAAATTGTACTTCTTCGAGCCAGAATTCACATTTAGAGAACTTAGAATAAAGATGATTACCTTGGAGAAGTTTGAGGACCAAACAGAGATGGCGCGCGTGTTCGTTTCTCGACTTCGAGTAGATAAGGATGTAATCGACAAACACAATGACGAAACGATCTAAGAAAGCCTTGCACACACGGTTCATCAAATCCATGAAGACCGCGGGTTCATTGGTAAGACCTAAAGGCATGACCACGAATTCGAAATGGCCATAATGAGTACAAAAGGCGGTTTTCGGAATATCTTCTTCCAATACGCATAACTGATGATAGCCGGAACGTAAATCGATCTTATGAAAACAAGTAGCACCTTGAAGCTGATCAAATAAGTCGTCGATTCGGGGAAGAGGGTAGCGGTTCTTTATCGTGAGCTTGTTAAGTTCACGATAATCGATGCACATTCGGAACGTCCCATCTTTCTTTTTCACAAAAAGAATGGGTGCGCCCCATGGTGAAGTGCTCGGCGTATGAAACCTTTATCAAGAAGCTCTTGAAGTTGGCTTGATAGCTCGCGTATTTCGGATGGTACGAGACAATAAGGAGCTTTAGCAACGGGAGTAACACCGGGAATCAAATCGATACGGAATTCAACTTCACGAGTAGGGGGTAAACCAGGTAAATCATAGGGAAAAACTTTAGGAAATTCACAAACAACGGGTACATCTTTCCAGGTTTTCTTTTCTTTCACCAGGTTCACGATGTGGGCTAGGAAGGCAACGCATTGCTTTCGCAGATACTTGCTCGCTTGAGTACATGACATAAGCATCAACTTCTTTGAGTGAGTTTCACCATAAACATGTAGCTGATCACCGTTTGGGAGAGGGAAACGAATCATCTTATCGAAGCATACAACTTCAGCATGATTTTCACGAAGAAAATATGTGCCTACTATGATATCGAAGCTACCTAACTGCATAGGTATGAGATCAATCAAGAATACATGGTTGTTGATATCGAGAGTACAACCACGTAGGACGGAGTTAACGGTAACGGTTCTTCCGGTGGCGACTTCCACATTGAAAGTCTTTGGGAGTTTAGCGCATTTAAGTTTTAAAACCTTTTCGAATTCTAACGATACAAAACAATTATCGGCACCAGAAGCATAAATACCATTGACAATGAACATACCGTTGACAACATTGTTGTCATTCTGAGCCTGGCGATGATTGAGATTAAAGGCTCGTCCACGCGCAGCCTGTTGTTGTTGCTGAGGCTGTGGTGGTGGCTGCTGCTGAGGCTGAGGCTGCTGTTGCTGCGGCTCTTGTTTGGTGGCTCGGTTAGGGCAGACATTACTGAAATGGTTTGGGTCCCCACATGTGTAGCAAGCACGGGCCTTTGGGGCTGGCGCTTGCTGCTGGTACTGCTGTTGATTAGCCTGAGGAGTGCGAGAGGGAGCTGGTAGAGCTGGTGCTGCAGGAGCTTGAGGAGCTGATTGATGCGGGCCTGAACGGCAACTGACAGTAAAGTGGCCGTAAATGTTGCAGTTGGTGTAGAAGCGATAGTTGCCTCCAACCACATGATGATAAGTGCACTTCGAGCATAAAGGATGGGGACCGGTATACGCACGCTTTACTGGAGGTGCATTTGGAGCGGCAGACTGGAGTGGTTGAGGGTTTTGCGGTGCGGTAAGGGCAAAGGTCTTGCTCGGGTTTTCTCTTTTGCGACCTCGGCGGCTAGACTTTGACTCTCGAGACTGATTGGTAGGAGCTGCTGATTCGGTATTGGCCTAGTTTGCAACCTTGATGTTCTTAAAATAACCAGCCTGAACCCTTTTATCGTTGATTTATGCGGCTAACTGATAGGTTTCCTCAATGGTGACAGGGCGTGCGGTTTCAACAAAATCAGCGACACAATCGGGTAAAGCACGCAGGTATTTCTTGATGGCTTTCTCGGTCGTGTCCACTTGACCGGGACAGATAATGCTTAATTTCTTGAATCGGGCTGTTAGACCAGCGTTGTCGGGACCGTCTTGTTTGATATCCCAGAACTCATTCTCCAGCTTTTGAACCTCGTGCGGAGGTTAAAACTCTTTCACCATGATTTCTTTGAGTTCATCCCAAGTGAGCTCGTAAGCTTCGTCGTTCCCGCACTTATTGCGCTCCGCTGTCCACCAATCGAGAGCCCTCGACTGGAACACGCCGGTGGCGTTGATAGTGCGCAGAGCTTCGGGGCATCCACTCTGACGGAAGGTAACTTCGATAGAATCGAACCAGTGGAACATAGCACTCGGCACGTCCGTGCCGGTGAAGGAGAGTGGTCCACATGCTTTAAATTGCTTAAAGCTGAAAGAAGTCTTGGGCGGGTCGGCTTTCGAGTCCACAGAAGTGTTGCTGATGACCGCATGGATCTCGCTAATGATTTGCGGAATCACCTTAGCCATTTCCTTGGCTACCATTGAAGCGATGCGCTTATCGGCGTTGCTGCGCAGGAGATTCCTCCTAGTGTGTGATCCCATAGAAGACATCTACATTAAAGGCTTTGATTGGATGAGATTTGATTATGATAGGCTTATGTTCAAAAGTTTATTATTATTATTATTATTATATTATTATTATTATTATTATTATTATTATTATTATTATTATTATTATTATTATAACAATTAGGGCACAAGACACATAGGCACGTATACACGTAAGCACATAAACACATAATCACATAGGAACATAATCACATATTTTGCACGTATTCATCTTCAAACTAAATCAAGCGTAGCGCGTACGAGATGCGATATAATAGCGTAAATAGCGAGTAAGGCTGCGTATGAGACCATACGCGTAGGAGAGTTGAGCGATTAGTTTGGTTGGTGAATTAATTAGCGTTTTAGATTTCGAGAGCTGTGCGAGTTGTGCATATATCGACGGAGCGTAAAAGCGATAAATTGAGAAATCGATTAAGCAAGAAATCGAATAAACATAAAATCCATAAACTTGAACACATAAATAATAAACAAACTCGATGATGCGTAAAATCGATGATTATGGGCTTAAATCAATTGGGAGCGTCCTGGGTTTTGAGACAGTGACTACCCAAAGTGATTCGAAAATTCTCTGAGTTCGGACACACGATTTGGCCTAATAGACAAATGCTCTCGTCGTACAACGGTTAACGGCACTTATCCTTCCAGTTACGTCGTGTTCTGAATCATCGAAATAATCGAGACTTTGGTGAGATTGAAAATCGAGGAGTGGAACTAGTTATTAAGATGCGGGTTTCACCCCTAACTTAGCAACATCATTCCTAGTTATGGTTTCGGGAGTTCCACTAGATAGAAATGGAGATTTTCGTCGAGGTTTGGATATCACTCCTAACTCAACGAAGGTATCTCGTGCGAGAGAATCCGCGGAGTGAATGATCTTATCGAGAGTTCTTGGTTTTCACACCTATTCTCGACTTGATCACCCGTTTTGTGTGATACGAGCGTTCTTCACGTGTGTTGTGGTTGCTTTAGGAAAAGCAATGTTTAAAATTTCGTGTCGAAGGGTTCTAGTCAAGTTCGGGCGAACTTGGCATCAGTCTGATGTCAAGTTCGAGCGAACTTGCTCAATCCCAGCGAACTTGTTTGTTGTTGAGGGGGGACTGACAAGTTGGAGCGAACTTGGTCAAGTCCGGGAAAACTTGATTAAGTTCGGGAGAACTTATATGTTCGTATCAGTTTTCGGCGTTTAATCGATGCGTATCGGTCTGATTTGGTATCCTAACTATAGTCTAAGGCAAACATGGCAATTCTACCTAATTTTCCCTATAGTTATGGCTCTGATACCAATCTGTCACACCCCAACCAATGGCGGAAACATCGGGGCGCGGCACTAGACGAATCAGATTGCTCAAGAGACATCATTACAACTATTAAGCAATAATATCTAAACGTTTAACATCCCATACTATTAAACAATAATATCCTAAATAATCGTTACAATATTCGAACAATCTCTTAAACATAATATTCTATTTGATCTTCCCTAAATTTTATTACATGATTTTCTAAGCGAAATCCTAAACTAAGCATCCATAGCAAATATCCTCAACCTGTCACATATGTTAAAATAAAACGTCAATACAATTAAGTAAAGGTGAGCATATAGGTTTGCGTACACAACAGATATAAAAGCGTTTAGCATACACCGCAAGACATACGTAAGAGTTGTGAACTATGTAACTACTAGATTCAAGTAAACCAACAAACCGCGATTGATCGAGGCATGCAAACAAGTGTTCACATCCTAAAGAGAAAAATAAATGAGAAATGAAAATGCGAGCCTTAACAACCCCGGTCCTCCGGGTGGCGGGTCAACCTCTAGTATACTATCATGTTAAGGGTGGCGTACGAACAATCAAGTAATACATACAATTCAGCAGATTTCACGTATAGTCATGTATAGCGGATAGCGAATAAGCGTTTGAATTGTGTGATGTGATTTGATATAAGAAACATATGTGACACCCAAAAGTGCGTTTAAGCGTAAAGGGGTTCAAGTATACTCACAGTTGGTGCGTTTCGGGAGAGATGAGAGATCTGAAATGAGTTACGGAGAGCGCTGGATCAGCCTGTAAGCGAACAGAAGTGCATCAGTCTTCCGAGTTGCTGAAACGGTTAACGGTTGAGAGAACAATAGACAAGTTCGGGCGAACTTGTACCTTTGGGTACAAGTCCGGGCGAACTTGACTGACTGAACTTACTGGAGGTACAAGTTCGGGCGAACATGTCTGATTTCCTGAGGAATAAGACAAGTCCGGGCGAACTTGCCCTCGTTGCTGAAGAGGGATACAAGTTCGGACTTGTCTGATTTCTTTAGAATCAGTACAAGTTCGGCGAACTGTGTAAATCTGATGAGATTGATCAAGTTTGGGCGAACTTGGTCACCAATCTGGTGACAAGTTCGGGTGAACATGATGCTTTCCGAGCGAACTTGACTGTTTTGGCATCCAAATCGTGTGTTTTCGCGTCGTTTGCTGAGGAAATCGAGTGTCCATCCCTCCAACCTTAGGCTACTGAGCAAAACCCCAAGGCTGAAGAGGTCTTTTGGAGCGAGTTTTAGCCATTTTATAGAAACTCGGACCAATCCGGGCGAACTTGAAGGTTCGAACGGTTTAGTCCAGTTTGTGCAAAGTGACCTCTTCGTCCTTGAGCTTCCGGATCTGAGATCTAGCTTGACAACGCCTCGTTCCACTTCAAAGTGAACGAAACATACGTCGTTTAGTCCGAATATTGTGTAAAAATCGATGTTTGAAAGGTTTTACTTAGATCTAAACATAGATCTTAGTGAAAAACAGAAGTTTTACATAAAAAGATGAAGATTTTCGTAAACAGAGAAGTTTTGATGAAATCGAAGGTAAAACCTTGTGCAAAATCGTTGTAAAACGTTGTTGTAGCTTGAAAACGGGTTGAATCTTACTTAGAATACAAAAGGTTTCGGTTTTGGGGAGCTCCGGGCGAACTTGCAGCAAGTTCAAATGAGAAAAGGAGCTGGGTATTTATAGGTGGAATGAGAAAGTGGGCTGAAAACATAAAGTTCGGGCGAACTTGCTTGTTTCTTGCTCTTTGAGACAAGTCCAGGTGGACTTGTTAGATTCTGAAGAATTATGAAGGCTCAGACAAGATCGGGCGAACTTGTGATGCACAAGTTCGGCCGAACTTGACCTAGGGGCCAAGTTTTGTTCGATTATTTCGTGTTAAGAGTTCGTTTGGCGATTCGGTTCGTATTAGATAGTTATATTAAGCGTTTTAGCGAAGCGTTAAGCGTTATATTACCATTGTTTGAGAGAGAGCGAGTTGCGTGAGCGTGCGAGCGTTTTAGCGATATTAAACCATAACATAAATAAACATAACACATATAAAACATAATTCCACATAAATAACTGCGTTTTGCGATGCGATGAGATAAGCGATGTGATGGCACAAGTGTTTATTAAACAATAAAACACTCTGCTTGTATAGTAGCATAATTACTTGTGATTGCGTTGAGTTAGCGATTAAAATGCGATATAGATGTGACAAAATGTAATTCCATTAACATAAACTTTTCATAAATCAAATCTTAGAATAGATACAACGGAAATACACATAATTTAATAACAAGGAAATTTGGAGTTGTTACAAACCCGGTTCTCCATGGAAGAAGCAAACATATAAAATTCCGGTTTCATTACATTTGGTAATGTGTTGATCGTGAAGATATCGTGG
Organism: Scalesia atractyloides; assembly: GCA_947069175.1. Lineage (NCBI taxonomy): Eukaryota > Viridiplantae > Streptophyta > Magnoliopsida > Asterales > Asteraceae > Scalesia > Scalesia atractyloides. The sequence goes on along the minus strand of CAMTDV010000021.1, from coordinate 21,589,319 downwards.
TTGAGCATGTAAGTGGCATCGATCAAAAGGCGGATATTTTAACGAAGGCTCTTGGGAAGATCAAGTTCAAGGAGATGACTGAAAAGCTTGGAGTTGATGACTTATCAGATACGAGTTCGAAATTCCGGGGGTGATTGTTGGAATTTCGAATTAAAAGAGATTCCTTTGCGTGCAAGGCGGGGAACCATGGAGTGGATAATTATTAGATTATTCAAACGTGTTTAGGTTTAATTATTTAGTGATAATGATTATGTCTAATATAATAGGTTTATTAGCAATCCTAGTTATAATCTAATAGGAGTGTTTAGATTATAAATACCATGCTTTGGGTATTAGTGATTGTAATTCAAGTTTTGTGTAAGTTTCTTGAATATTAATAAACGTTTGGGTGTTAGCCAAATACTTTGTTTCCGTTTCAAATTCCGTTCGATACCAATTCGACTTGAAGATCATCATTAATCCTAATTACCATTAATCAAGATGTTTCTATTCTGTGTCACAATATATGGTAATCCTAATTACCATTAATCAAGATGTTTCTATTCTTTGTGTCATAATATATGGTAAACAAATTGATAATAAACTTTCATGTCAATTTATACTAGTTGTAAGTGCAATGTTTATCTTACTCATAAAAGTGGCAATATTTTTGAATAGGTGTTTGATAAGATTTCAAATTTGTGAACTAAATAACTTAGCTTAGGATTTACAAAATGTCATGATTATAAAAGAAAATCTTGAAATTCGGGAAAACTGAGTTGATGAATCACAAATGAAAGATTTTTAATGCAGAAGGAGTTTGATTAAAAATATTTCATAGAATAAGTGTTTGATCAAATCTGTTTAGGTAAACGATACCCAATTTTATTATAAATTGCATATTTCAGTTGTGGATGGGATAGGCAGATAACTCAACAACATCTAGTAGATACTTTCATACCACATTTCAGAAAATGTGTACAACAAGGGCAAGCCACTGGGATGGAAGAAAAAGTACATCAGATGGTAAACTTCTATGAGTCGGTTCAACCTAAGGCTGAGAACTTGTAACGATTCGAGTTTTCTAAGAGTGTTAGCCGGAAAAACCAGTTGGTTGCCAGAGATGTAGAAGATGGGAGGACTGAATTGATTAATTAGAATGATATGCTATTTTTTCCTTTATTTTTTAAGTAAAAAAACAAAAATACCCTGGTGAACTAACGGCTGGTTTAATTGAATCAAATTAACAACGTCAGCAATTCAAAAGGGGGGCGTGCAGCTTTTTGCCCGTTTCCTGCCACTTGTTTGTATTTTATTTGTTATACTCCCGTTAGAATTAATCCCTAAAGTTTTTCTTACCCATTCTCTCACTTCTATCGTAATCTACTTCCGGAAGGTGTTCCTTGAATGTTGTATTGTTCTTCTTCTTCTTCTTCTTCTTTCAAAAGCTGAAGACTTTATCAAATATTTAAGCTAAGTTCATCGATTTGCAGAGAATGTCATATATTATGGTCACCTTGAGTAATATTCTTCGAAACTGCATTCCTCGTGCTGTATCCACTCACGCTAAACAAACCCATGTGCAAATACTCATTCACGGATTGAGTCACGATGTCACCCTTCAAACAGATCTTTTACTAGCTTATTCTAGAGGCATTCTTTTGAATGCCCGCAGGTGTTCGATAGAATGCCTGAACGAAACATGCACTCTTGGAACATCATGATTTCAGCCTACGTTCAGAACTCAATGTACCATGATGCTCTTAGTGTCTTTCATGAGTTCTTGGACTCGGGTATGAAGCCGGACCACTACTCGTTGCCTCCTTTACTCAAAGCCTGTGCAGGAATTGGTGATATTTCACTTGGTGTAATGTCGCATGGTATGGTAGTTAAACTTGGTTTTGAAAATCATGTTGTGGTGGGAAGCTCGGTTCTGGATTTTTATTCAAGTGTGGGAACTTAAACGATGCAAGAGCGGTTTTCGAGGGGTTGTTATGGAAAGATTCAGTTGCGTGGAATACGATGATTTCCGGGCTCGCAAAGGGTGGTTTGCATATGGAGGCTTTGAGTTGTTTTAGAAACATGCTTGGAAACAAAGCTAAGATTGACGCGATGACAATCCCGACGCTTCTAAGCGTTTGTGGGAAGCTCGGAGATATTACAAAAGGGAAAGAAATTCATGGGCAGGTGTTAAAGAACACAGTATTGTATAACGGTACCGCCATCAGTAACTCGCTTATCGACTTGTATTCAAAATGTGGGTGCTTGTGTGACGCCGAAAAGATCTTTTGTAGCATGAAAAAACTCAACTTGGTGACATGGACGACAATGATATCCTGCTACGGAGTCCAGGGTAAGGGTGATAAAGCGTTAAACTTGTTCGAGAAAATGAAAGATTCGGGATTCAAACCAAATAGTGTCACACTCACTGCAATCCTAGCTAGTTGTAGCCACTCGGGTCTTATCAATCAAGGTAAAGAGATTTTCAACTCAATAAGATCATCATACGGTTTTGAACCTAGTGCGGAGCATTACGCTTGTTTGATGGATCTTTTGAGTCGTTTTGGATGCTTTGAAGACGCGTTAGCGTTGATAAACCGTATGAAAAGGGTCAAAATGGTCCCGTCGGCTAGCGTATGGGGTGCGCTTCTTGCTGGTTCGTTGGTGCATAGAAATGTTGAGACAGGTGAGATGGCGGCCCGTCATCTCTTTGAAATGGAACCTGAAAACGCTAGTAATTATATTGCGTTGTGTAGCATATATGATTCTCGAGGCATGTGGAAGGATGCCTCTTGGGTTAGATTGAAAATTAAAAGGTTGAGGTTGGATAAAACTCCAGGTTGTAGTTGGGTTTCGATCGGTGGAGAAGTTCACACTTTTTATCAAGGAAACTCGAGTTTTTCTTATGATCAAAAGACTCTTGAAACGCTTGAATGGATTATCAGAACTCCCCTTTTGGTTCATTCAGAATTACAGTCATCTTTGTTACTCTAAATTAATCAGCTCATATCATTTATAACTAAAAATTTGTTCGAGTGACCTCATAAGTCAAACTAGGTCATGTTATCTCAAACTGCAAGATCTTAATCCGTTACATGGTCTTTCATGTCTTAGTTGGCAGTCACGCCAAGTATGCGCGTCTATTTAGCTGAGCTATCTGGATTTGATAGCATTTGCAAAGGTACCAAAATGGAATTTAGAGGGAAATAGAATAAAAAAAATTCCAGTTTTCGCTTGATTTTTTAGCACTTTCATATCCAGTTTCGTTTAATGTTTTCAGGTATAACATGGTGCCTTGAATATGTGCGAAAACATAAACTGGGATTCGATGGCTGTCATCGTATTGTTGTTTGTTACCATGCACCAAAAAAATAGAAGAAAATATGTACAATCCCTGAAGGGTTGACACTTGTGACAGTCACTAACAGGTAATTGCTGACAATACTTAAGCATTTTCAGCATATCAGTGCATGAAGTTAGAACCAATATGATCGGTTGATTAGTAAAGTTGGAGGCTCTTTAACAGGGGTTATGTCTAGCGCGTGAACCTTGTAAGGGTATTATGGTCATTTTACATACAACATATTCTAACGTTGGTGTGGGAAGGGGGTTGGTTAAAACTTTATTAAGTTTTAAACATTTATAAGCCTACTATTTGAGCTCGAGCTCGGCTCGCGAATAAAACCCAAAGCTCGAGCTTGGCTCGAGCTATTTTGGAAACAACCTCAAACAAGCTAAAAGCTCGGCTTGAGCCCCCGGCTCACCAATGTTATCATCATTATTATTATTATATTATATAAAAAGCTAAAATTTTGTTTGGGCTCGCTAAGTAAAACAAGCTCTAATTAAGGTTAGAGCTCAGGCTAGTTAAGGCTCGGCTCGTTCGAGCGTTTAATCGAGCCGATCACGAGCTCTCGAGCCTCTGGGTTTCTTTACACCCCTAAGTCTTAACAACCTGGGCACATTGTTATACGTTTAAAGAGTGTATGCTTTTAATACCTAAGGTAATATGCAAGTAAAGGTCCAATAGTTACTTACCCATGTCTTCTATTTTCTTCTTCCTTTTTAATAAAACATGTAATATTCTTTTTTCAAGAAAGGTTATTAAGTCAACTATGTTATAGCTATCTTGATGAGGGCTGTGAGTTATCATAACGTTTATTTTCTATTTCTTGTTGTCAAGGCTTATTTTGATTCTCTCTTTGACCACATGTTAAATATTTCAATTCCTGTATATTTCATTTACTTGATAATATATAGAAATGATATTCTAATTACTAAAAACCAAGCATCCTTTACTTGCATGATGTTAGTTGTATAATTCTTTTGTAACTGAGAAACTTTCATTTTTCTTTCTGAGACGATTAAATACAAAACAACTTTGTATATGTTGTAATTGTGTATCTTTTGCTCATTTAGGTCGGAGGTGTGTTGTTTTGTTGGTCTCTTCCCCTTTGGGTCGTAGACGTGTGTTAATGAAGTATACTTTTCAAAAAAAAAAAACACAAAACAAATGTTATTCTGTTAATAAATTTCAAAATCCATATTTTAGTTTTTTTTTTAGAACGACAACTCAAATACTCTCTAATTCTACTATACTAAAGTACATTTTTATCCACTAAGGGAAATGAAATAATGCTCTCACCGCTTGAAAGACAAAGCCTTATCTAACATCTCCGTAGCACTACACCGAAGGCACTTTGGTACACATTTTAGAAATTGTTAACTTCATTATCATTAAATGTAAAGTGTGTCCTATTTTAAATTATATTATTATTATTCTTTTCTATTAAACACAAAGCTTTTGTATGTGATAAATATAACTGCTATGTGAATAGTGAAATCAATGTTTCAACAATAAAATGTCTCATTAGTGATTCATGTAATGAAGATAAGGTCATGATTTGGACGATGTTAGACTATCAAGAAAATTGCATTTATCTCCACATATATTTAAGACATTAATTGTTAAACGGGTGACCAACAATGAACGTGTGTGTTTCTCCATAGTCGAACAATAACACCACCATCGAATAATAACACCTCCATCACATCAAGCAAATAATGAAACCTAATAGGAAATTTGTCTATGTGTATGTCTTTAGAGGTGTTGCGAGATTAGTACCTGTCAGATGATAGGAGTAGTTGGTGACCAACGTTGATTCTTAGACTATGCGTAGTGGGTTAATTAAAAAGGACAAAAACAACAGTCACAGCACCGCCACATGGCGGTGGGGTTTTTACTTACAAACCCTTTCACAAGGTTGTATCGGTTAACTAAAAATTTAAATAAAAGAAAAATACACAGAAGAGTTAATTACTGTTTTCGTACCTGTGGTTTGTCAAAAATCACTATTTCAGTCATTAGTTTAAAAATTGCGATTTCAGTCCCTGTGGTTTCACTTTCGTAGCAATTTCAGTCCACCAACTTAACTCCATCCATGTATTCTGTTAACTTTGGGTGAAATTACCAAATTGCCCCTATGGTTTAATTAAAAAAACACTGGTTACAAGTTTCGAATCTGTGACCTTTGCTTTGAAATGTGATTGTTAAACCAATAGGCCATGTATCAAGATTGTGAATGAATTCAAATTGTTTTTCTTATAACATAGCCTATTCATCATCTTCCCCAAACTTTCATCTTTATCAATGGCAGAAGCCACCATTAACAACCCAACATCTTCAATTGAATCGCAGGAGAAGATGATTATTGCAGCATAACAAATTCAATTGAATCGCCGGAAAAGATGACTGGGGCCGCCGGAGATGAGGTGTGGTGGTGTGTGGCGGAGGTGTGGCATTGTGGCGTGTGGCGGAGGTGTAGTGGTGTGTGACGAGGATGGTGGTGGTGTTAGGCAGAGGTGGTTGTGCGGTGGTGTGTGACGAGGATGGTGGTGGTGTATGGCGGAGGTGGTTTAGGGTTAATTGTGACTTCTCATTGATAAAGATGAAAGGTTTGGGGAAGATGATGATGAATAGGCTATGTTATAAGGAAATCAATTTGAATTCATTCACAACCTTGATACATGGCCTCTTGGTTTAACAATCACATTTCAAAGCAAAGGTCATAGGTTCGAAACCTGTGACCAACTTTTTTTTAATTAAACCTTAGGGGTAATTTAGTAATTCACCCCAAAATTAACAGAATAAATGGATGGAGTTAAGTTGGTGGACTGAAATGGTTACGAAAGTGAAACCACAGGGACTGAAATCGCAATTTTTAAACTAATGGACTGGAATAGTGATTTTTGACAAACCACAGGGACGAAAAAGTAATTAACTCAATACAGAAAGTTGGTGAGTTACAATGATGGACCTCATCTCCCCTTCAACATTCATGCCCGTTAAGGGCATGGCGAAAGGGGCTTTGGCTCCCACGTTTTGAAGCCGGAGCTTTGGTGTTTGACGTCAGGTATAGGAAGGGCCTTAACACCCACAACGTCCACTCTTATGCATATTAATCAAACTAGTTTTTTTTAACGGCCTACGAATAAAAGTACGGCTACCCGGGGTAATCAAAAGGCAAAAGACGACTTCGTACACACGTGATCGCAGACAGAGTCATGTAGCTCAAGCCCAACATCCCCATTTCCGGGGAACACCCGCCACACGAAGGCCCAGTGCGATAAAACTCACCTCAACCCCTAATCTCCACTTCCCCTCCAATACCAATTGATCTATAACTCATTGGCATTAATCAAACTAGAATATGCACAATTTAAGTTATAAATAACACTATTTTGATTTTGATTTCATAATAACTAAAAGTTTCATGGCGTAGTGTTAGATATTTTAGTGTAATCTGGATTGACTTGGTGATCATAGCAAATAATAACACACATCAAACAAGTTAGGAGGTGCGGGAGTGCACGCTTGTTTAAGTTGTTATAATTCAAAGTGTACGTGTGGAGCCCGTATTCTACGGGGATTCCAAGGGGGCAGCGCCCCTGGGAGCAGGGTCCAAGGGGCGGCAGCCCCTGGCTGGGGCCGAGCTGATATATTTTTATTTTAATTAAATTGCTTTACTAAAATTGCATCAGAAAATAAATTTTCCTGGAAAATAACATATTTCCGTAACTTCAAAAATTGGGAGTTTTAGAAGGCAGTTATGTCTTAATTATGAAATAACTGGCTGATGGCAGTTGATCACCCCTAACCCCAAATTTCGTAGACATTTTTTTATCACAACTTCTTCTGGTTCAGACAAATTACATACACACATACACTGGTTCATTTTCTCGTAGATCAGAGTTGTATTCGATTGAATTATTCGTGAGAACCACCGAAATAATTTGATCTGAGAGTGATTACACGCCTCTCTAATCATCTGGTTTATTACAACTTCCCCAATACGTACCTCACGCTGCTTTGAGCATGAAATTTGTTATATTAAAAACTTATTTGAAATTATATAATAATTTAGAAAAATGGTTGTTATTAGTATGCTCGCATTTGTAAATGATTAACTAAGGTCGTAGTCCCCCGCGCATTGCGCATGGACGTGTGGTTGGAATTCAGAACATATCGCACACTATGACAACTGATGACTATATTCGTAAAATTAAACAAAATAATATCTAAATTTGTTATGCTATTTGCTTCGTAACTCGGCTTTGAAGATCAAAAAATAAGAAAAGGTAAAAGAATACAGTAAATAACAAAGGTAAATGAAAAAGAAAATGATAGGAACTCGATCAATTTCAGGTGCACTCGTTATAGCAAAGTAAAAGAAAAGTTCAAAAATTTGTCCAAAAGAGTATCGGCGCATTCATTAAAAAAACTAAACTAAAAAATATACGAATTTCTAACACCACATTAGCATAAGTACACTATTCTACTACCAATGTTTGGGGGTAGCAGGGGCGTAAGACAATGCTAACCGAAAGCAAGGACTAAAACCATGAAAAAGTGTAAAACAAAAACACGAATTTCTAAAATCAAGTGACTCACATGACCTAAAATGTAGACGCCGTTGAATTTATACCAACTTTATTAAAGTTTCGGAGTTGTACATTAACTTTATTAAAATTTAGGGGTAGAAAAAGTAATTTGGTTAAAGTAAAAGAAAAGGAATGCAATGATTAAATTACATGGGATACAAATGAAAGTTTACATTAAATGATGAAATAGACTAAATGACGAAAAATACACTATTTATCTTCTTTTCTTTTATATATAACAACCACCTTACCTAGTATAATTTCATTCATAGTCAAGTTATTGATAGCGGAGTAAATCGCCATTTTAGTCCCTGGGTTTTGTCCTAAATTGTCATTTTAGTTCAAATAGTTTTTTTTTCTTCTATGGGTCCCTGAGTTTTCCATTATTTTGCCATTTTGATCATATTATATAACTCCGTCTAAAAAACCCAGTTTTAACCAGGGGTATTTTTGGTATTTTCATTATAAACTTTTCAACTTGCCAATTTCGTCCAAAACTCAATTTACATTTAAAAAAAACATGTTATAAAACACACACACATATCCTCTCTCACGTACACACACCAATCATCTCTTTATCACAGCCACCACTGCCTGCCACCATCATCACTACCACCCTCCTCCTCCAGTCAACACCCAAACTCATTCACCACCACCCTCCTCCTCCAATCAACACCCAAACTCATTCAAGGATATATAATACTGATATATTTATAAAGAATGAAATAGAACTTATCTCTTTCTCATCCTATCTCTCTCTAACTCCTCTACCATAAGCTGCCGCCACCACCACCACCACACACTATCACCAACCACCAGCAGCCGCCGCTACCACCTCCATCACCGTAATCAGCAACCACCTCCACCCGTCATGTCTTCTTCATCGTCATCGAGCGTTTTTAGATCTGCAAAGAATCTGGTGGTCATTGATGAACGAAGCTAGAGAGGGGGAGATGAAGATTTATGCGATTAACACATCAGATCTGATGTTAGAGATGGTGGTCGATGGTGACAGTCACAGGTGGTAGTGCGATGAAGATACCCTAGTTAAACTGGCTTTTAGACGGACTTAGATAATATGATCAAAATGGTAAAATAATGAAAACTCAGGACCCATAGGAGAAAAAAAAACTTTTGGACTAAAATGACAATTTAGGAAAACTCAGGACTAAAATGACAATTACTCTTGATAGTGACCGAAAGGGTTGGATGTAGACAAGCCAAGGTTCTTCCAATGACACTCGCAGCTTCAAAATCCCATAAAATTATAGATAATATTTTTTTATTATTATAATTATAAATATATTAAAAATCAAATGAATTGAACAGTGTTTTAAATATAAAAAAAGAATAGTGCCAGGCAGCTGGCCTGGCACTCTCCTATTGGACCAGCCGTTTAACTTGGCACTCTCTCATTGGACCAGTCGTTTATTATTTGTTTACGCTGTAAAATTACGAGGTTTTCCCCTGGAATAGTGCCAGGCAGCTAGCTTGGCATTCCCCCATTGGAACAACCGTTTATTATTTGTTTACGCTGTTAATTACGAGTTTGCCCCCACTTTAAAATTACCATGTTGCCCCCTGCTCAAAATAAAATTACGCTTTTGGCCCCAGCCAAAAATTACGAGTTTGCTGATGACCCTATTGGACCAGCCGTTTGACCTGGCACTCTCCCATAGGACCAGCCGTTTATTATTTGTTTACGCTGTAAAATTACGAGTTTGCCCCCGGAATAGTGTCAGGCAGCTGGCCTAGCACTCCCCCGTTGGACCAACCGTTTATTATTTGTTTACGCTGTAAAATTACGGGTTTGTCCCCACTTTAAAAGTACGATGTTGCCCCTGCTCAAATAAAATTACGCTTCTGGCCCCAGCCAAAAATTACGATTTTGCCCATGACTCGAGATTACAATTTCGCCCTCAGCTCAAAATTACGTTTCACCACTGTTCAAATGAAAAAAATATGCTCTCGCCCCCACCTTAAAATTACGATTCTTCCCCGCTTAAAAAAATTATGATTTGGGCCTTAGTTAAAAATAATGTTTTTGCCCATGTTCAAAATAAAATTACGTTTTTAGCTCCAACTCAAAATTACGATTATGCCCTCGGTTCAAAATAAAAATATTGTTTTGCCTCCGGCCTAAAATTACGGTTGTGCCTTCCTGGTTTCAATTTCCAGTATTGGCATCACTTTAGTTTTTGGCAAATTACGATTTTACACAAGTGAAAAAATATAACTTTCCATTAGTTAAAAATTACAGTATTGTCATTGTTTTAGTTTTTTTAGCAAAACTATAAAAGTGTTATGTATTGGTTTACTCGATTTAATTGTTTTCCGTGTCAATGAGCTGCCTAACACTCGCTCATTATTCGGCTATCGCCCCGCAACGCGGACGACACATCTAACTAGTTAGAAAAAAAAACTAAGAAGGTGTTTTTGTTTTAATTAAAAAAAACTAAAAAAGTGTTTTTGTTTTAATTAAAAAAACTAAAAAAGTGTTTTTTTTAAGATGGATAGGTGGGTACCTGTTGCAATATAAAAGAGTCATTCACTACAAAAAGTGTTGATTCATATTTATTTTGACTACTTTTTCCTATTTATCATATTCTATTCATTTTTATTCGACCTTCCCGGAGTTCATTCTCCGGGCAACTCCGTTTAACCGGTGGATTCCTTCCAACTTACTTCTTTTATGTTCTCGTTGGAAATCATATAAAGACAATTCCTATTTGATATAGCTATTTGTGCAAGTATTTTACGATAAGAAGCAATTGTCTCTTGTACAGATCATTTATGAATCTACTATAACTATAGCATACCCCCCTTTCGCGAATTGCTGCATTTATTCGAGTGATCCACAAACGACGAAAATTGATTTTTTGCCTATCCCTATCCCGATGAGCCGAAACCAAAGCTCTTATTTTTTGTTGAGTAATAGTTCGAGTAAGTCTTGAATGAGCCCCCCGAAAGCTTGATGCAAATAAACGAATTTTTGTTCTACGTCTCCGAGCGATATATCCCCGTCTAATTCTGGTCATTAAATAAATGAAACTTTAATGAATAACTAATAGATTTCCTTTCTTTCAGTTATTCTTTTGCCCCTTTCCTAGTATAGGAATAACAAAACGGATTTTTCCAATGTATAAACTAATAATTCCAATGGCTTTGGCTACTATAACCTTCCCAATCACAATTTTTCTTTTTTCGAGGCATTTCACCTCGAAATACGAAATTGTACTATACTAGGTATTAAAAAAGAAAAGTAATGATAAAGAAAAATTCCATCGTTTCTATGGTTACTTCTTAAACGGTGAGGTCTTCTCTATACACCGGAGCCTTTACTTCATTCAATCAATGTTATTGCTAACTTGTATAGTTCACATTCTTCGGCTCTACCCATGAATTATCCAGTAATAGGTCTTTCACAATGAGCTCTACCTATACAGTAACGGTATTTAATTATGAAGATTGGCTGGTAGCTGACCCTGTTAGTCCGTTCTTGCAAGAGGGGTTTATTTTAACTAAGATTTCCTCCGCTTAATGGATAACCATTTGCTACCAATGGAGAATTGCTTCTCATCTTGAATTGAGGTGAGTGGATTTACACCATCAGAAACCATAAATTTCATACACAATAAAAGGGATATCATCGATTTTTAGATAGGAAATGTAGTTCGTTTTTCCGGTCTATCCTATTTGATCAGCGATATTTGAACATTGTTCTCTTTCCTTTGTTCTAGTTCATGATCTGAACGAGTCCCACATACACCCTAGTACATGTTCCTCGACGCTGAGGGCATCCCCGAAGCGCGGGGGATTTTGTGACATTTCTAATTGGTTGTCTTGTATTTCTTATAAGTTGTTTAATCGTTGGCATGTTGAATCATATACATAATGGGCTGGTTTAGATCGATCCTAACCGGATGATTATGAATTACTTTTATTCAATAGAATATAGAATAATAAATAAAAGTCATAGAATATTAATATTAAACTCGGCAGGGTGAATTTCAGAATTGACGTGAAATCTAGGCTATTGTCATTCAACCGCTACAAGATCAACAATTCCATAAGCTTGGGCCTCTGTTGCTGACATAAAAACATCTCTTTCCATGTCTTCGGATACAACCCATACGGGTTTGCCCGTTCTTTGTACATAAACCCTTGTCAGGGTTTCACGTAGTTTCAGCAGTTCTCCCACTTCCAGGATGAATTCTCCCGTTGCTACTTCAGAAAAAGAACCAGCAGGTTGATGGATCATTACCCTGATAATATAAGATAATAAAAGGATTCTCTATTTTTCATGGAAGATACAAAGAAAGATAAAAGAAAAAAAGATAGAATCGAACAACCGTACGGGCATTATGCATTGCATACGGCTCTACAATAAAATCGACCCTTACCTTCCATAAAATAAAGAAAAAAATAGGATCGATCAGACCCCGATCGGTAAATGATCAACTTACCACCCTTCCTTTCGGAGGAATTCAAAATACTATGATGGCTCCGTTGCTTTATATATTGATTATATTTTTTTGTCTGTTATTTGTCTGTCATTCAGCAATCCCAAAGTGGCTTTTTTATTTGATCAAATAAACTAAGGAAAAAAGAATTTTTTTTTTCGCTCTATAATATTGTTAAGAGACCTCTGGTGTGAAAAAAGTTTGTGACGCTGAACTGGACTTTCAAGAATAAAATAGGAAATACCTTTTTATCATATTACTCTCTCGATACATAATCTGATGTTTTGAAAACAAAATTTTTTATATCAAATTCAAAGTGCCATGCTATTATTACTTAATATTCATATTTCATATGGCGAAGGCATAGTCTTCTTTTTTCTCTCAAATAAAAGCCTCATTGGCGCCAAGCGTGAGGGAATGCTAGATGTTTGATAATTTCTCCTCCGACCAGGATAAAAGATCCCATTGAAGCGGCTGATCCCATGCATATTGTATGTACATCTGGTTGCACAAATTGCATAGTATCATAAAGAGCCACTCCCGGTATTACCCATCCGCCAGGAGAGTTTATAAACAAATACAGATCTTGGGTATCATCCTCGATACTGAGATATACCATAAGACCAATCAGTTGATTTGAGATCTCACTATCAACCTCTTGACCTAAAAAAAGTAATCTTTCTCGATAAAGTCGGTTGAAGGGTCAAATTGTATCCCTTCGGAACCGTACAGGCGCCTTTTGACGCATACGGTTCAAAAAAAAAAAAGAATCAATGTGTAGATTCCAATACTTTTTCTTTTTTCATAGCAAGTTCCTTCTAACTTATAATAATAATAGGATTTTCTTTAATTTTTCACTAAATACGAGTTTGTCTTCCTTTCCTTATAACGTATAATAAAAAAAAGAATTCATTAAACTTATCCAATTTACTTCTCATTGATGGATTGTTTCATCGAGATCCAATCCAAATCACGATGTCATTTTCTTGTTCTTAAATAGGCCTCTTTAATCTTTTTAGGTTTATGCTCTACTCCGGGTAAAGATCCGCCCGATTTTGATTTGCACATATAGTACAAATGCTCCCATTACCACTTCTTTTTGTTATCCCTTCAGAGTTTGAAAAAACTTCTACTTATAAAAAAAAGATTTCTTTAAAAATAGGAATCCTTTATGATATAAAATAGATATATTACCACTTGGTTTTTTTAAACGGAGCCTGGATACTTCAATGTAGTAGTCCAACTAAGCCAACCATAAATTATTCTAATTGATAATAGTAATTCGAATCCCCCCCCCCCCAAAATGGATCTAATTGCACTTAACGCTCCAAATTTTTTATGATTCAATTAATCTTTCGTGGGCGAAACAGAGGATATCTCGATTGGGGAGAAAATGAGAAAATCCCATATGACCCAATATATCTGACAAGTCGCACTATATGTCAACCCAAGATGGACTATGTTCCTGGATGATAAAGAGGGAATACAAATCACTCATCACAAGAGTTGAAAAACATACGCTTGTTAAATAAATAAAACCAATACAATAACATGATATTATTAATTTAATGGCCACTTGAACTTATTTAGGCAAGTTGTGACATCAAAGTTATCGAGTTACCTTTATTTAAAATTATAATGTTGATTGTCGACAAAACTAATGACATGTAATACCATGTGAGTGAAACTATAAAACATAACTATGAGGCTAGATTTTCCGAATGTAAATATATGGATTGAGTTTCAAAACTGTTTTGATGAAAAGGTGGTTGAATTACTTTTTTATTATTCTTCATTTTTATATTTAAGTAAATATTATTTGCTTGCCAGTTGCAATATAAAAGTCAAAAAATTTGTAATTGATGCATAAGTTGCATATTAAATTTTGATGTGAAAATTACGTAAGTTTTGAAAAATTGTTCTGTATTATTTTTCGTACTAATACACTCATCAAGAATTGAAGATTTATAATTACGACAACTCAACAACTTAAACATGGAGATTGACATGATGATACGACGCTAAAGCTGAAGGGTGTGAGGGTCATTGTTAGAACATGATTTGTCACGTAGGAACATGAATGAAAGGCTACCCCCCACCTTTTGATTGATGGTGGTTGGCATGGATTAAGACATGAGTACCACACTCCTTCATTTGATGACTTTGAGGCAAAAATATTATTAAAAAGATAAAAGGGATAGTGGTTTGGGTCATGACACACCCTTAGGATAGTGGTTTTGGATGATGTATTAGAGGTGGGTGACATGACGTCTACGTAGAGGGTCATAGGATCATGACAACACCCTTTAGCCTAACATCATAATTTTAATCATAGTCACTTTTAGAGTTATACTAAGCTTAATAAAGCATGATAGAAACAAGAATTGTAATTACCATCAAGTTTACCACTACAATTGTCATTTACGTGGAAGAATTTATAGAATAGATATAACATGAACATGTGTAGTTTCTTTTATCTTCTATATTCTATGTAAAGTATAATTTCATAGATTTTTTTATATATAACATCAGATGGTTCGCGAGACTGGCTCGACTAGTAAACTAATAGAGCAACCATTTACATGATAGCATAGTTGGTATGTAAATAAATAAATCATTTTATTAAATGTGTGACACCGTATTTTAAACATCCGTGCGTATATATATAACCATTATACTAAAGTCAACTGTTTTGAGCATATATTTTAAATTTGAAATTACCAAATGATGTATGAAGATGATGAGAGCGATACAAATCATCTGCTTTTCTTGATTATATTAAAGCAACCACGATTTACTAGATCAAGTTGATTAACACGTTAGAGAAAATAATTCAGATGCATTGAACTAAAACTTGATTGGATATGCTAATATATATTACTACTTAAATCATAATTTATAAATAAGTATTAATGTCTCGATCTTTCTAAAGAAAACGTCGTGAGTTTGAGTTGCATACTGACCGTACATTATAAGTATCTGTCCACAAAAAAAATAAAAAAAAAATAAAAATGACAAGAACAACGAAGTATCAAAGTATAAAAGAAAAGGAAAAAAAAAACATATAGAAAAGTTGATATAGATATATATCAAGAAAAAAGATGTATTTCTTTTGGGTTGCTTGTAAATGTAAAGAATTATCTTAAAAACTGTTATCGTATGTTAAAACTTCAACGTATTTTTGAGCTTCTAATTCAACTTCATTATCACCATATATATTTTATGTAAAAATACGATTTAAGAGGTTACTAGGATTTAAGAGGTTACAAGTGATATTTGTGATAAATTTTTTGTGTTATGGTTATTAATTTAAAAGAATGAGTAATAAGTATTAATTTGATATATTAGAAAAGAATTATTAAATGTAAATTTTTTTTATCAGTGTTAAATTTTACATAATAAACATTAAATATAAACTTTTAAAATCAGAGTTTGAGTGGTATGGGAGAAACTTAGTGTTCTCAAGGACCCAAGTTCAGTTCATGTTCTCCCAATTATTGTTTGCGGCACCTGGTGATGATGGAGGACTAGGCAGAGATCGCGAGTTCAATCCTTGAATTGAGCGGGTTTTACCTCATCGCGTTGTCGTGCCTTGGGCGAGTGTTCACGGGCTTTGGCCCTACGTGAGGGTTTTCTCCGGTTCGGAGGCGAGTGTGTCCCGATGTGGTGAATTTTGCCAGTAGCCCATTTGGAGGATTCATTGGCCGTTCAAAAAAATAATAAATATATTTTGCTTTTTCTGAACCGTTAACTTCATGTATAAAGTTACCACATTATCCAAATCAGAGAGTCCGTATTGCCTCACTCTGACCAGACTATGTTGTCTTAATCGGGCTACACTCTTAGTTAAACCACAAAAGTTGGTTTCTTTGCTTGTCAAAAAAAACTAAATGTTCTATAACCTTTTCTACAAAGAATTTAAAATATCTCTCTAAATCACCTAAGAATTCAGATATTCTTTGTTCATATGATTTTAATATCATATCCATGAAAATTTGTAAGTTCCAAAGAAACACATCATTTATTAGAATTTCAATCCCAAACTTCATGAAAACTTTAAACCAAAAACCCCCTAAATATAAAATTGATAGATATATCGTTCACAAGATGATAAATTTGGTGGGACCATGTAAATTGTAACTATAGCATCTAGGGAAGTTGAACACATCATAAACAACTACTAACATTTGTTTATTTTTAGAAGTATATAAACAAACAAACGACCATAGTACTTTGCTCGTATCAACCCCTTTCATGTCCCTATTCATTAAGAGAAGATGAAGTTGGTTTGGTCACCGGAGACAGCTTCAAAAGCATACATAGACACTGTTAAAACTGTAAGTATTTATATAAGTACAAGTCTATAATACATATAACACGTATGATAGTATAGGTAAGAGATCATATACACACATTTGTTTTTGTCAATTTAAGAAAGCGGAAGGTATGATGGTTTTTCTCTCTTTAACTAGTTTCCACCTTGATTTTCAAACGGCTATAACTTTTTCATACGTTAATATGTTTTTAAAAAAATTACACCGTATTAACGAGCATTTCATTCTCTTTAATTCGAGCAGCATATTGTTATAGTATTCTTAAAAATAATTTATATGACTTTAAATACCTATTACGTGATTACGTGATTTCGAATACCTAGTACCCATTACGTGATTTTTAAATACCATTACGTGATTACACATTCAACATAAATCATTACGCATTCATTGTAAACTCGTTACGTGATTACACATTTAATGTAATTTGTTATAACTAATGTTTATATAATTATGCTTATTACGTGATTACACATTCAATAATAAGAACCTGATTATTTATGTTTTATTACTGGTTAAATCTCTAATATATGACATTATGTTGCTATTATAGGTTGGTTTGGCTAATGTTTTGTATATAATTTATCCTTAATACGTGATTATACCTTAATATTAGGTATTCCATAAATATTATGTATTACGTTACCTAATCACCCAGTATAGTTTCACATAAATACTATAATGAAAATCATGTTTTAAATCACGACAAATGCGTATTTAAAATCACGTAGTCATGTAATTTACAACAACTATTGTTACGTAATTACGTAATCACTTTGTGTGGTTTCACATAAAATACTACAATGAAATCAAGTAATCACGTAATAGGTATTCAAAATCACGTAGTCACTTACTAGGTATTCAAAATCACGTAATCACGTAATAGGGTTTCAAAATCCTTAAAAAAATAATGTTAAAATATAGCAATAGACTGCTCGAATTAAAGAGAATGAAATGCTCGTTAATACGGTGTAATTTTTATAAAAAAAATATAAGTATGAAAAAGTTATAGCCATTTGAAAATCAAGGGGAAAGTGGGTTTATGAGTTAACAATATCGGATTTTCCTATTTTACCCTTTTCCCCACTTGTTCTCTTGTTGTTTGTTATGTGAATTCTATATTTGGGGACCACTTAATCTCAACCATTGATCTTGCAAATCAAGGGTCAAACTTGTCTCCTACACTTCGTACAATTTTTTCCTCTTGTAGAATAACCCTCTCTGATAGTATATGCATCCATTTATTTATTTATTTATTTACCAGAGTGCAAAAAGTTAAAGGAATCCAACCATTGGAGCTAATATCCGCCATGGCGGGTGGGTGAAACCAAGAATGATTGTTGAAGCATGGTTGAGTGGGAGCAATATCACTACAAGCATAGGGTTGGGTATCGCGGCACCCACTTAGGTGCATGTTACGTTTGCATAGTGCAAAACAAACGTTCAAAATGTTGGGTTTCAATGGTGATCATTTAAAGTTTTATTTATCAAAATCCGGTTCAATAAATAATAGTCAATTAATCAAGCGAGTTAATTAATAAAAACGCAAGGGAAAAATAAACAAGTGATCAACCAAAACGAAACCCGGCAGGATCCGGTTACATGCAAATGCGAGTACAGTAATAAAAACATCTAACTACCGATGAGAAAGATATACCTCGGTTAGTGACTAACCGGTCGAGACACCGAGGTTCAACGAACACGTGCAGTGAAACGAACAAAACGGAACGCGGGTGTGACCCGAGTAGCGACGTCTGAGGGACGGCAGCTGGCGGCCGGCAACGGCAGTGACTGGACGGCAGTGCCGGCGGCGGCTCTGGACGGTGGTGGCGGCGGCGACAAGTGGCGGGGCGGCTTTGGACGGCGACGGTTGAGGCCGGTTATGGTTGTGGTGTTTTAGAGATCAAGTTCTTCAACCTTATGAATGCAAGACCCAACTCCATTTAAATAGAAGATCTAGGCTCATGCATGTTTGTCAAGTGGCGGACATGCACAATGCATGTGCGACAAATGGCGTAGGTTTCTTGCATGTATGACAAATGGCCAAGATTCTTGCATGCGCGACAAGTGGCGGTGCAAGCAAGCATGCGCGACAAGTGGCGTAGCGTGGGTGCATGTATGACAAGTGGTGAGATGAGTATACCCGTGTCACCCGGTCCATGTACCCATCTCTAGTTAATAACCGCAACAATAATATAATCCCGCTCATGATCATAAATATAATTATGATCCTTTCGCATATTGTTCGTAATACCAGTTAAGCTAGTTAAGTGGATTTAAGTTCGTTGCCCACGGTGTAACTCTTATGGGTCAAGACCCGGTCGGTAGCGTTGACTTATCGAACCGGACATAAATATCCAACAGCTCCCACTTAGACGGTCTCTGATAAGATCTCAACGCAGACAGCCAGCGGTGCTCTAGCTACACATAGCTGCCCCCAACAGGTCATGACACTTTAAAGTCACTAACCAAGGTATCTTCCTTTTAGCAACAGCTTGCTACCTGAAGACAATAGACTTATGGTAATCATCGTCATTTATCCTTTCTGTAAAAGACATCAATTGAACAATGAGACATGGATCAGATTCAATCTCACATGGCGTTCAATCATTATCGTTCTCGTTCAAGAATCAAAGTGGTCCAATCAAACACACAGTAAGTTTGGGTAAGGCCTTACACTTCAGCAGTTTGAATCAACGAGGGCGCCCAGATGTCTAACTGTTACGTAAATTGTAAGAGTAGAGAATCCATCTTGACTACATACAACTCCCACTGAACTTCAGAACTACTCCTAACCAATGCCTTTATGACTGGCAGTTACGCGACAGCGGTTGACACTGAATCAAAGAATAGCCTTTAGTAAACGACAGTTCTAGTATGTATCTCAGGTTAGAGGATACTAAATGAGTATACCAAAATTAAATACATCTTATGACTAAGATCCATGAAGATGATTTGATGCGAGTTACATCAACGTCATTCATAATGAGGTCTGTGAGTTTGGAAGTCAACTCCTTGAGTCCAAAGTCAGAATAGTCTAATTCAGAGTCGTTCCCACGAGACTGACCGACTATGGATAATTTAGAATACAAGATCATGGATTAAACATATTAAAATCGAACACAGTTGTAAGATTCAAGCTTTGCATTTAACCAGTAAATCAAAGGTAAATTCAAAATGTACAACTGTTTGAATGTTCGTACATCCAAATACTAAATCAAAACAAATAGCTAGCTAATCTAAGACCGATATCATTCCTATGTTGGTCGTGCTTGTCCTGAGTCATTGGTTTAGTGAACCGTCTGCTAGGTTTTGATCTGTGTCTAATTTCTTATTAAGATGTCTCCTTGTTCCAGTATTTCCCATATATAGTGGAACTTTCTTAGAATGTGCTTGGCCCTGTGATGAGATATGAGCTCCTTGGTTTGAGCAATAACTTCTGTGTTATCACATGACACCTCGATTGGTTTTGAATATTCGAAACCACATTAAGGTCGGTGATGAACTCCTTCATCCAAGCAGCTTCTTTTGCAGCATCCGATGCAGCAATATATTCGGATTCAGTGGTTAAATCCGCCACTACACTCTGTTTGGAGCTTTTCCAACAAACAGCTCCTCCATTGAGAGTGAATACGAATCCTGACTGTGAGCAAGCATCACCTCGGTCACTTTGGAAGCTAGCATCAGTGTAACACCTTATAGTGAGCTCTTCTTCCACTCCTCCAATCACCAAGAACATATCTTTGGTTCTTCTCAAGTACCTCAGAATGTTCGACGTCAGGTCTAGTACATAACATAACATACATGATATAACCAATCACTGAAGCATATGGAACTGCTTCCATTTGCTTAATTTCAATGTCCGTTGAAGGAGTTGCGATTTGTTCAACACGGTTCCTTTAGTCATAGGAACACCTCCTTTCTTGGAGTTTTCCATTTTGAAGCGTGTCATCATTTCATCTATGTAAGTACTTTAACTTAGCCCTAGAAGCCGCTTAGATCTATCTCTATAGATCTTGATTCCAGAATGTATGCAGCTTCTCCAAGATCTTTCATTGCGAAGCAAGATCCCAAATAGTGTTTAACCGCATCAAGCATAGGGATGTTGTTTCCAATGATTAGTATATCATCCGCATACAAGATGAGGAATGATATGGTGCTCCCACTAGCCTTTCTGTAAACACAAGGCTCATCTTCATTCTTGACAAAACCAAACTCTTTGATCTTCTGGTCAAAACGAAGATTCCAGCCACGAGATGCTTGCTTGAGTCCATAAATGGACTTATTTAGTTTGCACGCCTTAGTTGGATATTTGGGATCGACAAAACCTTCAGGCTAAACCATGTAGACACCTTTAGAGAGATGTCCATTAAGAAAAGCGGTTTTGACATCCACTTGTCATATTTCGTAATCATAGTACGTAACAATGGAAGGAATATCCTAATTGATTTAATCATAGCAACGGGCGAGAAGGTCTCATCAAAGTCAATACCTTGAGTTTGAGTGAAACCCTTGACAACTAGCCGTGATTTATAGGTGTGGACATTTCCATGCATATCAGTTTTTCTCTTGAAAATCCATTTGCTCCCTACTGCCCGACAATCGGGGGGTAGCTTAACCAAGTCCATACTTGATTGTAATGCATAGATTGCATCTCGACGTTCATGGCTTCTTGCCATTTCCCAGATTCTGTATCTGAGATAGCAGATTTGTAGTTAGCAGGTTCGTCATTAGACTCAGCTACTAATAAACTTCGGGACCATTTAGATGCCAAAGGTATCTATCAGGTTCTTTGCGAATTCTCCTACTTCTGCGAACGTTTGTGTTTATGTCTGATTCATAGGCAACAACTACTTGTTGATCAGACGGTCCGACGTCATTAGCGGTTGTTTATGGTTCTCAAATTTCTTCAAGACCAACAATATTATTTCCAGTTTCTCGATTAAGGAGTTTTTCCTCGAGAAAGTGTCCCTTCGTTTGATGGAAATCACATTTGCATTAGGATGGTAGAAATAATATCCGCCTTTTATAGTATCTGACGAAAACTACTTTTCGCTCTTGAGGATCGGGCTTATCATCAGAATCACTTGTGATGTATGCTTAATATCCCCATACTCTAAGGTATTCCAAATCGGGTTTACGCCCATGCCATATCTCATATGGTGTTTTGTTTGCCTTCTTAGTCGGAGCTGAACTGACAATGCGGGCAACGATCATAAGAGCATGACTTCAAAATAAGTGAGGCAAGTTAATTCTACACATCATCGATCAAACAATATTAAGTAGGGTTCGATTTCTTCTTTCACTCACGCCATTAAGTTGGGGTGTGGTTGGTGGAGTGGGTTGTGAAACTATTCCATGTTCCTTTAGATGATCGAGAAATTTCAAGCTAAGGTATTCACCAACTCGATCTGATCGAAGTACTTTTATCTTTCTAGCAAGCTGGTTTACTACTTCGTTTCGAAATTCTTTGAACTTTCAAAAGTTTGGTGCTTATGCTTCATAAGATAGACATAAGCATATCGACTATAATCGTCGATAAAAGTAACAAGTATCCTTCATGGTTTCTAGTCGTGGTTCTGCAAGGGCCACATACATCAGTGTGAATGAGTACTAGAAGACCATTGGCCCGTTCACCAACACGGTGAAGGGTGCTTTGTGAGTTGGCCAGCTAAGCAAGATTCGCAATCATCAATGGAGTCATGTCTAGTGGATTCAAGAATCCCCTTGGACTGGACCATTTTATGCGTGCCTTACTTATGTGGCCAAGTCTACAATGCAAAAATTACGTTTCATTTATACCAGCTTTGTTACATTTAGAAAGATGATATATGTTATTATTTATTTGAACATCAATACCACTTCGAGGTCTAGCCTCAAAATAAAAGACATTCTTCAAGCAGGTAGAAATGGAAATTCCATTAGAACGTACTTGAATCCTTGTTCAAACAGTGAAGAAACTGAAATAGTGTTTCTGGTTAAACCAGATGCAAACAAACAGTTATTTAAAGTAACTACAAGGCCAGAAGGACATGAAAAACAAAAATGTTTCAGTTGCCAGAACTGGAACTCTCTTTCCATCATCAACTATGAATTCCATGTCGCCTTGTTTCAGTTTCTTCCACTTTTCAGGTTCTTGCAAGACATTAACGATGTGATAACCACATCTGGTATCAAATACCCATGTGTTGCTAGAAACAGTGGAAAGTTCAACAACATAAATGAGAATACTAGAAGAAGTGCCAATTTTATTGGCCATTGTTCATTTTTAGCTTGGCTAGAACGTTGTTGGTGGCATATCTGGCAGCAACAACAACCTTTCTCATGCCTTTGCTCTTATGATCTCTTTTCTTGTTGTTGGGCTTCTTAACACCACCAGACTTGACCATTAGAACTTGGTTGGTTTTATGTGGTATGTTCATCTTGACCGTTTTGAGCATACCATGTAGCTTAGGCACAGTCTTTACCCATGCATTCATATGATAGTTTATAATGAACTGGTCATATGAGCTAGGAAAGAGTTCAAGATGAAGTCCGCTGCAATTTCTCTTGCATGGGATAACCAAGTTTGTTCATTTGGTCAATGTATCCTTTCATCTTAAGCACATGAGTACTGACACATGATCCTTCCAGCATTTTACAGCTTATGAGTTGTTTCATGGTGTCATATCGCTCCTGTCAGGCTTGTTTCTGAAACATGCCTTTCAGTTGCCAGATCATGCCATAAGTATCTTTATCTTCCATGTTCTTCTAAAGTTCAGGAGACATGGTGGCTTGCATAAGGCAGGCTACCTCAATGGCATCCTCGTTATGCTTTACCAGTGCCTTGTGAGCAGCAGTAGTGTTACTTTCAGGCTCGGCAGAGACTGGGCCATCTAAGATACATAGCTTTTCGCCATCTTGAGAACTATTCTCAGATTGCGTTGCCATTCGAGAAAGTTGGAGGAGTTGTTTTCCTTAGACATCTATTATATAAGCAAGTAATTTAATTAGTATTTTCGATGTATATTTCCTTATTTAATTAATGACCCATTACAGTAATTAGAACAAGGAATGAGAATCCGGTTAGAAGCTCTTTCTAAAGGCAGCTGTAGCACGCAACATTAGCAAGGGGTTCAAGCGGACTCACAACAAATTGTCACTTGTGAGAAGAGCACAACTCTCGGGTATGAGGCCGCTAAGACAACTCTGGTCTATGCATTGATACGTTTAGCCTCATCTATGCCACTTTTGTTCTCGAGACAGCTGTAGCACGTAACACGAGAAGAAAAGTAATAGTCGTCCTAAAACGGTCACATGTGGAAGGGTCGGATGTGCCGACGAAGCCCTTGCACCTTGGAAGGATAAACTAGACACCAAGTGTTGTGTTGTGGCTCCAACACTGATGGTTCGCATCATGCCCCAAGTGTTACTAGTAGTAGGATAGCATCGACCATTGATTTTAATTATGGGTTAATTTTAATTTTTACCAAATAGGGTCGTAAGAGCCAATTTTAGTAATATTTTAGTCGTGACATCTTGATGAACCCTTTCATCTCTCAGGACACTTAGTTTTAAATATCCTATTAAAACTAAATTTGTCGCGACTTGAAATAACCAATTTTAAGTTAATAGAAAACTATTAAGTTAATAGTTTTGGAAAATTAAATCTAATTTAATTTGCAAAACTTAATTTGTTATGTGTTTGTTTTTGAAAATAACCTTTGTTTTATAACAAAGTTTTAACAAGTTGTAAAATAATTTAGAACTTGTTTTAATGTGATTGTTTTTAATATTTTAAAACTCCTTTTAAAATCATGTTGGTATTTAGGTTGGTTATGTTATAACAACTTATAAGATAAAAGCAACCACAATAGCAAGATAAATATGTAAACCTATATGGCCAAAAATTGTTCGATCTTGCTAGAGCCTAATAGCAAGATCAAACGGGTCACGGGGTCACAACACATAAACAACCACAAGGATGGACTTGAGTGCATCCAGTCGTCTCGAGCAACTCCCACTGACTTCATGACTCCTGTTTAGCGTCCTCGGTTTTATCTCCAGGTCTTCGTTTATTACAATATTTTACAAAATACAATAAAGGAAGAAACCCTATCTATTACAACTTTGAACCATCTAGATGGCCATAAAATATAATTACAAAACCGAATAAAATATACAACCACAAAACAAGGTCGGGCCAGATTTACATATTTCATAACAATCACAAAATAAACCGGGCAATGTTTTGGTCAAGCAAAACAAATAAAATATTGACCAAAAATAAAGTTGCCCTTAAAAACATATAGATCAGAAACTTTAAATAAATAAAGTTTGTGTTCTAGTTCTGGTTAAAAGACCGGTACCGACTCGTATGTTGTAACCAAGGCTCTGATACCGCTGTTGGGTTTCCATGGTGATCATTTAAAGTTTTATTTATCAAAACCCGGTTCAATAAATAATAGTCAATTAATCAAGCGAGTTAATTAATAAAAACGCAGCGAAAAAATAAACAAGTGATCAACCAAAACGAAACCCGGCAGGATCCGGTTACATGCAAATGCAAGTACAGTAATAAAAATATCTAACTACCGATGAGAAAGATATACCTCGGTTAGTGACTAACCGGTCGAGACACCGAGGTTCAACGAACACGTGCTAGTGAAACGAACAAAATGGAACGCGGGTGTGACCCGGGTAGCGACGTCTGAGGCGACGGCAGCTGGTGGCCGGCAACGGCAGTGACTGCGACGGCAGTGCCCGGCGGCGGCTCTGGACGGTGGCGGCACAAGTGCGGCGGCGGCACAAGTGGCGGCGCGGCACAAGTGGCGGCGGCGGCTTTGGACGGCGATGGTTGAGGCCAGTTATGGTTGTGGGTGTTTGAGAGATCAAGTTCTTCAACCTTATGAATGCAAGACCCAAGTCCATTTAAATAGAAGATCTAGGCTCATGCATGTTTGTCAAGTGGCGGACATGCACAATGCATGTGCGACAAATGGCGTAGGTTTCTTGCATGTATGACAAATGCCAAGATTCTTGCATGCGCGACAAGTGGCGGTGCAAGCATGCATGCGCGACAAGTGGCGTAGCGTGGGTGCATGTATGACAAGTGGTGAGATGAGTATACCGTGTCACCCGATCCATGCACCCGTCTCTCAGTTAATAACCGCAACAATAATATAATCCCGCTCATGATCATAAATATAATTATGATCCGTTTCGCATATTGTTCGTAATTACCAGTTAAGCTAGTTAAATGGATTTAAGTTCGTTGCCAGGTGTAACTCTTACGGGTCAAGACCCGGTCGGTAGCGTTGACTTATCGAACCGGACATAAATATCCAACACAAAACTAGAGTACGAGGCAGCCGCGAAGGATCATGGCTCGCCCATCCCCGAATTGATGGTGAGAGAGGCTAAGGATGTTATGACAAGACTACCCGAGGTCGAGTTCATGGTGGTGGATGGGCGGCGTAAAAGACTTGTACGAATTGTTTGGGATGGCTAAGTTGAGCCACCTTGGGGCGGGTCTTGTTGTGCCAACTTTTAGAGCTAATTATTCGTATTATTATTATTTTTTAGAAACATACATGAAACATAAGTTGACATTTGATACTTTAATACCAAGTTGTTTAGTTTTAAACAGATTATTAATACGATTGTACTTTTTGCACTACACATTAATAATTTAACCACTTAACATGTGTTAACACTAATGATAAGTAATTTAACCACAACATAAACACTTACTAGTTATACCTATCTTGTTAAGGGGTTGAATCATATTGACCTCAATTAATTTTTTTTAGTTTTATACACCTAGATACCACTTAGTTTTACACTTGCAAGAATTAAAACCCGCACTTCTGACCTCAAGTAAGCAAGAACATAGTTGTACCAGTCTACATCATGTCGAGAAATAACGTATACTGTAACAAAATTTCCCACCAAACCAACCTCAAGTTGGGGGTATGATGTTTCTCAACAAAAAGAGAATGCAGTGATACATATATGTCGATATCGTATACTGTAACAAAATTTCCCATCAAACCAACCTCAACTTTTGGGCATGATGTTTCTCAACAAAAAGGGATTGCAATGATAGACCCAAAAACGACACAAAGAACAAAACTTTCGAGTCCATATGAATCACAATGTTAACCTTTGGTTCGTCAAGTTCAAGAATGGCGTCTCAATGGATGCTAGTCATCTCTACATCATACACCAGCCATGAATTTGGGGGTACATTCTCACCATCCCCTTTATACCCCAAACTGCACCACCACAATTGTATCTATGTAAGAACAAAGTTTGGTATTTCGGTAAAAATACATAACAGTTAAATTAGTTGCATACCTCATTGATGGCGGAATAGTAAGTCTTCTTTTATCACCGACTCGCATACCTGAAAATGTATGCATACATCAGGTAATATGCAAAATGTTATCCTTTAAACAGGCACTTCTCTAATTTGGGTCCGCAAGATTAATTTATTTTAATACGTATATGTTATAAACTACTGTAAAATCGAATAAACATCAAGTCAAACAAGTCGTTGGCTATTTATTACCTTCTAGACCAACGTTCAATCCCTCTATAACTTCTTTGTCACCTGAATAATCAATGTAACATATATGCAAGTACAATCAGAGTGATTAAACATCAATATATATTATATATATCTGGCATAAAGTGTGATGAGAATACCTAGCCGAAATTTATGGGGAGTATCGCCATTTGAACTTACGACTTGCCCATTGTCTTTTAATCTAACAACATACTGTACCTTCACCTGAGCAAAAAATAACGAATTATCCTATCAAAATGATAATAAAATTAATAATAATTCACAAATATTTACCTTTCTTCCAGCAGCAGCCACTTTTCCTTTAGAATTGCCTGTCACAGGTCTTCAATTACAAGTCCATTAGATAATGTCTTTTTGTTACATGATTCGGGTTCCGTCGGAGACTGTTTATTATTTCTTTTTCAACATCTACGTTTGTGTTTCCATCAATTTCTTGTGTTTTATTCGCTTTTCTCCTTTTCTTTTTAGCTTTTTTCTCGTCTGACTGGTTTCCATTAGCTATCTCATTAGTATCATCGTACTTATTATTAACTGCATGTTGATCATCATCTCATTTATTTCCTGCAAGCAGATTGTTGTCTGTACCGTCAACATTTACTTCACTACGCCCTTTTCTTTTCTTCTTTTTCGACTTCTTTTCAGAGTCCACATCAGCAGAAGTCAACACCTCGCCCCCGCTTAATCAAGTTTGAACTTGTGATATTTGAAATAAAAAATTATTAAGGCCATAACTTAAACATGAAAGTTGTAATAAAACTATTCTAACAAAACTTACATTTCATTAGGTTTTTGATCATCTTTAGTAGCCAACACATCAGTAGCCTTTTCCTCTTTAATGGACTCTTGCTTTTTCTTATTTCTTTTTGATTTTCTTTCTGGTTTACTTCAGCATCTGACTTCAACTTATCATCGTTACCTTTTGTCTTCTTGTCCACCTCAGCAAGCGTTTCTTTGTGGACTTGGTCACCCAACGCTTTTGACTTGTTTCTTGCATACGGATGAAATAAGATGATCATCTTCATCATTACTCTCGGGTACACTCATTTCATCGTCGGATTCTATCGACTGATACCTCTTTTTGAGTCTTTTAAGAAAACCATTCCCATTTCTGTTCTTCGTAATATCCCCCTCATCATCATCATCGTTATCATCATCATCTGATTATGGAAAAGAAAAATGATTAATAGGTCTACAAAAGATTATGAGTATATTGTCATTTTCGTCCCTGAGGTTTGGCGACTTTCGTCCAAAGGTTTGTCTTTCCACATCTGGATCCAAAAGGTTTGAAATCATGCCATTTTTATCCAACTCGTTAACTCCATCCATTTTCCTCCGCTAAATGAAGGGTATTTCCCTCTTTTTAGAATTTTTTTATTAAAATAAAAACCTAGAAGAAATAAAGACGAAAGTACCCCTGACTTAAAATTGGATAGAGTTAACGAGTTGGATGAAGATGGCAAGATTTCAAACCTTTTGGATCCAGATGCGGAAAAACAAACCATTGGACGAAAATCACACAAGTAGCCAAACCTCAGGGACGAAAAAATGACATTTTGCTCAAAGATTATTATCCTTCTTTTTTGAAGCATAAAAAAGTTGGATTACCTTTGTTACTTGAAACAGGAGAAGGTGTAAGAGGTTCAGGTTCATCATCGTTAATAAAGCTATCTTCGCATTCATCCTCATCACTACAACGATTTGATTCATGTGTATCGGAATTTGCAATATCCTCTCCAAATGATTCTCTTTGTCAACATGGTGAAGGAAAAACTAAACCGTTGTGTGTGTGTATATATATATATTGACAAATGCATGAAAAACATGAGAATTTCTAATAAAGCATAGCAGTCCATTTATAAAGATAAGGATACGAATCATCTTGCATATTTGAATGTCGGTTGTGACCAACATAGTAACCAGTGAGGTATACGCCACGTGGACCGATAACAGAAAACATTACATCTTCAGCTTCATCAAATTCCAAATCTAATTGCAACGATTCCGTCTTATTAGGCAGAAGTGCACATAAAAGAACGGGGCGTTTATCACCTACGTTGCATTGCACCAAACTCTTCATTGTTGCATTTCCAACAGCCAATGTTGCCTAAAAATACAGGAAAAAAATTCAAAATGCAAAAAAAAGATCATAAATAAACGATCAAAATGTATAAATTGACATTCCACCATGTTTTGACATGATCAACCCTCTTTTTTTCATTTTCAAGATAATTATTTAATGTATATCACAACTAAGCTCTCCGTTTTCCTTTATGTTCTACAGATAGATTTTATGGCAACACAAACCAAAGGATGTCATAATATGTTTAATCCATATAAAATACAATTTTCCTAACCCATCCTTGATCAACGTAAAGCATGAACTCCACGAAAATGCAACATACCTTCACCTTGTTTCCTATTGTATGCAACATACTCCCATTTTAATCATTAATGTAACATACTTTATAATCATGCAATTGTATGTATTATGTAATTAGTAATTACTTTATATAAGGTGGTAAAAAAGATGAGCATATGTTGCATTGGTTTTACAAACAACTGCATGAAAATGTTTGTTTAGAAAGGCTTTCCGAGGCCCGCCTCAGCTGAGGCTATGAAAAAACGCCTTAAAAGCTTAGCCTCATAGGAGTCAACTGAAACCTAGGCCTCAATCATCCGAGGCTGTCTGAGGCGAGGCGGTGAGGCTTATCAGACCCTGTGAAATTGAAAAATTTCAGGTTTTCCGGACTTTATTTTAGACCCATTTAGTGTTTATTAGGCTTAATTGGTGGGCCAACCCAATAGTTCACTTGAAAAACATCTATTAGGTTAAAAAAACTAATCTAAACGAAGAAATCGGTTGGGCACGGATAGGATGAACAAGTTGGTGTACGTTACGTACAATAGGAGATTGAAGCAAAAGTTTATAAAGAAGACGAATCTAAAAGATGATGAAGACCCGATGGTTGCCGATGATGTTTTGTCGGATGATGAGTGGATAGCCAACCCGAGTGGTGATGAAGATGACATTGGTGGAGTTGGCGGGTCAAATGAGGATGGTACCTATAAACCTCGTTTTCCTATAAACCTTCACACTCAATCTGATTCCACCTTGTCCCCAATCCCAACCTCACCTTAAAGCACTCACCGATCCAAATTGGCGCACTGCAATGAACGATGAATATCAAGCCCTATTGGATAATCAAACATGGGTGCTTGTACCTAGACGTGGCTCTTTCGCCACAAGTTCAATGCTGATGGAACTTTACAACGATACAAAGCTCGGTTAGTTGTTAATGGTAAAAGCCAACAAGTTGGTGTGGACTGTGATGAAACTTTTAGTCCGGTGGTAAAGCCCACTACTATTTGTACGGTCCTCAGTCTAGCGGTTCCACAGGCTTGGCCGATACACCAATTAGACGTTAAGAATGCGTTTCTTCACGGTGACCTACATGAAACCATTTATATGTTTCAACCCCCGGGTTTCACAGATTCTCGACATCCCAATTATGTTTGCAGGTTGACTAAATCCTTATACGGGTTGAAACAGGCGCCTAGGGCATGGTATGACAGGTTTGCTACATACTTAATCAAATGCGGCTTTCGAAGCACCATCAGCTACACATCATTATTTGTCTATCGAAAAGGTACCCAAACAGCTTACTTATTACTTTATGTGGACGATATTATTTTAACAGCATTCGACAA